>CM053793.1:384315574-384973074 GCA_028749045.1 Cupressus sempervirens
CCCCTAGGGACATATGTCATCATTTAATGGGTCAAAAAAGGTCATAGGTCACCCTATGACCCCCTTTGACCCATAATACCCATTCGAATATGTCCCTAGGGGTCCTAGGACCCCTAGAGACATATGTCATTGTTTAATGGGTCAAAGGGGGTCATAGGTCATCCTATGACCCCCTTTGACCCATATGTACGATTCGAATATGTCCCTAGTGGTCTTAGGACCCCTAGGGACATATGTCATCGTTTAATGTGTCAAAAAGGGTCCTAGGTCACCCTATGACCCCCTTTGACCCCTATGACCCCCTTTGACCCATATGAACGATTCGAATATGTCCTTAGGGGTCCGAGGACCCCTAAGGACATATGTCATCGTTTAATGGGTCAAAGAGGGTCATAGGTCACCCTATGACCCTCTTTGACCCATATGAACTATTTGAATATGTCCCCAGGGGTTTGAGGACCCTTAGGGACATATGTCGTCATTTAATGGGTCAAAGAGGGTCATAGGTTACCCTATGACCCCATTTGACCCATATTTCCTATTCGAATATGTCGCTAGGGGTCATAGGACCCCTAGGGACATATGTCATCGTTTAATGGGTCAAAGAGGGTCATAGGTTGACCTATGACCCCCTTTGACCCATATGAAGAATTCGAATATGTCCCTATGGGTCCAAGGACCCTTAGAGAAATATGTCGTCGTTTAATGAGTCAGAGAGGGTCATAGGTCACCCTATGACCCCCTTTGACCCATATGAACGATTGGAATATGTCCCTAGGGGTCCTAGAACCCCTAGGGACATATGTCATTGTTTAATGGGTCAAAAAGGGTCATAGGTCACCCTATGACCCCCTTTGACCCATATTACCCATTCGAATATGTCCCTAGAGGTCCTAGGACCCCTAGGGACATATGTCGTCATTTAATGGGTCAAAGGGGGTCATAGGCCACCCTATGACCCCCTTTGACCCATATGAATGATTCGACTATGTCCCTAGGGGTCCTAAGACCCCTAGGGACATATGTCGTCATTTAATGGGTCAAAGGGGGTGATAAGTCACCCTATGACCCCCTTTGACCCATATGAACGATTCGACTATGTCCCTAGGGGTCCTATGACCCCTAGGGACATATGTTATCGTTTAATGGGTCAAAGAGGGTCATAGGTCACCCTATGAACCCCTTTGACCCATAGTACCCATTCGAATATGTCCCTAGGGCTCCTAGGACCCCTAGAGACATATGTCATCGTTTAATGGGTCAAAGGGGGTCATAGGTCACCCTATGACCCCCTTTGACCGATATGAACGATTCGGCTATGTCGCTGGGGGTCCTAGGGACATATGTCGTCATTTAATGGGTCAAAGGGACCCCCTTTGACCCATTAAAGAATGACATATGTCCTTAGGGGTCTTAGACCCCTAGAGACATATATCGTCATTTAATGGGTCAAAGAGGGTTATAGGTCACCTTATGACCCCCTTTGACTCTTATATATTAATAATATACATATCAATATAATAATATATATATATACATATACATATTACATTATTATATTTAATAAAAATATTACGTTATTATATAAATATATTAATAACATACATATTAATATAATAATATTTATAAGATATATTATATTTAATAAAAATATTACGTTATATAAATATTATATTATTATACATGTTAATATAATAATATATAATACATATTACATTTAATGAAAATATTACGTTATTGTATATATTAATAACATACATATTAATGTAATAATATATAATACGTATTTTATATATATATAAATTACGTTATTATATTTAGTAAAAAAATATATATATATATTATATTTATAGATTGTAATAAGATTAACATACGATATTATTATATATTACTAGATTATATCTTGTATGTTTACATTACGTTATTATATATATATAATATATTAAAATATGCCTTTACATATTAATATAAGTGAAATAATTTAAAAATAAAAAACTAGAACGTTTAAATCGAATTTCCCTCCAAAATTTATAGATTTTTGGAATTTGACTACCGAGCCATATCGAATATCCAATTTTGAATCGGATATCCGATCAAGCTTGGTATTTACCAAGCCTGCCTGGTCAACCCCAAAGACGTGTTTATAGAGAGTTTTAGTGATACTCAGACTTCGGGTAGCCATCTGACAATGTTATTTTGATCAAAATTGAATGAAATGAAATGAGTTTTTTAATATCGCTCTCTAGATTCCATCAATATAATTTCTGTCAATTCTGAGTTCGATAAGTATTTATTAGTTAATTATCAATGAAGATTATTGTAAAGTGTTGATTGACATACTGAATGAAAAGTAGCTATAACTTTCAAACGGTATAACATTTTTTAAATCTAAAAGTTGCGTCACATTCTATACTACGCCTAGTATAAGAAAAAAATAAAAAAAGAAAAATTTGATCAAATTTTCTATTAGTTAGGGTGGTCAAACACGGAACTTTTTTTAATCCAAAAAAGTTTTGGTAGAAAATTCATATTTAATTATTTATTTGGAATAAAAATATCAAAAAAATGCGTCACATCTGGGCATGAGTCTAGTTTTCATATCTATAATTATATTAACAAAATATTATGATTTGATTTTGATTAAGGTGGTCAGACATACACCTACTTTTTATTTTCGCCCTGAAATTTTCTTAGTACTGCATTAAAATTCAAACTTTTGACCAATCAATTATTTTTTTCTCCTGATAAGGCCTAGTAGTTTAGAAACTAAATTCAATTTTTTAAAAATTATTTTCTTACAAATTTTTGATATAAAGTCCATAACCACTTCAAAATTATGTGTCAAGTTGACATAAACCTGATTTGCTGATTTTTCACTGCCACTTAAGGCCATAGTTTGGTACACCATGATCTTGCACATACCCTGAAGAGAAATTTTGTTGAAATATTTAATTTAATAAAATGAGATATGCTCTCATAATTACTTTTTCTATTTAAGTGAATAATCTTTAATTAATTAGAGACACTTTTCTTATTTAATTAAATAACTTCATTTAATTAATTAAGAATGGCTTCTCATTTAATTAAATAATTTTGTTTAATTAATTGGAAGTGAGTACTCCATTTAATTAAATAATTTCGTTTAATAATTTTAAACTTCTTTTCGAAACTAGTCAGCTAAAGTCAACCGTGGTTAAATCTGGTCAACTTTTGGTCAAACTTGATCTTTACGTATGTGAAAATGAGAAAATGTGAGTATGAATTCCAGCAACAATTCGATGCAAATTTTCATTCAACCTTTCAAAATGAAGAGATGAGGATCTCTTAAATAGACTTTCCTAGAATTCATCAATAGTTGAGATCGATTTCAATCAACGGTCAGGATTAAAGGTGAAGTTCAGTCATAAAGGGAGATTTTCAAATTTAAGGGAGTTAACAGATTTAATTTGAGTAAAATAAAGAGTTAACTGATTCAATTTGAGTAGAAGAAGGAGTTAAATGATTTAACACATTTTTTATCAATAGTGGATTGAAAATTTCCCTTTTTGAACTAAAGAGAGATTTTGTTGAGATATTTAATTTAATACAATGAGATATGGTCTCGTAATTACTTTTTGTATTTAATTAAATAATCTTTAATTAATTAGAGACACTTTTATTATTTAATTCAATAACTTCATTTAATTAATTAAGAATGGCTTCTCATTTAATTAAATAACTTTGTTTAATTAATTAGAAGTAAGTACTTCATTTAATTAAATAATTTTGTTTAATTATTTAAAAATTCTTTTCGAAACTAGTCAACTCAAGTCAACCGTGGTTAAATCTAATCAACTTTTCATCAAACTTGATCTCTGCGTATGTGAATATGAGCAAATGTGAGTATGAATTCCAACAACAATTCGATGCAAATTCTCATTCAGCCTTTCAAAATGAAGAGATGAGGGTCTCTTAAATACACGTTCCTGAAATTCATCAACGGTTGAGATCGATTTCAATCAACGGTCAGGATTAAAGGTGAAGTTCAGTCAAAAAGGTAGATTTCCAAATTAAAGGGAGTTAACAGATTTAATTTGAGTAGAATAAGGAGTTAACTGATTCAATTTGAGTAGAAAAAAGAATTAACTAATTTAATTCATTTTTTATCAATAATGAACAAAAAATTTCCCTTTTTGAACAGAAGAGAGATTTTGTTGAGATATTTAATTTAATAAAATGAGACATGCTCTCATAATTACTGTTTCTATTTAATTAAATAATCTTTAATTAATTAGAGACATTTTTCTTATTTAATTAAATAACTTCATTTAATTAGTTAGGAATGGCTTCTCATTTAATTAAATATCTTTGTTTAATTAATTAGAACTAAGTACTCTATTTAATTAAATAATTTCGTTTAATTATTTCAAAATTATTTTTCAAACTAGTCAACTCAAGTCAATCATGGTTAAATTTGGTCAACTTTTGGTCAAACTTGATCTTTGCGTATGTGAATATGAGCAAATGCGAGTATGAATTCCAGCAACAATTTGATGCAAATTCTCATTCAACCTTTCAAAATGAAGAGATGAGGGTCTCTTAAATAGACTTTTCTAAAATTCATTAACAGTTGAGATCGTTTTCAATCAACGGTCAGGATTAAATGTGAAGTTCAGTTATAAAGGGAGATTTCCAAATTAAATGGAGTTAACAAATTTAATTTGAGTAAAATAAGGAGTTAACTGATTCAATTTGGGTAGAAAAAGGAGTTAACTGATTTAACTCATTTTTGATCAATAGTGAACTGGAAATTTCCCTTTTTGAACTGAAGAGAGATTTTGTTGAGATATTTAATTTAATAAAATGAGATATGCTCTCATAATTACTTTTTCTATTTAATTAAATAAATTCATTTATTTAATTAGGAATGACTTCTCATTTAATTAAATAACTTTTTTTAATTAATTAGAAGTAAGTACTCCATTTAATTAAATAATTTTGTTTAATTATTTCAAAAAATTTCTCGAAACTAGTCAACTCAAGTCAACTGTGGTTAAATCTGGTCAACTTTTGGTCAAACTTGATATTTGCATATGTGAATATGGGCAAATGTGAGTATGAATTCCAGCAACAATTCGATGCAAATTTTCATGCAACCTTTCAAAATGAAGAGATGAGGGTCTCTTAAATAGACTTTCCTGGAATTCATCAACGGTTGAGATCGATTTCAATCAATGGTCAGGATTAAAGGTGAAGTTCAGTCATAAAGGGAGATTTCAAAATTAAAGGGAGTTAAAAGATTTAATTTGAGTAAAATAAAGAGTTAACTAATTCAATTTGGGTAGAAAAAGGAGTTAACTGATTTAACTCATTTTTGATCAATAGTGAACTGGAAATTTCCCTTTTTGAACTGAAGAGAGATTTTGTTGAGATATTTAATTTAATAAAATGAGATATGCTCTCATAATTACTTTTTCTATTTAATTAAATAATCTTTAATTAATTAGAGACACTTTTCTTATTTAATTAAATAACTTCATTTAATTAGTTAGGAATGGCTTCTCATTTAATTAAATAAGTTTGTTTAATTAATTAGAAGTAAGTAATCCATTTAATTAATTAATTTCGTTTAATTATTTTAAAATTCTTTTCGAAAGTAGTCAACTCAAGTCAACCGTGGTTAAATCTGGTCAACTTTTCGTCAGACTTGATCTTTGCGTATGTGAATATGAGAAAATGCGAGTATGAATTCCAGCAACAATTCGATGCAAATTCTCATTCAACCTTTCAAAATGAAGAGATGAGGGTCTCTTAAATAGACTTTCCTAGAATTCATCAATGTTTGAGATCGATTTTAATCAACGGTCAGGTTTAAAGGTAAAGTTCAGTCATAAAGGGAGATTTCCAAATTAAAGGGAGTTAACAGATTTAATTTGAGTAAAATAAGGAGTTAACTGATTCAATTTGAGTAGAAAAAGGAGTTAACTGATTTAACTCATTTTTGATCAATAGTGAACTAAAAATTTGCCTTTTTGAACTGAAGAGATGTAATGCCCCACCAAGGGTTCCAAAGAATTAACCTAGAATTTTACTAAGTTTAGTAGCATTTTTATTTTATTTTTGAAAATAAATACCCTATATATAACTCATGCACAATAATGGAAGCAATAGCATTGTCCATCATAACATACATAACAAATTACATTCTTTAAGATCCCTTAACATTGAATTACATACATGAATCCATCTAGTACAACATCCACATGAAATAATAATGATAAGTCCAATGTTTATACATTACATTTCAAATACTCAATCATCCACTGTTCATGTCACAGGGTATGACAACCTCAAAAAACATACATACATAAAATAAGGTACATCATCCTATTCTAATCCATGATACATCAAAGTAGAGATAATCACATGATACAAACACATATACATCTGTCATAAAGATCAAACATAATAAACTAACTGCACGGTTCGTCCCAACCGTCAATAGCATCATTAGACCATCGTGGATCCTAGCCATCCCTCTGTGCGTAACATTCCAAATCACCGAAGAGATCATCGGTATTGCATAGTAGGAATGTCACTCCTAATATATACAACATCATATGTAGAAAGTAATCTAACATGCAAATAAAAGAATAAGATAACATCATCTAACATATGCTAATCATCAATGAAAAAGGATACCTATCCACCATCATGAAGGACGCATCAACCATGATGTCTCAATGAATCTCAAAATAATAAGAGTGGAAAATACACTACCACCCGACCGCGTGGTACCTAAGTGGTCCACTCCCACCATGCTAAGGAGATAATCTCAAGTCCCAAATAGGCTACCAAAATCCCATACCACAAATCTCCATAAGTCCAGGAATCCTAAAAGTATACTAACTCAAAGGTTACAAACGTTTTAACATAACATTTTTTTTGCATAACATTAACATCAATTAAACCCCCCTCCCCCCCCCCCCCAAACTCTTACTGCGGTACGCAGTCCCTGTAGTCGTAGGCACTGCGCCGACAATGGGTACGTAGTACCCCTGTCGGTACAGACTTGCGACGGCAGGTCTCTGCCTTCCGCAGGCGTGGGGTACGAATTGTGCCCACGACATTATAATATACATTTGTTTCATGCGATATGATTCGCGATGCGATTTATTAAATTTCTCACTGCGATTTATCAATCGCTCAATTTGGTGCATTATATATAAATATACATAAGTATATATATATATATATATCAGTATATATATATATATATATATATATATATATATATATATATATATATATATATATATATATATATATATATATATATATATATTTGTATATGTGCATATGTATACATTTATTATGGATCTATTATAAAATTCGATTATATACATACATACATATATATATATATATATATATATATGTATGCAGATCTGAATATATGACCATGTATATATATATATATATATTTTTCACAAAGATTATATCTATAATTATGAATGCATATAAAATTTTCCAATAAAATCAATCTACCCATATTGAGAATGCATATAAATATGAAACTTCTCAGAAGACATATGGAAGACACGAAGAAGACAGGGAATGTGAGATGCGAAAATAGCATAATTAAAATCACAAGAATCTACTCAGATTCTAATGCTAAATCACTCTTCCTCAAAAAATCTGCAGAGCAAGCTCCTCCCTTCTTAAGAATTCTCGAGTCCTTCAATGCTCCAATTGCTCTCCCAATGCTGTGTCTAAGCTTCTATGAATGCTTGAATATAAAAAGCTTTCAAGAAACATATAGAATGCTTCTAGAAATAGTTGGAAGGTGTCACCAACTAAGCATGGGTCTTTTTCAACCTTCAAGATGAGCCATAGGGTTGTAGACACCATGTGCTTAATTGATGCACTAACCCCCGTGTTGTTGACACATGAGAAATAGAGAAGTGTGTTAATTCCCATGCAAGCTTATAACTCCAATTTACTTTTTATATAATTTCTATTTAAATATTTATAACTTTCATTTTAACTCTATAACTTTTATTATTATTATTAATTATAATCAAAATATCAAATAACATGATATTTTATATTAATTTCTTCAAATCATTAATTTATTAATTAAATCTATTTATTGAGACTTAATTAATAGATAATTCACCATAGACCTCCAAGGTAGAATATGAAAGCCCATCATAGAGAAAATCACTCAAAATCAGTCTAAAGGGTTAAAAATCATAAATTATGTCATCCGGGACATTCGGTAGGTAAAATATCTAGATACTTGTCCTACCTCACTAGGACAATTGGTTTAAGGGTTTGGGATTTGGACTTGAGAATTTATCTCCCTTCTCTTATCATTAAGATAGTATAATAGGGTATGCTCATCCTAGCAATTCAGGGAAGTCGATACTCGATACTTGCAACCTGCAAAAAAACCATGCATGTACATATAATATATATAATGCTAAGCTAAACAGACAATGGCAGGAAGTGGTGCATCGTGTAGATTCCAACTAAGCAGGTGACTACGACTCCCTTCCTTAACCACATTAGAAATGCCATACAATAAGAAAACACACACACCATACACATGCAAGTATGGGGTAAGTATCCATAATAAAACACATAAGATAATAAACCATCCATCTAATCATCAATAATAACTGAAAACAATATAATGATCATCATGTATGCATGAAATGTAAAGTCTAAATGATCTCATCTTATAACCATTGAATCCATAACATAATGTTTGATAATGTCAAAACAATACCACTAATCTATCAACATAAAACTAGTCTATCATAGTCTGATAATATTAGCAATGTCCAGAAAAGATGTGAACGAAAGCAATAGCATTGTCCATCATAACATACATAATAGATTACATTTTTTAAGATCCCTTAACATTGAATTACATACATGAATCCATCTAGTACAATATCCACATGAAATAATAATGATAAGTCCAATGTTTATACATTACATTTCAAATACTCAATCATCCATTGTTCATGTCACAGGGTATGACAACTTCAAAAAATATACATACATAGAATAAGGTACATCATCCTATTCTAATCCATGATACATCAAAGTAGAGATAATCACATGATACAAAAACATATACATCTATCATAAAGATCAAATATAATAAACTAAGTGCACGGTTCCTCCCAACTGTCAATAGCATCATTAGACCATCGTGGATCCTAGCCATCCCTCCGTGTGTAACATTCCAAATCATCGAAGAGATCATCAATATTACATAGTAGGAATGTCACTCCTAATATATACAACATCATATGTAGAAAGTAATCTAACATGCAAATAAAAGCATAAGATAACATCATCTAACATATGCTAATCATCAATGAAAAAGGATACATATCCACCATCATGAAGGACGCATTAGCCACGATGTCTCAATGAATCTCAAAATGATAAGAGTGGAAAATACACTACCACCCGATCGCATGGTACCTAAGTGGTCCACTCTCACCGTGCTAAGGAGATAATCTCAAGTCCCAAACAGGCTATCAAAATCACATAACACATATCTCTATAAGTCCAAGAATCCTAAAAGTATACTAACTCAAGGTTCCAAACACAAAATCTAACATCTAACCCCAGAGGCACACAATGACATGTAGGAACCTACTATGCAAGCAGGAAAGTGTCATCGCAATTATCACGTACAAGTTATCCTGGCAATTAGCTAAACTCCACGGGTCCATACTGATTTCATGCGGCCACTAGTATCCTCTCATACTGACGAGGCATACTACGAAATGCAAGGTCGCAACCATGCATCTCACTACTCCCATCCTAGCCTGTACAAGCACTCAAGGCATGGGAGAGAACAAAACACTTATCTTTTTAGGTTCATTTAGTTAGTATTAGGTGTGAATGTTATCACTTATTAATCCAACTTACAATGAGTTACCCTGGCAGCCTTTTAGGGCCCCGGCTCCCATTGCAAGCCACTTCCCGTCACTACATGTAGATATCCTACCCTAATGCTTATGGACTCATAAATCTCAAAATCACAAAAGATAAACCATAAAATCATCAAATATGCATAAAAGCATCAAATCTCCATGAGCTAACATCCATAGAAAATCATGAATACAACAACTCACTATTGGCAACTGAAGTATCACTGATAATCAAATATCCAATGGTTCTCAATAACCAAAATATATATCGCAATCATACTGATCGAATACTCCAAAAATAGTTGAGTCAAACATGTCACATCATGACATCACCAAGAATAAATCCACATTTCAGTCCCATTATAGCGACTAGAAAATAACCAAGGATAACTGATCGATGACCAAAACAATGGTTAAGTCAAGTGTCTCATACATAAGAATCTCAACTATAACAATCAATAATCACAACCAATACATAGAGCATTCCATCACATAACCATGGTTGGGTTTATAAAGATCGAGATTAAAACATCATCATGTCACCACAATCACATAACCCCCAAGCCTCTGGTAGACGTCCTATACTGGTCAAAACTAGTCAATCCAAAACCCAAAACAATAGCATAAAGAATAAATAATGTAAACACATGTTTTGGTTTTACAACTTGAATTGTAGAGATCTCAGTTTAAGTTCCCAAGTTTGAAGAGTGAATGGAGAAACACTCATATTGTTTTTGGATATAAGTTTTCCTTAACAGAACTAAAAAAAATCTATTTTCCAATTTATAATATTTGTTTGATACATCCCCCACCAAACTATAAATTCCTTATTTAATAATTTAAAACAATTAAATTATTAAATAGATGAAAGTTATTAAATAGTCACCTTTATGAAATTAAATCTTCATTATAAATCATTGATCAAATAATAATAACTTAAATTTATAAATAACTTATTTAC
Source organism: Cupressus sempervirens (assembly GCA_028749045.1). NCBI lineage: Eukaryota > Viridiplantae > Streptophyta > Pinopsida > Cupressales > Cupressaceae > Cupressus > Cupressus sempervirens. Next base: position 384,326,474 of record CM053793.1, read on the forward strand.
ATATTACATATATTAATACGTTTTCATAAAATCAATTTAACAATTTCGACTGACACCATATTATATAGCAATGTGAATTGATTGTTTATAAATGTTTTAACATAACATTTTTTTTCCATAACATTAACATCAATTAAACCCCCCCAAACTCTTGTTGCAGTACGTAGTACCTGCGGTCGTAGGCATTGCGCTGACAATGGGTATGTAGTACCCCTGTCGCCGCAGACCTGCAACAGCAGGTCTTTTGCTTTCTGTGAAACGCCCCGCTCAGGAACCCAAGAGAATTAAACCTAACATGTTACAATGTTTACTGAACTATTTTTAAAAAAAAGTTTAAACAACATCAAGATAACATTAATGCGGAAGCAATATGAACATACACAACAAATACACATTTGCAATTACAGATATAGTTTCAATTCCTCAAAGATTCCTTTACCTTGAGTCACATTTAATAATTTTAAATTAATTAGTTTAAGTTTCCAAATACAATGTCTCATGATCATAAAGAAATAACAGATACATAATCGCATAAGAAAAGCATAAGTATATCTAATACAATGAAAGTACATCCACTAAATAACATCCACTGCACATGTCACAGGGTATGTGAAAATAGATACAATACACCAGGATATATGATAACATATATACATCATCGAAAAAGAAGTCTCTGAGATAAGAAATAAGAATGATAAAGGTACATCTTCTACAACGAACATCCAATAGCTGGCAATGTGAAGGGGGACCCAAATGGTAAGAAGACACTACCTCTCGACCGCGTGGTTACCTAGTCAGGCTTCCACTCCCACCGTATAGGGAAGATAATGAATTATCCACATATGGCTAATCAAACATAAAAAATTTCTAGGCAAGGTACCCCTAATAGCCAAAACTACCTCAAAGGTAACACATGCTACTCAAGAAGATAAAATAATCCAAAGAAAGAACACTCAATCCAATACCGACACCACATAACCAAACATCATACACGAACCAAGTATAAACCAAATACCAAGATCATAAGATAAAGTCAATGAAAGATAATCATTTCAAGTCAAAAGCCACATGTCAAAAGTACATCATCCATGAATCACCAATCATCATCAATGAAAGTAAATAACCATAATAATCACATCCGACAATAAGTACACCACATCCAACAGTAAGTACACCACTAGAGATACACAAAATCTACAGAGGAGACTCAGGCTACATACTAGGGAGTGTCATCACATGGCTACTTGAGTTACCCTGGACTGATCTCTTAATAGACCCTAGACCCTCAAGCATTGAGTTACCCTGGACTGGTTACTCTAAACCCCGGACCCTCAACATCACACATATGGAAATTAGAAAGCCCTCTCAAGAAGACGAGGCACTCATCTCATTCCCATCCTTAGTCTATACAAGCACTAAAGGCACGGGTAGATCAAAAATCTCTAACTTATCTTTTTAGTGTGTTTCTCCCCATAAATTTTAATTACTAGATTATCACTTATTACATAACTTGCATTAGGTTACCCTGGTACTGACCACTTTGGGTCCCGGACCCCTATGTAAGCCACTCCCAAGTCACGTACCTAGACAACCTCTCCTAAGCACATAAAAACATAGTTGTGTCCCATACCACAACACCCATAAAAATCAAACTCGGTTCCTTAACAGGCAACCTGATAACAAGATGGTTCTCCCATTCGAGTACACATAAAAGCTCCACAAATAAAACTCATAAATATAATCTCCAATATGAATGTCAAAACACATCATGACATCCAATCACATCAATAGTATAAAATAAATCTCACAAAACCTTTGGTGTACATCCTAGACTGGTCAACATCTAAACAACTCGCAAATCCCAAGGCATAGATATTACAAACAAACAATACAGTTCATAGTTGGGTTTGATTTGAAAAGACATAATAGAGTCAAAAATAATGTTTTCAATTTGCATTTCAATGAATGTTTAAGTGTATAAGATTCTCGATTTATTCTACCCAATAACTCATTCATTATTCGACTTAAATATGTAAAATTACCATCATAATAAAAGTCATTTCCTAGTAGAATAATCTAGAATAATCATTTTATTCCATTTAGGTTATAAAAAGAAAATAACAGTCGTTTATTTTAAATAAAATAACCATAATTTTAATAAAATCAATATTATTAAATATGATAAATTAATAACTTCATTAATTAATTCTTATCGTTAATAGATCCTAATTAAATCAAGTTTAATTACATTAATTAATAATTAAAAAAGTTATTTAATTTTTATTTAATTACAAAAAATTTATATAAATTAATAGTTAAATAATTATAAAATTTAATAATACAAAAATGTTATTAAATTATAAAGTAAATTTATTACAATGTAAATTAAATACATTTTAAAATGCATTAAAATTTAATTAATTAAAAAAAAACAAAATATAAATACGTACATATTTCGGCGTGTTTAAAGGCCCGCCGGCCTGGTACCTGCGACAGTAGGTACCCTGCTGCGCGCAACAGCAGTTGTACTGCTGCCTGCGGCAGTAGCGATACCGGCTGCCACGACAGTCTCTGCCAGCAGTAGGTACGGGAGGGGGTATATCCCCACCCAATCAATTTTATATATTATTTTTTTTAAATTTAAAAATTATAAAATTTAAAAAAAATGTTTTTATTATTATAATTATTATAATTTATAAAATTTCAAAAAACATTTTTATTATTATAATTATTATAATTAAAAGCTTTGTGTATATATAAAATTTATTTTATAACTTTCTTTTATCTCTCATATATATATATATATATATATATATATATATATATATATATATATATATATATATATATATATATATATATATATATATATATATATATATATATATATATATATATATATATATATATATATATATATATCAATCATTTTTACACAATACTTCTTCCAATTCATATTAAAATATATATATATTTTTAATCCATGATTGAAACTTCAGTCTAATAGGAAAAATAAATCGTACCCTTTGAATTCTCAATCCTAAGATTTTCATTTCTAAAAACAAACCCTTCCAAATTTAAATTTCTTAATTTCTTCTTTTGATCCAAAGAACAGATCTCGATTTAACACTAATTCCTTTCGATTGTAGAACGAGGTTATCTAAATAGTTTTTCAATCCCGATTCCCAGAAGAAATCAAATCGCAAAAGATTCAGAAGAAAGGTAGCAAGATTCATTCAATAAAATTTGAGAAAGCAATTTCCAACAAGCACGAAGAAGACAAAGATCCGAAAGTGTTTCTAAAATGGTTCACAAACCCTACCTTGATCTGATGCTAACAATTTGGTGAAACCCTTGCTAATCCGAACCCTTCCAAGCTTCCAAAGATTTCTTTGTTCCCCTTTCCAAAAGTGTGTTCCCTGAAACCTGTCCTCGTATTAATGACCCCAAAATCCTCTAATATAGAATCTAATTACCTTTAGAGTTTTTGTCTCTACCACTCAAAAATAGAATAATTACTTTATTTAATTAATTCATTCATGCACAATTAATTTCCTTTTTAAATTAAAATATCCTTTTATTATTCCTTCATGCACTTTAAGTGAATTGTTAAATTACTTTATTTAACTTTCCACTTTACTTTACTTTAATAAATTTATTAACTTTAATCTCATGCGCACTATAATAAAATATCTTAATCAAGTTCACATATTTTATCTTTTAAATTAATCTCTTATATTTAAAACTCATTCATGCGAACTCAAATCATTTTTATAATTTAATATCTTTTTCCTTTTTAATATATTTTGAACGTTTAATTTGATAAATATTTATTAACTTAAATAACAATAATATTTAACATTTATTTAAAAATGAACTCTAAATATATTATTATTAAATTAAATAAATATTATCATGTTCTAAATTTAATCTTAAAACTTTTATCTTCCAATTCAATTCTTTATATTTAATTAGTTTCTCAATTAATTAAATATAATTAAATATTCAAAAAGTCATAATAATTCTTCATTAAATTAAATTATTAATTTAATCTATTAATTAGACTTAATTAATAGAAATTCATCAAAGACTCACAAAACAACATACGCACAAAATACTCACAGGTTTAAAAAGGGTAGATAGTCTGTTACGAGTCCTCCTTGCAGGACAAGTATTATAGGCTTATGGCTAGGATTGGACCTGATCATTATCTTCCCATTCTCACCATTTGAGTATTTGTAATAGGGCACGCTCATCCTAGCAATTTAGGGAAGTCGATGCCCGGTACCTACATCCTGCATAAAAGACGAGCATGTACATGTATATAATATATCTAAACTAAATAGACAATGGCAGGGAGTGGTTCATCGTGTAGATCCCGACTAGCAGGTGACTACGACTCCCTCCCCTAACCACATCAAACACGTCAGATAGAAAGATAAAATAAACACGCACGCCATACACATGCAAGTATGGGGTAAGTATAATAATCACAAATCTAATATCAAATGCGTAAATATAATAATGCATCTCTATCAATACACCATAATCATCATTAAAGACATCATGTTAGCATTTTTATAAAAGAAACCACATTTACTAACTAGGAATCATTAAAATATCATTAACAACACATGAATGAAATCAACTAAGCAACAATAAATGATACATTTGTGATCAAAGTCATGAAATAATATCATAATATTGTAAATCCAATATCTCTAAACTAATCAATGCACAAAATCAACCTAAAGCAAATTGACAATGATAACAGAAATGTAAACTAGGGGCAGGCACTACATTCTGCAGGTGCGGGGTATGAATCGTGCCCACGGCATTATAATATACACTTGTTTCATGCGATATGAATTGCATGCGATATTAATCTACCCATATTGAGAATGCATATAAATATGAAATTTCTCAGAAGACATATGGAAGATACGAAGAAGATAGGGAATGTGAGATGCAAAAATAGCATAATTAAAATCACAAGAATCTACTCGGATTTTGATGCTAAATCGCTCTTCCTCAGAAAATTCGTAGAGCAAGCTCCTCCCTTATTCAAAATTCTTGAGACCTCCAATGCTCCAATTGCTCTCCCAACGTTGTGTCTAAGCTTCTATGAATGCCTGAATATAAAGAGCTTTCAGGAAAATCTAGAATGCTTCTAGAAATAGCTGGAAGGTGTCACCAACTAAGCATGGGTCTTTTCCAACCTTAAAGATGAGCCATAGGGTTGTAGACACCATGTGCTTAATTGATGCACTAACCCTCGTGTTGTTGACACATGAGAAATAGAGAAGTGCATTAATTCCCATGCAAGCTTATAACTCCAATTTACTTTTTATATAATTTCTATTTAAATATTTATAACTTTCATTTTAACTCTATAAATTTTATTATTATTATTTATTTGTTACTTTATTATTATTTTATAATTATTATTAATTTTAATTTCTAATATTCTTTTATTTAATTCATTTTTCCTCAATAATTCATATTTAATTAATTATAATCAAAATATCAAATAACATGATATTTTATATTAATTTTATCAAATCATTAATTCATTAATTAAATCTATTTATTAAGAGTTAATTAATAGATAATTCACCATAGACCTCCAAGATAGAATATGAAAACCCATCATAGAGCAAATCACTCAAAATCAGTCTAAAGGGTTAAAATCACGAATTATGTCATCCGACACATTAAGTGGGTAAAATATCCAGATACTTGTCTTACCTCACTAGGAAAATTGGTTTAAGGGTTTGGGATTTGGACTTGAGAATTTATCTCCCTTCTCTTATCATTGAGATAGTATAATAGGGTACGCTCATCCTAGCAATTCAGGAAAGTCGATACCCAGTACCTGCAACCTGCAAAAAAACCATGCATGTACATATAATATATATAATGCTAAGCTAAACAGACAATGGCAAGAAGTGGTGCATCGTGTAGATCCCGACTAAGCAAGTGACTATGACTCCCTTCCTTAACCACATCAGAAACGCCATACAATAAGAAAACACGCACACCATAAACATGCAAGTATGGGGTAAGTATCCATAATAAAATACATAAGATAATAAACCATCCACCTAATCATCAACAATAACTGAAAACAATATAATGATCATCATGTATGCATGAAATGTAAAGTCTAAATGATCTCATCTTATAACCACTGAATTCATAACATAATTTCTGATAATGTCAAAACAATACCACTAATCTATCAACATAAAACTAGGCTATCATAGTCTGATAATATTAACAATGTCAAGAAAAGATATGAACGAGGGTAGGCACTACAAGAGAGATTTTGTTGAGCTTTTCAATTTAATAAAATGATATATTCTCTCATAATTACTTATTCTATTTAATTAAATAATCTTTAATTAATTAGAGAAACTTTTCTCATTTAATTAAATAACTTCATTTAATTAATAAGGAATGGCTTCTCATTTAATTAAATAACTTTGTTTAATTAATTATAAGTACTCCATTTAATTAAATAATTTCATTTAAATTTGGTCAACTTTTGGTCAAACTTGATCTTTGCGTATGTGAATATGACCAAACGTGAGTATGAATTCTAGCAACAATTTGATGCAAATTCTCATTCAACCTTTCAAAATGAATAGATGAGGGTCTCTTAAATAGACTTTCCTTGAATTCATCAACGGTTGAGATCGATTTCAATCAACAGTCAGGATTAAAGGTGAAGTTCAGTCATAAAGGGAGATTTCCAAATTAAAGGGAGTTAACAGATTTAATTTGAATAAAATAAGGAGTTAATTGATTCAATTTGAGTAGAAAAAGGAGTTAACCGATTTAACTCATTTTTTATCAATAGTGAACTGAAAATTTTCCTTTTTGAACTGAAGAGAGATTTTGTTGAGATATTTAATTTATTAAAATGACATATGCTCTCATAATTACTTTTTCTATTTAATTAAATAATCTTTAATTAATTAGAGACACTTTTCTTATTTAATTAAATAGCTTCTTTTAACTAATTAGGAATGGCTTCTCATTTAATTAAATAACTTTGTTTAATTAATTAGAAGTAAGTACTCCATTTAATTAAATAATTTTGTTTAATTATTTAAAATTTTTTTTCGAAACTAGTCAACTCAAGTCAATCGTGGTTAAATCTGGTCAACTTTTGGTCAAACTTGATCTTTACGTATGTGATATGAGCAAACGTGAGTATGAATTCCAGCAACAATTCGATGCAAATTCTCATTCAACCTTTCAAAATGAAGAGATGAGGGTCTCTTAAATAGACTATATTGGAATTCATCAACGGTTGAGATCGATTTCAATCAACGATCAGGATTAAAGGTAAAGTTTAGTCATCAAGGGAGATTTTCCAATTAAAGGGAGTTAAAAGATTTAATTTGAGTAAAATAAGGAGTTAACTGATTCAATTTGAGTAGAAAAAGGAGCTAACTAATTTAACTCTTTTTTGATCGATTGTGAACTAGAAATTTCCCTTTTTGAACTAAAGAGAGATTTTGTTGAGATATTTAATTTAATAAAATGAGATATCCTCTGAAAATTACTTTTTCTATTTAATTAAGTAATTTTTAATTAATCAGAGACACTTTTCTTATTTAATTAAATAACTTCATTTAATTAATTAGGAATGGCTTCTCATTTAATTAAATAACTTTGTTTAATTAATTAGAAGTAAGTACTCCATTTAATTAAATAATTTCATTTAACAATTTCAAAATTCTTTTCGAAACTAGTCAACTCAAGTCAACAATGGTTAAATCTGGTCAGTTTTTGGTCAAACTTGATCTTTGTGTATGTGAATATGAGCAAATGTGAGTATGAATTCCAGCAACAATTCGATGCAAATTCTCATTCAACCTTTCAAAATGAAGATACGAGGGTCTCTTAAATAGACTTTCCTAAAATTCATCAACTGTTGAGATCGATTTCAATCAACGGTAAGGATTAAAAGTGAAGTTCAGTCATAAAGGGAGATTTCCAAATTAAAAGGAGTTAACGAATTTAATTTGAGTAAAATAAGGAGTTAACGGATTCAATTTAAGTAGAAAAAGGAGTCAACAGATTTAACTCATTTTTGATAATTAATGAACTGGAAATTTTCTTTTTTGAACTAAAGAGAGATTTTGTTAAGATATTTAATTTAATAAAATGAGATATGCTCTCATAATTACTTTTTCTATTTAATTAAATAATCTTTAATTAAATAGAGACACTTTTCTTATATAATTAAATAACTTGATTTAATTAATTAGGAATGTCTTCTTATTTAATTAAATAACTTTGTTTAATTAATTAGAAATAAGTACTCCATTTAATTAAATAATTTCGTTTAATTATTTCAAAATTCTTTTTGAAACTAGTCAACTCAAGTCAACCATGGTTAAATTTGGTCAACTTTTGGTCAAACTTGATCTTTGCGTATGTGAATATGAGCAAATGTGAGTATGAATTCCAACAACAATTCGATGCAAATTCTCATTCAACCTTTCAAAATGAAGAGATGAGGGTCTCTTAAATAGACTTTCCTAGAGTTCATCAACGGTTGAGATCAATTTCAATCAATGGTCAGGATTAAAGGTGAAGTTCAGTCATAAAGAGAGATTTCTAAATTAAAGGAAGTTAACAGATTTAATTTGAGTAAAATAAGGAGTTAACTGATTCAATTTGAGTAGAAAAAGGAGCTAACTGATTTAACTCATTTTTGATCAATAGTGAACTCAAAATTTCCCTTTTTGAACTGAAGAGTGATTTTGTTGAGATATTTAATTTAATAAAATGAGGTATGCTCTCATAATTACTTTTTCTATTTAATAAAATAATCTCTAATTAATTAGAGACACTTTTCTTATTTAATTAAATAAATTCATTTAATTAATTTGGAATGGCTTCTCACTTAATTAAATAACTTTGTTTAATTAATTAGAAGTAAGTACTCCATTTAATTAAATAATTTCATTTAATTATTTTAAAATTCTTTTCAAAACTAGTCAACTGAAGTCAAGCATGCTTAAATCTGGTCAACTTTTGGTCAAACTTGATCTTTGCGTATGTGAATATGAGCAAATGTGAGTATGAATTTTAGAAACAATTCGATGAAAATTCTCATTAAACCTTTCAAAATGAAGAGATGAGGGTCTCTTAAATAGACTTTCCTAGAATTCATTAACGATTGAGATCGATTTCAATCAACGGTCAGGGTTAAAGGTGAACTTCAATCATAAAGGCAGATTTCCAAATTAAAGGGAGTTAACAGATTTAATTTTAGTGAAATAAGGAGTTAACTGATTCAATTTGAGTAGAAAAAGGAGTTAACTCATTTAACTCATTTTTTATCAATAGTGAACTGAAAATTTCCCTTTTTGAACTAAACAGAGATTTCGTTGAGATATTTAATTTAATAAAACGAGATATGCTCTCATAATTACTTTTTTTATTTAATTAAATAATATTAAATTAATTAGAGACACTTTTCTTATTTAACTAATTAGAAACACTTTTCCTAATTAGAGACACTTTAATTAATTAGAGAAATTTTTTCCAAATTAAATAGACTTTCCTAGAATTCATCAACAGTTGATATCAATTACAATCAACGGTCAGGATTAAAGGTCAAGTTCAGTCATAAAGGCAGATTTCCAAATTAAAGGGAGTTAACAGATTTAATTTGAGTAAAATAAGGAGTTAACTGATTCAATTTGAGTAGAAAAAGGAGTTAATTCATTTAACTCATTTTTGATCAATAGTGAACTAAAAATTTCCCTTTTTGAACTGAAGAGAGATTTTGTTGAGATTTTAATTTAATAAAATGTGATATGCTCTCATAATTACTTTTTCTATTTAACTAAATAATCTTTAATTAATTAGAGACACGTTTCTTATTTAATTAAATAGCTTCATTTAATTAATTAGGAATGGCTTCTCATTTAATTAAATAACTTTGTTTAATTAATTAGAAGTAAGTACTCCATTTAATTAAATAATTTTGTTTAATTATTTCAAAATTCTTTTCGAAACTAATCAAGTCAAGTCAATCGTGGTTAAATTTGGTCAACTTTTGGTCAAACTTGATCTTTACGTATGTGAATATGAGCAAATGTGAGTATGAATTCAAACAACAATTCGATCCAAATTCTCATTCAACCTTACAAAATGAAGAGATGAGGGTCTCTTAAATAGACTTTCCTCGAATTCATCAACGGTTTAGATTGATTTCAATCAACTGTTATGATTAAAGGTGAAGTTCAGTCATAAAGGGAGATTTCCAAATTAATGGGAGTTAACAGATTTAATTGAAGCAAAATAAGGAGTTAACTGATTGAATTTGAGTAGAAATAGGAGTTAACTGATTTAACTCATTTTTGATCAATAGTGAACTGAAAATTTCCCTTTTTGAACTGAAGAGAAATTTTGTTGAGATATTTAATTTAATAAAATGAGATATGCTCTCATAATTACTTTTTCTATTTAATTAAATAACTTCATTTAATTAATTAGGAATGGCTTCTCATATAATTAAATAACTTTGTTTAATTAATTAGAAGTAAGTACTCCATTTAATTAAATAATTTCATTTAATTATTTCAAAATTCTTTTCGAAACTAGTCAACTCAAGTCAACCGTGGTTTGATCTGGTCAACTTTTGGTCAAACTTGATTTTTGCATATGTGAATATGAGAAAATGTGAGTATGAAGTCGAACATCAATTCGATTTAAATTCTCATTCAACCTTTCAAAATGAAGAGATGAGGGTCTCTTAAATAGACTTTCCAGGAATTCATCAATGGTTGAGATCGATTTCAATCAACGGTCAGGATTAAAGGTGAAGTTTAGTCATAAAGGGAGATTTACAAATTAAGGGGAGTTAACAGATTTAATTTGAGTAAAATAAGGAGTTAACTGATTCAATTTGAGTAGAAAAAAGGGTTAAATAATTTAACTCATTTTTAATCAATAGTGAACTAGAAATTTCCCTTTTTGAACTCAAGAGATATTTTGTTGAGATATTTAATTTAATAAAATGAGATATGCTTTCATAATTACTTTTTCTATTTAATTAAATAATTTTTAATTAATTGGAGACACTTTTCTTATTTAATTAAATAACTTCATTTAATTAATTGGGAATGGCTTCTCATTTAATTAAATAAATTTGTTTAATTAATTAGAAGTAAGTACTCCATTTAATTAAATAATTTCATTTAATTATTTCAAAATTCTTTTCAAAATTAGTCAACTCAAGTCAACTGTGGTTAAATCTGGTCAACCTTTGGTCAAACTTGTTCTTTGCGTATGTGAATATGAGCAAATGTGAGTATGAATTTCAGCAACAATTCGATGCAAATTCTCATTCAACCTTTCAAAATGAAGAGATGAGGGTCTCTTAAATAGACTTTCTTGGAATTCATCAACGGCTGAGATCGATTTCAATCAATGGTCAGGATTAAAGGTGAAGTTCAGTCATAAAGGAAGATTTCCAAATTAAAGGGAGTTAATAGATTTAATTTTAGTAAAATAAGGAGTTAACTGATTTAACTCATTTTTGATCAATAATGAACTGAAAATTTCCCTTTTTGAACTAAACAGAGATTTTGTTGAGATATTTAATTTAATAAAATGAGATATGCTCTGATAATTACTTTTTCTATTTAATTAAATGAAGAGATGAGGATCTCTTAAATAGACTTTCCTAGAATTCATCAATGGTTGAGATCGATTTCAATCAATGGTCAGGATTATAGGTGAAGTTTAGTCATAAAGGGAGATTTCCAAATTAAAGGGATTTAACAGATTTAATATGAGTGAAATAAGGAGTTAACTGATTCAATTTGAGTAGAAATAGGAGTTAACTGATTGAACTCATTTTTGATCAATAGTGAACTGAAAATTTCCCTTTTTGAACTGAAGAGAGATTTTGTTGAGATATTTAATTTAATAAAATGAGATATGCTCTCCTAATTATTTTTTCTATTTAATGAAATAACCTTTAATTAATTATAGACACTTTTCTTATTTAATTAAATAACTTCATTTAGTTAATTAGGAATGGCTTCTCCTTTAATTAAATAAATTTGTTTAATTAATTAGAAGTAAGTACTGCATTTAATTAAATAATTTCGTTTAATCATTTCAAAATTCTTTTCGAAACTAGTGAACTCAAGTCAACTGTGGTTAAATCTGGTCAACTTTTGGTCAAACTTGATATTTGCGTATGTGAATATGAGCAAATGTGAGTATGAATTCCAGCAACAATTTGATACAAATTCACATTCAACCTTTCAAAATGAAGAGATGAGAGTCTCTTAAATAGACTTTCCTGAAATTCATCAACGGTTGAGATCGATTTCAATCAACGGTCAGGATTAAAGGTGAAGTTCAGTCATAAAGGGAGATTTAAAAATTAAAGGGAGTTAACAGAATTAATTTGAGTAAAATAAGGAGTTAAGTGATTCAATTTGAGTAGAAAAAGGAGTTAACTGGTTTAACTCATTTTTGATCAATAGTGAACTGAAAATTTCCCTTTTTGAACTGAAGAGAGATTTTGTTGAGATATTTAATTTAATAAAATGAGATATGCTCTCATAATTACTTTTTCTATTTAATTAAATAATCTTAAATTAATTAGAGACACTTTTCTTATTTAATTAAATAACTTTATTTAATCAATTAGGAATGGCTTCTAATTTAATTAAATAAATTTATTTAATTAATCATAAGTACTCCATTTAATTAAATAATTTAATATAATAACTTCAAAATTCTTTTCGAAACTAGTCAACTCAAGTCAACCGTGGTTAAATCTGGTCAACTTTTTGTCAGACTTGATCGTTGCATATGTGAATATGAGCGAATGTGAGTATGAATTCCGGCAACAATTCGATGCAAATTCTCATTCAACCTTTCAAAATGAAGAGATGATGGTCTCTTAAATAGACTTTCCTTGAATTCATCAACGATTGAGATAGATTTCAATCAACGGTCAGGATTAAAGTTGAAGTTCAGTCATAAAGGGAGATTTCCAAATTAAACGGAGTTAATAGATTTAATTTGAGTAAAATGAGGAGTTAACTGATTTAACTCATTTTTGATCAATAATGAACTGGAAATTTCCCTTTTTGAACTAAACAAAGATTTTGTTGAGATATTTAATTTAATAAAATGAGATATGCTCTGATAATTACTTTTTCTATTTAATTAAATGAAGAGATGAGGGTCTCTTAAATAGACTTTCCTAGAATTCATCAACGGTTGAGATCGATTTCAATCAACGGTCAGGATTATAGGTGGAGTTTAGTCATAAAGGGAGATTTCCAAATTAAAAGGACTTAACAAATTTAATTTGAGTGAAATAAGGAGTTAACTGATTCAATTTTAGTAGAAAAATGAGTTAACTCATTTAACTCATTTTTGATCAATAGTGAACTGGAAATTTCCCTTTTTGAACTGAAGAGAGATTTTGTTGAGATATTTAATTTAATAAAATGAGATATGCTCTCATAATTACTTTTTTTTATTTAATTAAATAATTTTTAATTAATTAGAGACACTTTTCTTATTTAATTAAATAACTTCATTTAATTAATTAGGAATGGCTTCTCATTTAACTAAATAAATTTGTTTAATTAATTAGAAAAAATTACTCCATTTAATTAAATAATTTCATTTAATTAAATAATTTTTTTTCGAAACTAGTCAACTCAAGTCAACTGTGGTTAAATCTAGTCAATTTTTGGTCAAACTTAATCTTTGCCTATGTGAATATGAGCAAATGTGAGTATGAATTCCAGCAACAACTCGATTCAAATTTTCATTCAACCTTTCAAAATGAAGAGATGAGGGTCTCTTAAATAGACTTTTCTGGAATTCATCAACGGTTGAGATCGATTTCAATCAACGGTCAGGATTAAAGGTGAAGTTCAGTCATAAAGGGATATTTTCAAATTAAAGGGAGTTAACAGATTTAATTTGAGTAAAATAAGGAGTTAACTGATTCAATTTGAGTAGAAAAAGGAGTTAACTAATTTAACTCATTTTTGATCAATAGTGAACTAGAAATTTCCCTTTTTGAACTGAAAAGAGATTTTGTTGAGATATTTAATTTAATAAAATGAGATATGCTTTCATAATTACTTTTTCTATTTAATTGAATAATCTTTATTTAATTAAAGACACTTTTCTTATTTAATTAAATAACTTCATTTAATTAATTAGGAATGGCTTCTCATTTAATTAAATAACTTTGTTTAATTAATTAGAAGTAAGTACTCCATTTAATTAAATAATTTGGTCTAATTATTTCAACATTCTTTTCGAAACTAGTTAACTCAAGTCAAGTGTGGTTGAATCTGGTCAACTTTTGATCAATATTGATCTTTGCATATGTAAATATGAGCAAATGTGAGTATGAATTCCAGCAAAAATTCGATGCAAATTCTCATTCAACATTTAAAAATGAAAAGATTAGGGTCTCTTAAATAGACTTTCCTGGAATTCATCAATGGTTGAGATCGATTTCAATCAACGGTCAGGAATAAAGGTAAAGTTCAGTCATAAAGGGAGATTTCCAAATTAAAGGGACTTAACAGATTTAATTTGAGTAAAATAAGGAGTTAACTGATTCAATTTGAGTAGAAAAAGGAGTTAACTAATTTAACTCATTTTTTATCAATAGTGAAATGGAAATTTTCCTTTTTGAACTGAAGAGAGATTTTGTTGAGATATTTAATTTAATAAAATGAGATATGCTCTCATAATTACTTTTTCTAATTAATTAAGTAATCTTTAATTAATTAGAGACACTTTTCTTATTTAATTAAATAACTTCGTTTAATTAATTAGAAATGGCTTCTCATTTAATTAAATAACTTTTTTTAATTAATTAGAATTAAGTACTCCATTTAATTAAATAATTTTCTTTAATTATTTCAAAATTCTTTTTGAAACTAGTTAACTCAAGTCAACCGTGGTTAAATCTGGTCAACTTTTGGTCAAACTTGATCTTTGTGTATGTGAATATGAGCAAATGTGAGTATGAATTTGAGTAATAATTCAATGCAAATTCTCATTCAACTTTTGAAAGTGAAGAGATGAGAGTCTCTTAAATAGACTTTCCTGAAATTCATCAACGGTTGAGATCGATTTCAATCAGCGACCAGGATTAAAGGAGAAGTTCAGTCATAAAGGGAGATTTCCAAATTAAAGGAAGTTAACAGATTTAATTTGAGTAAAATAAGGAGTTAGCTAATTCAATTTGAGTAGAAAAAGGAGTTAACTGATTTAACTCATTTTTGATCAATAGTGAACTCGAAATTTCCCTTTTTGAGCTGAAGAGAGATTTTTTTGAAATATTTAATTTTATAAAATGAGATATGCTCTGATAATTACTTTTTCTATTTAATTAAGTAATCTGTAACTAATTAGAGACACTTTTCTTATTTAATTAAATAACTTCATTTAATTAATTAGGAATGGCTTCTCATTTAATTAAATAACTTTGTTTAATTAATTAGAAGTAAGTACTCCTTTTAATTAAATAATTTCATTTAATTATTTTAAAATTCTTTTCGAAACTAGTCAACTCAAGTCAACCGTGGTTAAATCTGGTCAACATTATGTCAAACTTGATCTCTGCGTATGTCAATATGATCAAATGTGAGTATGAATTTCAGCAACAATTCGATGCAAATTCTCATTCAACCTTTCAAAATGAAGAGATGAGGGTCTCTTAAATAGACTTTCCTGGAATTCATCAATGGTTGAGATTGATTTGATTCAGCGGGCAAGATTAAAGGTGAAGTTCATTCATAAAGGGATATTTTCAAATTAAAGGGAGTTAACCAATTTAATTTGAGTAAAATAAAGAGTTTACTGATTCAATTTGAGTAGAAAAAGGAGTTATCTGATTTAACTCATTTTTGATCAATAGTGAACTAGAAATTTCGCTTTTTGAACTGAAGAGAGATTTTGTTGAGATATTTAATTTAATAAAATCAGATATGCTCTCATAATTACTTTTTCTATTTAACTAAGTAATCTTTAATTAATTAGAGACACTTTTCTTATTTAATTAAATAACTTCATTTAATTAATTTGGAATGGCTTTTCATTTAATTAAATAACTTTGTTTAATTAATTAGATGTAAGTACTCCATTTAATTAAATAATTTCGTTCAATTATTTCAAAATTCTTCATGAAACTAGTCAACTCAAGTCAACCGTGGTTAAATCTGGTCAAATTTTCGTCAAACTAGATCTTTGTGTATGTGAATATGAGCAAATGTGAGTATGAATTCCAGCAACAATTCAATGCAAATTCTCATTCAACCTTTCAAAATGAAGAGATGAGAGTCTCTTAAATAGACTTTCTTTGAATTTATCAACGGTTGAGATCAATTTCAATCAGTGGTCAGGATTAAAGGTGAATTTTAGTCATAAAGGGAGATTTTCAAATTAAAGGGACTTAACAGATTTAATTTGAGTAAAATAAGGAGTTAACTGATTCAATTTGAGTAGAAAAAAGAGTTAACTAATTTAACTCATTTTTTATCAATAGTGAACTGGAAACTTCCCTTTTTGTACTGAAGAGAGATTTTGTTGAGATATTTAATTTAATAAAATGAGATATGCTCTCATAATTACTTTTTCTAATTAATTAAGTAATCTTTAATTAATTAGAGACACTTTTCTTATTTAATTAAATAACTTCGTTTAATTAATTAGAAATGGCTTCTCATTCAATTAAGTAGTCCATTTAATTAAATAATTTCGTTTAATTATTTCAAAATTCTTTTTGAAACTAGTTAACTCAAGTCAACCGTGGTTAAATCTGGTCAACTTTTGGTCAAACTTGATCTTTGTGTATGTGAATATGAGCAAATGTGAGTATGAATTCGAGCGATAATTCGATGCAAATTCTCATTCAAATTTTCAAAATGAAGAGATGAGTGTCTCTTAAATAGACTTTCCTGGAATTCATCAGCGGTTGAGATCGATTTCAATCAGCGGTCAGGATTAAAGGAGAAGTTCAGTCATAAAGGGAGATTTCCAAATTAAAGGGAGTTAATAGATTTAATTTGAGTAAAATAAGGATTTAACTAATTCAATTTGAGTAGAAAAATGAGTTAACTGATTTAACTCATTTTTGATCAATAGCGAACTGGAAATTTGCCTTTTTGAACTAAAGAGAGATTTTGTTGAGATATTTAATTTAATAAAATTAGATATGCTCTGATAATTATTTTTTCTATTTAATTAAGTAATCTTTAATTAATTAGAGACACTTTTCTTATTTAATTAAATAACTTCATTTAATTAATTAGGAATGGCTTCTCATTTAATTAAATAACTTTGTTTAATTAATTAGAAGTAAGTACTCCTTTTAATTAAATAATTTCATTTAATTATTTTAAAATTCTTTTCGAAACTACTCAACTCAAGTCAACCATGGTTAAATCTAGTCAACTTTTGGTCAAACTTGATCTCTGCGTATGTCAATATGATCAAATGTGAGTATGAATTTCAGCAACAATTCGATGCAAATTCTCATTCAACCTTTCAAAATGAAGAGATGAGGGTCTCTTAAATAGACTTTCCTAAAATTCATCAATGGTTGAGATCGATTTGATTCAGCGGTCAGGATTAAAGGTGAAGTTCATTCATAAAGGGAGATTTTCAAATTAAAGGGAGTTGACCGATTTAATTTGTGTAAAATAAGGAGTTTACTGATTCAATTTGAGTAGAAAAAGGAGTTATCTGATTTAACTCATTTTTTATCAATAGTGAACTGGAAATTTTCCTTTTTGAACTGAAGAGAGATTTTGTTGAGATATTTAATTTAATAAAATGAGATATGCTCTCATAATTACTTTTTCTAATTAATTAAGTAATCTTTAATTAATTAGAGACACTTTTCTTATTTAATTAAATAACTTCATTTAATTAATTAGGAATGGCTTCTCATTTAATTAAATAAATTTGTTTAATTAATTAGAATTAAGTACTCCATTTAATTAAATAATTTTGTTTAATTATTTCAAAACTCTTTTGGAAACTAGTTAACTCAAGTCAACCGTGGCTAAATCTGATCAACTTTTGGTCAAACTTGATCTTTCTGTATGTGAATATGAGCAAATGTGAGTATGAATTCGAGCAATAATTCGATGCAAATTCTCATTCAAAATTTTCAAAATGAAGAGATGAGAGTCTCTTAAATAGACTTTCCTGGAATTCATCAACGGTTGAGCTCAATTTCAATCAGCGGTCAGGATTAAAGGAGAAGTTTAGTCATAAAGGGAGATTTACAAATTAAAGGGAGTTAACAAATTTAATTTGAGTAAAATAAGGAGTTAACTGATTCAATTTGAGTAGAAAAAGGAGTTAACTGATTTAACTCATTTTTGATCAATAGTGAACTGGAAATTTCCCTTTTTGAACTGAAGAGAGATTTTGTTGAGATATTTAATTTAATAAAATGAGATATGCTCTCATAATTACTTTTTCTATTCAATTAAATAATCTTTAATTAATTAGAGACAATTTTCTTATTTAATTAAATAACTTCATTTAATTAATTAGGAATGGCTTCTCATGTAATTAAATAACTTTGTTTAATTAATTAGAAGTAAGTACTCCATTTAATTATATAATTTCGTTTAATTATTTCAAAATTCTTTTCGAAACTAGTCAACTCAAGTCAACCATGGTTAAATCTGGTCAACTTTTGGTGAAACTTGATCTTTGCGTATGCAAATTTGAGCAAATGTGAGTATGAATTCTAGCAACAATTTGATGCAAATTCTCATTCAACCATTCAAAATGAAGAGAAGAGGGTCTCTTAAATAGACTTTCTTGGAATTCATCAACGGTTGAGATCGATTTCAATCAACGGTCAGGATTGAAGGTGAAGTTCAGTCATAAAGGGAGATTTCCAAATTAAAGGGAGTTAACAGATTTAATTTGAGTAAAATAGGGAGTTAACTGATTCAATTTGAGTAGAAAAAGTAGTTAACTGATTAAACTCATTTTTTATCAATAGTGAATTGGAAATTTCCCTTTTTGAACTGAAGAGAGATTTTGTTGAGATATTTAATTTAATAAAATGAGATATGCTCTCATAATTACTTTTTCTATTTAATTAAATAATCTTTAATTAATTAGAGATACTTTTCTTATTTAATTATGTCATGCCCTAAATTTACCCTAAATGTACATTAGGCACAATTTTTTTATAAAAAAATTATTATTATTATTATTCTTAATTAATTAATTTCATAAGCCTAAATAACCTCCAAAAGACATATGTGTGTTACAACTATATCATCACTGAGTTGGACATCCCTCTGACATCTACTGACCTAGGGTTTGGAAAGAGAATACTCATACCTACTACTTCAATCTGTACTCAACATTTCAATGTCATCTTTACTAATTTGTCATATGAGTTAACATTTCTTCAATGCATGTAACCCTCAATTAACCATCTATTAGAACTATCATCAACTTTGATGCCAACTATGCTACTCTAGGCAATCGATTCAAATAACAATATATACATAATTAACACTTTTCTAGAGTATTTAAAATGTTCCCAAAATTAATGGGTGTATATTTTTATTTTTTCATATCCCATCTTACATCTTTCATTGACATAGTTATTAAGATTGAATTATCTATTTATTATTCATATTATATCTCTAATGCAAGTGACATCACATTTTAATATTAGGGTCAATACCTACTACAATTGAAATTGTAGTGAAAAGAATGATCAATTCATTTATATAAACATATATCATAAAAAAATGATTTTAAAAGATAATCTATCCTTACTAATACTAAGGTAACAAAATGAATGCATATGAACATATTAACTATCCATCTATCTAAAATACCCTATTAGTCATAGTCCATTAACTTGACCCCACTCACATTTCTTTTAGGAAGATGAAATACTTTTTCTCTAGCAAAGTTCCAAATCACCCTACTACCCATGTGCTACTACCCCATAATCTTCTTCACTTACCCATAGACCAAGTGAATTCCTTGGGTTTCTCTCCATGGTGGACTCACTTACCAAAGTTTTGGCCAAGACAAGTATAGGCACCTTTTCCATGAGTCAAATCCTATTAATTTTGAGCTAGAAGATATGCATTTCAAATTCCCATGTTAAATCGACTTGCTACTTGGTCCCATATTGTTGGAAACGTGGAGTTTATCCTAGTCTTAATTAAGTGGGTGAATAAAGACATATAAAATGCCATAACTTCTTCCAAGGCAAATCAAGGCGTCAAGGACAAAATGGAAGCCATTCCCTCTTGTCAGAATTATGTCATAAACTTGCACAGTATTCCAATATAATATTTGAAGGCACAAAGGGCCTAGGGAATAGGTGTATGAAATAAGTCTTGGTCATGTTAGAGAAATTAAATACCTTGGTCTCCATAGCATATTAAATTTTTTTCTCATTCACCAACCCATGCTAGCCTAGGGTAGATAATATAGTAGGTTGTTTGTCATGCTATGTCTTGTTTAAAATATTACTTGGTGCTAGTTTAGGTTTTTTTAACATGAGCATTGTATATATCTTTTTAAAAAAGTTTCTTTTGATTTGATAGGGTGTTGACTTGAGTTATGTGTCTCATATGAGGTCCCTTCTAATGCAATTAATATGATGGTTAGTTTATTATGTTAAAATATGCTTTATAGGTTATAGGGTCCTAGGAGTCTAAGGAATACTCTTGAATATTTTAATGTCTGTATTAAGAGAAGAGATTTATTTTACTTTCTCATACATTTTTCAGAGGATAAAATGTGCACCTATAGCAAGCTTATGTCTTAAGTCTTGTATATTTTATATCATCACTTGATTTTCTTATTCTGTAATCTAGGATATTCAAGGTAAGTTATTGCAAGGATAATTAGGAGATAATTATAAACTAAGTATAGTTTTAAAATTGTAATTCATTTAGCATTCAAAACATTAACTTAATCCAATAACTCAACATTTCATGACAAGACTTTATATGAAGTTATTTGGATTATCCCTATCTATGAATTATGAAATTTAGAAACCATTTTCTCAACATTATCTTCTTATGCAGATCTAGATTTGAATGTACATTCACAATTGGTAAACAATGGAACTAAAATGATAATAGCAATCCACCAGGATAATCCTTCCTATGAATATTATCTCTTCTATGATATCAAATTTCTTTTGCATTCCACTCAAGAGCATCAAGTAATTTGGATCTCTGATTGGTGTTACCATCCAATAAAACAACAATATTATTACAATGAATTATCTTCAGTAATACCCTCATGATACACAAAAAGGTGGTGAAGTCAACATATCATAATATACACAATGGAAAATACTTTTACTACACATGAGCACTCACAACCTTTCTATTGACAATCAAACCAAGATAGTAGCTTTCTCTTACAATACATTTAGGCTTACATAACAAAATGGAGTTTTTCTCTCTATCTCATCTCAATGCAATATTGTCTTCTCCTCCTATGCACATGGAAGATAACAAGGACTCCAAGTTTCCAAGATTTTTCTCTAAGAACTTGCAAATGCATCACAACAAAACAACAAGGACCATGGGTGCTTTCCACCCAACCATAGGCCTCAAAGAGACCACCCCTGTGCTAGGGGAACAAGGCTCAAACAAAATCCACATACACACTTGTAAGAAACATATACACCACATAACAAAACTGCAACAAATCCCATCCCAAGGATATTTCACAAAGGCTCACCATTGGAACCTTGAACATAGGGTGAAGGTGGAAACACAAGGAGGTTTACCATTTCATATTATATTTTCCATAAAACTCATGCCCTTTTGGAGCTAAATCAACAAAATACAAGGCCCTTTCGGGGCTTCATAATATCATGCCCTTTCGGGGCTTCATAAACATCTTCCACCACACACACTACCAACAAAACATCCTCCACCACACACAATCAACAGCTTTAGCTTCCTACAAACCCATAGTTCAGTTACTTCCTTCCTCACCATTTTTTTTTTTTTTCTTATCCTCCCCCAAGGCAAAATATGAATATGACAATGGCATACAATGGAGCCCATACTCCAAGGTCCTCAACTATGCAATCCACCTACTGCCCGTTCACCCCGGACTTCTCTTCCCTTCCCACAAGGGTGAGTGTAAGTCCCACACCCATAAGAACACTCAAGAACAAGAAGAAAACAAAACCAAGTAGCAATAAAACAACAGATTTTCAAAAGCACATCATGTTGTCACAACACAATATCAACACCCATAATGCAACAGGGAAATAGAGGAAATCCAAACCTCATACTCACAATACTCCACACAATACAAAAAGATGCACAATGGTGTAACACTAATCTACATGGAATGAACACCATTCAAACACACACATGAATGCTACTCCACAATGCAATGCAATGCATACTCCATTGATAAACTCCACACTTACAGATTGGCTTAACCATGCTAAAAGAAAGAAAAAGGAAAGGAAGCAAGCTTGAGATACCAACCTTGGTCCAAGCTAGGGTAAGGATAGTTGTAGTAGAGCTCCCCTCCTCTCCCTCCAAAACCTAACTGTCTCTAAAATTAGAGAGTGGCCAAGTGGTTTCTCATTTAGCCATACCTCTCTATATATATCCTTCTCATTTTCGGATTCCATAAAGAATATCATTTTCATGGGGTCTCCTAGGTCCACTAAACACCCTAGAGGTCATTAATAGCTCCCTAGCCTATAGTACTAACATGGGTGGGGTTAATTTTAATCCCAACTTACCTTAAAGTTACTTTATGACCCTCCCAAAGCTAGGTGATTAAAATTTCAAATTCCCCAAGGTGATGACCTTGTCCTTTTATTGACTAAGGCAATAATCAAATTCCTCAATTGAGGCATTTATCACAGAATAGGGTGGCCACATGATCCATTGACGAATAACATGTCATATCACATCACAAGCACAAGTGTCAAGTGACACACAAAAAATCACATTATATTTAAAAAAATGACTTGTTTTACAATAATACATGAACTAGGCTACTACGCACACATACAATTCACATATATGAAATAAAATACATTACAATTAGTGTTGAATCTTTTCCACTGATTCAACCTTGGTTATGTCATGTTTGTAGTAGTTTGAGCCTTAATTCCCCTTTAACCCATGGTCAAATTCCTGCACACTAAACTCGAGCGTCAGTAGTCCAAGAAAATCATATAAGCATATGTAAAATAAATCATTATCTAATTCAACATTAGACTTGCATATATTTCATCATCTCAAATTAACTTTCCCTTTCTTAATCATTTCTAATATAACCTTTAAAATATTAAAATATCAAAACTTACACATCTTATTCGACATTTGAGTTCCATTCTTCATTCCTTATAATTACATTACTTCTAACAATTTCCATGTAAAATGTTCAAAATACTATATAACTAAACTTTACTTATCAACATAACATGGTCAATTTAATATTCTGAATAACTTCATATTCTACGACAAGATGTTGAATCCATAACTATTGAATCCCTTGGTATGCGGGTTAGGTCTCAATCCATATCAAAATTTATCTTTTAACTCTAATTTCCACTTCAACATTACCTTCTTATATTACAAGCATTTCTACCATTCAATTTCTATTAAAGCAAAGTAAATAGCTTACAACATGAAATAGAATTATTAAATGCATCAATTAGGTCATCATATGCAGAGGTAATTACGGATCATCAAAATGCAAATATTAAAATGACATAAATCTACAGTCTTAAAAGTGTATCAAACATAGGATTAAAATCATCGTAATGCAATTATCTCATTGGTACTATGACGAATTGGGCGAGGCCTCACAAATTAAATAACTTCAATTAATTAATTAGGAATGGCTTCTCATTTAATTAAATAACTTTGTTTAATTAATTAGAAGTAAGTACTCCATTTAATTAAGTAATTTCGTTTAATTATTTAAAATTTTTTTTCGAAACTAGTCAACTCAAGTCAAGCGTGGTTAAACCTGGTCCACTTTTGGTCAAACTTGATCTTTGCGTATGTGAATATGAGAAAATATGAGTATGAATTCCAGCAACAATTCGATGCAAATTCTCATTCAACCTTTCAAAATGAAGATATGAGGGTCTCTTAAATAGACTTTCCTGGAATTCATCAACGGTTGAGATTGATTTCAATCAACGGTCAGGATTAAAGGTAAAGTTCAGTCATAAAGGGAGATTTCCAAATTAAAGGGACTTAACAGATTTAATTTGAGTAAAATAAGGAGTTAACTAATTCAATTTGAGTAGAAAAAGGAGTTAACTGATTTAACTCATTTTTTACCAATAGTGAACTGGAAATTTCCCTTTTTGAACTGAAGAGAGATTTTGTTGAGATATTTAATTTAATAAAATGAGATATGCTCTCATAATTTCTTTTTCTATTTAACTAAATAACTTCATTTAATTAATTAGGAATGGCTTCTCATTTAATTAAATAACTTTGTTTAATTAATTAGAAGTAAGTACTCCATTTAATTAAATAATTTCATTTAATTATTTCAAAATTCTTTTCGAAACTAGTCAACTCAAGTCAACCGTGGTTAAATCTGGTCAACTTTTGGTCAAACTTGATCTTCGCATATGTGAATATGAGAAAATGTGAGTATGAATTCTAGCAACAATTCGATGCAAATTCTCATTCAACCTGTCAAAAAGAAGAGATGAGGGTCTCTTAAATAGACTTTCATGGAATTCATCAACAGTTGAGATCGATTTCAATCAATGGTCAGTATTAAAGGTGAAGTTCAGTCATCAAGGGAGATTTCAAAATTAAAAGGAGTTAACATATTTAATTTGAGTAAAATAAGGAGTTAACTGATTCAATTTGAGTAAAAAAAGTAGTTAACTGATTTAACTCATTTTTGATCAATAATGAACTGAAAATTTCCCTTTTTGAACTGAAGAGAGATTTTGTTGAGATATTTAATTTATTAAAATGAGATATGCTCTCATAATTACTTTTTCTATTTAATTAAATAATTTTTAATTAATTAAAGACACTTTTCTTATTTAATTAAATACCTTCATTTAATTAATTAGGAATGGCTTCTCATTTAATTAAATAATGTCGTTTAATTAATTAGAAGTAAGTACTCAATTTAATTAAATAATTTTGTTTAATTATTTCAAAATTCTTTTCGAAACTAGTCAACTCAAGTCAACCATGATTAAATCTGGTCAAATTTTGGTCAAACTTGATCTTTGCGTATGTGAATATGAGCAAATGTGAGTGTGAATTCCAACAACAATTCGATACAAATTTTCATTCAACCTTTCAAAATGAAGAGATGAGGGTCTCTTAAATAGACTTTCCTGGAATTTATCAATGGTTGAGATCGATTTCAATCAACGGTCAAGATTAAAGGTGAAGTTCAGTCATAAAGGGAGATTTCCAAATTAAAGGGAGTTAACAGATTTAATTTCAGTAAAATAAGGAGTTAACTGATTCAATTTGAGTAAAAAAAGGAGTTAACTGATTTAACTCATTTTTGATCAATAGTGAACTAGAAATTTCCCTTTTTGAACTGAAGAGAGATTTTGTTAAAATATTTAATTTAATAAAATGAGATATGATTTCATAATTACTTTTTCTATTTAATTAAATAATCTTTAATTAATTAGAGACACTTTTCTTATTTGATTAAATAACTTCATTTAATTAATTAGGAATGACTTCTCATTTAATTAAATAACTTTGTTTAATTAATTAGAAGTAAGTACTCCATTTAATTAAAAAAAATTATTTAATTATTTCAAAATTCTTTTCAAAATTAGTCAACTCAAGTCAACCGTGGTTAAATCTGATCAATTTTTGGTAAAACTTGATCTTTGCATATGTGAATATGAGCAAATGTGAGTATGAATTCCAACAACAATTCGATGCAAATTCTCATTCAACCTTTCAAAATGAAGAGATGAGGGTCTTTAAAAAGACTTTCCTGGAATTCATCAATGGTTGAAATCGATTTCAATCAATGGTCAGGATCAAAGGTGAAGCTCAGTCATAAAGGGAGATTTCCAAATTAAAGGGAGTTAACAGATTTAATTTGTGTAAAATAAGGAGTTAACTGACTCAATTTGGGTAGAAAAATGAGTTAACTGATTTAACTCATTTTTGATCAATAGTGAACTGGAAACTTCCCTTTTTGAACTGAAGAGAGATTTTGTTGAAATATTTAATTTAATAAAATGAGATATGCTCTCACAATTACTTTTTCTATTTAATGAAGTAATCTTTAATTAATTAGAGACACTTTTCTTATTTAATTATATACCTTTATTTAATTAATTAGGAATGGCTTCTCATTTAATTAAATAACTTTGTTTAATTAATTAGAAGTAAGTACTCCATTTAATTAAATAATTTTGTTTAATTATTTCAAAATTCTTTTCGAAACTAGTCAACTCAAGTCAACTGTGGTTAAATCTGGTCAACCTTTGGTCAAACATGATCTTTGCGTATGTGAATATGAGAAAATGTGAGTATGAATTCCAACAACAATTCGATGCAAATTTTCATTCAACCTTTCAAAATGAAGAGATGAGGGTTTCTTAAATAGACTTTCTTGGAATTCATCAACGGTTGAGATCGATTTCAATCAACAGTCAGGATTAAAGTTGATGTTCGGTCATAAAGGGAGATTTCCAAATTAAAAGGAGTTAACAGATTTAATTTGAGTAAAATAAGGAGTTAACTGATTCAATTTGACTAAAAAAAGGAGTTAACTGATTTAACTCATTTTTTATCAATAATAAACTGAAAATTTCCCTTTTTGAACTGAAGAGAGATTTTGTTGAGATTTTGTTAGGATTAAAGGTGAAGTTTGGTAATAAAGGGAGTCCAAATTAAAGGGAGTTAACAGATTTAATTTGAGTAAAATAAGGAGCTAACTGATTCAATTTGAGTAGAAAAAGGAGTCAACTGATTTAACTCATTTTTGATCAATAGTGAACTGGAAATTTCCCTTTTTGAACTGAAGAGAGATTTTGTTGATATATTTAATTTAATAAAATGAGATATGCTCCAATAATTACTTTTTCTATTTAATAAAATAATCTTTAATTAATTAGAGATACTTTTCTTATTTAATTAAATAACTTCATTTAATTAATTAGGAATGGCTTCTCATTTAATTAAATAATTTCGTTTAATTATTTCAAAATTCTTTTCGAAACTTGTCAACTCAAGTCAACCGCGGTTAAATTTGGTCAACTTTTGGTCAAACTTGATCTTTGCATATGTGAATATGAGTAAATGAGAGTTTGAATTCTAGCAACAATTCGATGCAAATTCTCATTCAACGTTCCAAAATGGAGAGATGAGGGTCTCTTAAATGGACTTTCCTGGAATTCATCAACGGTTGAGATCGATTTCAATCAACGGTCTGGATTAAAGGTGATGTTCAGTCATAAAGGGAGATTTCAAAATTAAAGGGGGTTAATAGATTTAATTTGAGTAAAATAAGGAGTTAATTGATTCAATTTAAGTAGAAAAATGAGTTAGCCGATTTAACTCATTTTTGATCAATAGTGAACTGGAAATTTCCCTTTTTGAACTAAAGAGAGACTTTGTTGAGATATTTAATTCAATAAAATGATATATGCTCTCATAATTAATTTTTCTATTGAACTAAATAATCTTTAATTAATTAGAGACACTTTTCTTATTTAATTAAATAACTTCATTTAATTAATTAGGAATTGCTTCTCATTTAATTAAATAAATTTGTTTAATTAATTAGACATAAGTACTCCATTTAATTAAATAATTTCATTTAATTATTTCAAAATTCTTTTTGAAACTAGTCAACTCAAGTCAACCGTGGTTAAATCTGGTCAACTTTTGGTCAAACTTGATCTTTGCATATGTGAATATGAGCAAATGTGAGTATGAATTCAAACGATAATTCGATGCAAATTCTCATTCAACCTTTCAAAATGAAGAGATGAGGGTCTCTTAAATAGACTTTTCTGGAATTCATCAAAGGTTGAGATCGATTTCAATCAACGGTCAGGATTAAAGGTGAAGTTCAGTCATAAAGGGAGATTTCCAAATTAAACGGAGTTAATAGGTTTAATTTGAGTAAAATAAGGAGTTACTTGTTTCAATTTGAGTAGAAAAAGGCATCAACTGATTTAACTCATTTTTTATCAACAGTGAACTGGAAATTTCCTTTTTTGAACTGAACAGAGATTTTGTTCAGATACTTAATTTAATAAAATGAGATATGCTCTCATAATTACTTTTTCTATTTAATTAAATAATCTTTAATTAATTAGAGACACTTTTTTATTTAATTAAATAACTTCATTTAATTAATTAGGAATGGCTTCTTATTTAATTAAATAACTTTGTTTAATTAATTAGAAGTAAGTAATCCATTTAATTAAATAATTTTGTTTAATTATTTCAAAATTCTTTTCGAAACTAGTCAAATCAAGTCAACCGTGATTAAATCTGGTCAACTTTTGGTCAAACTTAATCATTGCATATGTGAATATGAGAAAATGAGTGTGTGAATTCTAGCAACAATTCGATGCAAATTCTCATTCAACCTTTCAAAATGAAGAGATGAGGGTCTCTTAAATAGACTTTCCTAGAATTCATCAACGGTTGAGACCAATTTCAATCAACGGTCCGGATTAAAGGTGAAGTTCAGTCATAAAGGGAGATTTCCAAATTAAAGGGAGTTAACAGATTTAATTTGAGTAAAATAAGGAGTTAACTGATTCAATTTTAGTAGAAAAAGGAGTTAATTGATTTAACTCATTTTTGATCAATAGTGAACTGAAAATTTTCCCTTTTTGAACTGAAGAGAGATTTTATTGAGATATTTAATTTAACCAAATGAGATATGCTCTCATAATTACTTTTTATATTTAATTAAATAATCTTTAATTAATTAGAGACACTTTTCTTATTTAATTAAATAACTTCATTTAATTAATTAGGAATGGCTTCTCATTTAATTAAATAACTTCTTTTAATTAATTAGAAGTAAGTACTCCATTTAATTAAATAACTTGGTTTAATTGTTTCAAAATTCTTTTCAAAACTAGTCAACTCAAGTCAACTGTGGTTAAATCTGGTCAACATTTGGTGAAACTTGATCTTTGCGTTTGTGAATATGAGCAAATGTGAGTAAGAATTCCAGCAACAATTCGATGCAAATTCTCATTCAACCTTTCAAAATGAAGAAATGAGGGTCTCTTAAATAGACTTTCTTGGAATTCATCAATGGTTGAGATCGATTTCAATCAACGTTCAGGATTAAAGGTGAAGTTCAGTCATAAAGGGAGATTTCCAAATTAAAGGGAGTTAACAAATTTAATTTGAGTAAAATAAGGATTTAACTGATTCAATTTGAGTAGAAAAAGGAGTCAACTGATTTAACTCATTTTTGATCAATAGTGAACTAGGAATTTCCTTTTTTGAACTGAAAAGAGATTTTGTTGAGATACTTAATTTAATAAAATGAGACATGCTCTCATAATTACTTTTTCTATTTAATTAAATAATCTTTAATTAATTAGAGACACTTTTCTTATTTAATTCAATAACTGGATTTAATTAATTAGGAATGACTTCTCATTTAATTAAATAACTTTGTTTAATTAATTAGAAGTAATTAATCCATTTAATTAAATAATTTCATCTAATTATTTCAAAATTCTTTTCGAAACTATTCAACTCAAGTCAACCGTGGTTAAATCTGGTCAACTTTTGGTCAAACTTGAGCTTTGCGTATTTCAATATGAGCAAATGTGAGTATGATTTCTTGCAACAAATCGGTGCAAATTCTCATTCAACCTTTCAAAATGAGAAGATGAGGGTGTCTTAAATAGACTTTCTTAGAATTCATCAATGGTTGTGATCGATTTCTATCAACGGTCAGGATTAAAGGTGAAGCTCAGTCATAAAGGGAGATTTCCAATTTCAAGGGAGTTAACAAATTTAATTTGAGTAAAATAAGGAGTTAATTGATTAAATTTGAGTAGAAAAAAGAGTTAACTCATTTAACTCATTTTTGATCAATAGTGAATTGGAAATTTCCCTTTTAGAACTGCAGAGAGATTTTGTTGAGATATTTAATTTAATAAAATGAGATATGCTCTCCTAATTACTTTTTCTATTTAATTAAATAATCTTTAATTAATTAGATACACTTTTCTTATTTAATTAAATAACTTCATTTAATTAATTATGAATGGCTTCTCATTTAATTAAATAACTTTGTTTATTTAATTAGAAGTAAGTACTCCATTTAATTAAATAATTTCTTTTAATTATTTCAAAATTCTTTTTGAAACTAGTCAACTGAAGTCAACTATGGTTAAATCTGGTCAACTTTTGGTCAAACTTGATGTTTGCGTATGTGAATATGAGCAAATGTGAGTATGAATTCTAGTAAAAATTCGATTCAAATTCTCATTCAACCTTTCAAAATGAAGAGATGAAGATCTCTTAAATAGACTTTTCTGAAATTCATCAACGATTGAGATCAATTTCAATCAACGGTCAGGATTAAAGGTGAAGTTCAGTCATAAAGAGAGATTTCCAAATTAAAGGGAGTTAACGAATTTAATTTGATTAAAATAAGAAGTTAACTAATTCAATTTGAGAAGAAAAATGAGTTAACTGATTTAACTCATTTTTTATCAATAGTGAATTAGAAATTTTCATTTTTGAACTGAAGAGAGATTTTTTTGAGATATTTAATTTAATAAAATGAGATATGCTGTCATAATTACTTTTTCTATTTAATTAAATAATCTGTAATTAATTAGAGACAATTTTATTATTTAATTAAATAACGTCATTTAATTAATTAGGAATGGCTTTTCATTTAATTAAATAACTTTATTTAATTAATTAGTAGTAAGTACTCCATTTAATTAAATAATTTTGTTTAATTATTTCAATATTCTTTTCGAAACTAGTCAACCCTAGTCAACTGTGGTTAAGTCTGGTTAACTTTTGGTCAAACTTGATCTATGCGTATGTGAATATGAGCAAATGCGAGTATGAATTCAAGCAACAATTCGATGCAAATTCTCATTCAACCTTTCAAAATGAAGAGATGAGGGTGTCTTAAATAGACTTTCTTGAAATTCATCAACCGTTGAGATCGATTTCAATCAACGGTCGAGATTAAAGGTGAAGTTTAGTCATAAAGGAAGATTTCCAAATTAAAGGGAGTTAACGGATTTAATTTGAGTAAAATAAAGAGTTCACTGATTCAATTTGAATAGAAAAAGGAGTTAACTGATTTAACTCATTTTTGATCTATAGTGAACTGAAAATTTCCCTTTTTGAACTGAACAGAAATTTTTTTGAGATATTTAATTTAATAAAATGAGATATGCTCTCGTAATTACTTTTTCTATTTAATTAAATAATCTTTAATTAATTAAAGACACTTTTATTATTTAAGTAAATAACTTCATTTAATTAGTTAAGAATGGCTTCTTATTTAATTAAATAACTTTGTTTAATTAATTAGAAGTAAGTACTCCATTTAATTAAATAATTCTAGTAACAATTCGATGCATATTCTCATTCAACCTTTCAAAATGAAGAGATGAAGGTCTCTTAAATTGATTTTTTTGGAATTCATCAACGGTTGAAATCGATTTCAATCAACGGTCATGATTAAAGGTGAAGTTCAGTCATAAAGGGAGATTTCCAAATTAAAGGGAGTTAACGGATTTAATTTGAGTAAAATAAGGAGTTAACTGATTTAATTTGACTAAAAAAAGTAGTTAACTGATTTAACTCATTTTTTATCAATAGTGAATTGGAAATTTCCCTTCTTGAACTGAAGAGAGATTTTGTTGAGATATTTAATTTAATAAAATGATATATGCTCTCATATTTACTTTTTCTATTTAATTAAATAATCTGTAATTTATTAGAGACACTTTTATTATTTAATTAAATAACTTCATTTAATTAATTAAGAATGGCTTCTCATTTAATTAAATAACTTTTTTTAATTAATTAGAATTAAGTACTCCATTTAATTATTTCAAAACTCTTTTTGAAACTAGTCAACTCAACTCGACTGTGGTTAAATCTGGTCAACTTTTGGTCAAACTTGATCTTTGCATATGTGAATATGAGAAAATGTGAGTATGAATTCTAGCAATAATTTCATGCAAACTCTCATTCAAAATTTCAAAATGAAGAGATGAGGGTCTCTTAAATAGACTTTCCTAAAATTCATCAACTGTTGAGATCGATTTCAATCAACGGTCAAGATTAATTAGGAATGGCTTCTCATTTAATTAAATAACTTTGTTTAATTAATTTAAAGTAAGTACTCCATTTAATTAAATAAATTCTTTTAATTATTTCAAAATTCTTTTCAAAACTAGTCAACTCAAGTCAACTGTGGTTAAATCTGGTCAACTTTTGATCAAACTTGATCTTTGCGTATGTGAATATGAGCAAATGTAAGTATGAATTCCAGCAGCAATTCGATGCAAATTCTCATTCAACCTTTCAAAATGAAGAGATTAGGGTCTCTTAAATAGACTTTCTTGAAATTCATCAACGGTTGAGATCGATTTCAAACAACAGTCAGGAATAAAGTTGAAGTTTAGTCATAAAGGGAGATTTCCAAATTAAAAGGAGTTAACATATTTAAGTTGAGTAAAAGAAAGAGTTAACTGATTCAATTTGAGTAGAAAAAGGAGTTAACTGATTTAACTCATTCTTGATCTACAATGAACTGGAAATTTCCCTTTTTGAACTGAAGAGAGATTTTGTTGAGATATTTAATTCAAAAAAATGAGATATGCTCTCCTAATTACTTTTTCTATTTAATTAAATAATCTTTAATTAATTAGAGACACTTTTCTTATTTAATTAAATAACTTCATTTAATTAATTAGGAATGGCTTCTCATTTAATTAAATAACTTTGTTTAATTAATTAGAAGTAAGTACTCCATTTAATTAAATAATTTTGTTTAATTATTTTAAAATTCTTTTCGAAACTAGTCAACTCAAGTCAACCGCATGGTTAAATCTGGTAAACTTTTGGTCAAACTTGATCTTTACATATGTGAATATGAGCAAATGTGAGTATGAATTTCAGCAACAATTCGATGCAAATTCTCATTCAACATTTCAAAATGAAGAGATTAGGGTCTCTTAAATAGACTTTCATGGAATTCATCAGCGGTTGAGATCGATTTCAAACAACGGTCAGGATTAAAGTTGAACTTCAGTCATAAATGGAGATTTCCAAATTAAAAGTAGTTAACAAATTTAAGTTGAGTAAAATAAAGAGTTAACTGATTCAATTTGAGTAGAAAAAGGAGTTAACTAATTTAACTCATTCTTGATCAATAATGAACTGGAAATTTTCCTTTTTGAACTGAAGAGAGATTTTGTTGAGATGTTTAATTTAATAAAATGAGATATGCTCTCATAATTACTTTTATAATTTAATTAATTAGGAATGGCTTCTCATTTAATTAAATAACTTTTTTTAATTAATTAGAAGTGAGTACTCCATTTAATTAAATAATTTTGTTTAATTATTTCAAAATTTATTTCAAAACTAGACAACCCAAGTCAACCGTGGTTAAATCTGCTCAACTTTTGGACAAATTTGATCTTTGCGTATGTGAATATGAGAAAATGTGAGTATGAATTCCAGCAACAATTCGATGCAAATTCTCATTAAACTTTTCAAAATGAAGAGATTAGGGTCTCTTAAATAGACTTTCCTGGAATTCATCAACGATTGAAATCGATTTCAATCAATGGTCAGGATTCAAGGTGAAGTTCAGTCATAAATGGAGATTTCCAAATTAAAGTGAATTAACAGATTTAATTTGAGTAAAATAAGGAGTTAACTGATTCAATTTTAGTAGAAAAAGGAGTTAACTTATTTAACTCATTTTTGATCAATAGTGAACTGGAAATTTTCCTTTTTGAACTGAAGAGAGATTTTGTTGAGATATTTAATTTAATAAAATGAGATATGCTCTGATAATTACTTTTTCTATTTAATTAAATAATATTAATTAATTAGAGACACTTTTTTTATTTAATTAAATAACTTCATTTAATTAATTAGGAATGGCTTCTCATTTAATTAAATAACTTTGTTTAATTAACTAGAAGTAAGCAGTAAATTTAATTAAATAATTTTGTTTAAGTATTTCAATTTTTTTTCTAAACTAGTCAACTCAAGTCAACCGTGGTTAAATCTAGTCAACTTTTGGTCAAACTTGATCTTTGTGTATGTGAATATGAGCAAACGTGAGTATGAATTTTAGCAACAATTCGATGCAAATTCTCATTCAACCTTTCAAAATGAAAAGATGAGGGTCTCTTAAATAGACTTTTCTGGAATTCATCAACAGTTGAGATCGATTTCAATCAGCGGTCAGTATTAAAGGTGAAATTCTATCATAAAGAGAGATTTCCAAATTAAAGGGAGTTAACAGATTTAATTTGAGTAAAATAAGGAGTTATGTAATTCAATTTGAGTAGAAAAAGGAGTTGACTAATTTAACTCATTTTTTATCAATAGTAAACTGAAAATTTCCCTTTTTTAACTAAAGAGAGATTTTGTTGAGATATTTAATTTAATAAAATGAGATATGCTCTCATAATTACTTTTTCTATTTAATTAAATAATCTTTAATTAATTAGAGACACTTTTCTTATTTAATTAAATAACTTCATTTAATTAATTAGGAATGGCTTCTCATTTAATTAAATAACTTTGTTTAATTAATTAGAAGTAAGTACTCCATTTAAATAAATAATTTCATTTAATTATTTCAAAATTCTTTTCGAAACTAGTCAACTCAAGTCAACTGTGGTTAAATCCGGTCAACTTTTGGTCAAATTTGATCTTTGCATATCCGAATATGAGCAAATATGAGTATGAATTCCAGCAAAAATTCGATGCAAATTCTCATTCAACCTTTCAAAATGAAGAGATGAGGGTCTCTTAAATAGACTTTCTTGGAATTCATCAACAGTTGAGATTGATTTCAATCAACGATCAGGACTAAAGGTGAAGTTCAGTCATGAAAGGAGATTTCCAAATTAAAAGAAGTTAACTGATTTAATTTGAGTAAAATAAGCAGTTAACTCATTCAATTTGAGTAGAAAAAAGAGTTAACTGATTTATTTCATTTTTGATCAATAGTGAACTGAAAATTTCCCTTTTTGAACTGAAGAGAGATTTTGTTGAGATATTTAATTTAATAAAATGAGATATGCTCTCATAATTACTTTATCTATTTAATTAAATAATCATTAATTAATTAGAGACACTTTTCTTATTTAATTAAATAACTTCATTTAATTAATTAGGAATGACTTCTCATTTAATTAAATCACTTTATTTAATTAATTAGAAGTAATTACTCCATTTAATTAAATAATTTCGTTTAATTATTTCAAAATTCTTTTCAAAACTAGTCAACTCAAGTCAACCGTGGTAAAATCTGGTCAACTTTTGGGCAAACTTGATCTTTGCGTATATGAATATGAGCAAATGTGAGTATGAATTCTAGCAACAATTCGATGCAAATTCTCATTCAACCTTTCAAAATGTAGAGATGAGGGTCTCTTAAGTAGACTTTCCTAGAATTCATCAATGGTTGAGATCGATTTCAATCAGCGATCAAGATTAAAAGTGAAGTTCAGTCATAAAAGGAGATTTCCAAATTAAAGGGAGTTAATAGATTTAATTTGAGTAAAATAAGAAGTTAATTTATTCAATTTGAGTAGAAAAATGAGTTAACTCATTTAACTCATTTTTTATCAATAGTGAACTGGAAATTTGCCTTTTTGAACTAAAAAGAGATTTTGTTGAGATATTTAATTTAATAAAATGAGATATGCTCTCATAATTACTTTTTCTATTTAATTAAATAATATTTAATTAATTAGAAACACTTTTCTTGTTTAATTAAATAACTTCATTTAATTAATTAGGAATGGCTTTTCATTTAATTAAATAACTTTGTATAATTAATTCGAAGAAAGTACTCCATTTAATTAAATAATTTTATTTAATTATTCCAATTTGTTTTTCGAAACTAATCAAGTCAAGTCAACCGTGGTTAAATCTAGTCAACTTTTGGTCAAACTTGATCTTTGCGTATGTGAATATGAGCAAATGTGAGTATCAATTCCAGCAACAATTTGATGCAAATTCTCATTCAACCTTTCAAAATGAAGGGATGAGGGTCTGTTAAATAGACTTTCCTTGAATTCATCAACGGTTGAGATCGATTTCAATCAGCGGTCAGGATTAAAGGTGAAGTTCAGTAATAAAGGGAGATTTCCAAACTAAAGGGACTTAACAGATTTAATTTGAGTAAAATAAAGAGTTAACTGATTCAATTTGAGTAAAAAAAAGAGTTAACTGATTTAACTCATTTCTTATCAATAGCGAACTGGAAATTTTCCTTTTTGAATTGAACAGAGATTTTGTTGAGATATTTAATTGAATAAAATGAGATATGTTCTCATAATTACTTTTTCTATTTAATTAAATAATCTTTAATTAATTAGAGACACTTTTCTTATTTAATTAAATCACTTCATTTAATTAATTAGGAATGGCTTCTCATTTAATTAAATAACTTTGTTCAATTAATTAGAAGTAAGTACTCCATTTAATTAAATAATTTTGTTTAATTATTTCAAAATTCTCTTCGAAACTAGTCAACTCAAGTCAACCGTGGTTAAATCTGGTCAACTTTTGGTCAAACTTGATCTTTGCGTATGTGAATATGAGCAAATGTGAGTATGAATTCCAACAATAATTCGATGTAAATTCTCATTCAACCTTTCAAAATGAAGAGATGAGGGTCTATTAAATAGACTTTCCTGGAATTTATCAATGGTTGAGATCGATTTCAATCAGCGGTCAGTATTAAAGGTGAAGTTCCATCATAAACGAAGATTTTTAAATTAAAAGGAGTTAACAGATTTAATTTCAGTAAAATAAGGAGTTAACTGGTTCAATTTGAGTAGAAAAAGGAGTTAACTGATTTAACTCATTTTTTATCAATAGTGAACTAGAAATTTCCTTTTTTGAACTGAAGAGAGATTTTGTTGTGGTATTTAATTTAATAAAATGAGATATGCTCCCATAATTACTTTTTCTATTTAATTAAATAATATTTAATTAATTAGAGACACTTTTCTTATTTAATTAAATAACTTCATTTAATTAATTAGGAATGGCTTCTCATTTAATAAATAATTTTGTTTAATTAATTAGAAGAAGTACTCCATTTAATTAAATAATTTCATTTAATTATTTCAAATTTTTTTTCGAAACTAGTCAACTCAAGTCGACTGTGGTTAAATCTGGTCAACTTTTGGTCAAATTTGATCTTTGCATATGTGAATATGAGCAAATGTGAAAATGAATTCTAGCAACAATTCGATGCAAATTCTCCTTCAACCTTTCAAAATGAAGAGATTAGGGTCTCTTAAATAGACTTTCCTGGAATTCATCAGCGGTTGAGATCGATTTCAAACAACGGTCAGGATTAAAGGTGAAGTTCAGTCATAAATGGAGATTTCCAAATTAAAAGGAGTTAACAAATTTAAGTTGAGTAAAATAAAGCGTTAACTGATTCAATTTGAGTAGAAAAAGGAGTTAACTGATTTAACTCATTCATGATCAATAGTGAATTGGAAATTTTCCTTTTTGAACTGAAGAGAGATTTTGTTGAAATATTTAATTTAATAAAATGAGATATGCTCTCATAATTACTTTTTTTATTTAATTAAATAATCTTTAATTAATTAGAGACACTTTTCTTATTTAATTAAATAACTTCATTTAATTAATTAGGAATGGCTTCTCATTTAATTAAATAACTTTGTTTAATTAATTAGAAGTGAGTACTCCATTTAATTAAATAATTTTGTTTAATTATTTCAAAATTCCTTTCAAAACTAGTCAAGTCAAGTCAACTGTGGTTAAATCTAGTCAACTTTTGGACAAACTTGATCTTTGCGTATGTGAATATGAGCAAATGTGAGTATGAATTCCAGCAATGGAAATTTCAGTCATAAAATGAGATATGCTCTCATAATTACTTTTTTTATTTAATTAAATAATCTTTAATTAATTAGAGACACTTTTCTTATTTAATTAAATAACTTCATTTAATTAATTAGGAATGGCTTCTCATTTAATTAAATAACTTTGTTTAATTAATTAGAAGTGAGTACTCCATTTAATTAAATAATTTCGTTTAATTATTTCAAAATTCCTTTCAAAACTAGTCATCTCAAGTCAACTGTGGTTAAATCTGGTCAACTTTTGGTCAAACTTGATCTTTGCGTATGTGAATATGAGCAAATGTGAGTATGAATTCCAGCAACAATTCGATGCAAATTCTCATTTAACCTTTCAAAATGAAGAAATGAGGGTCTCTTAAATAGACTTTCCTAGAATTCATCAACGGTTGATACCGTTTTCAATCAAGGGTCAGGATTAAAGGTGAAGTTTAGTCATAAAAGGAGATTTTCAAATTAAAGGGAGTTAACAGATTTAATTTGAGTAAAATAAGGTGTTAACTGATTCACTTTGAGTAGAAAAAGGAGTTAACTGATTTAACTCATTTTTGATCAATAGTGAACTGAAAATTTCTCTTTTTGAACTAAAGAGAGATTTTGTTGAAATATTTAATTTAATAAAATGAGATATGCTCTCATAATTACTTTTTCTATTTAATTAAGTAATCTTTAATTAATTAGAGACACTTTTGTTATTTAATTAAATAACTTCATTTAATTAATTAGGAATGGTTACTCATTTAATTAAATAACTTTGTTTAAATAATTAGAGGTAAGTACTCCATTTAATTAAATAATTTTGTTTAATTATTTCAAATTTTTTTTTGAAACTAGTCAACTCAAGTCAATTGTGGTTAAATCTAATCAACTTTTGGTCAAACTTGATCCTTGCATATGTGAATATGAGCAAATATGAGTATGAATTCTAGCAACAATTCGATGCATATTCTCATTCAACTTTTCAAAATGTTCTGAGATTGAGGGTCTCTTAAATGGACTTTTCTGGAATTCATCAATAGTTGAGATCGATTTCAATCAACGGTCAGGATTAAAGGTGAAGTTCAGTCATAAAGAGAGATTTTCAAATTAAAAGGAGTTAACAGATTTAATTTGAGTAAAATAAAGATTTAACTAATTCAATTTGAGTAGAAAAAAGAGTTAACTGATTTATCTCGTTTTTGATCAATAGTGAACTGAAAATTTTCTTTTTTGACCTGAAGAGAGATTTTGTTGAAATATTTAATTTAATAAAATGAGATATGCTCTCATAATTACTTTTTCTATTTAATTAAGTAATCTTTAATTAATTAGAGACACTTTTCTTATTTATTTAAATAACATCATTTAATTAATTAGGAATGGCTTCTCATTTAATTAAATAACTTTGTTTAATTAATTAAAAGTAAGTACTCCGTTTAATTAAATAATTTTGTTTAATTATTTCAAAATTCTTTTCGAAACTAGTCAACTCAAGTCAATCGTGGTTAAATTTGGTCAACTTTTGGTCAAATTTGATCTTTGCATATGTGAATATGAGCAAATGTGAGTATGAATTCCAGCAACAATTCGATGCAAATTCTCATTCAACTTTGCAAAATGAAGAGATGAGGGTCTCTTAAATAGACTTTCCTAAAATTCATCAACAGTTGAGATTGATTTCAATCAGTGGTCAGGATTAAAGGAGAAGTTTAGTCATAAAGGGAGATTTCCAAATTAAAGGGAGTTAACAGATTTAATTTGAGTAAAATAAGGAGTTAACTGATTCAATTTGAGTAGAAAAAAGAGTTAACTCATTTAACTCATTTTTGATCAATAGTGAACTGAAAATTTCCTTTTTTAAACTGAAGAGAGATTTTGTTGAAATATTTAATTTAATAAAATGAGATATGCTCTCATAATTACTTTTTCTATTTAATCAAGTAATGTTTAATTAATTAGAGTCACTTTTCTTATTTAATTAAATAACTTCATTTCATTAATTAAGAATGGCTTCTCATTTAATTAAATAACTTCGTTTAATTAATTAGAAGTAAGTACTCAATTTAATTAAATAATTTTGTTTAATTATTTCAAAAAAAAATTTGAAGCTTGTCAACTCAAGTCAATCATGGTTAAATTTGGTCAACTTTTGGTCAAACTTGATCTTTGCGTATGTGAATATGAGCAAATGTGTGTATGAATTTCAGCAACAATTCGATGCAAATTGTCATTCAAACTTTCAAAATGAAGAGATGAGGGTCTCTTAAATAGACTTTTCTAGAATTCATCAATGGTTGAGATCGATTTCAATCAGCGGTCAGGATTAAAGGTGAAGTTCAGTCATAGAGGGAGATTTTCAAATTAAAGGGAGTTAACAGATTTAATTTGAGTAAAATAAGGAGTTAACTGATTCAATTTGAGTAGAAAAAAGAGTTAACTCACTTAACTCATTTTTGATCAATAGTGAACTAGAAATTTCTCTTTTATAACTGAAGACAGATTTTGTTGAGATATTTAATTTAATAAAATG
Source organism: Cupressus sempervirens (assembly GCA_028749045.1). Taxonomy (NCBI): domain Eukaryota; kingdom Viridiplantae; phylum Streptophyta; class Pinopsida; order Cupressales; family Cupressaceae; genus Cupressus; species Cupressus sempervirens. The sequence continues at coordinate 384,367,165 of CM053793.1, forward strand.
AGATATGTCTCGTAATTACTTTTTTTATTTAATTAAGTAATCTTTAATTAATTAGAGATACTTTTCTTATTTAATTAAATAACTTCATTTAACTAATTAGGAATGGCTTCTCATTTAATTAAATAACTTTGTTTAATTAATTAGAAGTAAGTACTCCATTGAATTAAATAATTTCATTTAATTATTTCAAAATTCTTTTCAAAACTAGTGACGTAATGCCCCACCAAGGGATCCAAAAAATTTTACTAAGTTTGCCAAACATTTTTTTTTTTAAACATGAAAGATAAAACCATTCATAAAATTTGCGGAAGCAATAGCAACAATTCAAATAAAAATAAATATAACATATATACATAACAAGCTACATTCTTTAAAGATCCCTTAACATTGTATCACATCTAAATTAACTATTCATCTAACATCTCATCCTTATGAAATAACAAAGATACATCCAATGTACTTAAATAATATACAAGTGTCTTTTTGTAAGTATATTTTAGTTTAGCTCAATCATCCACTATACATATCACAGGGTATGAAAAGCTTAAAAGAATAAACATCCAAGTAAATAAAGTACATCATCATCATCTAATATTAATCCATGATGCAATAACATAAATGAAACCACATATCATACATGATACATCATCACAAAAGATATAAACATCCATCACAAAAGATAACCATATATCACAAACATAAATAACTAAGTGCACGGTTCCTCCCAACTGTAAATAGCATCATTAGACCATCGTGGATCCTAGCCATCCCTCCGTGCGTAACATTCCAAAACACCAAAGAGATCATCAGTATTAACATAGTAGGAATGTCATTCCTAAAACATCCTACTAACATGCAAAGTAAAGCATAATAAACCATCTAACATATGCAAATCATCAATATAGGAAACATACTAGCAAATACATCCATCATAAGGTATATCATCTATCATAATGCTCCAAGAACATAATGAAGATAAATACCAGCCAAGAATGCTCCATCCACGATGTCTCCAACGGATCTCAAATGATAAGAGTGAAAATACACTACCACTCGACCGCGTCGAACCTAAGTGGTCCACTCCCACTGTGCTGAGGAGATAATCTCAAGTCCCAAACAAGCTATCCATAACACATAGCACAAATCTTTAGAAGTTCAGGAATCTTAAAAGTATACTAACTCAAAAGTTTCAATCACACACAAAATCGACATCTAATTCCCAGAGGCACACAAAGACATGTAGGAAACCTACTCTGCAAGTGGGAAAGTGTCATCGCAATTATCATGTACAAGTTACCCTGGCAGTTAGCTAAACTCCATGGGTCCATACTGATCTCATGCGGCTACTAGTATCCTCTCATACTGACGAGGCATACTACGAAATGCACGGTCGCAACCATGCGTTCTCACTACTCCAATCCTAGCCTGTACAAGCACTCAAGGCACGGGCGAGAATATCAAAACAATTATCTTTTTAGGTTCATTTAATCTCCAATTAGTGTGTAAATGTTATCACTTGTTAACCAAACTTACAATGAGTTACCCTGGCAGCGACTTAGGGCCCCAGCCCCCATTGCAAGCCACTTCCCGACACTACAAGTAGATTACCTACCCTAAGCTCATGGAATCATAAATCACCATAGTCTTGTACAAGTGACTGTAAAGAAAATCCAAAAGATAATCAATAAAAATAATCATCAAATAACCATGATAAAAGCATCAAAAATTCATAATAAGAAGAATCATCAAATCTCCAAAATAAGAATCATCAAATCTCCATGAGCATCTGAAAAAGCATCCATAGAAAATCATGATCACAACGGTTCTTTGTTGGCAACTAAAGGCATCACTGATAAACATAAGTATCAATTGGTTCTCAATAACTAAAATATATCTCAAGATAAATGGTTCTCAACAAGCAACCAAGAATATCTCAAAATCATACTGATCGAAGACTCCAAAATGGTTGAGTCAAACACGTCACAACATGACATCATCAAAAAATAAATCCACATTTCAGTCCCTTCATGGCGACTAGAAAGTAATCCAAAGATAACTAATCGATGACTCAAAAATGATTAGCTCAAGCATCTTAGATATATATACATCTCAGCTTCACACATGAAGGCTGAAGAACAAATATAAACATTTCATAGAGCATACGATCACATTATCATGGTTGGGCTTATAAAGATCAAGACCAAATAAGATCAACATGCCATCATATCTCATAACCCCCGAGCCTCTGGTAACATCCTACGACTGGTCAACACTAGTCAACCCAAAACCCAAAACAAGAAGCATATAGAATACACGATGCAAACACATGTTTTGGTTTACTAAATTCACATAGTTCAATAATGTGTAGGGGTTTCCAGTTTTCTGTTTGCAAGTATACTTCAAGTGTTTTAAGTTTCATCATTTGACGTACAAGTCAACCCAATTTCCCCGATAGCATTATCCTTCCATTATTAAGAATTACATTCTAAGAATAACTTAAAGATAAATATTCACTAAACTGATCATCATTGACATTTAATTAAATTGTTCTATATTTAACCATGATCCATATTCTAATTGATTAACCTTTCAACTTTTCTAAGATTATTATTCGTTATAAATTATAAGAGAGCCAATTATCAATCTTTGAACAAGGAGATTATAACTTATTAAAATGATCAATTAACATCGATTCACAATCCTTGACCTTTTATTATTCTAATAATTCTCAATTATATAGTACTAAGTCTTCACCATTAAAATATCTAAAGTCATTATTCAAGTCATCAGATTAAGACCTATCAACTTTATATCAATACTTTTAAAATCTCATTAAAAGAATTATATCAATTAAATCTCTATTACATAACTTAATTATTAATTAAATATAATTAACTCTCATTAATTGATTTAATTAATAATTGTATAACCATAGCAGCGTTCCAATTAATATCAGTTGACTAATAACTAACTAAAATTTTGTAAGATAAAAGTCAACTATAATTCAATACTCAAATGTTCATATTAATAATTTAATATTAATAACTTGTCAATATTTATTAGCAAGCTATATTGAGAATAAATCTATAATGACCTCATTCGTCTTCTTTCAAAGAATACCAACATTCCCTTGACAAATTCGTATTATCATTAATATTTTCAAATAAGACTCTATCACACAATTTAATTATTAATATCATAGTTATAATATCAACTCAATGAATATCAATTGATTAAAAATAAATTATACTTCAAATCCGAAAACTAATATTTTTACAAAATTTTAATCATTAAATAATCTTCACTAGATTAAATCTAATCGAACTATTTACACCATTATTTATTAATAGTTTGCTAGTCCTTACAAACATTAATAAATAATAAACTTCTCAACTATAAATACCCAATCTATAGAATCCTTCCATAAACTCATTAGTTAATATTTGGCTAACTCTTAACTCCATTAAGGTATTCAAACGTATTAACCAATAACATAATAATTCAGTCTTAATCCAATATCATTCAGAGTTTCTAAATTTAAATCAACATAATATAAATTATCATCATACAATTATTTAATCAATATTGAAATAAACCATTAGACTCCATTTTCTAATTGTTCTAATAATATTTTGTCTATATAAATGTTGTTTGAAAGAGATCCCTATCAGAAACCAATAAGACCCATTGTAGATTTTAACATGAATAATCTCTTTATTCTTAACATTATCATCTTCATTAAACAACTCTAAAATTGTTTAATATATATTAAATAGTATTCAATATACATTATAAAAAGTCCACTATATAAACTATATTAAAATCTATTTTTAAAATTTTTTCTCTCATTTAAAAATCCATTTACTTAGATTGACTAATAATTAATTACACTTCTTTTACTATTAACTAATCTTAATTAAATTTGATTTAATTAGATTAGATAATAAACTATATAAAACTAATGCATTTTAATAAGATTCTAATAAAGAAAGATTTCAATAATATCTTTAATTCATTCCATGCTTTGATATATTATTTTGTGAAGTTTAAGCATAAAGAATTCTTGGTTATGAGAAATGGAGAAATATTCGTCCTCGAATAAAACAGTCACAGTACGACAGCCATGTCTCCCTAATGAACTGTTGGATCGAGCTAAAATTTAAATATGTTGGAGAGAGCCAAGTTGCGCCTATTTTAACTGGAGCGATCGAATAAATTTAATTTCGATAAAAAGTTATGAATGACTGAGTTCGGGTCTATCCAAGGGGCAACGACAGGACAATTTGTGATGAATTAAGAATTTCCTCTTTAAATAATTTTCCTCTAAATTTAACCATAAAAGGGTTTGTTCATACGCATCTAAAAATATAATTGATAGAAAGATTACATCTAATCATTCGAATTTTCATCATAAAATTTCTATTTTAATTCCAAATCTTGTCTTTCTAATTTAATATAAATTCGAACCCAAATCCGATTAAAATCTAATTTCTTTCTCATTTGAAACTAGAGTTTTTTTATTGTTTTCTTCTCATCCAATTAAAATATCTAGATTCCAATTTCAAATAGTAGATTCAATCACAGAGAGTATTCAGACACATAAAACAGATATGATGAAGACAAGAAGAGAAAGAGTGCAAAAAGAATATGAAAATATCACGACTGCACCTGGACACTGATGCTAATTTGCCATACCTCAGAAGTCCATAGAAAATCCCTTCCTTCTCCATCATTCGCAATTCTTCCAAGAATCCAAGCCGATCAAATCTTCCAAGTGATTAGAAATGCTAGAAGGAGCATAGAAGCAAGTAGAAGATATATGAGCATATGAATCTTCTCCCCTGCATGTATGCTATGAAACTTCTATTTTAGCTTGTAGCTCGTGGCTTCCATTAAGTTTGTAGCTTTCATTAAGCTTTTCATTTAAGCTTCTATGAATGCTTGAATATCAAGAGCTCTCAAGAAACTTTTGGAATACTTCTTGAAACTACTGAAAGGTGTCACCAACTAAGCATGGGTCTTTTCCAATCCTTTTTTATGAGTCCTAGAATTGTAGACACTTTGTGCTTAATTGATGCACTAACCCCCGTGTTGTTGACACATGTTAATTTCCATGCAAGCTTGTAACTCCAATTTACTTTACTCTTTCTAATTTGATTTATTTATTTATTAAGTCTCATGCACTAACTTTAATATCTCCACTTTTCAATCTTAATATATTTATATTTTAATCATATAAGATTTAGAATCTTTTAATAATTTAAAATATATTTTCCACTTTTAAATTTTATTTTCCAAAACTTTATTGCTAAAATATTTATTAGCTTTAATAATAATATTATTTAGTCATTTATTTAAAAATGAGCTCCAAATATATTATTAGTAAAATAAACATTGTCACATTCCAAATTTAATATTATAACTTTTATCTTTCAATTTAATTATTTTATTTAATTAATTTTTTAATTAATTAAATAAAATAAATACTAAAATATCATATTAATTTTTTTAATTTAATTAAACCATTAATTAAATCTTTTAATTAGGCTTAATCAATAGAAAATACTTCAAAGACTCACAAAAGGTAAAAATACGAAAAACCCATCATAGCCAAAATACATACAAATCAAACCAAGGGGTTTATATCATGAATTACATCATCTGACGCATTCGGAGGGTACTCAACTTAGATACTTGTCCTAATTTTTCAATTAGAAAAAATGGCTTAAAGGGTTGGGATTTGGACTTGAGAATTTATCTCCCCTCTCTTATCATTGAGATAATGTGATAGGGTATGCTCATCTTGGCAATTCAGGGAAGTTGATACCCAGTACCTGCAACCTGCATAAAAACTATGCATGTACAAGCACAATATATATACTAAACTAACCAGGCAATGATAGGAAGTGGTGCATTGTGTAGATCCCAACTAGCAGGTGACTACGACTCCATTCCTTAACCACATCAGACACGTCATACAAAAGAAAACACGCAAAGCAAACATGCACACCATACACATGCAAGTATGGGGCAAGTATCCATAAGAAAACACATATGATAATAAATCATCTTACTAATCATCATTAATAATTGCGAACACTAAAAATAATCATCATACATACATGGGTAAGTGCACAAAGTTGTGGTGCCAAAAGGGGGGTATAAGTGGACACCTTTTTCCTGAAATTAACAAATTCTGGACTTCAACAAGAATTTGAAGATAGTTACGCTCAAAATTTTAAGATATGACAAAAAAAAAAGTCGTAGTCCTTTGAATCTAGTTTCTAAACTACTAAATTTTTTTCAAAATGGTTTAGTTTTAGGTCCTCAAAAAAGGGGGCCACAGAAAGTGGTACTGTTTATTCCAAAAAAATATAACATAGTACAAAGTGTGGCCCCCCTAAAATTTTAACTTTTTTTTTGAAATTATTTAATCACTCAAGTCAAAAGTTACCTAACACTATGCAGTTTATCCCAGATTTTTCGGGTAATTTTATAATGTGTATTTTTTTTTTAATGAATTTTTAAATTAGACCCATCCCAAAAACATGAAATATCTGTGTGCTCCCCCTAGAAATGATTGAAAAGTAATCTAAAATCAAAACTTCTTTTTTTCAAAGTGTGTAGAATGGAGTCTAATTTTTAAAAAACTAAGTTGTTACAAAATTCGATGAATGAGCTAAAATCTACAGCCCAATTAGTACATGGTGGTTTTTGACAAAAAATGAACATACATTCAAAAGAAATTATAGATGAAAGACTTAAAATTGTTCAAATTAAAAATAAATTATATGGTTAGATAGCTAACACAGAGACCTATAATGTTATGTAACCTGATCTTATCGATACCCAACCACGAGGAATCTTGAAGGGGAGCACACAAGAAAAATCAATCATTTTTTGTATGTTTGCTGGAAAACATGTCTCAGACCTTTTTATAAACTCCAAACCTTTGGGTTGGATCTCCAAGGCAAAACCAAGCCTTAGGCTTGGTTTTAATGCAAAGCTTTGAATAGCGTGTGCGCCTTATAGCGTGTGCGCCCTATAGCGCGTGCGCCCTATTAAAATGCTATTGAATTCGAGGTAGTGCACACACGCTATAGTGCGTACACACTATTGAGACCTAAATTGCAAACCAAAACCAAGAGAGAGCTGGGGGGGTGGGGCGAGGGAATGGCTATTTGTGTGTGTGAGAGAGATAGAGAGAAAGTAGGGGATGGGAGAGGGGAGAGAGGAAGTGAGAAAGAGTAGGGGTGGCAAACAGAGTATAGGATAGGAGATAGAGGAAATGTGAGAGAGTAGGGGTGGCAGAGAGAGTACAAGATGCAAGAGAGAGGAAGTGTGAGAGAGAGAGTAGAGGTGGAAAAGAGAGAGTATGGGATGGGGGAGAGAGATTGAAAGTAGGGGATGGGAGAGAGAGGAAGTGTGAGAGAGAGTACAAGTTGGGAGATAGAGATTGAGAGTAGGGGATGGGGGAGAGAGAGAGTAGGTGGTGGGAGAAGAAGTGGGAGAGGAAGAGCGAGAGAGAGGAGGATGGGAGTGCATGTGTGTGAAAGAGAGAGAATAGGGAATGGGAGAGGGGGAAGATAGAGTAGCTTGAGAGAGAGTAGGGGATGGAAGAGAGAGTAGGTGATGGGAGAGGGAGTGGGAGAGGGAGAGAGAGAGGGGGGATGGAAATGTGTGTAAGAGATAAAGAGAGAGAGTGTGAAAATGTGAGAGAGGGTAGGGGGTAGCAGAGAGAGAGTAGAGAGGGAGAGAGTGAGAGAGATAGAGAGAGAGAGTGAGAGAGAGTGAGAGTAGGTAGTGGGAGAGGGAGAGGGAGTGAGAGAAAAAGTAGAGGATGGGAGAGGAGAGAGGGGGGATGGGTGTGTGTGAAAGAGAGAGAGTAGGGAATGAGAGAGGGGAGAGAGAGATAGAGAGAGTAGGGGATGGGATAGAAAGAGAGTAGGCAATGACAGAGGGAGTGGGAGAGGGAGAGAGAGGGTGGATGGAAGAGAAAGAGATTAGGCAATGGTAGAGGGAGTGGGAGAGGGAGAGAGAGGGGGGATGGAAGTGTGTGTAAGAGAGAAAGTAGGGGATGGGAGAGAGTGTGAGAGAGAGTAGGGGTGGCAAAGAGAGAGAGTGAGAGTAGGGGATGGGAGAGAGAGGGAGAGAGAGAGAGAGAGAGATAGTAGGCAATGGGAGAGGGAGTGGGAGGGAGAGAGAGAGGGGGAATGGAATTGTGTAAGAGAGATAGAGTTGGGGATGGGAGAGAGTAGGCAATGGGAGAGGGAGTGAGAGAGAGAGAGGGGGGGAATGGGAATGTGTATAAGAGAGATAGAGTAGGGGATGGGAGAGAGTGTGAGAGTTTGAGAGAGAGTAGGGGGTGGTAGAGAGAGCTTGTACAGGATGGGGGTGAGAGTGAGAGAGAGAGAGAGAGAGAGAGAGAGAGAGAGAGAGAGAGAGTATGAGAGAGAGTAGGGGATGGAAGAGAGAGAGTGAGAGTAGGGGATGGGAGAGAGAAAGTAAAGAGGGAAAGAGAGTACTTGAGAGAGAGAGATAGTAGGTGGTGCAAGAGGGAGTGGGAGAGGGAGAGAGAGGGGGGATGGGAGTGTGTGTGACAAATCTAGAGAGTTGGGGATGGGAGAGGAGAGAGAGAGGGGGGGGGGGATGGGAGTGCGTGCCTATGAAAGAGAGAGAGTAGGGGATGGGGGAGAGAAAGTAGGCAGTGGGAGAGGGAGTGGGAGAGGGAGAGAGAGAGGGGGAATGGGAATGTTTGTAAGAGAGATAGAGTAGGGGATGGGAGAGAGTGTGAGAGTGTGAGAGAGAGTAGGTGGTGGCGGAGAGAGCTCATACGGGATGGGAGAGAGAGAGTGAGATTAGGGGATGGGAGTGTGAGAGAGAGTAGGGGATGGGAGAGAGAGAGAGAGTGAGAGTAAGAGATGGGATGGGAGAGAGAGATAGTAGTGAGGGAGAGAGAGAAATTGAGAGAGAGAGAGATCTAGTAGGCGGTAGGAGAGGGAGAGTGAGAGAGATAGGGGGGATGGGAGTGTGCGTGACAGATGTAGAGAGTAGGGGATGGGAGAGAAGAGAGTGGGGGGATAAGAGTGTGTGTGTCTGTGAAAGAGAGAGAGTAGGGGATGGGAGAGAGTGTGAGAGTGTGAGAGAGAGTAGGGGATGGCAGAGAGAGAGTACGAGATGGGAGAGATAGAGTGAAAGGATGGGAGAGAGTGAGAGAGAGAGTAGGGGGCGGTAGAGAGAGAGAGAGAGTACGGGATGGGAGAGACAGAGTGAAAGGATGGGAGAGAGTGTGAGAGAGAGTAGGGGATGGGAGAGAGTGTGAGAGAGAGTTGGTAATGGGAGAGAGAGAGAGTAAGAGTAGGGGATGGGAGAGAGAGAGTAGAGAGGGAGAGAGAGAACTTGAGAGAGAGAAATAGTAGGTGACCTGGGAGAGGGAGTGGGAGAGGAGGAAAGAGAGGGATGGGAGTGCGTGTGACAAATCTAGAGAGTAGGGGATGGAAGAGAAGAGAGAGGGGGGATGGGAGTGTGAGTGAGTGTGTGTGTGTGTGTGTGTGTGTCTATGAAAGAGAGAGAGTAGGGGATAGGAGAGAGTGTGAGAGTGTGAGACAGAGTAGGGGGTGGCAAAGAGAGAGTATGAGATGGGAGAGATAGAGTGAAAGGATGGGAAAGAGTGTGAGAGAGAGTAGGAGGTGACAGAGAGAGAGAGTACAAGATGAGAGAGACAGAGTGAAAGGATGAGAGAGAGTGTCAGAGAGAGTAGGGGATGGGAGAGAGTGTGAGAGAGTTGGGGATTAGAGAGAGAGAGAGAGAGAGAGAGAGAGAGAGAGTAAGAGTAGGGGATGGGAGAGAGAGAGAGAGAGTAGAGAGGGAGAGAGAGAACTTGAGAGAGAGAGATAGTAGGTGGTGGGAGAGGGAGTGGGAGAGGAGGAGAGAGAGGGATGGGAGTGCATGTGAGCGATCTAGAGAGTAAGGGATGGGAGAGGGGAGAGAGAGAGGGGGATGGGAGTGTGTATCTGCAAAAGAGAGAGTTTAGGGGATGGGAGAGGGGAGAGAGAGAGTAGCCCAAGAGAGAGAGAGAGAGAGAGTAGTGGATGGGAGTGTGTGAGAGAGAGAGTAGGGGATGGGAGAGAGTGTGAGAGAGAGTAGGAGGCGGAAGAGAGAGAGAGAGTAAGAAGTGGGAGAGGGAGGATGGGAGTGTGTGTGAGAGATCTAAAGAGTAGGGGATGGGAGAGGAGAGAGGGTGAGAGAGATAGAGAGAGTAGGCGGTGGGAGAGGGAGAGCGAGAGAGAGTAAAGGATGGGAGACGGGAGAAAGAGAGTGTAGGGGATGGGAGAGGGGAGAGAGAGTGGAGAGAGAGAGAGAGAGAGAGAGAGAGTAGGGAGGGTGGAGAGTGATGTGTTCTCATATAGTGCGTACGCGCTATAGCGCGTATGCACTATGTGAAATCACCTAAAAATGGTCGAAAAGAAACTTTGGGGCCTGTTTCATTCATTCTCTGCTTTTGTTCTATTTTGCACTCTGTTATCCCGACAGAAATTATGGGTTTCAACACAGCAAACACTCTTTCAAGGTGGAAAACACTTTTGGAAGCTAACAAACACCAAATTCAATCATTGGATACATGATTTGAAGACTTTTTGAATATTCCTTGTATAGAAAAGGTTAGTGCAATATATTTTAAATATTGTTTGTTGATATATAGATACAAATTTGATTATAATTTGACATGTTGTTTAATATATAGTGAATTCATTGAAATTTGTATATTTCAATGAAATGTTATTTCGAAATGGTTAGAAATTTGACAAGTCATTTTATATATATATATTGTGTATTAATTCAAATAATTATAATTTTTATATGTATTTGAATAATTTGTAATTTACACATTTTAAGTAATTCAAATATTTGAATAATTTGACATGTAGAAATCATCATCATGCCAAAGAAGAAACCAAAAAATCAAACAAATGAAGATAGGGAGAGAGATTTGGCAATTAAAAGAGATAAAATGAAATTACTACGTGAGCAAAGAAAATTGCAAAGCAATAATGAAGAATTGACTTTCGAAGAGGATCAAGAACCATTGGTACCAAGAAACAAAGAAGCAGAATTGGAAAGACAAAGAGAACGAATGAGACTGTTATGCTCAAGAAGACAATTGAATTGTGAAGCTACACCATCTTCTAATGTTGGATTCATATCGTCCGCTACACCATCTTCCAATGTTGAAGTCATATCGTCCGCTACACCATCTTCCAATGTTGAAGTCATATCGTCCTCTCATGTTGAAGAGACACCGATTTGTAGATCCGACGATATACACACTCCATCATGTCATGTTGAAGGCACAACATCAACACATCAAGTAGGTGATATTCCATCTTTTGCATCTTATTGCCAAGGCACATCATCTTCGGTTCAAGGTACGCAATACACTCAACCTTATGTTGATGTTAAAAATGTTGAGAGAATTGAAGAGATTATAACACCTTCTAGAATTCATTTTAGAAGACCAAAATATTTGATTGATATTGATAGTAACATTTTGAAATCAATGCCTGACAAGATTAGCAAGCGTACTTGTCAAAAAAAAGTTAATCATATGTGGAGATTATTTTTTGATGAATTAAGTATTACAGGTCAATGCCAATTATTTTTTGAAATGATGAGGAATTTAAAATTTAGGCCTATCATGAAGATTCTTGGGCTAAGAACGATGGATGATTCAAATGAAAAAAACCTTGTAAAGAATCTAATGAATGCTTATGACAAAGTGGGTTCTAAATCATGCACCAAAGATAGTAATATCGCAAGACGAGTACTTACATCGACAATAGTAAGTAGCCAAATGAAGAAAGCTAGACTCATGAGAAAGACAAGCAAAACATTAAAAATTGGTAGAGGTACTCTGAGGAGAGCCATGCTAAAGCGTGAGAGATTGGAAGATCCAACAAAAAACGAGTTATGGACATTTAGCGGTAGACTACCGCGAAAGGATAAAGAAATTAGTAAAGCCTTGAAATCATTGATCGAAGATTTTTGAAAAAATAACACACGTGTTTCTCCTAATCAAAGAGATGTTGTAAGAAGGAGGATTGGTAGCCAAAATCGCGAGCCACATGCAAAAGATTTTATGGACACAACTCAAACACAATTTTTTGAAAAATTTATTGGTATGTATCCTCAAATTCGAATAAGTCAAAGATTTTTTGAGATGGGTAAACCTCTTTATGTGAAGATAAATCACACACACACAACTTGTTATTGTAGGATACATATTGAATTTTCTAACCATTTTGATTGTTTTAGGCATATATGCATCATTTTGCATTCTCAGTTTGTTTTGCAGGATTGTGACATAAATGAGCCACCAAGATCTTCAAGGGAATTCATATTTAACATTTTATGTGAAATAAGGGACGGCCAAAAATTTTACAAGACATCATGCTTGGATGGTACGTGCTTATTTTGTGGTTCTTTGCAACTTTTATCAACTTGTCAACATATGGATAGTACACATACAATTGAAAATGAAATAGTAGATTATGGAAAATTTAAGACAGTGACATATGCTCTAAAAGATGGGAAACATGGTAAAAGATGTGATTTAGTCATTGAAAAGATTCCAGTGTATGAGTTCATGAAGATTTTTCATGAAAATATTATTTACGAGTATGCAAGGCATACCCATAGAGCTCGATGGCTGGATTTGCAATTCAAGTTGTGCAAGGATACGTTTCCACTGGATACCATTGTTTCGGTTGTAGATTTTGCAGAGAACTACACACTACAACCACAAAATGAGATGCAAGAAAAGTATTATACTTCTCAACAGGTTTCCATATTTGTTCACATAACATTCATGCATTCACCTACAAGTACAGAGGATGACAGAAAGATTTTGAGGGAGTACTATTTTTACATCAGCAATGATCGATCACATTCTACGGAGTTAGTACATGGTTGTTTTCAACTATTTTATGGAGATTTGGCTAACAGGGGCATCACATATCGTCAACACATTATTTGGTCAGACAATTGTGCATCTCAATTCAAGAATGCACGGATGTTCTATTGGTTGAGCAAGATGCACAAGTTGTGTAGAATTCAATACATGCGAAATTTTATAGAGGCTGGTCATGGAAAGGGAGAGCATGATGGTGCAGGCGCATGCATCAAAAGAGCCTTAGCTCATGAAGAACTAAAGTACAAAGATGGAGCAATATTGATAGATGCAAAATCCATCGTCCAGTGGTGTAACGCTACAATGGGTCTAGGTAAGGAAGGTGAGTCTACGGTTCATAGATTTTTTTGGTTGATAGATAATACTAACATTGCACCATATCAGGATTGTTGCACACTAACAGGATCTAGTGAGTTGCACTCTTTTAGAAGCTCTGATGCAGGTTCATGGAGTATCCACACACGAAAAATGGCATGCTATTGTCTATCATGTGTAGAAGAAAATTGAGATGACTATGAGTCGACTGAATGGGTGGACAAATGGGATATATGGGTTTTGGACCCAATTGACACCTATCGTCCCCCACAAGCACTGGAAATGGTATAGATGGAATCGTCTATTGACTTTGACCACTTTTCTGATCTAGTGCAACCTGGTAATATATATATTTATATATCTTTGTAATTTCAATATGTAACTTTATAACTTTTACGCAAGTATTTTCTGAATTAATGACTGCATTTTGTACATTTGTCACTGCAGGCCATGTTTTTGCTGTTATTGCACCTAAAGACAATGAAGAAGGGACAGATTATTATTTGTGTCATTGTGTTCAAGCCAAACAAAAATTGGATCACTCGGTTATAGATGGTGAAGGTTTAGAGTACCATGTCGGTGTAGTGGTTGTAACCGGCACATGGCTTAGACGATATTCTATGAAGAACCCTAACTTGTGGTTATTCAAGGATTGCCAAACAGAGAGGAAGATTCTTCATTATTCAAATCTTGTTGTCACATAAAATGTCCACTTGATAAAATATGGTGGAAAACCACATAATAAGAATCTTTGGAGAGTTCGCAAGTCAGACCACGAGGCAATACTTGAGACATTAAAATGTCGAGCAGATCCAGTTGGCTCATTAGATTGAATATAGAGAGAGGGAGAGAGAGAAAGAGTGATCAACTGGATCCAAATACATTGTTGCAACCTCTTCCCGAAGACTGTCCACATGACTAAGGTGGACCATATTGTTATGATGCGTAAGTGATGAGATTTAGTTTAAATCATAGATTTTATGTTTTGATTTGTTTAGAATCTAGATTTTATGTTTTGATGTCTCCAATTTTTTTAAAGCTAGAACAATATTTTTCATATTTTCTTATTGTGACGATATTTTTCTTTCATTGCATGTTCTCTTGGATGACAGGAGGGAGAGAAGAAAAATAAGTAGATTTCCAAACAGCCAGCCACCCTTCTTCATGTAATTTATTCATTTAAGGTAAAAGTCCCATTTCCTTTGTTTGGCTTTGGTATTTGGTTATTTAAAGTCATTATTCTAGTTGAACCTTCGTATGGTTGAATTTGGGATTGTTTAGTGTCTATTTGTTATGATTATACTGAATTATTAATTCTACGATGTTTCTATTATTTAATTATTTAAAATAAATTAAAACTTTTTGTATAAAATTATTATTTTTTATTTCTATCTATTTGTTATGATTATTTCTATTATTTAAAATAAATTAATTATATAATATCTCTATGATGAACTATTTATATTTCTAAACTTTACATATTTTACACCATGACCAACAATCAAACTATTATAACAATACAAATACATTTAAATAGTAATGTAAGAATGGTTTAGTTCACATAAAAAATAAGTCTATCTCAGATATCCTAAATACATCACAAAACTTTATCGCTTCAAAAAAATTGGAATTTCTCTCATCTACTTGAGTTCCCATCAATTGTCCATAAAATTGGGAAAGGGAATAGGTGTTATGCTCCCAATCCCAACATCCTCCTGTCCACTACTAGGAGATGTGTGTAATGTAGGATTCAACTCCATCAACTTAGTCATTTTTTTCACTAGTTGATTGGGACTCTCACCATTTGTTGCCAACTATGGTGACAATGCTTGGGGTTACACTTATTAAGTAAGAATATTTCCTAATATAGGGATTAGAGCATTGAACATATCAGAATGTGATTTATGCTATGGGAGAAGAGGTATGTTGGGCATACTAATTGATTCTAGGGCTAGTGCAATTACATCTCCTTCCACTAGTGTTGTAAATATAATTTCTATAGTTGTTGAAGGTGCACCTCCAATATTTGGTCTATATCTCTTTCAAACATTTAGATTATCCTCTCTTTCTTTCCTCTTCTATTCCTTTAGTGCAACCTTCTCTGCAACTCATTTTCCCCTCTCTATAGCATATAAGATCTCATTTCTTGCAATCTTTTCCTCTCTCCCATCTTTCCTATCCCTGATCTTCTCCTTCATGTAAAGTGCATTAGCCTCAAATAACTTCTTAGTCTCTCTTGTTCATTAGAATTTTGTATCCTTTTCTTTGGTAGCTATAGGAATCTACTAGGTAAACCACTATGTTGTTTTCTGTCTAGTGGCATGTAACGTATAAAATCAACATCTCCATCATAGTCATTTTGGGCCTGGGTATCAAAAAATTGTTAACTATTTATTTCATCATGGTTGCCACCATTTGCAAAGCATTAGATGACGTCCTTGGGGTCAACATGTGGTGGGGATGGAATTAAAAGGGAAACATTTTCATCCCCACAAGTATTTGGTTACCCAAGGTTTGTGACAACCTCCTACAACCAATCTGGTTGTGAATCTTGCATTAGCAAGCTTAATCTAATATCAATGTTTGTTGTATGCTCAAGGTTTTATCTCCTATAATAGTCCACTGGCTGGTTCAAGTTTTCTGGTTGGGTATTTTTAGGTGCAATTTTACCTAGTCCCTTCATATTTTGTCCATAACTCCTCAACAAAGTGTTAATTGGTTCATCTAATAAGCCATTGATTTTTAGGAAGGATTAAATAGTGATTTCCTCCCCCTCACTTTACAACTCATCAATATTTGCATCATCTACAGTTGTTGTTTCTTGCAACTCATCTCTTACACTTTCTCAATTTTGCCTCTTCTAGGCTTGTTCCAACTAGCCCTTGCCAGTCACTAATTTTTTGTTTTCTCCAAAATTTTCCAAAGAACTTCCTAAACTATTGGGTGATTAAAATACCCTTTTCCTCACTCTAAAATATACTCCAAAACCAACTAAACTTGTTTTGTAAAATATCACTCAAAATTGGCTATTTCAATCTGCCAACTAGGCCTAGTTTGAGGCCATTTACAAAGCAACTCACAATCCCTTGACTTTTGGAACTCCCATGACCCAAAAAAGTCTTAAGACACGACTCAAATGCAAGGATTCTTTTATTTTTTTGGTCTCATGATCAACTTTACAATGGTTTTTACAAAATCCTCCTTTCTAGCCCCTTTACCCTAGGGCTTTCTAGAACTCTTACTTTTCAATGTCTCTAGAACCCCAAAATGGTTCAAACACCTTCACTTTGGTTATATTAGATGACTTCAAACATAAAATGCAACTCTTGTTTGGAGAAAACACTAAATCCACCTTGGGAGCAATCACATACCCCTTTTTATGCACTCAAATTTTAGGGAAAACTATGCAAATACTTCTTAAATGGTTTCAACACTCAACTTTTCAGATGGAAATGGTTATTATAGACTCAAACCAACAATAAAAATCCCAAACTTGAGGTTTCTCAACACTCAACAATCAAATTTCAAAACTATTACCAATGCTTACTACTAGGACAATTTCTAGTTTTAATGGTCAAACTCCCAAACCATACAAAGGACCCCCCATTATTTTTGCATTTTTAAACACTCTTTTTGGAGACCTACAATAAACTCTCTCACTTTTTGGAGATTACACTCCATTTTCATTTTACGATGCCATCTCGGGTGATGCTGAAACTTGCAATGTCGGCTAGTACAAAGTTGCCAACTGCCAAATCTCTCTCACCTTTCCTCGTGGGATCAAACTGTCTGCTTCATTAGCTCTGCATGGTCAGGTAAAACCTATCCCCAACCTCTTCCTATCCCCTTCAGTGCTCGAACGTTCTCAGGCATGCCAATCCAGAATGTCCCCAAGGGTCACTAAATGCCACAGGGCTGCGATCTTTGATGAAACATATCTCATAGCTCGCGCGAGGTATGGATGCGATTCTAGTTCCTACAGGACCATGTTGCAGAGACCTACAATAACCTCTCTCACTTTTTGGAGATCACACTCCATTTTTGTTTTACAACGCCATCTTGGGTGATGCTGAAACTTGCAGTGTGGGCCAGTACAAAGTTGCCAACTGGCAAATCTCTCTCACCTTTCGTCGTGGGATCGAACTGTCTACTCCGTTAGCTCCGAGTAGCCAGGTAAACCCTATCCCCAACCTTTTCCTATCCCCTTTAGTGCTCAAACATTCTCAGGCACGCCAATCCGGAATGTCCCCAAGGGTCACTAAATGCCATAGGGCTGCGATCTTTGATGGGGCATATCTCGTAGCTCATGTGAGGTATGGATACGATTCCAATTCCTATAGGACCGTGTTGTGGAGGCCTACAATAACCTCTCTCACTTTTTGGAGATCACATTCTATTTTCATTTTACAATGCCATCTCGGGTGATGCTGAAACTTGTAGTGTTGGCCAGTACAAAGTTGCGCACTACCAAATCTCTCTCATCTTTCGTCGTGGGATCAAACTGTCTGCTCCATTAGCTCCAGGTGGCTGGTTAAACCCTATCCCCAACCTTGTCTTGTCCCCTTCAATGCTTGAACATTCTCAGGCATGTCGAACCAGAATGTCCCTAAGGGTCACTAAATGCCACAGGGCTGCGATCTTTGACAGGGTATATCTCAGAACTCGTGCGAGATATGGATGAGATTCCAATTCCTATAGGACTGTGTTGTAGAGACCTACAATAACCTCTCTCACTTTTTGGAGATCGCATTTCATTTTCACTCTACAATGCCATCTCGGGTGACGCTGAAACTTATAGTGTTGGCCAGTACAAAGTTGCCAACTGCCAAATCTCTCTCATCTTTTGTCATGGAATCAAACTGTCTACTCCATTAGCTCCAGATGGCCGAGTAAACCTTATCCCCAACCTCTTCCTATCCCCTTCAGTGCTCGAACGTTCTCAGGCATGCTGAACTAGAATGTCCCTAAGGGTCACTAAATGCCATAGGGCTACGATCTTTGACAGGGCATATCTCGGAGCTCGTGCGAGGTATGGATGCGATTCTAGTTCCTACAGGACCATGTTGCAAAGACCTACAATAACCTCTCTCACTTTTTGGAGACCACACATCATTTTTGTTTTACAATGCCATCTCGGGTGATGCTGAAACTTGTAGTGTGGGCCAGTGCAAAGTTGCCAACTACCAAATCTCTCTCACCTTTCATCATGGGATCGAACTGTCTACTTTGTTACCTCTGAGTGGCTAGGTAAACCCTATCCCTAACCTCATCCTATCCCCTTTAGTGCTCGAACGTTCTCAGGCACGCCAATCCGAAATGTCACCAAGGGTCACTAAATGCCATAGGGTTGCGATCTTTGACGGGGCATATCTTGGAGCTCGTGTGAGGTATGGATGCAATTCTAGTTCCTACAAGACCGTGTTGCAGAGACCTACAATAACCTCTCTCACTTTTTGGAGATCACATTCTATTTTCATTTTACAACACCATCTTGAGTGATGCTAAAACTTGTAGTGTTGGCGAGTACAACGTTGGCAACTGCCAAATCTCTCTCATCTTTCGTCGTGGGATCAAAATTTCTGCTCCATTAGCTCCGGGTGGCTGGGTAAACCCAATCCCCAACCTTGTCTTGTCCCCTTCAATTCTTGAATGTTCTCAAGCACGCCGAACTAGAATGTCCCTAAGGGTCACTAAATGCCACAGGGCTGCGATCTTTGACGGGGCATAACTCAGAGCTCGTGCAAGATATGGATGAGATTCTAATTCCTACAGGACTGTGTTGCAGAGACCTACAATAAACTCTCTTGCTTTTTGGAGATCACATTCCGTTTTCATTCTACAATGCCATCTCGGGTGATGCTGAAACTTGTAGTGTTGGCCAGTACATAGTTGCCAACTGCCAAATCTCTCTCATCTTTCGTCATGGGATCAAACTATCTGCTCCATTAGCTTCGGGTGGCTGGGTAAACCCTATCCCCAACCTCTTTCTATCCCCTTCAGTGCTCAAACATTCTCAGGCATGCTAAACCAGAATGTCCCTAAGGGTCACTAAATGCCACAGGGCTGCGATCTTTGACGGGGCATATCTATGGGCTATCAATACTTCGACTATACTTTAAGTCAATGATTATCAATATGTGAAAAAATGGAACTCGTTGTATTTTGAAGTACTGAGAAGATGGCCTTGCCCTTCCCCAGGAGTTTCAGAAATGGGAGACATTAGATAAGAGAGTGAAAATGTTACTATCACTTCAACGCACATGACGCAATTATAAAAGAAAATTTTGATGGTAATCATTTTGTGATAAGGGAGAGACTAGGGATGATCATTGTTACTATCTCTTTAGTAGTGGAATTTTGTTTTCTCTTGAATTTGGTGGTGGGGGATCAGTGGTAAGACTCCTTGGATATTCCTTCTTATGATGTTAGTGACAAGTGTTGCTCTTTGAAAACACTTGTACAATCTTTTTTAAATTATTAGATAAAAACAGAGAATTGTAAGTATTAAACATGATTAGCCTTTAGTTCCTAGAAGATCTTTATTTCCCCATCAATGCATTTAGAAAGTTAAGTTTTAAGAAGATCATAAATAGAAAAAATTAGAGAAGCGATTTAAACATTTATATTGATTGGAAACATGTGAGTCTTGAGTTTCCTCTACCTTTTAAAGAATGTTCCTTAGCTAGCAGACCTAATTCCACATTCCATAAGACTGTCATTGCGCTAAAGATTTAGGAAACCAACTGCTCTAAGATAAAGCTTCCTGATCAATAATAATCTAGCCTATTGAGGTACATAATACTTCTCAATTAAGCTTGTGTTAATTCAGTATTATTTTTGTAATTAACTACAATTTCAGTATCTGTGTACAGGGGGTGACTGAGAAAACTATTTGAGGTCCAATTTGAAAATATATTTGTAAGGATCTCGACCAAGGTTCACAACTTCGATGATTAATACATTCATTCAGGCCAGAACCTCACTACAAAAAAATAATATATAAAAAAGGTAGTGAATAACGTCATGTCTAGACCCAAATCAACCAATGAAAGTCAAATTAGCATAATGTGGAACAACAATATATGCATTGAGTGGGTTTTCATAAAAAAGCTTCATAATAAAATTCATGTCTAGAATTAAAAGACCTTAAAGAACATTTATGCTTGTAACACAAATGGCCATTCAAAACTAAATATGATTACAATATGTGAAATAGCATTACAAGAACTTGTAATGCTCTTGTGAACATCGTGTTAATTCTTGTAAGAATCCCTAAGATGCTTGTTATACTCAAAATTTTGTTGAAATTGAATTAATTTTTATCCTGTCGGTTAATTGGCTTAGGGTGATATATGCTTCTTGGATGGAATAATGAGTTCGTGATTAACTCTGTATTAAGATTCATAGCATCTTCTAGTTATTTGCAAAGGAAATTTATAAATTACTTGCTAATGTCATATGGCTTGCTTGAGAAAGATGTCCGTGTTCTTATTGATGGGTACTAATGACTATCCACATTTAGTTCTTCAATATCCTATTTGACAAGCTTTCCATAGACATTTCTTTGCCATACTAAGTATTTTTGAAAACATATTTGAGTAGGACTATAGTAGATACTACCAGAAACAACTTCTTTGCAATTTTTGAGAAATACTAATAAAGCAAAAAAGAACATCTACTAGTTGGTAGACATAATGGCAACTCTCTAGCAATTGAATTTAATTTCATACATGCACATATCTAATTTAATGTCATACACGAACGTATCTAATTTAACATCATACATGAACAAACATATAATATAAAATGATAACCAATAATGTCATATACATTAACAAACACATAATATATTATGATAACCAATAATGTCATATATGAACAAACATATCATTTATTAACCAATAATGTCATACATCAAATATGTCATACATCAAATATAGAATGTCATATGTACATCAAATGTGTATCGAATATGTCTCTCAGATGCCTATATATATACATGGGGAAGGAAACAAGTCTCTATATATATGTATCAAATATCTCAACTACATCTTTTCCTTCCCACGAGGGGAAGGAAACAAGTCTCTCGACGTCCTCTGCCGTTGTGTGGAGGGAGACAGTGGAGATGACGGGGCCCTCCTGACACACTCACTTGACCTCTTGTTGAGGCTTTTCTCCAAGTCCAACTAATACAAAGAAAGTTGATATGAATCAATATTTATTATACGTTGAAATCAAATATATGTACTCACAAAATCAATTATTTTCTTACCGCCAAAAAATAGTCACTCTGTAAGTCCACCTCAAATGCTCGTGGACGATCAAGTGTGACAAGACCCTACAACAATTCAATAAATATAATCACTTATAAATAACATTAAAAATTTTGAGATTAACTATTATAAACAACAAATAAAATGAAGAAAATTATTTCATACCTCCGTCAGTGGTTATGAGCTAGCCACAGCTGCGGCCACTCCACTATCAACAGACTGTCACAGATGAGGAGGTGTGTCCGACATCATGAGCTGCATGTCATACAATACACGTTATATCTAACATGAAACATGGAATAAATTTAATCAAATGAATTAAATTAACATGAAACAACTGTACCTGTGTGAAGCTCGTATGATGTCTCTGCTCTACGTCTGTGGTAAAGGTTGAGGGTCTTATGGAGAACTGATGCACATGCATATTTTTTTTCGTCAATCCTTAATATGATTATGTAATAAATATATGTATTAATTAAAATGATTAAATTGATACATACCTCAGGACTCATCGAAGGGACAAAAAATGGGCCTGGAGGATCACTGCTAGGCCCAGGAACACTTTGACCCTAAATTTTGAACAATGTCAATAAATCCTAATTAATTAATCATTCACTATATGTATGAAATGTGATCAAATTAGTAATTTACCTGTGTGTCAATGCCAAATGTCTCATTCAGGAACTGATCGGTGACAAGCCCATCATCTGCACCATCTCCGACATGAGTGCCAAATGTGCATAGGGATCCACATGAAGTGTACATGTGACCACGACATATAGAAGGCTCCCCCTCAACTAATGGGCTCATGGAATGGATGAGGGTCTATGTCAAAGCATTAATAGTCCCTAGAGTGCTGGCCTCTACATGTTCCTTCAAAACTGAAGAAATAATCACATGCTCACATTGTGGATGGACCACGGGTGCCCTAACTACATTAGGGTCATGACGTGCTCCGGCCCTCTCAAATGATGACCCCCCACCTCTACCCTGGGAGTCTAACATATCAAAATAATTGGAGATCTCCCCAAGGACAAACTCACAATATAATTTCTTCAAAAAATACATGGGGACCTTGTGATTGTTGCAAGGAGGGGCATCAAAAACCATCCACCATCTATCCCAAAAATTATTTCTAATAGCATCATGTATGCACCAATGGATGGGGAATGATTTAGTACCCTCTCTAACAGTATTTTGCTCACCAGGTTTTCTAAATAATGCACATATACAACCTTTTGGTATTTCCTTTTTTTTAACATCTTCATATAACAATTTATTTGCATAAAATCTTTTTTGTTCATCCCTCTTAGCCCGCCAAATATCTAACTGACCACTAACTGAGGCTATCTGAGTGTTAATGGATTCGAGGGATGATGCCAATTGAGCCCTCATTGGATTGGTTTGTCCGGATTCTTTCAACCGAGCAATGATTCCTTCTAATTCAGTTTTGCCTCTTTCTATTTCATTTCTTAGATTTTCTTGTGTGCCTGGTGGAGGTCTTGCAATTGGTTTGGGTTGTGGAATTTGTTCTTCTTCTTGAGGAGGGTTTTGATTTTAGGGTTCTTGAGGGTTTTGATGTTCTTGTGGATTTTCTGGTTGATTATGAACATTTCCTGATAAAAAATCAATTGAAATTCAAATAAATAAACAAATCTAAATGAAATTTGTAAAAACCCTACAAAAGAATATAAAAAACTTATAAAACAATATGAAAAATATATCAAACAATGCAAAGTTAGGTTTATATCACTTACGGCGTCGTCGTGGGTGTGCTTGTGGTCTTGGATTTCATTGACGAGGAGGCATTTTGGCAAATGGTGGTGCAAATGTTGAGTCTTCAACTCACGTACGCACTGATCGCTATAGGAGTAGAAGAAAATGGTAATGAAAATGATGGTCTGCGGGTTTGCAGCTCATCATATATACTTTTAAAATTTTTTAAAGTGCGTACGCGCTGTTTAAAATAGGAAAAAAAAATTGTTTGTCACCTTTTTGGCACCACAACTCGGTGCATATGCCCACATGAAATGTAGAGTCTAAGTAATCTCATCACATAATAAATTGAATCCATAGCTCAATATCTAATAATCTCAAAACAATGCTGCTAACCAACAACATAAAACTAGCTCTAAAAGAGTTCAGCAACGATAACAAAATGCGAAATAGGGGCAGACACTACATCCACCCTCCTTGAAATTAGGCTTACTCCTAGAAGCCTACAAGAATGAAAAGCTAAGATACTCACTATGCGGATCCCATTGAACCCTTTTCCTTCCTACAGGGGAAACACGATTCCACTAAAGATATTACAACACCCTTAGAGCAATATGATTATGGTTTAATGGTAAACCGAAAACTATATCGATCCAACATCATTCCTTTAACATCTACTAAAATAGATTCTCTAATGCATTCTAAACAAGAACAACTTAATACTTGCAAAGATAAACAAAGGTATACTACCTTGAAACATAGATAAAAGATACATTTTTTGCAACTATAATACGTTTTCAATTTTCAGTTTTGCCTTCATTTAGATTTTCAGTAAAAATTTTAGTTTTGAAAGCTAAGTGTTGAAATATAAAGAAAATATGCAAGTAACAGTTTTAACATCTGTTTCAGTTCACCTAATTTCAAGTTTTCAGTTTGAAAGAGATACACATGATAGTTTCAAGTTTTCATTTTGTTCAACTAGTTAACAACTAGTGGCATTCAAATATACCCAGAGCTCCCAATGTTGAAACTCAGGCTCTAATACCAAATGTAATGCCCCGCCAAGGGATCCAAAGAATTTTACTAAGTTTGCCAAGCAAATTTTTTTTTAAACATGAAAGATAAAACCATTCATAACATTTGCGGAAGCAATAGCAACAATTCAAATAAAAATAAACATAACATATATACATAACAGGCTACATTCTTTAAAGATCCCTTAACATTGTATCACATCTTTCATCTAACATCCCATCCTTATAAAATAACAATGATACATCTAATGTACTTAAACTTAGACACTGATGCTAATTTGTCATGCCTCAGAAGTCCATAGAAAATCCCTTCCTTCTCCATCATTCGCAATTCTTCCAAGAATCCAAGTTGATCAAATCCTCCAAGTGATTAGAAATGCTAGAAGGAGCATAGAAGCAAGTAGAAAATATATGAGCATATGAATCTTCTCCTTTGCATGTAAGCTTTGAAACTTCTATTTTAGCTTGTAGCTTGTGGCTTTCATTAAGCTTGTAGCTTTCATTAAGCTTTTCATTTAAGCTTCTATGAATGCCTAAATATCAAGAGCTCTCAAGAAACCTTTGGAATGCTTCTTGAAACCACTGAAAGGTATCACCAACTAAGCATGGGTCTTTTCCAATCCTTTTTGATGAGTCATAGAATTGTAGACACCTTGTGCTTAATTGATGCACTAACCCCCGTGTTGTTGACACATGTTAATTCCCATGCAGGCTTGTAACTCTAATTTATTTTACTCTTTCCTATTTAATTTATTTATTTATTAAGTCTCATGCACTAACTTTAATATCTCCACTTTTCAATCTTAATATATTTATATTTTAATCATATGAGATTTAGAATCTTTTAATAATTTAAAATATATTTTTCACTTTTAAATTTTATTTTTCCAAAACTTTATTGCTAAAATATTTATTAGCTTTAATAATAATATTATTTAGTCATTTATTTAAAAATGAGCTCTAAATATATTATTATTAAAATAAATATTGTCAAATTCTAAATTTAATATTACAACTTTTATCTTTCAATTTAATTATTTTATTTTCAAATTTAATTATTTTATTTAATTAATTTTTCAATTAATTAAATAAAATAATATTAAAATATCATATTAATTTTTTTATTTAATTAAACTATTAATTAAATCTTTTAATTAGGCTTAATTAATAGAAAATACTCCAAAGACTCACAAAGGTAAAAATACGAAAAATTCATCATAGCCAAAATACATACAAATCAAACCAATGGGTTTATATCATGAATTACATCATCTGACACATTCGGAGGGTACTCAACTTAGATACTTGTCCTAATTTATCAATTAGAACAAATGGCTTAAAGGGTTAGAATTTGGACTTGAGAATTTATCTCCCCTCTCTTATCATTGAGATAATGTGATAAGGTACGCTCATCTTGGTAATTCAAG
Organism: Cupressus sempervirens; assembly: GCA_028749045.1. NCBI lineage: Eukaryota > Viridiplantae > Streptophyta > Pinopsida > Cupressales > Cupressaceae > Cupressus > Cupressus sempervirens. Next base: position 384,392,897 of record CM053793.1, read on the forward strand.
AAAGTCGATACTCGGTACCTGCAACCTACATAAAAACCATGCATGTACAAGCACAATATATATATACTAAACTAACTAGGCAATGATAGGAAGTGGTACATCGTGTAAATCTCAACTAGCAGGTGACTACGATTCCTTTCCTTAACCACATCAGGCACGCTATACAAAAGCAAACACGCAAAGCAAATACGCACACCATACACATGCAAGTATGGGGTAAGTATCCATAAGAAAACACATATGATAATAAATCATCTTACTAATCATCATTAATAATTGCAAACACTAAAAATAATCATCATACATACATGAAATGTAGAGTCTAAGTAATCTCATCACATAATAAACTAAATTCATAGCTCAATATCTAATAATTTCAAAAAAATACTGCTAACCAATAACGTAAAACTAGCTCTAAAAGAGTTCAACAATGATAACAAAATGCGAACTAGGGGCAGACACTACATCCACCCCCCTTGAGATTAGGCTTACTCGTTGAAGCCTACAACAATGAAAAGCTAAGATACCCACTATGCGGGTCCCATTGAACCATTTTCCTCCTTACAAGGGAAACATGATTCCACTGAGGATATTACAACACCCTTAGAACAATATGATTCTGGTTTAATGGTAAACTGAAAACCTTATCGATCCAACATCATTCATTTAACATCTACTAAAATAGATTCTCTAATGCATTCTAAACAACTTAATGCTTGCAAAGATAAACAAGGGTATACTACATTGAAACTTACATAAAAGATACATGTTTTGCAACTAGAATAAGTTTTCAATTTTCAGTTTTGCCTTCATTTAGATTTTCAGTAAAAATTTTAGTTTTGAAAGGTAAGTGTTGAAATATTAAAAAAATATGCAAGTAACAGTTTTAAGTTCTATTTCAGTTCACCTAGTTTCAAGTTTTCAGTTTGAAAGAGATATACATGATAGTTTCAAATTTTTGTTTTGTTCAACTAGTTAACAACTAGTGGCATTCAAATATACCCAGAGCTCTCAATATTGAAACTCGAGCTCCGATACCAAATGTAATGCCCCGCCAAGGGATCTAAGAAATTTTACTAAGTTTGCTAAATGATTTTTTTTTTAAAACATGAAAAATAAAACTATTCATAACATTTGCGAAAAGCAATAGCAACAATTCAAAAGAAAATAAACATAAAATATATACATAACAGGCTACATTCTTTAAAGATCCCTTAACGTTGTATCACATCTAAATTAACTATTCATCTAACATCCCATCCTTATAAAATAACAATGATACATCCAGTGTACTTAAACAATATACAAGTGTCCTTTTGTAAATATATTTTAGTTTATCTCAATCATCCACTGTACATATAACAGGGTATGAAAAGCTTAAAAGAATAAACATCCAAGTAAATAAAATACATCATCATCATCTAATATTAATCCATGATGCAATAACATAAATGAAACCACATATCATACATGATACATCATCACAAAAGATATAGACATCCATCACAAAAGATAACCATATATCACAAACATAAATAACTAAGTGCACGGTTCCTCCCAACCATAAATAGCATCATTAGACCATCATGGATCCTAGCCATCCCTCCGTGCATAACATTCCAAAGAATCGAAGAGATCATCAGTATTAACATAGTAGGAATGTCACTCCTAAAACATCCTACTAACATGCAAAGTAAAGCATAATAAATCATCTAACATATGCAAATTATCAATATAGAAATCATACCAGCAAATACATCCATCATAAGGTATATCATTTATCATAATGCTCCAAAAACATAATGAAGATAAATACCAACCAAGAATGCTCCAGCCACGGTGTCTCCGATGGATCTCAAATGATAAGAGTGAAAATACACTACCACCCGACCGCGTGGAACCTAAGTGGTCCACTCCCACCGTGCTGAGGAGATAATCTCAAATCCCAAATAGGCTATCCATAACACATAGCACAAATATTTATAAGTTCAGAAATCTTAAAAGTATACTAACTCAAAGGTTCCAATCACACACAAAATCGATATCTAATTCTCAAATGCACACAAACACATGTAGGAAACCTACTCTTCAAGCGAGAAACTGTCATCGCAATTATCATGTACAAGTTACTCTGGCAATTAGCTAAACTCCAAGTGTCCTTACTAATCTCATGCGGCCACTAGTATCCTCTCATACTGATGAGGTATACTACGAAATGCATGGTCACAACCAAGCATTCTCACTACTCCCATCCTAGCCTGTACAAGCACTCAAGGCATGGGCAAGAACATCAAAACAATTATCTTTTTAGGTTCATTTAATCTCCATTTAGTGTGTAAATATTATCACTTATTAACAAAACTTACAATGAGTTACCCTAGTAGCCACTTAGGGCCCCGGCCTCCATTGCAAGCCACTTCCCGACACTACAAGTAGATTACTTACCCTAAGCTTATGGAATCATAAATCACCACAGTCTTGTACAAGTGACTATAAAGAAAATCCAAAAGATAATCTATAAAAATAATCATCAAATAACCATGATAAAAGCATCAAAAATCCATAATAAGAAGAATCATCAAATCTCCAAGATAAGAATCATCAAATCTCCATGAGCATCTAAAAAAGCATCCATAGAAAATCATGATCACAGTAGTTCTCTATTGGCAACTGAAGGCATCACTGATAATCATAAGTATCAATTAGTTTTCAATAACTAAAATATATTTCAAGATAAATGGTTCTCAACAAGCAACCAAGAATATCTCAAAATCATACTGATCGAAGACTCCAAAATGGTTGAGTCAAACACGTCACAACATGACATCATCAAGAAATAAATCCACATTTCAGTCCTTTCATGGCGACTAGAAAGTAATCCAAGGATAACTGATCGATGATTCAAAAATGATTAGCTCAAACATTTCAGATATATACATCTCAGCTTCATACATGAAGGCTGAAGAACAAATACAAACATTTCATAGAGCATACGATCACATTATCATGGTTGGGCTTATAAAGATCAAGACCAAATAAGATCAACATGCCATCATATCTCATAACCCCCAAGCCTCTGGTAACATCTTAGGACTGGTCAACACTAGTCAACCCAAAACAAGAAGCATATAGAATACACGATGCAAACATATGTTTTGGTTTACTAAATTCACATAGTTGAATAATGTGTAGGGGTTTCCAGTTTTCTGTTTGCAAGTATACTTCAAGTGTTTTAAGTTTCATTATTTGACCTACAAGTCAACCCAATTTCTCTGATGGCATTATCCTTCCATTATTAATAATTACATTCTAAGAATAACTTAAGGATAAATATTCACTAAACTGAACATCATTGACATTTAATTAAATTATTCTATATTTAACCATGATCCATATTCTAATTGATTAACCTTTCAACTTTTTTAGGATCATTATTCGTTATAAATTTTAAGAGAGCCAATCATCAATCTTTGAACAAGAAGATTATAACTTATTAAAATGATCAATTAACATCGATTCACAATCCTTGACTTTTTATTATTCAAATAATTCTTAATTATATATTACTAAGTCTTCACTATTAAAATATCTAAAGTTATTCAAGTCATCAGATTAAGACCTATCAACTTTATATCAATACTTTTAAAATCTCATTAAAAGAATTATATCAATTAAATCTCTATTACATAACTTAATTATTAATTAAATCTAATTAACTTTCATTAATTGATTTAATTAATAATTGCATAACCATAGCAACGTTCTAATTAATATCAGTTGACTAATAACTAACTAAAATTCTGTAAGATAAAAGTCAACTATAATTCAATACTCAAATGTTCATATTAATAATTCAATAATAATAACTTGTCAATATTTATTAGCAAGCTATATTGAGAATAAATCTATAATGACCTCATTCATCTTCTTTCAAAGAATACCAACATTTCTTTGACAGATTCGTATTATCATTAATCTTTTCAAATAAGACTCTATCGCACAATTTAATTATTAATATCATAGTTATAATATCAACTCAATGAATATCAATTAATTAAAAATAAATTATACTTCAAATCCGAAAACTAATATCTTTACAAAATTTTAATCATTAAATAATCTTCACTACATTAAATCTAATCAAACTATTTACACCATTATTTATTAATAGTTTGCTAGTCCTTACAAACATTAATAAATAATAAACTCCTCAACTATAAATACCCAATCTATAGAATCCTTCCATAAACTCATTAGTTAATATTTGGCTAACTCTTAACTCAATTAAGGTATTCAAACGTATTAACCAATAACATAATAATTCAGTCTTAATCCAATATCACTCAGAATTTTTAAATTTAAATCAACATAATATAAATTATCATCTTACAATTATTTAATCAATATTGAAATAAAATATTAGACTCCATTTTCTAATTGTTCTAATAATATTCTGTCTATATAAACGTTGTTTGAAAGAGATCTCTATCAGAAATCAATAAGACCCATTGTAGATTTTAACATGAATAATCTTCAAATTCTTAACATTATCATCTTCATTAAACAACTCTAAAATTGTTTAATATATATTAAATAGTATTCAATATACATTATAAAAAGTCCACTATATAAACTATATTAAAATCTCTTTTCTTTTAATTTTCTCTCATTTAAAATCCATTTACTTAGATTGACTAATAATTAATTACACTTCTACTATTAACTAATCTCAATTAAATTTGATTTAATTAGATTAGATAATAAACCATTTAAAATTAATGAATTTTAATAAGATTATAATAAAGAAAGATTTCAATAATATATTTAATTCATTTCATGCTTTGATATATTATTTTGTGAAGTTTAAGCATAAAGAATTTTTGGTTATTGGAAATGAAGAAATATCTATCTTCGAATAAAATAGTCACAGTACGATGGCCATATCTCCCTAATGAACCGTTGGATCGGGCTAAAATTTAAATATGTTGGAGAGGGCCAAGTTTCGCCAATTCTAACCGGAGCGATTGAATAAATTTTATCTCGATAAAAAGTTATGAATGACTGAGTTCGAGTCTATCTAAGGGGTAGCGACAGAACAATTTGTGATGAATTAAAAATTTTCTCTTAAAATAAATTTTCTCTAAATTTAACCATAAAAGAGTTTGTTCATACGCATTAAAAAATATAATTGATAGAAAGATTTCATCTAATCATTCAAATTTTCACCATAAAATTTCTATTTTAATTCCAAATCTTGTCTTTCTAATTTAATATAAATTCGAATCCAAACTCGATTAAAATTTAATTTCTTTCTCATTTGGAACTAAGGTTTTTCTATTATTTTCTTCTCATCCAAATAAAATATCTAGATTCCAATTTCAAATAGTAGATTCAATCACAGAGAGTATTCAGACACATAAAAAAGATATGATGAAGACAGAAAGAGAAAGAGTGCAAAGGGAATATGAGAATATCATGAGTGCACCTGGACACTGATGCTAATTTGCCATGCCTCAGAAGTCCGTAGAAAATGTCTTCTTTCTCCATCATTCGCAATTCTTCCAAGAATCCAATCCGATCAAATCCTCCAAGTGATTAAAAATGCTAGAAGGAGCATAGAAGCAAGTAGAAAATATATGAGCATATGAATCTTCTCCCCTGCATGTAAGTTTTGAAATTTCTATTTTAGCTTGTAGCTCATGACTTCCATTAAGCTTGTAGCTTTTATTAAGCTTTTTATTTAAGCTTCTATGAATGCCTGAATATCAAGAGCACTCAAAAAACTTTTGGAATGCCTTTTGAAACCGCTGAAAGGTGTCACCAACTAAGCATGGATATTTTTCAATCTTTTTTGATGAGTCATAGAATTGTAGACACCTTGTGCTTAATTGATGCACTAACCCCCGTGTTGTTGACACATGTTAATTCTCATGCAAGCTTTAAACTCCAATTTACTTTACTCTTTCTAATTTAATTTATTTATTTATTAAGTCTCATGCACTAACTTTAATATCTCCACTTTTAAATCTTAATATATTTATATTTTAATCATATGAGATTTAGAATCTTTTAATAATTTAAAAAATATTTTCTACTTTTAAATTTTATTTTCCAAAACTTTATTGCTAAAATATTTATTAGCTTTAATAATGATATTATTTAGTCATTTATTTAAAAATGAGCTCCAAATATATTATTATTAAAATAAATATTGTCAAATTCCAAATTTATATTATAACTTTTATCTTTCAATTTAATTATTTTATTTTCAAATTCAATTATTTTATTTAATTAATTAAATAAAATAAATATTAAATATCATAATAATTTTTTTATTTAATTAAATCTTTTAATTAGGCTTAATTAATATAAAATACTCCAAAGACTCATTTTTTATCAATAGTGAGCAGAAAATTTTACATTTTAAACTGAAGAGAGATTTTGTTGAGATATTTAATTTAATAAAATCAAATATGCTCTCATAATTACTTTTTCTATTTAATTAAATAATCTTTAATTAATTAAAGACACTTTTCTTATTTAATTAAATAACTTTATTTAATTAATTAGAAATGGCTTCTCATTTAATTAAATAACTTTGTTTAATTAATTAGAAGTAAGTACTCCATTTAATTAAATAATTTTATTTAGTTTTTTAAATTTTTTTTTGAAAACTAGTCAACTCAAGTCAACTATGGTTAAATATGGTCAACTTTTGGTCAAACTTGATATTTGCGTATGTGAATATGAGAAAATGTGAGTATGAATTCCAGCAACAGTTCGATGCAAATTCTCATTCAACATTTCAAAATCAAGAGATGAGGGTCTATTAAATAGACTTTCTTAGAATTCATCAACAGTTGAGATCAATTTCAATCAACGGTCAAAGTTAAAGGTGAAGTTCATTCCTAAAGAGAGATTTTCAAATTAAAGGGAGTTAACAGATTTAATTTGAGTAAAATAAGGAGTTAACTGATTCAATTTGAGTAGAAAAAAGAATTAACTGATTTAACTCATTTTTTATCAATAGTGAACCGAAAATTTCCCTTTTTGAACTGAAGAGAGATTTTGTTGAGATATTTAATTTAATAAAATGAGATATGGTCTCATAATTATTTTTTCTATTTAATTAAGTAATCTTTAATTAATTAGAAATAATTTTCTTATTTAATTAAATAACTGCATTTAATTAATTACGGATGACTTCTCATTTAATTAGATAACTTTGCTTAATTAATTAGAAGTAAGTACTCCATTTAATTAAATAATTTCGTTTAATTATTTCAATTTTTTTTTGAAACTAGTCAACTCAAGTCAACCGTGGTTAAATTTGGTCAATTTTTGGTCAAACTTGATCTTTGCATAAGTGAATATGAGCAAATGTGAGTTTCAATTCCAGCAACAATTCGATTCAAATCCTCATTCAACCTTTCAAAATGGATAGATGAAGGTCTCTAAACTAGACTTTACTAGAATTCATCAACGATTTAGATCGATTTCAATCAGTGGTCAGGATTAAAGATGAAGTTCAGTCATAAAGAGAGATTTCCAAATTAAAGGGAGTTAAAAGATTTAATTTGAGTAAAATAAAGAGTTAACTGATTCAATTTGAGTAAAAAAAATAATTAACTCATTTAACTCATTTTTGATCAATAGTGAACTAAAAATTTTTCTTTTTAAACTAAAGATAGATTTTGTTGAGATATTTAATTTAATAAAATGAGATATGCTCTCATAACTACTTTTTCTATTTAATGAAGTAATCTTTAATTAATTAGAGACACTTTTTTTATTTAATTAAATAACTTCATTTAATTAATTAGGAATGGCTTCTCATTTAATTAAATAACTTTGTTTAATTAATTAGAAGTAAGTACTCCAATTAATTAATTAATTTCGTTTAACCATTTCAAATTTTTTTCAAAACTAGTCAACTCAAGTCAACCGTGGTTAAATCTGGTAAACTTTTGGTCAAACTTGATCTTTGCGTATGTGAATATGAGCAAATGTGACTATAAATTTCAACAACAATTCGATGCAAATTCTCATTCAACCTTTCAAAATAAAGAGATAAGGGTCTCTTAAATACACTTTTCTCAAATTCATCAACGGTTGAGATCGATTTCAATCAGCGGTTAAGATTAAAGGTGAAGTTCAGTCATAAAAGGATATTTTCAAAGTAAAGGGAGTTAATAGATTTAATTTGAGTAAAATAAGGAGTTAACTGATTCAATTTGAGTAAAAAAATGAGTTAACTGATTTAACTCATTTTTTATCAATAGTGAACTGAAAATTTCCCTTTTTTAACTGAAGAGAGACTTTGTTGAAATATTTAATTTTAAAAAATGAGACATGCTCTCATAATTACTTTTTCTATTTAATTAAGTAATCTTTAATTAATTAGACACACTTTTCTTATTTAGTTAAATAACTTCATTTAATTAATTAGGAATGGCTTCTCATTTAATTAAATAAATTTGTTTAAATAATTAGAAGTAAGTACTTCATTTAATTAAATAATTTTATTTAATTATTTCAATTTTTTTTTGAAACTAGTCAACTCAAGTCAACCGTGGTTAAATCTGGTCAACTTTTGGTCAAACTTGATCTTTGCATATGTGAATATGAGCAAATGTGAGTATGAATTTCAATAACAATTCGATGCAAATTCTCATTCAACTTTTAAAAATGAAGAGATGAGGGTATCTTAAATGGACTTTTCTTGAATTCATCAACGGTTGAGATCGATTTCAATCAACGGTCAGGATTAAAGGTGAAGTTCAGTCATAAAGGGAGATTTCCAAATTAAAGGGAGTTAACAAATTTAATTTGAGTAAAATAAGGAGTTAACTGATTCAATTTGAGTAGAAAAAAAAGTTAACTGATTTAACTCATTTTTGATAAATAGTGAATTGGAAATTTCCCTTTTTGAACTAAAGAGAGATTTTGTTGAGATATTTAATTTAATAAAATGAGATATGCTCTCATAATTACTTTTTCTATTTATTTAAATAATCTTTAATTAATTAGAGACACTTTTCTTATTTAATTAAATAACTTCATTTAATTAATTAAGAATGACTTCTCGTTTAATTAAATAACTTTGTTTAATTAATTAGAAATAAGTACTCTATTTAATTAAATAATTTTGTTTAATAATTTTAAAATTTTTTTCGAAATTAGTCAACTCAAGTCAACCGTGGTTAAATTTGGTCAACTTGTAGCCAAACTTGATCTTTGCGTATGTGAATTCATCAACGGTTGAGATCGATTTCAATCAACGATTAGGATTAAAGGAGAAGTTCAGTCATAAAGGGAGATTTCAAAATTAAAGAGAGTTAATGGATTTAATTTGAGTAAAATAAGGAGGTAACAGATTCAATTTGAGTAGAAAAAGGAGTTAGCTAATTTAACTCATTTTTTATCAGTAGTGAACTGAAAATTTTTCTTTTTGAACTGAAGAGAGATTTTGTTGAGATATTTAATTTAATAAAATGAGATATGCTCTCATAATTACGTTTCCTATTTATTTAAGTAATCTTTATTTAATTAGAGACACTTTTCTTATTTAATTAAATAACTTCATTTAATTAATTAGAAATGGCTTCTCATTCAATTAAATAAGTTTATTTAATTAATTAGAAGTAAGTACTCCATTTAATTAAATAATTTCGTTTAATTATTTCAAAATTTATTTCAAAAATAGTCAACTCAAGTCAACTGCGGTTAAATTTGGTCAACTTTTGGTCAAACTTGATCTTTGCGTATGTGAATATGAGCAAATGTGAGTATGAATTCCATGAACAATTCGATGCAAATTTTTGTTCAAGCTTTCAAAATGAAGAGATCAGGGTCTCTTAAATAGACTTTACTAGAATTCATCAACGATTGATTTCGATTTCAATCAATGGTCAGGATTAAATGTGAAGTTGAGTCATAAAGGGAGATTTCCAAATTAAAGAGAGTTAACAGATTTAATTTGAGTAAAATAAAGAGTTAACTGATTCAATTTGAGTAGAAAAAGGAGTTAACTGATTTAACTGATTTAACTCATTTTTTATCAATAGTGAACTAAAAATTGTCCTTTTTGAACTGAAGAGAGATTTTGTTGAGATATTTAATTTAATAAAGTGAGATATGCTCTCATAATTACATTTTCTATTTAATTAAATAATCTTTAATTAATTAGAGAGACTTTTCTTATTTAATTAAATAACTTCATTTAATTAATTAGGAATGGCCTCTCATTCAATTAAATAACTTTGTTTAATTAATTAGAAGTAAGTAATCCGTTTAATTAAATAATTATGTTTAATAATTTCAAAATTCTTTTCGAAACTAGTCAACTCAAGTTAACCGTGGTTAAATCTAGTCAACTTTTGGTCAAACTTGATCTTTGCATATATGAATATGAAAAAATGTGAGTATAAATTACGGAACCAATTCGATGCAAATTCTCATTCAACCTTTTAAAATGAAGAGATTAGGGTCTCTGAAATAGACTTTCCTGAAATTCATCAATGGTTGAAATCGATTTCAATCAACGGTCAGCATTAAAGATGAAGTTCAGTCATAAAGGGAGATTTTCAAATTAAAGGGAGTTAACATATTTAATTTGACTAAAATAAAGAGTTAACTGAAATTGAATCAGTTAACTCCTTATTTTACTGAAATTAAATATGTTAACTCCCTTTAATTTGGAAATATCCCTTTATGACTGAACTCCAGTTTTAATCCTGACCGTTGATTGAAATCGATCTTAACCATTGATGAATTCAATGAAAGTCTATTTAAGAGACCCTCATCTCTTCATTTTGAAAGGTTGAACGAGAATTTCCATCGAATTGTTGCTATAATTCATACTCACATTTTCTCATATGCACATACGCAAAGATCAAGTTTCACTAAAAATTGACCAGATTTAGCCACAGTTGACTTGAGTTGACTAGTTTCGAAAAAAAATTTGAAATAATTAAACGAAATTATTTAATCAAATGGAGTACTTACTTCTAATTAATTAAGCAAAGTTATTTAATTAAATGAGAAGCCATTCCTAATTAATTAAATGAAGTTATTTAATTAAATAAGAAAAGTGTCTCTAATTAATTAAAGATTATTTAATTAAATGGAAAAAGTAACTATGAATGCATATCTTATTTTATTAAATTAAATATCTCAACAAAATCTCTCTTCAGTTCAAAAAGGGAAATTTCCAGTTCACTATTGAACAAAAATGAGTTAAATCAGTTAACTCCTTTTTCTACTCAAATTGAATCAGTTAAGTCCTTATTTTACTCAAATTAAATATGTTAACTCCCTTTAATTTAAAAATCTTCCTTTATGAATGAACTTCACCTTTAATCCTGACCGTTGATTGAAATCGATCTTAACCGTTGATCAATTCCAAGAAAGTCTATTTAAGAGACTCTCATCTCTTCATTTTAAAAGGTTGAATGAGAATTTGCATCGAATTGTTGCTAGAATTCATATTCACATTTACTCAAATTCACATACGCAAAGATCAAGTCTGACCAAAAGTTGACTAGATTTAACCACGGTGGATTTGAGTTGACTAGTTTCGAAAAAAAATTTTAAATAATTAAACAAAATTATTTAACTAAATAGAGTACTTACTTCTAATTAATTAAACAAACTTATTTAATTAAATGAGAAGCCATTCATAATTAATTAAATGAAGTTACTTAATTCAATAAGAAAAGTGTCTCTAATTAATTAAAAAATATTTAATTAAATAGAAAAAGTATTTATGAGACCATATCTCATTTTATTAAATTAAATATCTCAACAAAATCTCTCTTCATTTGAAAAAGGGAAATTTCCAGTTCACTGTTGATAAAAAATGAGTTAAATCAATTAACTCCTTTTTCTACTTAAATTGAATCAGTTAACTCCTTATTTTACTCAAATTAAATCTGTTAACAGATTTTAATTTGGAAATCTCCCTTTATGACTGAACTTCACCTTTAATCCTGACCGTTGATTGAAATCGATCTCAACCGTTGATGAATTCCAGGAAAGTCTATTTAAGAGACCCTCATCTCTTCATTTTGAAAGGTTGAATGAGAATTTACAACGAATTTTTGCTAGAATTCATACTCACATTTGCTCATATTCACATACGTAAAAATCAAGTTTGACCAAAAGTTGACCAAATTTAACCACAGTTGACTTGAGTTGACTAGTTTTGAAAAGAATTTTGAAATAATTAAATGAAATTATTTAATTAAATGGAGTACTTACTTCTATTTAATTAAACAAAGTTATTTAATTAAATGAGAAGCCGTTCCTAATTAATTAAATGAAGTTATTTAATTAAATAAGAAAAGTGTCTCTAATTAATTAAAGATTATTTAATTAAATAGAAAAAGTAATTATGAGAGCATATCTCATTTTATTAAATTAAATATCTCAACAAAATCTCTCTTCAGTTCAAAAGGGGAAATTTCCAGTTCACTATTGATAAAAAATGAGTGAAATAAGTTAACCCCTTTTTCTACTCAAATTGAATCAGTTAACTCCTTATTTTACTGAAATTAAATATGTTAACTCCCTTTAATTTGGAAATATCTCTTTATGACTGAACTCCAGTTTTAATCCTGACCGTTGATTGAAATCGATCTTAACCATTGATGAATTCCATGAAAGTCTATTTAAGAGACCCTCATCTCTTCATTTTGAAAGGTTGAACGAGAATTTCCATCGAATTGTTGCTATAATTCATACTCACATTTTCTCATATGCACATACGCAAAGATCAAGTTTCACTAAAAATTGACCAGATTTAGCCACAGTTGACTTGAGTTGACTAGTTTCGAAAAAAAATTTGAAATAATTAAACGAAATTATTTAATCAAATGGAGTACTTACTTCTAATTAATTAAGCAAAGTTATTTAATTAAATGAGAAGCCATTCCTAATTAATTAAATGAAGTTATTTAATTAAATAAGAAAAGTGTCTCTAATTAATTAAAGATTATTTAATTAAATGGAAAAAGTAACTATGAATGCATATCTTATTTTATTAAATTAAATATCTCAACAAAATCTCTCTTCAGTTCAAAAAGGGAAATTTCCAGTTCACTATTGAACAAAAATGAGTTAAATGAGTTAACTCTTTTTTCTACTCAAATTGAATCAGTTAAGTCCTTATTTTACTCAAATTAAATATGTTAACTCCCTTTAATTTAAAAATCTTCCTTTATGAATGAACTTCACCTTTAATCCTGACCGTTGATTGAAATCGATCTTAATCGTTGATCAATTCCAAGAAAGTCTATTTAAGAGACTCTCATCTCTTCATTTTAAAAGGTTGAATGAGAATTTGCATCGAATTGTTGCTAGAATTCATACTCACATTTACTCAAATTCACATACGCAAAGATCAAGTCTGACCAAAAGTTGACCAGATTTAACCACGGTGGATTTGAGTTGACTAGTTTCGAAAAGAATTTTCAAATAATTAAACAAAATTATTTAACTAAATAGAGTACTTACTTCTAATTAATTAAACAAACTTATTTAATTAAATGAGAAGCCATTCATAATTAATTAAATGAAGTTATTTAATTCAATAAGAAAAGTGTCTCTAATTAATTAAAAAATATTTAATTAAATAAAAAAAGTATTTATGAGACCATATCTCATTTTATTAAATTAAATATCTCAACAAAATCTTTCTTCAGTTGAAAAAGGGAAATTTCCAGTTCACTGTTGATAAAAAATGAGTTAAATCAATTAACTCCTTTTTCTACTTAAATTGAATCAGTTAACTCCTTATTTTACTCAAATTAAATCGGTTAACAGATTTTAATTTGGAAATCTCCCTTTATGACTGAACTTCACCTTTAATCCTGACCGTTGATTGAAATCGATCTCAACCGTTGATGAATTCTAAGAAAGTCTATTTAAGAGACCCTCATCTCTTCATTTTGAAAGGTTGAATGAGAATTTGCATCGAATTGTTCCTGGAATTCATACTCACATTTTTTCGTATTCACATATGCAAAGATCAAGTTTGACCAAAAGTTGACCAGATTTAACCACGGTTGACTTGAGTTGACTAGCTTCGAAAAGAATTTTGAAATAATTAAAAAGAATTATTTAATTAAATGAAGTACTTACTTCTAATTAATTAAAAAAAGTTATTTAATTAAATGAGAAGCCATTCCTAATTAATTAAATGAAGTTATTTAATTAAATAAGAAAAGGCTCTCTAATTAATTAAAGATTATTTAATTAAATAGAAAAAGTAATTATGAGAGCATATCTCATTTTATTAAATTAAATATCTCAACAAAATCTCTCTTAAGTTCAAAAAGGGAAATTTTTAGTTCACTAATTATCAAAAATGAGTTAAATTAGTTAACTCTTTTTTTCTACTCAAATTGAATCAGTTAACTCCTTGTTTTACTCAAATTAAATCAGTTAACTCCCTTTAATTTGGAAATTTCCCTTTATGACTGAACTTCACCTTTAATCCTGACTGTTGACTGAAATCGATCTCAACCATTGATGAATTCTAAGAAAGTCTATTTAAGAGACCCTCATCTCTTTATTTTGAAAGGTTGAATGAGAATTTGCGTCGAATTGTTGCTGGAATTCATACTCACATTTGCTCATATTCACATATGCAAAGATCAAGTTTGACCAAAAGTTGACCAGATTTAATAATGGTTGACTGGTTTTGAAACACATTTTGAAATAATTAAATGAAATTATTTAATTAAATGAAGTACTTACTTCTAATTAATTAAACAAAGTTATTTAATTAAATGACAAGCCATTCCTAATTAATTAAATGAAGTTATTTAATTAAATAAGAAAAGTGTCTCTAATTAATTAAAGATTATTTAATTAAATAGAAAAAGTAATTATGAGAGAATATTTAATTTTATTAAATTAAATATCTCAATAAAATCTCTCTTCAGTTCAAAAAGGAAAATTTTCAGATCACTATTGATAAAAAATGAGTTAAATCAGTTAACTCCTTTTTTTACTGGAATTGAATCAGTTAATTCCTTATTTTACTCAAATTAAATCTGTTAACTCCCTTTAACTTGGAAATCTCTCTTTATGACTGAACTTCACCTTTAATCCTGATCGTTGATTGAAATCGATCTCAACCGTTGATGAATTCCAAGAAAGTCTATTTAAGAGACCCTCATCTCTTCATTTTGAAAGGTTGAAATAGAATTTGCATCGAATTGTTGCTGGAATTCATACTCACATTTGCTCATAGTCACATACGCAAAGATCAAGTTTGACCAAAAGTTGACCAAATTTAACCACGGTTGACTTGAGTTGACTAGTTTTGAAAAGAATTTTGAATTAGTTAGATGAAATTATTTAATTAAATGGAGTACTTACTTCTAATTAATAAAACAAAGTTATTTAATTAAATGAGAAGCCATTCCTAATTAGTTAAAAGAAGCTATTTAATTAAATAAGAAAAGTGTCTCTAATTAATTAAAGATTATTTAATTAAATAGAAAAAGTAATTACGAGAGCATATCTCATTTTATTAAATTATATATCTCAACAAAATCTCTCTTCAGTTCAAAAAGAGAAATTTCCAGTTCACTATTGATCAAAAATGAGTTAAATCAGTTAACTCCTTTTTCTACTCAAATTGAATCAGTTAACTCTTTATTTTACTCAAATTAATTTTGTTAACTCTCTTTAATTTGAAAATCTCCCTTTATGACTAAACTTCACCTTTAATCCTGACCGTTGATTAAAATCGATCTCAACCGTTGATGAATTCCAAGAAAGTCTATTTAAGAGACCCTCATCTCTTCGTTTTGAAAGGTTGAATGACAATTTGCATCAAATTGTTGCCAGAATTCATTGTCACATTTGCTTATATTCACATACGCAAAGATCAAGTTGGACCAAATGTTGACCAGATTTAACCACGGTAGACTTGAGTTGACTAGTTTCGAGAAATTTTTTGAAATAATTAGACCAAATTATTTAATTAAATGGAGTACTTACTTCTAATTAATTAAACAAAGTTATTTAATTAAATGAGAAGCCATTCCTAATTAATTAAATGAAGTTATTTAATTAAATAAGAAAAGTGTCTCTAATTAATTAAAGATTATTTAATTAAATAGAAAAAGTAATTATGAGAGCATATCTCATTTTATTAAATTAAATATCTCAACAAAATATCTCTTCAGTTCAAAAAGGGAAATTTCCTGTGCACTATTGATAAAAAATGAGTTAAATGAGTTAACTTTTTTTTCTACTCAAATTGAATCGATTAACTCCTTATTTAACTCAAATTAAATCTGTTAACTCCCTTTAACTCCCTTTAATTTGGAAATCTCCCTTTATGACTGAACTTCTGTAATGCCCCGCTAAGGGATCCAAAGAATAAACCTAGAGTTTCACTAACTTATTCACAACAACGAAAGGAATAACAATGTCCATCTAAAAATAAACATAACATACATAACAAATTACATTCTTTAAAGATCCTTAAACGTTGAATTACATACAAGAATCCATCTAGTACAACATCCACATGAAATAATAATGATAAGTCCAATGTTTAAACATTACATTTCGAAATGCTCAATCATCCTCTGTACATGTCACAGGGTTTGACAAGCTCAAAGAATATACATATGTGAAATAAGGTACATCATCCTATTCTAATCCATGTTACATCAAAGTAGAGATAATCACATGATACACTTAATACAACATCATAGAAGTCATATAAATCCATCATAAAGATTAAACATAATAAACTAAATGCACGGTTCCTCCCAACCGTCAATAGCATCATTAGACCATCGTAGGCCCTAGCCATCCCTCCGTACGTAACATCCCGAATCACTGAAGAGATCATCGGTATTAACATAGTAAGAATGTCACTCTTAATATATACAACATCATATGTAGAAAGTAATCTAACATGCAAATATAAGCATAAGATAACATCATCTAACATATGCTAATCACCAATGAAAGGATACATATCCACCATCACGAAGGACGCATCAGTCACGATGTCTCAATGAGTCTAAAATGATAAGAGTGGAAAATACACTACCACTCGACCGCGTGGTACCTAAGTGGTCCACTCCCACCGTGCTAAGGAGATAATCTCAAGTCCCAAACAAGCTATCAAAATCACATAGCACATATCTCCATAAGTCCAGGAATCCTAAAAGTATACGAACTCAAAGGTTCCAAACACAAAATTTGACATCTAATCTCCAGAGGCACACAATGACATGTAGGAACCTACTATGCAAGCGGAAAAGTGTCATAGCAATTATCACGTACAAGTTACCCTGGCAGTTAGCTAAACTCCACGAGTCCATGCTGATTACATGCGGCCACTAGTATCCTCTCATACTGACGAGGCATACTACAGAATGCAAGGTTGCAACCATGCGTCTCACTACTCCCATCCTAGCCTATACAAGCGCTCAAGGTATGTGTGAGAACAAAACACTTATCTTTCTAGGTTCATTCAGTTAGTATTCGGTGTGAATGTTATCACTTATTAATTCAAGTTACAATGAGTTGCCCTGGCAGCCTCTTAGGGCCCCGACCCCCATTACAAGCCACTTCCTGTCACTACATGCAGATATCCTACCCTAATGCTCATGGACTCATAAATCTCAAAATTACAAAAGATAATCCATAATAAAATCATCAAATATGCATAAAAGCATCAAATCTCCATGAGCTAACATCCAAAGAAAATATTGAACACAACAGCTCTTTGTTGGCAACTGAAGTATCATTGATAATCAAATATCCAATGGTTCTCAATAACCAAAATATATATCTCAATCATACTGATTGAAGACTCCAAAAATGGTTGAGTCAAACATGTCACAACATGACATCATCAAGAATAAATCCACATCTCAGTCCCATCATGGCGACTAGAAAATAATCAAGGATAGCTGATCAATGACCAAAATAATGGTTAGGTCAAGTGTCTCATACACAAGAATCTCAACTATAACAATCACAAATCACATCCAATACATAGAGCATTCCTTCACAAACCATGGTTGGGTTTATAAAGATCGAGATTAAAACATCATCATGACATCACAATCACATAAATCCCAAGCTTTCGGTAGACATCCTATACTGGTCAACACTAGTCAACCCAAAACCCAAAATAATAGCATAAAGAATACACAATATAAACACATGTTTTGGTTTTGCTAAGTGTTTCAATTTTAAATTCAAATGCAAAAGTCTCGGTTTACATTTCGCAAACTATATCAAGTGGAGAAATTTCACGTTTTTCCTAACCCATGTATTTGTTTGATAAATAAAAGTTTCTCCATTAGACTCAATTTTCTAATTGATCTAATAATATTTTACTCATATAAGCTTTGTTTGAAAAATGACATTTCCATTGAACTTATATCATGTTCTAATAATTAACCTTAATTAACTAAATTAAGTTAATTATTATTATCTCTTCATTATAATTATTAATCATATTCTTTTAATCTTTTATCTTTACAAAATGATCCATCTATATAAATCATTTTAAATAAAATAATTATTTATAATTAATAGTATATATATACATATATACTTATATACATATATATATATACATATACATACATAAATAAATAAATATATATATAATAATAATAATATTTAATAATTAAAAAACAATGCAACTTGAAAAGTCAGAATTCACATTCATATATCAATTTAACCCCTTCCCCAATCGCCATAATACTTGCGGTCGTATCAATTGTACCGATGTCTGCATATCATAGATTGTACCCTGTCGTTGCACCCAATGTACTCACGACCCATCATTTGAGAGACGTCAGGGCCTTTACGGTCACTGTCGGATGTCAATCGTGACAATACCAACCGTGGAAAGGAGGGGGGTACAGGGTATAACCCGCCCCTCCAAATAATTTATATATATATTTTTAAAATGCGATTTCAATAATGTTTTTTTATAAAAATATTCTCATGCGATAACAATTCATTAATATGAATTTTCTACTGCGATTTGATATTTGAAAATCCTCAATATATATATACATATGTATATATATGTGTGTGTGTGTCTATATATATATATATATATATATATATATATATATATATATATATATATATATATATATATATATATATATATATATATATATATATATATATATATATATATCTATGTATGTATATACAAATTTTGTGTCACAGTATATGTACAAATAATGAATATAAATATATATGTATAATATATATATGTATGCAGATTTAAAGATATAAACATATATATTCACAATATATATGAATTTTAATTTTCGGAGTTTTCCTATAAACTTTTAAATCTCAAATTTATTCAATAAATAATCTAATGGTTTGGCTACCATTTAAACCCTAGCCCCTTTTTCCTTTTAGATCTATGCATATAAAATTCTCAAATAAATTTAATTGCCCAAATTGAGAATGCATACAATAAAAATATGAAATTCCTCAGAAGACATATGGAAGACACGAAGAAGATAGGGAAAGCAAGATGCAAAAATAGCATAAGTAAAATCACAAGAATCTACCCAGATTCTGATGCTAAATAATTCTTCCTCAGAAAACCTGCAGAGCAAGCTCCCCTCTTCAGAACTCTCGAATCCTCCAATGCTCCAATTGCACTCCAAACGCTGTGTCTAAGCTTTTAGGGATGCCTGAATATAAAGAGCTCTTAGGAAACCTCTAAAATGCTTCTAGAAATAGCTAGAAAGTGTCACCAACTAAGCATGGGTCTTTTCCAACCTTTTTGATGAGTCATAGGGTTGTAGACACCATGTGCTTAATTGATACACTAACCCTCCTGTTGTTAACACATGAGAAATAGAAAAGTGTGTTAATTCCCATGCAAGCTTATAACTCCAATTTACTTTTTAAATAATTTCTATTTAAATTTGATAACTTTCATTTTAATTTTTATAACTTTTATTATTATTATTTTATTTATTACTTTATTATTATTTTATAATTATTATAAATTTTAATTTACTAATTTTCTTTTATTTAATTCTTTTTCCCCAATTAATTCTCATTTAATTAATTATAATCAAAATATCAAAAATCATGATATTTTATTAATTTTTTCAAATAATTAATTTATTAATTAAATCTATTTATTAAGACTTAATTAATAGAAAATTCACCATAGACCTCCAAGATAAAATATGAAAATCCATCATAGAACAAATCATACAAAATCAGTCTAAAGGGTTAAAAATCACGAATTATGTCATCCGACACATTCAGTGGATACTCAACTCTGATACTTGTCCTAACTCACTAGGACAAATGGTTTTAGGGTTTGGGATTTGGACTTGAGAATTTATCTCCCTTCTCTTATCATTGAGATAGTATAATAGGGTATGCTCATCCTGGCAATTCAGAGAAGTCGATACCCGATACCTGCAATCTATAGAAAAACCATGCATGTACATCCAATATATATATATATATATAGTGCTAAGCTAAATAGGCAATGGCAAGAAGTGGTACATCGTGTAGATCCTGACTAAGCAGGTGACTACGACTCCCTTCCTTAACCACATCAGAAAAGCCATACAATAAGAAAACATGCACACCATACACATGCAAGTATGGGGTAAGTATCCATAATAAAACATATGAGATAATAAACCATCTGACTAATCATCATTAATAACTGAAAACAATATAATGATCATCATGTATGCATGAAATGTAAAGTCTAAATGATCACATCATATAACCACTGAATCCATAACATAATGTCTGATAGTCTCAAAACAATACCACTAATCCATCAACATAATACTAGTCCATCAAAGTCTGATAATAATAGCAACAATGAGTCTAGAAAATATGTGAACAAGGGTAGGCACTACATCCACCCCCCCTTGGATTAGGCTTACTCCTGGAAGCCTACAAACAATTAGGGATATAACTCCCGTAATCTAGCTACATCCTCCCAAGTAGCTGAAGAATCATCAGTAGGGTCCCATTGGACCCATACCTACTCGATAGTTCGACCCCTAAGTGTCAACCCCCACTGCTCTAGAATACGAACTAGCTCCAAAGCCAGCTGCCTGTCCTCTACCTGCACTGCATTCCAATCAAGAACATCCACAATATCAGGAATATACTGCCTAAGCACTAAAATATGGAAAACATCATGAATGCGAGCTAGGCTGGGTAGTAGAGCAAGATGGTAAGCAACCAGGTCAATCCTCTCCAAAATATTGAATGGTCCCACAATACGAGGTGCTAGCTTAGAACCCTTTCCATACTGGATTGGACTCTTTCATGATTGCACTCTCAAGAAAACCTTATCACCCACAGAAAATTGCTTATCTGTCCTATGAGCATTGGCATACTTCTTTTGCCTATCCTGTGCCATAGTCAAATGCTCACGGATATGCACTACCTGTTGCTCCATATCATGAAGCATCTCAGGACCCAATAGGATGTGATCCTCGAGGTTGTCCCAACACAAGGGTGTACGACAAGGATGTCCATATAATGCCTGAAAAGGTTCTATGCCACTAGAACTATGATACCCATTGTTGTAAGCAAACTCCACTAGGTAGAGATAGTCCTCCCAATGTGTCTGTCTATCCATCACATACATCCATAGCATATCCTCCAAAACCTAGTTCACCCTCTCTGTATGACCATCTGTCTCTGGATGATATGCCAAACTGAAATTTAACTGCGCTCCAAGCTCATGCTGCAGCGATGTCTAAAATGTAGAGGTGAATACAGGATCCCTATCAGAAATAATCTTTCTAGGAATGCCATGTAGTCTCACAATGTCATGCATGAAGACATTAGCTACAAAAGCTGATGTTTAGGAAGACCTAATTGGTGAGAAATGCACCACCTTAGTCAACCGATCAATGGTAACCATGATAGCATCATGAAGTCGACCTGTCATAGGTAATCCTACTATAAAATCCATGAAGATGATATCCCATTTCCAAGAAGGAATGAGATTAGGCTGCAAAAGTCCAGCTGGGTGCTGATGTTCTACCTTGACTCTCTGACACTCAAGACACCTAGCCACAAAATCAGCAATATCTTGCTTCATCCCAGACCAAAAGAACAAATGTCTCAAATCAGCATGCATCTTCTTGACACCTTGATGTGATGAGTAAGGTGTATGATGGGCTTTTGCTAGTATCAAGGTGCGAAGCTCATCCAAAAATGACACACAAATCCTCCCCAAATGTCTCAAAAGACCATCTAATTCTCGAACATAACCTGCAAACTTACCTTCCAAAGATCTTCCTGAATCAATCTCTCTGTACACTTCCTGATACCATGAATCCGCAGGAAGTGCCTGAAGAATACGACTCCTCAAATCCACACTAAGAGTCATCGATGATAACACATGTCTCCTGCGACTCAAAGAGTCCACCACCACATTCTCCTTACTTTGAATGTACTTAACCTCAAAATTATACTCGCATAGAAATTCCATCCATCATCTCTGGCGAGCATTCAAATTAGGCTGAGTAAAAATGTACTGAAGACTACGATGATTGCTATGTAGCTCAAACCTGTGCCCCAACAAGAAATGTCTCCATCTTGTCAAAGCATGAACTACTACTGCTAACTCAAGATCATGCATAGGGTAATTTAACTCATGATCCTTGAGCTTGCGTGATTCATACGCAATCACTCGTCTATTCTGCATCAATACTGCCCCAATCCCTTCAAGAGAAGCATCTATACATACCATGAAATCACCTTCTAGATCAGGTACAACTAGAATCGGTGCATTGGTCAAAAGTTCCTTGAGCTTCTGAAAAGTTTCCTCACATTTCTCTGTCCATATGAACTTCTTTCCTTTCCTTTGAAGAGAAGTGATAGGATGTGCTATCCTAGAGAAGTTCTGGACAAATCTGCGATAATAACTTGCTAAACCCATGAAACTACGAATCTCTCACACATTAGTTAGTATCGGCCAATCTATTATTGCCTGAATCTTGGCAATATCCACTAAAATACCATCACCTGAGATGACATGCCCTAAATACTGAATCTCCAATTTGAAGAATTTGCACTTAGTTACATTGGCATAAAGCTGCTTGTCTCTTAAACACTACAAAACCAACTGCAGGTGTTCCTCATGCTCCTTCTGAGTCTTAGAATATATCAATATGTCATCAAGAAACACGAGAACAAACTTGTCAAGATATGATCAAAAAACACCATTCATCAAACTCATGAAAACTGATGGAGCATTAGTCAACCCAAAAGGTACCACTGTAAACTCATAATGCCCATAGCGCGTTCGAAAAGCGGTCTTGTGAATGTCTGCTTCCTTGATGCGAAGCTGGTGGTATCCTGACTTAAGGTCAATCTTGGAGAATAATGTAGCTCCCTTGATCTGATCAAATAAGTCATCAATCCTAGGCAAAGGATACCTATTCTTAATAGTCACCTTATTTAACTGTTTGTAGTCAATACAAAGGCACAAAGAATTGTCTTTCTTCTTTACAAAGAGCACTAGAGCTCCCCATGGTGATACGCTAGGTTGAATGCTCCCTTTGGCCAGAAGTTCCTCTAGCTGAAGATGTAGCTCACCCAATTCCTGAGTAGTCATGCGATAAGGATCTTTAGAGATAGGCTCCACTCCAGGAATTAGATCAATACTAAAATCAATGTCCCTCTTTAGGGGCATGCCTGGAATCTCACTTGGAAAAACATCTGTGTACTCCTGCAAAATTGGGTGATCTAAAGTCTTCCCCTTAGAGAAAGAGAACTTCTTATTACCACCTGAATTAAAGTTGCCTTTAGATCTTGATGCCGCTAGCACTCCTACAAAACCACCTTGACCGAGGTTGACACTTTGCTCAACAAGGATAGCTCAATGCACCACATCCTTGAGGGTTTTTGGCTCAAATACCTTAACTCCCCCAATAATACAGTTATTTAAACCCCTAATAAAATGTTGTGTCAACTGAGATAAATTTTCACTGAACACTGAAAAAGGAATAAGCTCATAAAACTTACGCTCATACTCGGTTACTGACAAAGTGTACTATCTGAGATTATGAAATTCATCATCCCTTTGTTGTTTCCATTCCTCTGGTAGGAATCGTTCACGAAAACTCTCTAGGAATAACTCTCATGTAACACTACTCATATCAATTCCCAGCTTCTTCTCCTTAATCATCCACCAAGTGGCCCCAAAATTCTCTAAATTATTGATCACAAATCTTGCCTTAACATTGCTGTCAAAGTCCTGCATGGCAAAAATCCTGTCGAGGGAAATCAACCACTGCTTGGCCACATAACCAGAACGTTGCCCATTGAAAGGCTTAACCTTGGATCTTGAAAGATCCTTCATCTGAGTGGACACAATGGACCTTTGACGATCCTTCCGAGGACTCCTAGACCTTGGTCTATGCTCTTGTTCTATCTGATGCACTTTAGGCTATTCTTGAACAGGAGGTAGACATTCTAGAATAGTCTGCATCATCTGCCTCAAACTAACCTCTTCAGACTCAGCTTGGTCCTCTCTACAACTCTCTTCCTGCTACCTATTAGAGTGCTCTTCCCTGCTCTCTACACGAGCCGATCCCTCATGGGCAGACTCATGGGAACTGACAGCTTTGCCATGACCACGACCTCTTCCACGGCCTCTACCATGGCTTTTAACAGAAGACCTAGTCCCAGATACCATCCTACAATAGTACAAAGTACTATTAAAATCAAAAGATGCATGTTTGCAATAGACTAAGTTCAATTCTCTATTTAGGTTTAAGTAAAATTTCTAGTTTTGAAAACTAAGTGTTGAAGTATGAAAAATATTCAAGTAATAGTTCAGGTTTTGTTTCAGTTCACCTAGTTTCAAGTTGAAGAGATACACTTTATAGTTCAAAGTTCTAGTTGTTCCAAAATACCCAGAGCTCCCAATGTAGAAACTCGAGCTCTGATACCAAATGTAATGCCCCGCCAAGGGATCCAAAGAATAAACCTAGAGTTTCTATAAGTTTGGTAACATTTTTTTTTTTACATGAAAGTAAATACCATACATAACTTATTCACAATAATGGAAGCAATAGTAATGTCCATCTGAAAATAAACATAACATACATAACAGATTACATTCTTTAAAGATCCCTTAATGTTGAATTACATTCAAGAATCCATCAAGTACAACATCCACATGAAATAATAATGATAACTCCAATCTTTAAACATTACTTTCCAAATGCTCAATCATCCTTTGTACATGTCACAGGGTTTGACAAGCTCAAAGAATATACATATGTGAAATAAGGTACATCATCCTATTCTAATCCATGTTACATCAAAGTAGAGATAATCAAATGGTACACTTAATACAACATCATAGAAGTCATATACATCCATCATAAAGATCAAACATAATAAACTAAGTGCACAGTTCCTCCCAATCGTCAATAGCATCATTAGACCATCGTGGGCCCTAACCATCCCTCCGTGCGTAACATCCCAAATCACCAAAGAGATCATCGGTATTAACATAGTAGGAATGTCACTCCTAATATATACAACATCATATGTAGAAAGTAATCTAACATACAAATATAAGCATAAGATAACATCATCTAACATATGCTAATCATCAATGAAAGGATACATATCCACCATCACGAAGGATGCATCAGTCACAATGTCTCAATGAGTCTCAAATGATAAGAGTGGAAAATACACTACCACCCGACCACATGGTACCTAAGTGGTCCACTCCCACCGTGCTAAGGAGATAATCTCAAGTCCCAAACAAGCTATCAAAATCACATAGCACATATCTCCATAAGTCCAGGAATCCTAAAAGTATACTAACTCAAAGGTTCCAAACACAAAATTAGACATCTAATCTCCAGAGGCACACAATGACATGTAGGAACCTACTATGCAAGCGGGAAAGTGTCATCGCAATTATCACGTACAAGTTACCCTGGCAGTTAGCTAAACTCCACGGGTCCATACTAATTTCATGCGGCCACTAGTATCCTCTCATACTGATGAGGCATACTACGAAATGCAAGGTTGCAACCATGCATCTCGCTACTCCTATCCTAGCCTATACAAGTGCTCAAGGCATGGCCGAGAACAAAACACTCATCTTTTTAGGTTCATTCAGTTAGTATTAGGTGTGAATGTTATCACTTATTAATCCAACTTACAATGAGTTACCCTAGCAGCCTCTTAGGGCCTCGGCCCCCATTGCAAGCCACTTCCCATCACTACATGCAGATATCATACCCTAATGTTCATGGACTCAAAAATCTCAAAATTACAAAAGATAATCCATAATAAAATCATCAAATATGCATAAAAGTATCAAATCTCCATGAGCTAACATCCAAAGAAAATCATGAGCACAACAACTCTCTATTGGCAACTGAAGTATCACTGATAATCAAATATCCAATGGTTCTCAATAACCAAAATATATATCTCAATCATACTGATCGAAGATTCAAAAAATGGTTGAGTCAAACATGTCACAACATGACATCATCAAGAATAAATCCACATCTCAGTCCCATCATGGTGACTAGAAAATAATCAAGGATAACTGATCGAGGACCAAAATAATGGTTAGGTCAAGTGTCTCATACACAAGAATCTCAACTATAACAATCAGTAATCACATCCAATACATAGAGAATTTCATCACAAACCATGGTTGGGTTTATAAAGATCGAGATTAAAACATCATCATGAAATCACAATCACATAACTCCCAAGCCTCTGGTAGATGTCCTATACTGGTCAACACTAGTCAACCCAAAACCCAAACAAATGGCATAAAGAATACACAATGTAAACACATGTTTTGGTTTTGCTAAGTTTTTCAATTTTGAATTCAAATGCAAAAGTCTCAGTTTACGTTTTCCAAACTATATCAAGTGGAGAAATTTCACGTTTTTCCTAACCCATGTATTTGTTTGATAGATAAAAGTTTCTCCATTAGACACAATTTTCTAATTGATCTAATAATATTTTATTCATATAAACTTTGTTTGAAAAATGACATTTCCATTGAACTTATATCACGTTCTAATAATTAACCTTAATTAACTAAATTAAGTTAATTATTATTATCTCTTCATTATAATTATTAATCATATTCTTTTAATCTTTTATCTTTACAAAATAATCCATCTATATAAATCATTTTAAATAAAATAATTATTTATAATTAATAGTATATATATATATATACTTATATACATATACATACATATATATATATATATATATATATATATATACACACACACACACACATACATACATATACATTCATATATAGATATTTATATATATATATATATATAATAACATTTAATAATTTAAAAACAATGCAATTTGAAAAGTCAAAATTCACATTCATATATCAATTTAACCCCTTCCCCAGTCGTCGTAATACCTGCGATCATATCAATTGTACCGTTGTCTGCATATTGCAGATTGTACCCTGTCGCTGCACCCAATGTACTCATGACCCATCATTTGAGAGACGCCAGAGCCTTTGCGGTTGCTGTCGGATGTCAGTCGCGATAGTACCAACCGTGGAAAGGAGGGGGAGTACAGGGTATAACCCGCCCCTCCAAATTATATATATATATATATATATATATATATTTTTTTTTTTTTAAATGCAATTTCAATAATGCTTTTTTATAAAAATGTTCCCATGCGATAACAATTCATTAATATGAATTTTCTATTGTGATTTGATATTCAAAAATCCTCAATATATATATACATATGTATATATATATGTATGTATATATATATATATATGTATGTATATATATATATATATATATGTATGTATATATATATATATATGTATGTATATATATATATATATGTATGTATGTATATATATATATATATGTATGTATATATATATATATATATATATATATATATATATATATATATATATATATATATATATATATATATATATATATATATATATATATATATATATATATATATATATATATATATATATATATATATATATATATATATATATATATGTATGTGTGTGTGTGTGTGTGTGTGTGTGTGTGTGTGTGTGTGTGTGTGTGTGTGTGTGTGTACGAATTTTGTGTCACAGTATATGTACAAATAATGCATATAAATATATATGTATAATATATATATGTATGCAGATTTAAAGACATAAACATATATATTCACAATATATATGAATTTTAGTTTTCAAAGTTTTCCTATAAACTTTTAAATCTCAAATTTATTAAATAAATAATCTAATGGTTTGGCTACCATTTAAACCCTAGCCCCTTTTTCCTTTTAGATCTATGCATATAAAATTCTCAAATAAATTTAATTGCCCAAATTGAGAATGCATACAATAAAAATATGAAATTCCTCAGAAGACATATGGAAGACATGAAGAAGACAGGGAAAGCAAGATGCAAAAATAGCATAAGTAAAATCACAAGAATCTACCCGGATTCTGATGCTAAATCCCTCTTCCTTAGAAAACTCGTAGAGCAAGCTCCCTTCTTCAGAACTCTCGAATCCTCCAATGCTCCAATTGCACTCCAAACGCTGTGTCTAAGCTTCTAGGGATGGCTGAATATAAAGAGCTCTCAGAAAACCTCTAAAATGCTTCTAGAAATAGCTAGAAAGTGTCACCAACTAAGCATGGGTCTTTTACAACCTTTTTGATGAGTCATAGGGTTGTAGACACCATGTGCTTAATTGATGCACTAACCCCTATGTTGTTGACACATGAGAAATAGAAAAGTGCGTTAATTCTCATGCAAGCTTATAACTCCAATTTACTTTTTAAATAATTTCTATTTAAATTTTATAACTTTCATTTTAATTTTTATAACTTTTATTAATATTATTTTATTTATTACTTTATTATTATTTTATAATTATTATTAATTTTAATTTACTAATTTTCTTTTATTTAATTCTTTTTCCCCAATTAATTCTCATTTAATTAATTATAATCAAAATATCAAAAATCATGATATTTTATTAATTTTCTCAAATAATTAATTTATTAAGACTTAATTAATAAAAAATTCACCATAGACCTCCAAGATAAAATATGAAAACCCATCATAGAACAGATCATACAAAATCAATCTAAAGGGTTAAAAATCATGAATTACATTATCCGAAACATTCAGTGGATACTAAACTCTGATACTTGTCCTAACTCACTAGGACAAATGGTTTTAGGGTTTGGGATTTGGACTTGAGAATTTATCTCCCTTCTCTTATCATTGAGATAGTATAATAGGGTACGCTCATCTTGGCAATTCAGGGCAGTCGATACCCAGTACCTGCAACCTGCAAAAAAACCATGCATATACATCCAATATATATAGTGCTAAGCTAAACAGGCAATGGCAGGAAGTGGTGTATCATGTAGATCCCGACCAAGCAGGTGACTAAGACTCCCTTCCTTAACCACATCAGAAATGCCATACAATAAGAAAACACACACACCACACACATGCAAGTATGGGGTAAGTGTCCATAATAAAACACATGAGATAATAAACCATCTAGCTAATCATCATTAATAACTGAAAACAATATAATGATCATCATGTATGCATGAAATGTAAAGTCTAAATGATCACATCATATAACCACTGAATCCATAACATAATGTTTGATAGTCTCAAAACAATACCACTAATCCATCAACATAATACTAGTCCATCAAAGTCTGATAATAATAGCAACAATGAGTCTAGAAAAGATGTGAATGAGGGTAGGCACTAAAACTTCACCTTTAATCCTAACCGTTGATTGAAATCGATCTCAACTATTGATGAATTCTACGAAAGTCTATTTAAGAGACCCTCATCTCTTCATTTTGAAAGGTTGAATGAGAATTTGCATTGAATTGTTGCTAGAATTCATACTCACATTTGCTCGTATTCACATACGCAAAGATCAAGTTTGACCAAAAGTTGACCAGACTTAAGCACAGTTGACTTGAGTTGACTAGTTTCGAAAAGAATTTTGAAATAATTAGACGAAATTATTTAATTAAATAGAGTACTTAATTCTAATTAATTAAACAAAGTTATTTAATTAAATGAGAAGCCATTCTTAATTAATTAAATGAAGTTATTTAATTAAATAAGAAAAGTGTTTCTAATTAATTAAAGATTATTTAATTAAATAGAAAAAGAAATTATGAGAGCATATCTCATTTTATTAAATTAAATATCTCAAAAAAATCTCTCTTCAGTTCAAAAGGGGAAATTTCCAGTTCACTATTGATCAAAAATCAGGTAAATCAGTTAACTCCTTTTCTACTCAAATTGAATCAGTTAACTCCTTATTTTACTCAAATTAAATCTATTAACTCCCTTTAATTTGGAAATCTCCCTTTATGACTGAACTTCACCTTTAATCCTAACCGTTGATTCAAATCGAGTTCAACCGTTGATGAATTCAAGGAAAGTCTATTTAAGAGACCCTCATCTCTTCATTTTGAAAGGTTGAATGAGAATTTGCATTGAATTGTTACTAGAATTGATACTCACATTTGCTCATATTCACATACACAAAGATCAAGTTTGACCAAAATTTGACTACATTTAACCACGGTTGACTTGAGTTGACTAGTTTTATAAATTTTTTTGAAATAATTAGATGAAATTATTTAATTAAATGCAGTACTTCTAATTAATTAAACAAAGTTATTTAATTAAATGAGAAGCCATTCCTAATTAACTAAATGAAGTTATTTAATTAAATAAGAAAAGTGTCTCCAATTAATTAAAGATTACTTAATTAAATAGAAAAAGTAATTATGAGAGCATGTCTCATTTTATTAAATTAAATATCTCAACAAAATCTCTCTTCAGTTCAAAAAGGGAAATTTCCAGTTCACTATTGATCAAAAATGAGTTAAATCAGTTAACTCCTTATTTTACTCAAATTAAATCTGTCAACTCCCTTTAATTTGGAAATCTCCCTTTATGACTGAACTTCACATTTAATCCTGACCGCTGGTTGAAATCGATCTCAACCGTTGATAAATTTTAGGAAAGTCTATTTAAGAGACCCTGATCTCTGTTAGAATCTGATAAGATTAATAACCCAGAAAACTAGTGCAAAGAATAAATATCTAAACTATGAATGCAAATGATACAAAATCAAAATAGCATCATAGAGTTAGTCTCCAAGAGAGTAATGCAAATGCTGGAAGGAAAATAGAATTAAGAGGATGCAAAAACAAGAGATGCAAATACACCCCAGTTAGCATGCTTATATAGGCTAGGAAGAGGGAGGAGGTGGCAACACCAACCAATGAGGAGCAACCATCTATCGGACTAAAGATAGCAAAGTATCTTCCCAAGATAGCTAATGGATGCTCACATGTAGGAAGGTGATACCTCACAACCATTCACCTAATAAAACATGCTTTATTAACCTAAGCGAGATTATTAAAAGTGTAGCAAAAACCTAACAAAATAAAAAACTACACTAAGACCCTCCCATAAGCGAAGCTTAGGTGGATGTCAAAATGGGTCCTGGCAAGTCAAGCCTGATGAGGTACTCATGTACATAAGATTTCCCAAAAGAGAGAAAAGAGACCCCCCCCACACAAAAAAGTTAGGACTCTGAGTGAGAGGAAGAGGCCCCCCGAAAAGATGAAGCATCCCGCACCCCCAGCAAAGCTCACAAATGAAGGAACTTTCTCTCAGTGAAGGGTTTGGTGAAGATATCAGCAACTTGCTTGGAAGTCGGACAATAGCGAAGGTCAATGACATAACCATGGATGAGCTCCCAGATGTAGTGCATGTGGACCTCTATGTGTTTGGTCTGCTGATGATGAACTGGATTTCGTGAGATCTGAATGGCACACTGGTTGTCACAAAATATGACTGATGGCCATCTAATCTAGATACCAAACTGAGTGAGAAGATGTTGAAGCCAAATGGCCTCAGTGGCGATATTTACAGCCCCCTGATACGCAACCTCAGTAGAAGACAGAGCAATAGCAAACTGCTTTTTGCTCGACCAACAAACAATACCTGACCCAAGTGAGAAGCTATACCCGGAAGTAGACTTGCGATCCTCCGAATCACCTGCCCAATCTGAATCTATGTAGCCCACCAAATCAAGCTCAATACCTGTTGTGTAGTGAATCCCACAACTATGAGAACCCTGAATGTAGTGAAGGATCTGCTTGGCTACTTTCCAGTGTAACTCATGGGGCTCCTGCATGAATCGAGAGACCATGCCTACAACATAGGAGATGTAAGGTCTCATATGAGTCAGATAAATGAGACTACCAACAAGTTGGTGGTACAAAGTGCCATCAACAAGTGGCGAAGAACATTGAGCCTCAAGTTTGACTCCAGAAAGGAAGGGAGTCGGAGCAGGATTACAGTTAGCCATATGAAACCTCGAGAGTAAATCTAGAGCATACTTGGACTGTGTGATGATGATCACAGAAGGAGACTGAAGGATCTCAATCCAAAGAAAGTAATGCAACAGGCCCAAGTTAGTCATCAAAAAAATGTCTTGAAGGGCCACTTTGACAGCCTTAATGGTGGGTGAGGAACTTCCTATGATCAGCAAGTCATCAACATACAAAACCAAAAATAGAAGTGAATCACCCTATTGCAAAATGTAGACATTAGGATCAGAATGGCACCGAGTGAACCCAACTGATAGAAGGAAGGAGTCCATCTTGGCATACCAGGCCTGAGGAGCCCATTTGAGTCCATAGAGAGACTTTTGAAGACGAAACACAAGTGAAGAATCTTGAAGGAAGCCCTGTGGTTGTTCCATGTAGATCTCCTCATGAAGGTCACCATAAAGAAAAACACTCTTCACATCCATTTGATGTACTTCCCAATGATTAGCTGCAGCAATGGCAAGAACAATTCGAATGGAATTTATTCGGGCAACTAGCGCAAAACTCTCAGAGTAGTCAATCCTAGGAACCTAGGAGAATCCTTTGGCGACCAAGCAAGCCTTGTGTTTGTCAACTGACCCATCTGCTACAAATTTTGTTCGATAAATCCACTTACATCAAACAAGTTTTATTCCTTTAGGAAGAGGGAAAAGATCCCAAGTGTGGTTCCTCATCAAGGAACTATATTCTTCCTGCATAGCTTTATCCCACTCAGAAATACAAAAAGCCTCATGAAAGGACTGTGGATCTAAGGTAGTAGCAATGAAGGCATGTGGAGCATCCTGGAATTGTGAACGAGTTCGCCTGGTGTCTGATGGATCCCCAACCCAATCACCTGCAGACTGCAAGGTCTGTCTAGCCCAAAGTGGACAAGAAGATGGAGAATTTGGAGGGGAATCATTAACCTCTGAATGATGACTAGGAGAGGAAGGAGGTGAGTTCTCTAAATCACTTTTTGCATCAAAAGTAGAGGTAGAAGACTGTTCAGGTGAATCTGACTGATCATAAGATCTGTCATGTATTCCAAGTGACTCTAATGTCAAGGTAGAAGGAGTTGGAGAAGTGATAGAAAGTGAGATTGAAGATCCTTCCTCAAACTAAACACTCCTCTCAATGAATAACTCATGTGTATTAGGGTGGAGCAACCGATAACCCTTCACACCATCAAGATAACCTACAAATATGCAAGGTCTACTTTGCGGATCCAAGGCCTTACGTTTCTCTATAGGAATGTTGGCCCATGCAGGGGAGCCAAAAACTCGAAAGTGCTTAACTGATGGTTTTCGACCCCTCCAAGCTTCAAAAGGAGTAACTCCCTTCAAGGCTCAGTGAGGAACACGATTCTGGATATAACAAGCATAGTTAATGGCTTCTGCCCAATACTATGGTGCAAGAGATCTAGAGTGAATCATATAATTTTCCATTTCCTTCAAGGATATATTCTTCTGTTCTGCAACACCATTTTGCTGAGGATTGTATGGAACTGAATGTTGCAAATCAATCCCCTCTAAAGTGCAAAATCTTTCAAATCGATGGTTGACATACTCACCACCGTTGTCTGAACGCAAAACCTTGATGGCTTTTCCAGATTGCTTTTCTACAAAAATTTTGAAGTCTTGAAAATGATCAAATACCTCTGACTTCTATTTGAGAAAGTACACCCATGTATATCAAGAAAGGTCATTAATGAATGTGAGGACATATCGGGCCCTACTGAAAGAAGGATGTTGAAACGGACCAGCCAGATCACTGTGAACTAACTCTAGTATCTGTGAAGCTCTCCATGCCTTACTTTTGTCAAACTTTTCCTTAGGATGCTTACCAAGAATGCAACCTTGGCAAACACCTCCTCAGAATTGAACTGAAGGCAACCCTGTGACCATGCTCTGCTGGTTGAGCTGATGCAAATAGTGGAAGTTAAGATGGCCAAACTGCTCATACCATAATTTACTCACATCATTAGAGTGAGTGAGCAAAACAGATGAAGGAGGATCAGGAACAAAGTGATAAAATAGATAGAGTCGTGACTGATGATCTGCTCTCCCAACTGCAGCTACAGAATCACTATGCAACTCACGTATCTCCATTGAATCAGGAGTGAACTCAACCCACTTGCCTAAACTTGTGTGAGTGATTTGGTATATTGATAGGAGATTAGTTGATAATGAGGGTACATAAAGAACATCATGGAATGTGCCATCCCCCACATCAACAGACCCTCTCCCACACACCTCAATAGGAGTGTCATCACCCATCAAAATAGAAGGCATAGTACATGGCTCCAAGGATGCAAGTTCTTCCTTAGATGAAGCCATGTGGTGCAAAGCACCCAAATTAAGAACCCAAGTAGATGGTGAGGAAGCAACTGCAACAAGAGCCTTGCCCTTTCCTTTCCCCTTGTTGTTTTCTTTTGCCTTGTTATCTACTCTTCATTAGAACTTTGTTTGATAGACTCAGGAACACTAATATTATTCTTCTCAAGAATGTATGTCAAGTGATCAATTTGTTTCTTCAAACATTTATGTTCATCATGATCGGGTCTTTTACAATAGGCACATTTAACCTTTTCTTTCTTAAGCTTATCACCCTTAGAGGATGAGGTAGCAATAGTTGCTTTTGAAGCAATTGGTATCTGATCCTTCTTTTCCTCACTATTATTTTGTTTCTCATCCTTACTATTGTTGTTACTACTTTGTCCTTTCTGTTCTTTTGTGCCTTGGTTGGTTGCTAAGGCATGTGACTTAGAGGACTTAAGAGTGCCCATCTAGATTAGCTTGTCCTGTTCTTGAGTGAGATTGACAGCAAAATCATCTAGAGATGGCATGGTGAATTGAGTACCAAGTGCACCCTTAGTAGCATAGAAGGTAGAGACAAACACAGAATATTCTGAACTTAGCTTAGAGAGAATACTGAGAATCAGTTGTTCATCTTTCTTTTCAATTCCACATTGTTTTAACTGTAGCCTTAGTGATTTCAATTTGGTGAAGAAATCTTGGATTGTGTTGAAATTGCCTGGACTCAAAATAATTAATTCATTTTCCAACATATGACCACTCATTGAATCTTGTGTGCCAAATAGTGTTTCTAGCTTTGTCCATTCTTCATTTGGTGTATCCAAAGACTCAATGTGAAATAGCATGTCAGGAGAAATAGACAAACACAATGTTCCATATGCCTCATCACATTTGTTAAACCACTTAGGCTTGTCTTCATTTTAGCAGGTTCAGTTTCAAGTCCCATAGTTATCCTATTTAATCCAGCTTTCCTTAAGTGAATTTTCATGCCTGATTTCCACTCAAAGTAATTGTATGGAGTTAGGATGGGCATATTTGTTTGATCCATGATGAAGAAATGCAAAGAAATGCTAAAAATGCCCCCCCCCCCCTTTTACTCAATCAAAGAACCCTCTCAAAGAAATATGATTTGGCACTTTATTTTAGTGCATTTACAACTACCACTAGAAAGAAATACTTATCATCTTGATTTCAATGCATTACAAACCCTTAAGAAGATCATATGCTAAAAGTAAAACTTGGGCACAATAATCAAGGAAAAAAATAACACCACTGCGATCTACTCGAAATATCATGCACTTTCAAAAAAAGAATCACCTCGATTCAAGGTCGTATGAGAAAGTTATGATCTTTCAAAGTTTCCAAAATGAGAATTGTGCACAGTCACGGTTGAGAATCTACAATTTCTGAAGAATGCATGCATGAAAATCAAAAAACAACTCCACTAGTGGATAGAGCACAAAAAAATAGCCAAGTTAATAACAAGAATCATCAAAATCGGAGTCTGTATGAGCAAGAACGAGACATTTGAAAACTGCATTCAAATTTGTGACTGCCAATGGAGAGGGCTATGGCTGTAGCCTTTCATGCTCGATTCTACAAAATATATAGCTTGCATGGAAAATCCAAAAGATACCCAGATGATTTTTTGGGGCTGCAAACAAAACCCAGAAAGCATTTTTCTTTTTGATGTATAGAAGATGCTGCTATAGTGTAAATTAGATGCCTTTAACAGTAAATAACAGCTCCAAAAATCAAAAAATGATCCAAGCAACCAAAATATGACATGCAAATGCTAGATCAGCTTCCTAAGTCCATCAATGGCATGCTGGAACCTGCAATACTGATTGAAAACTCCAAATATGCAAGTTGGTTATCAGATTTGAGATTGAAACCCTAGAGAAAAATCATTTTTGTCAAAACTTTTCTGATTCTCAAGATCATCCAAGGATGCAAGAGAAGAGCGTACTTTGTTTTTTAAAAAACTATAATAAAGTTTATTAGCCACCCCCGAATATCTCAAATAAGGAAACTAAAATCTACTCTTGCACATAGAAAAGCTCTGATACCATGTTAGAATCTGATAAGATTAATAAGCGAGAAAACTAGTGCAAAGAATAAATATCTAAACTATGAATGCAAATGATAAAAAATCAAAATAACATCATAGAGTTAGTCTCCAAGACAGTAATGCAAATGCTAGAAGCAAAATAGCATTAAGAGGATGCAAAAACAAGAGATGCAAATACAAGTCAGGTAGCATGCTTATATACACTAGGAAGAGGGAGGAGGTGGCAACACTAACCAATGATAAGCAACCATCTATGGGACTAAAGATAGCAAAGTATCTTCCCAAGATAGCTAATGGATGCTCATATATAGGACGGTGACACCTCACAACCATTCATCTAATAAGACGTGCTTTATTAACCTAAGAGAGATTATTAAAAGTGTAGCAAAAACCTATCAAAATAAAAAACTACACTAACAATTTCTTCATTTTGAAAGGTTGAATGAGATTTTGCCTCAAATTGTTGCTGGAATTCATACTCACATTTGCTCATATTCACATATGCAAAGATCAAGTTTCACCAAAAGTTGACCAGATTTATCCACGGTTGACTTGAGTTGACTAGTTTCAAAAAGAATTTTGAAATAATTCAACGAAATTACTTAATTAAATGGAGTACTTACTTCTAATTAATTAAACAAAGTTATATAATTAAATAAGGAGCCATTCCTAATTAATTAAATGAAGTTATTTAATTAAATAAGAAAAGTGTCTCTAATTAATTAAAGATTACTTAATTAAATAGAAAAAGTAATTATGAGAGCATATCTCATTTTATTAAACTAAATATCTCAACAAAATCTCTCTTCAATTCAAAAAGAGAAATTTCTAGTTCACTATTGATAAAAAATGAGTTAAATTAGTTAACTCCTTTTTTTACTCAAATTGAATCAGTTAACTCCTTATTTTACTCAAATTAAATCTGTTAACTCCTTTGAATTTGGAAATCTCTCTTTATGACTGAACTTCACCTTTAATCCTGACCGCTGATTGAAATCGACCTCAACTGTTGATGAATTCCAGGAAAGTCTATTTAAGAGACCCTCATCTCTTCATTTTGAAAGGTTGAATGAGAATTTGCATCGAATTGTTGCTGGAATTCATACTAACATTTGCTCATACTCACATACAAAAAGATCAAGTTTGACAAAAAGTTGACCAAATTTAAGCATGGTTGAATTGAGTTGACTAACTTTTCGAAAAGAATTTTGAAATAATTAAACCAAATTATTTAATTAAATGGAGTACTTACTTCTAATTAATTAAACAAAGTTATTTAATTAAATGAGAAGCCATTCCTAATTAATTAAATGAAGTTATTTAATTAAATAAGAAAAGTGTCTCTAATTAATTAAAGATTATTTAATTAAATAGAAAAAGTAATTATGAGAGCATATCTCATTTTATTAAATTAAATATCTTAACAAAATCTCTTTTTAGTTCACTATTGATCAAAAATGAGTTAAATCAGCTAACTCCTTTTTCTACTCATATTCAATCAGTTAACTCCTTATTTTACTCAAATTAAATTTGTTAACTCCCTTTAATTTGGAAATCTCCCTTTATGACTGAACTTCACCTTTAATCCTGACCGTTGATTGAAATCGATCTCAACCATTGATGAATTCATGGAAAATCTATTTAAGAGACCCTCATCTCTTCATTTTGAAAGGTTGAATGAGAATTTGCATCGAAGTGTTGCTCGAATTCATACTCACATTTACTCATATTCACATACGCAGAGATCAAGTTTGACCAAAAGTTGACCAGATTTAACCATAGTTGACTTGAGTTGAGTAGTTTCAAATTTTTTTTTGAAATAATTAAATGAAATTATTTAAATAAATAGAGTACTTACTTCTAATTAATTTTAAAAAGTTATTTAATTAAATGAGAAGTCATTCCTAATTAATAAAATGAAGTTATTTAATTAAATAAGAAAAGTGTCTCTAATTAATTAAAGATTATTTAATTAAATAGAAAAAGTAATTATGAGAGCATATCTCATTTTATTAAATTAAATATCTCAACAAAATCTCTCTTCAGTTCAAAAAGAGAAATTTCCAATTCACTATTGATAAAAAATGAGCTAAATTAGTTAACTCCTTTTTCTACTCAAATTGAATTAGTTAACTCCATATTTTACTCAAATTAAATTTGTTAACTCCATTTAATTTGGAAATCTCCCTTTATGACTGAACTTCACCTTTAATCCTGACCGTTGATTGAAATCGATCTCAACCGTTGATGAATTCTAGGAAAGTCTATTTAAGGGACCCTCATCTCTTCATTTTGAAAGGTTGAATGAGAATTTTCATCGAATTGTTGCTAGAATTCACAGTCACATTTGCTGATATCCACATACGCAATGATCAAGTTTGACCAAAAGCTGATCAGATTTAACCATGGTTGACTTGAGTTGACGAGTTTCGAAAAAAAAAAAAAAAATAATTAAACGAAATTACTTAATTAAATGGAGTACTTACTTCTAATTAATTAAACAAAGTTATTTAATTAAATGAGAAGCCATTCCTAATTAATTAAATGAAGATATTTAATTAACTAAAAAAAGTGTCTCTAATTAATTAGAGATTTCTTAATTAAATAGAAAAAGTAATTATGAGAGCATATCTCATTTTATTAAATAAAATATCTCAACAAAATCTCTCTTGGGTTCAAAAAGGGAAATTTTCATTTCACTATTGATAAAAAATGAGTTAAATCAGTTAACTCCTTTTTCTACTCAAATTGAATCAGTTAACTCCTTATTTTACTCAAATTAAATCAGTTAACTCCCTTTAATTTGGAAATCTCCCTTTATGACTGAACTTCACCTTTAATCCTGACCGCTGATTGAAATCAATCTCAACCATTCATGAATTCTAGGAATGTCTATTTAAGAGACCCTAATCTCTTCATTTTGAAAGGTTGAATGAGAATTTGCATCGAATTGTTGCTAGAATTCATAGTCACATTTGCTCATATCCACATACGCAATGATCAAGTTTGACCAAAAGCTGACCAGATTTAACCACAGTTGACTTGAGTTGACTAGTTTCGAAAAAAAATTAAAATAATTAAACGAAATTACTTAATTAAATGGAGTACTTACTTCTAATTAATTAAACAAAGTTATTTAATTAAATGAGAAGCCATTCCTAATTAATTAAATGAAGTTATTTAATTAAATAAGAAAAGTTTCTCTAATTAATTAAAGATTACTTAATTAAATAGGAAAAGTAATTATGAGAGCATATCTCATTTTATTAAATTAAATACCTCAACAAAATCTCTCTTCAATTCAAAAAGAGAAATTTTCAGTTCACTATTGATCAAAAAAGAGTTAAACCAGTTAACTCATTTTCTAATCAAATTGAATCAGTTAACTCCTTATTTTATTCAAATTAAATCCATTAACTCCCGTTAGTTTTGAAATCTCCCTTTATGACTGAACTTCAACTTTAATCCTGACCGTTGATTGAAATCGATCTCAACTGTTGATGAATTTCAGGAAAGTCTATTTAAGACACCCTCATCTCTTCATTTTGAAAGGTTGAATGAGAATTTGCATCGAATTGTTCCTGAAATTCATACTCACGTTGGCTTATATTCACATACGAAAAGATTAAGTTTGACCAAAAGTTGATCAGATTTAACCACGGTTGACTTGAGTTGACTAGTTTCGAAAAAAAATAAAAATAATTAAAGAAAATTATTTAATTAAATGGAGTACTTACTTCTAATTAATTAAACAAAGTTATTTAATTAAATGAGAGGCCATTCTTAATTAATTAAATGAAGTTATTTAATTAAAGAAGAAAAGTGTCTCTAACTAATTAAAGATTACTTAATTAAATAGAAAAAGCAATTATGAGAGCATATCTCATTTTATTAAATTAAATACCTCAACAAAATCTCTCTTCAGTTCAAAAAGAGAAATTTCCAGTTCACTATTGATCAAAAATAACTTAAATCAGTTAACTCCTTTTTCTCCTCAAATTGAACCAGTTAACTATTTATTTTACTCAAATTAAATCTATTAACTCCCTTTAATTTTGAAATCTCTCTTTATGACTAAGCTTTACCTTTAGTACTAACTGTTGATTGAAATCGATCTCAACCGTTGATGAATTCAAAGAAAGTCTATTTAAGAGACCCTCATCTCTTCATTTTGAAAGGTTGAATGAGAATTTGCATCGAATTGTTGCTGGAATTCATACTCACATTTGCTCATATTCACATACGCAAAGATCAAGTTTGACCAAAAGTTGACCAGATTTAACCACTATTGACTTTAGATTACTAGTTTTGAAAAAAAAAATTGAAATAATTAAACAAAATTATTTAATTAAATGGAGTACTTACTTTGAATTAATTAAACAAAGTTATTTAATTAAATGAGAAGCCATTCCTAATTAATTAAAGATTACTTAATTAAATAGGAAAAGTAATTATGAGATCATATCTCATTTTATTAAATTAAATATCTCAACAAAATCTCTCTTCAGTTCAAAAAGGCAAATTTTCAGTTCACTATTGATCAAAAAAGAGTTAAATCAGTTAACGCATTTTCTACTCAAATTGAATCAGTTAACTCCTTATTTTACTCAAATTAAATTTGTTAACTCCCTTTAGTTTTGAAATCTCCCTTTATGACTGAACTTCACCTTTAATCCTGACCGTTGATTGAAATCGATCTTAACTGTTGATGAATTCCAGGAAAGTCTATTTAAGAGACCCTCATCTCTTCATTTTGAAAGGTTGAATGAGAATTTGCATCGAATTTTTGCTGAAATTCATACTCACATTGGCTCATATTCACATACGCAAAGATCAAGTTTGACCAAAATTTGATCAGATTTAACCACGGTTGACTTGAGTTGACTAGTTTCGAAAATAAAATTGAAATAATTAAATGAAATTATTTAATTAAATGAAGTACTTACTTCTAATTAATTAAATAAAGTTATTTAATTAAATGAGAGGCCATTCTTAATTAATTAAATGAAGTTATTTAATTAAATAAGAAAAGTGTCTCTATCTAATTAAAGATTACTTAATTAAATAAAAAAATAATTATGAGAGCATATCCCATTTTATTAAATTAAATATCTCAACAAAATCTCTCTTCAGTTCAAAAAGAGAAATTTCCAGTTCACTATTGATCAAAAATATCTTAAATCAATTAACTCCTTTTTCTACTCAAATTGAATCAGTTAAATCTTTATTTTACTCAAATTAAATCTGTTAACTCTATTTAATTTGGAAAACTCCCTTTATGACTAAACTTCACCTTTGATCCTGACCGCTGATTGAAATCGATCTCAACCGTTGATGAATTTCAGGAAAGTCTATTTAAGAGACCCTTATCTCTTCATTTTGAAAAGTTGAATGAGAATTCGCATCGAATTGTTGCTGGAATTCATACTCACATTTGCTCATATCTACTACGCAAAGATCAAGTTAGACCAAAAGTTGACCAGATTTAACTACAGTTGACTTGAGTTGACTAGTTTTGAAAAATAATTTAAAATAATTAAATGAAATTATTTAATTAAATGGAGTACTTAGTTCTAATTAATTAAACAAAGTTATTTAATTAAATGAGAAGCCATTCCTAATTAATTAAATGAAGTTATTTAATTAATTAAGAAAAGTGTCTCTAATTAATTAAAGATTACTTAATTAAATAGAAAAAGTAATTATGAGAGCATATCTCATTTTATTAAGTTAAATATCTCAAAAAAATCTCTCTTCAGTTCAAAAAGGGAAATTTTCAGTTCACTATTGATCAAAAATGAGTTAAATCAGTTAACTCCATTTTCTACCCAATTTGAATTAGTTAACTCCTTATTTTACTCAAATTAAATCTGTCAACTCCCTTTAATTTGGAAATCTCCCTTTATGACTGAACTTCACCTTCAATCCTGACCGCTGATTAAAATCGATCTCAACCGTTGAGGAATTCCAGGAAAGTCTATTTAAGAGACCCTCATCTCTGTTAGAATCTGATAAGATTAATAACC
Organism: Cupressus sempervirens; assembly: GCA_028749045.1. Lineage (NCBI taxonomy): Eukaryota > Viridiplantae > Streptophyta > Pinopsida > Cupressales > Cupressaceae > Cupressus > Cupressus sempervirens. Next base: position 384,435,782 of record CM053793.1, read on the forward strand.
CAAAAAACTATTGCAAAGAATAAATATCTAAACTATGAATGCAAATGATACAAAATCAAAATAGCATCATAGAGTTAGTCTCCAAGAGAGTAATGCAAATTCTGGAAACGAAATAGCATTAAGAGGATGCAAAAATAAGAGATGCAAATGCAAGCCAGGTAGCATGCTTATATAGGCTAGGAAGAGGGAGGAGGTGGCAACACCAACCAATGAGGAGCAACCATCTATCAGACTAAAGATAGCAAAGTATCTTCCCAAGATAGCTAATGGATGCTCACATGTAGGAAGGTGATACCTCACAACCATTCACCTAATAAGACATGCTTTATTAACCTAAGCGAGATTATTAAAAGTGTAGCAAAAACCTAGCAAAATAAAAAACTACACTAACACCCCCCCTTAAGCTAAGCTTAGGTGGATGTAGAAATGGGTCCTGACAAGTCAAGCCTTATGAGGTACCCATGTACATAAGATTTCCCAAAAGAGAGAAAAGAGACCCCCCCACAAAAAAAAGTCAGGACTCCGAGTGAGAGGAAGAGGCCCCCCCAAAAGATGAAGCATCCTGCACCCCCAACAAAGCTCACAAATGAAGGAACTTGCTCTCAGTGAAGGGTTTGGTGAAGATATTAAAAGCTTGTTCGAAAGTCGAACAATAGCGAAGGTCAATGACATGACCATGGATGAGCTCCCGGATGTAATGCATGTGGACCTGTATGTGTTTGGTCCGCTGATGATGAACTAGATTTTGTGAGATCTGAATGGCACTCTGGTTGTCAGAAAATATGATTGATGGCCGTTTGATCTGGATACCAAACTCAGTGAGAAGATGTTGAAGCCAAATGGCCTCAGTGGCGGCATTTACAGCCCTCCGATACTCAGCCTCAGTAGAAGATAGAGCAATAGCAGACTGCTTTTTGCTCAACCAACAAATAGGACCTGAACCAAGTGAGAAGCTATACCCTGAAGTAGACTTGCGATCCTCAGAATCACCTGCCCAATCTGAATCTATGTAGCCCACCAAATCAAGCTCAATACCTGCTGCGTAGTGAATCCCACAACTATGAGAACCCTAAATGTAGTGAAGGATCCACTTGGCTACTTCCCAGTGTAACTCATGGGGCTCTTGCATGAATCGAGAGACCATGCCTATAGCATAGGAGATGTCAGGTCTCATATGAGTCAGATAAATGAGACTACCAACAAGTTGGCGGTACAAAGTGCCATCAACAAGTGGAGAAGAACATTGAGCCTCAAGTTTGATTCCAGAAAGGAAGGGAGTCAGAGCAGGCTTACAGTCAGCCATATGAAACCTCGAGAGTAAATCTAGAGCATACTTGGATTGTGTGATGGTGATCCTAGAAGGAAACTGAAGGATCTCAATCCCAAGAAAGTAATGCAATAGGCCCAAGTCAGTCATCAAAAAAATGTCCTGAAGGGCCACTTTGACAGCCTTAATGGTGGGTGAAGAACTTCCTGTGATTAGCAAGTCATCAACATACAAAACCAAAAATAGAAGTGAATCACCCTGTTGCAAAATGTAGACATTAGGATTAGAATGGCACCGAGTGAACCCAACTAATAGAAGGAAGGAGTCCATCTTGGCATACCAAGCCCAAGGAGCCTGTTTGAGTCCATAGAGAGACTTTTGAAGACGACACACAAGTGAAGAATCTTGAAGGAAGCCCTATGGTTGTTCCATGTAGATCTCCTCATGAAGGTCACCATGAAGAAAAGCACTCTTCACATCCATCTGATGTACTTCCCAGCGATTAGTTGCAGTAATGGCAAAAACAATTTGAATGGAATTCATTCGGGCAACTGGCGCAAAAGTCTCATAGTAATCAATCCCAAGAACCTGGGAGAATCCTTTGGTGACCAAGCGAGCCTTGTGTTTGTCAACTGACCCATCTGCTGCAAATTTTGTTTGATAGATCCACTTACATCGAACAAGTTTTCTTCCTTTAGGAAGAGGGACAAGATCCCAAGTGTGGTTCCTCATCAAGGAACTATATTCTTCCTGCATAGCTTTATCCCACTCAGAAATACCAGAAGCCTCATGAAAGGACTGTGGATCCGAGGCAGTAGCAATGAAGACATGTGGAGCATCTTAGAATTGTGAACGAGTTCGCCTGGTGTCTGATGGATCCCCAACCCAATAACACAAAGAACATCATGGAATGTGCCATCCCTCACATCAACAGACCCTCTCCGACACACCTCAATAGGAGTGTGATCACCTATCAAAATAGAAGGCATAGTACATGGCTCCAAGGATGTAAGTTCTTCCTTAGATGAAGCCATGTGGTGCGAAGCACCCGAATCAAGAACCCAAGTGGATGGTAAGTAAACAACTGCAACAAGAGCCTTGCCCTTTCCTTTCCCCTCTTTGTTTTCTTTTGCCTTGTTAGACTCTTCATTAGAACTTTGTTTGATAGACTCAGGAACACTAATATTATTCTTCTCAAGAATTTATGTCAAGTGATCATTTTGTTTCTTGAAACATTTATGTTCATCATGACTGGGTCTTTTACAATAGGCACATTTAACCTTTTCTTTCTTAGGCTTATCGCCCTTAGAGGATGAGGTAGCAATAGTTGCTTTTGAAGAAATTGGTATCTGATCCTTCATTTCCTCACTATTATTTTGTTTCTCATCCTTACTATTGTTGTTACTACAGAATATTCTAAACTTAGCTTAGAGAGAATACTGAGAATCGGTTGTTCATCTTTTTTTTCAATTCCACATTGTTTTAACTGCAGCCTTAGTGATTTCAATTTGGTAAAAAAATCTTGGATTGTGTTGAAATTGCCTAGACTCAAACTAATTAATTCATTTTCCAACATATGATCCCTCATTAAATCTTGTGTGTCAAATAGTGTTTCTAGCTTTGTGCATACTTCATTTGGTGTATCCAAAGACTCAATGTGAAATAGAAAGTTAGGAGAAACAGACAAACACAATGTTCCATATGCCTCATCACATTTGTTAAACCACTTAGGCTTGCCTTCATCTTTAGCAGGTTCAGTTTCAAATCCCATAGTTATCCTATTTAATCCAGCTTTCCTTAAGTGAATTTTCATGCATGATTTCCACTCAAAGTAATTGTATGGAGTTAGGATGGGCATATTTGTTTGATCCATGATGAAGAAATGCAAAGAAATGCTAAAAGAAAGAGAACCCAACCACAACAATGCCCCCCCCTTTTACTCAATCAAGGAACCCCCTCAAAGAAATATGATTTGGCACTTTATTTTAGTGCATTTACAACTACCACTAGAATGAAATACTTAGTGGTCTTGATTTCAATGCATTACAAACCCTCAAGAAGAGCATATGCTAAAAGTAAAACTTGGGCACAATTATCAAGGAAACAAATAGCATCACTACGATCTACTCAAAAAATCATGCACTTTAAAAAAAAAATTGCTTCGATACGAGGTCGTATGAGAAAGTTATGATCCTTCAAAGATTCCAAAATGAGAACTATGCACAGTCACGGTTGAGAATCTGCAATTTCTGAAGAATTCATGCATGAAAATCAAAAAACAACTCCACTAGTGGATAGAGCACAAAAAAATAGCCAAGTTCATAACAAGAATCATCAAAATCAGAGTCTGTATGAGAAAGAACGAGTCATTTGAAAATTGCATTCAAATCTGCGACTTCCAACGGAGAGGGGTATGGCTGTAGCATTTCATGCTCGATTTTGCAAAATATACAACTTGCATGCAAAATTTAAAAGATACCCAGATGATTTTTCGGTGCTGCGAACAAAACCCAGAAAGCGTTTTTCCTTTTGATGTATAGTAGATGCTGTTGTAGTGTAAATTATATGCCTTTAATTGTAAAAATGGCTCCAAAAATCAAAAAATGACCCCAGCAACCAAAATATGACATGCAAATGCTGGATCAGCTTCCTAAGTCCATCAATGGCATGTTGGAACCTACTATATTGATTGAAAGCTCCAAATATGCAAGTTGGTTGTCAGATTTGAGATTAAAACCTCAGAGAAAAATTATTTTTGTCAAAACTTTTCTGATTCTCAGAATCATCCAAAGATGCGAGAGAAGAGCATACTTCATTTTTTAAAAAATTACAATAAAGTTTATTAGCCCCCCCCCCCCCCCCCCCCCGAATCTCTCAAATAAGGAAACCAAAATCTACTCTTGCACATAGAAAAGCTCTGATACCATGTTAGAATCTAATAAGATTAATAACCCAGAAAACTAGTGCAAAGAATAAATATCTAAACTATGAATGCAAATGATACAAAATCAAAATAGCATCATAGAGTTAGTCTCCAAGAGAGTAATGCAAATGCTGGAAGCAAAATAGCATTAAGAGGATGCAAAAACAAGAGATGCAAATACAAGCCAGGTAGCACGCTTATATAGGCTAGGAAGAGGGAGGAGGTGGGAACACCAACCAATGAGAAGCAACCATCTATCCGACTAAAGATAGCAAAGTATCTTCCCAAGATAGCTAATGGATTCTCACATGTAGGAAGGTGACACCTCACAACCATTCACCTAATAAGACATGCTTTATTAACCTAAGCGAGATTATTAAAAGTGTAGCAAAAACCTATCAAAATAAAAAACAACACTAACAATCTCTTCATTTTGAAAGGTTGAATGAGAATTTGCATCGAATTGTTGTTGGAATTCATACTCACATTTGCTCATATTCACATATGCAAAGATCAAGTTTGACCAAAAGTTGACCAGATTTAACCACGGTTGACTTGAGTTGACTAGTTTCGAAAAGAATTTTGAAATAATTAAACAAAATTACTTAATTAAATGGAGTACTTACTTCTAAATAATTAAACAAAGTTATTTAATTAAATGTGGAGCCATTCCTAATTAATTAAATTAAGTTATTTAATTAAATAAGAAAAGTGTCTCTAATTAATTAAAGATTACTTAATTAAATAAAAAAAGTAATTATGAGAGCATATCTCATTTTATTAAATAAAATATCTCAACAAAATCTCTTTTCAGTTCAAAAAGGGAAATTTCCAGTTCACTATTGATAAAAAATGAGTTAAATCAATTAACTCCTATTTTTACTCAAATTGAATCAGTTAACTCCTTATTTTACTCAAATTAAATCTGTTAACTCCTTTGAATTTGGAAATCTCTCTTTATGACTGAACTTCACCTTTAATCCTGACCGCTGATTGAAATCGATCTCAATCGTTCATGAATTCTAGGAAAGTCTATTTAAGAGACCCTCATCTCTTCATTTTGAAAGGTTATATAAGAATTTGCATCGAATTGTTGCTGGAATTCATACTCACATTTGCTCATACTCACATATGCAAAGATCAAGTTTGACCAAAACTTGACCAAATTTAACCACGGTTGATTTGAGTTGACTAGTTTCGAAAAGAATTTTAAAATATATAAATGAAATTACTTAATTAAATGGAGTAATTACTTCTAATTAATTAAACAAAGTTTTTTAATTAAATGAGAAACCATTCCTAATTAATTAAATGAGGTTATTTAATTAAATAAGAAAAGTGTCTCTAATTAATTAAGGATTACTTAATTAAATAGAAAATATAATTATGAGAGCATATCTCATTTTATTAAATTAAATATCTCAACAAAATCTCTCTTTAGTTCAAAAAGGGAAATTTCCAGTTCACTATTGATAAAAAATGAGTTAAATTAGTTAACTCCTTTTTGTACTCAAATTGAATTAGTTAACTCATTATTTTACTCAAATTAAATCTGTTAACTCCCTTTAATTTGGAAATCTCCCTTTATGACTGAACTTCACCTTTAATCCTAACCGCTGATTGAAATCGATCTCAACAGTTGATGAATTCCAAGAAAGTCTATTTAAGACACCCTCATCTCTTCATTTTGAAAGGTTGAATAAGAATTTGTATCAAATTGTTACTAAAATTCATACTCACATTTGCTCATATTCACATACACAAAGATCAAGTTTGACCAAAAGTTGACCATATTTAACCACGGTTGACTTGAGTTGACTAGTTTTGAAAAGAATTTTGAAATAATTAAATGAAATTATTTAATTAAATGGCGTACTTCTAATTAATTAAACAAAGTTATTTAGTTAAATGAGAAGCCATTCCTAATTAATTAAATAAAGTTATTTAATTAAATAAGAAAAGTTTCTCTAATTAATTAAAGATTATTTAATTAAATAGAAAAAGTAATTATGAGAGCATATCTCATTTTATTAAATTAAATATTTCAACAAAATCTCTCTTCAGTTCAAAAAGGGAAATTTCTTATTCACTATAGATAAAAAATGAGTTAAATTAGTTAACTCCTTTTTCTACTCAAATTGAATTAGTTAACTCCTTATTTTACTCAAATTAAATCTGTTAACTCCCTTTAATTTGGAAATCTCCCTTTATGATTGAACTTCACCCTTGATCCTGACCATTGATTGAAACCGATATCAACCGTTGATAAATTCCAGGAAAGTCGATTTAAGAGACTCTCATCTCTTCATTTTGAAAGGTTGAATGAGAATTTGCATTGAATTGTTGCTGGAATTCATACCCACATTTGCTCATATTCACATACGCAAAGATCAAGTTTGACCAAAAGTTGACTTGATTTAACCACGATTGACTTGAGTTGACTAGTTTCAAAAAGAATTTTTAAACAATTAAACAAAATTATTTAATTAAATTGAGTACTTACTTTTAATTAATTAAAAAAATTTATTTGATTAAATGAGAAGCCATTCCTAATTAATTAAATGAAGTTATTTAATTAAATAATAAAAGTGTCTCTAATTAATTATGGATTATTTAATTAAATAGCAAAAGTAATTACAAGAGCATATCTCATTTTATTAAAATAAATATCTTAACAAAATCTCTCTCCAGTTCAAAAAGGGAAATTTTCAGTTCACTATTGATAAAAAATGAGTTAAATTAGTTAACTCTTTTTTCTACTCAAATTGAATTAGTTAACTCCTTATTTTACTCAAATTAAATCTGTTAACTTCCTTTAATTTGGAAATCTTCCTTTATGACTGAACTTGACCTTTAATCCTGACCGTTGATTGAAATCGATCTCAACTGTTGATGAATTCCAGGAAAGTCTTTTTAAGAGACCCTCATCTCTTCATTTTGAAAAGTTGAATGAGAATTTGCATCGAATTTTTGTTAGAATTCATATTTACATTTGCTCATATTCACATATGCAAAGATCAAGTTTGACACAAAGTTGACCAGATTTAACCACGGTTTACTTGAGTTGACCAGTTTCGAAAATAATTTTGAAATAATTAAATGAAATTATTTAATTAAATGGAGTACTTTCTTCTAATTAATTAAACAAAGTTATTTAATTCAATGAGAAGCCATTCCTAATTAATTAAATGAAGTTATTTAATTAAATAAGAAAAGTGTCTCTAATTAATTAAAGATTATTTAATTGAATAGAAAAAGTAATTACAAGATCATGTCTCATTTTATTAAATTAAATATCTCAACAAAATCTCTCTTCAGTTCAAAAAGGGAAATTTCCAGTTCACTATTGATCAAAAATGAGTTAAATCAGTTAACTCCTTTTTCTACTCAAACTGAATCAATTACCTCCATATTTTACTCAAATTAAATCTGTTAACTCCTTTTAATTTGGAAATCTTCCTTTATGACTAAACTTCACCTTTAATCCTGACCGTTGATTGAAATCAATCTCAATCGTTGATGAATTCTAGAAAAGTCTATTTAAGAGACCCTCATCTCTTCATTTTGAAAGGTTGAATGAGAATTTGCATCGAATTGTTGCTAGAATTCATACTCACATTTGCTCCTATTCACATACGCAAATATCAAGTTTGACCAAAAGTTGACCAGATTTACCCACGGTTGACTTGAGTTGACTAGTTTTGAAAATAATTTTGAAATAATTAAACTAAATTATTTAATTAAATGTAGTACTTACTTCTTATTAATTAAACAAAGTTATTTAATTAAATGAGAAGCCATTCCTAATTAATTAAATGAAGTTATTTAATTAAATAAGAAAAGTGTCTCTAATTAATTAAAGATTATTTAATTAAATAGAAAAAGTAATTATGAGAGCATATCTCATTTTATTAAATTAAATATCTCAACAAAATCTCTCTTTAGTTCAAAAAGGGAAATTTCCAGTTCAGTATTGATCAAAAATGGGTTAAATCAATTAACTCCTTTTTCTACTTAAATTGAATCAGTTAACTCCTTATTTTACTCAAATTAAATCTGTTAACTCCCTTTAATTTTGAAATCTTCCTTTATGACTAAATTTCATCTTTAATCCTGACCGTTGGTTGAAATCGATCTCAATTGTTGATGAATTCCAGGATAGTCTATTTAAGAGACCCTCATCTCTTCATTTTGAAAGGTTGAATGAGAATTTGCATCGAATTGTTGCTGGAATTCATACTCACATTTGCTCATATTCACATACACAAAGATCAATTTTGACGAAAAGTTGATCAGATTTAATGATGGTTGACTTGAGTTGACTAGTTTCGAAAAGAATTTTGAAATAATTAAACAAAATTATTTAATTAAATGGAGTACTTACAGCTAATTAATTAAACAAAGTTATTTAATTAATTGAGAAGCCATTCCTAATTAATTAAATGAAGGTATTTAATTAAATAAGAAAAGTGTCTCTAATTAATTAAAGATTATTTAATTAAATAGAAAAAGTAATTACGAGAGCATATCTCATTTTATTAAATTAAATATCTCAACAAAATCTCTCTTCATTTCAAAAAGGGAAATTTTCAGTTCACTATTGATCAAAAATGAGTTAAATCAGTTAACTCCATTTTCGACCCAATTTGAATCAGTTAACTCCTTATTTTACTCAAATTAAATCTGTCAACTCCCTTTAATTTGGAAATCTCCCTTTATGACTGAACTTCTTTTGGAATATTCAAATATGGAAAGAGTACTTATGAGGGGGGGTGGGGTTGAATCATAAGTATCACACTTTAGTTATTAAAACTTCTATCTTAAAGTAAATTGTATGCTTGTAAATACATCAATCAAACATGTATAAAAAATCATGCATCAATAACTCATAAAACTAGAATTTTGTAACTCAGAAACCCTCCTGAAATAAGAAGGCAAAACTAGGGTGGGGATGATACCCGTAAAAATTATTGCAGCAATAATATTTAACCACTTACGATGGTTTGCCCTATTAAAGGCCTACCCTGTTAAAGGCTTTACACTGTGTCAATAGTGACCTGGTTAGAGGCTTTCAAACACTTAACATGAAGTGTTACCCTGTTAAATGATTTCATCACCTATTTAAAGGATTCAACAAAATAGCTGTTAAGCTAACCTATCACCATAGGATTTTCATTCTAATACAATTGCTAGAAAGTATTAGGTACAATGAACCTGACTGATTACAATCCTTGAATCCTGATTGTAGACACTTGTTCTTATTTCTCTGATCTGAATCCCTTTTTGATATGATAGTCCTCACTTCTAAAAATAAAATTCCTTACAAATCCTTGTATATCTTTTTACACCACTTATTCCTTACATATCCTTGTATATCTTTTTACACCACTTGTTTCTTACATATGTATTTACAATGAAATTTCTAATTAAATGGAGTACTTACTTCTAATTAATTAAACAAAGTTATTTAATTAAATGAGAAGTCATTCCTAATTAATTAAATGAAGTTATTTAATTAAATAAGAAAAGTGTCTCTAATTAATTAAAGAAAGTTATTTAATTAAATGAGAAGCCATTCCTAATTAATTAAATGAAGTTATTCAATTAAATAAGAAAAGTGTCTCTAATTAATTAAAGATTATTTAATTAAATAGAAAAAGTAATTATGAGAGCATATCTCATTTTATTAAATTAAATATCTCAGCAAAATCTCTCTTCAGTTCAAAAAGGGAAATTTCCAGTTCACTATTGATCAAAAATGAGTTAAGTCAGTTAACTCATTTTTCTACTCAAATTGAATCAGTTAACTCCTTATTTTACTCAAATTAAATCTGTTAACTCTCTTTAATTTGGAAATTTCCCTTTATGACTGAACTTCACCTTTAATCCTGACCGTTGATTGAAATCGATCGCAACCGTTGATGAATTCCAGGAAAGTCTATTTAAGAGACCCTCATCTCTTCATTTTGAAAGGTTGAATGAGAATTTGCATCAAATTGTTGCTGGAATTCATACTCACATTTGCTCATATTCACATATGCAAAGATCAAGTTTGACCAAAAGTTGACCAGATTTAACCACAGTTGACTTGCGTTGACTAGTTTTGAAAAGAATTTTGAAATAATTAAACAAAATTATTTAATTAAATGGAGCACTTACTGCTAATTAATTAAACAAAGTTATTTAATTAAATGAGAAGTCATTCCTAATTAATTAAATGAAGTTATTTAATTAAATAAGAAAAGTGTCTCTAATTAATTAAAGATTGTCTAATTAAATAGAAAAAGTAATTACAAAAGCATATCTCATTTTATTAAATTAAATATCTCAACAAAATCTCTCTTCAGTTTAAAAAGGGAAATTTCCAGTTCACTATTGATAAAAAATGAGTTAAATCAGTTAACTCCTTTTTCTACTCAAATTGAATTAGTTAACTCCTTATTTTACTCAAATTAAATCTGTTAACTCTCTTTAATTTGAAAATTTCTCTTTATGACTGAACTTCTATTGGAATATTCAAATATGGAAAGAGTACTTATGAGGGGGGGGGGGGGGGGGGGGGGGGTGAATCATAAGTATCACACTTTAGTTATTTAAACTTCTATCTTAAAGTAAATTGCATGCTTGTAAATACATCAAATAAACATGTATCAAAACTCATGCATCAATAACTCATAACACTAGAATTTGGTAACCTAGAAACCCTCCAGGAATAAGAAGGGAAAACTGGGGTGGGGATGATACCCACAAAAATTACTGCAGCAATAATGTTTAACCACTTCTGATGGTTTGCCCTGTTAAAGGCTTTACACTGTATCAATAGTGACCTGGTTAGAGGCTTTCAAACACTTAACATGAAGTGTTACCCTGTTATAGCATTTCATCACCTAGTTAAAGGATTCAACAAAATAGTTGTTAAGCTAACCTATCACCATAGGATTTTCATTCTAATACAATTGCTAGAAAGTATTAGGTACAATGAACCTGACTGATTACAATCCTTGATTGCTGATTGCAGGCACTTGTTCTACTTTCTCTGATCTGGATCCCTTTTTGATCTAATAGTCCTTGCTTCTGAAAATAAAATTCCTTACGAATCCTTGTATATCTTTTTACACCACTTGTTCCTTACATATCCTTGTATATCTTTGTACACCACTTGTTCCTTACGTATGTATTTACAATGAAATTTGGTCTTCCTTATAAAGACATTTGAAGATTTATGGTTTGATTTGGATCTACGATCCATATTCAATCTTCATTTGCGTTCAATACTTATCTTTTGCTAATTGGTTGCACGCCTTTAGCATTTTTCTTATTGGCTACATGCAAATTTCATAGTAGAATTAAAAAGATTCGATCTTATCATTAAATCCCTTGAATTTTACCTTCTGTCGGCTGTTTGCATCATAGTTTGTGCAATTCCAAACTCTTATACTGATATACTGAGTTACTCAGCTCCTGAAGTATTCCTGATACTCGGCACATGTTGTTTCTTGGATACGTTGGCACCTGAACAAAACTGTATCACTTGGTACGTGTTGTGCTCAGCACTTGTTAACACTCAGCACCTTTTGCACTCGGAACTTGTTATCACTCGACACTTGTTATTACTCGACACTTTTTATCACTTGGCGCTTGTTATTACTCAGCACTTGTTATCACTTGGCACTTGTTATCACTCAGCACTTGTTATCACTTGACACTTTATCTTGATCTTGGTTAAGTGTATTGACACTCAGTTGTCAAATTTATTCTTTAAGCTAACAATCTCCCCCTTTGACGTGAGTGGCAAAAACACTTAATTAAGATCCATGTAACTCATGAATTTATCCTTCATTCAAATTTGCTATCAAAATTTGCTCAAAATTTGTTATCTCCCCCTTTTATTATACTTATCATTTCATTCCTGTACTTAACTCTTATTACTTATTCTCCCCCTTTTTGACACTTATGTCAAGGGTCTTTACAATGAAATGCCATACTTGGCCAAAAATGTGCTATTTACTTTAAGGAGTACCTTTAGAGTTGCATCCCAATTTGCTAATGTGACATCTAATGTCTTATGCTGGATGGCAATCTCTGCTACTAGGTGTACAAGTCCATCAAATGAAGAAAGATTGGGGTCTTTCCTCAGGACTGTCTCTGCATTTATCTGCTACTTGTGAAATAATTTCAAATGAGGAGTAATTGATGATTGAATTTGTATCAATTTTTCTTTTGTGGTTGCCTCCTCTGCTGCTAAAACAGCTAACTCTCTTTGTGTGTGAAGCGATTGGACAAAATGCTTCTCACTCTGAGCTGGATCTGTGGGGAGTTGCATGCTAGAAATTTTCAAATTGTTTTCCAAGCTCAGTATTTTCTGGCTAGTGTCCTATGTGAATGTGGAAAAATCACACAACTTGTTGTATAGGGAAAAGATGTTTCCTAGTAAAACTTTAACTGTTATAACTTTCTTTGCCAGTTCTTCTTGTGACAGTGCTATATCACCAAATATTTTACTATTTACTTTACCTTGGAACTTCTTTTCAGACCATTCAAGCAATCTGGAATTTGTTTCCTGGTCTTCATTGGTCACCTGGTCAATTATATCAAATAGTTGTTTTATAATTGATCTTGACTCATCTGGAGATTGTAAGCAAAAAGCTTCCGTGAATATGTCTTTAATTTCATTCAAGGTAAGCTTATGCTTATATTTTTTTTCTTAGTGCTTCGTGTCTCCTTCTTTTGTCCAATTCACTCTAAATTTCATTAATCTTTTCTTTAGTAAGAGTGCTAGATTCATAATATGGAATCTTTATTTCTTCATCAAGCTCAGGAACTCCATAGTGAAGTCTACTGACTGTCTTTGATGAGCTCGAGCCTGGTGTCCTGATTTGCAACTGTAATCCATCTGTGCTCGGCTACTGAAGAGTTTGTGTTGGAGTACCAGATTTTGGTAATGCAACTAGTGTTTGTATTGCAGTCTCCTCCTCCTTCTTTGTCTCATCTTTTTCTTCAGCTTGAATATCCCTTTTATGAATGCTAGGTGGGGTTGAACTTGTTGGTTGTTCAGATGTTTCTTTTATTTCCCTTGCTGCTGTACTCGACACCTGGAGTGTATCAGTGACTATACTTGGTGGAGGTGGTGGTGGAAGGAATAGAATACCAGTAGTTTTTATGATCAAAGGTGGCACTTGTGCTTTTACCTTGACTTCTAGATTCTGTAATTCATCAACATTGACCAATACAGGATTTGAGCTTAATTTTGCTACTAGTGATGATTGGTCAAGGATTTCCAAATCCTCTGCAGTTAATGGATTGATGTTTAGATTTGAAGTGTCTGTAACTTCCTTTATTTTTATGATATCTGCAGGTGTGATGGTGGCATGAGGAGGACTAGGAGGAGATACCTGTATGTCCTGCATACTTTGATCTTGTGGCTCAGTTGTATCTTTCTCTTCCTCTTTCTCCTCATTGTGTGCCTCTTCTTCCTTTTCTTCTTTTCTTTCCTCCACTAGTTTCTTCTCTTTTTCTTTGGTTTCTGTCACCTTCTTTTCCTTTGTCTTGGCAATTGCCTCTGCTTTATATTCTTCATTATATACTTCTTCAATTTTCTTATAAACTATTTTCCACAATCTTGTGGATTTAGTAACTACTTCTTCAATTTTATTCTGCAATATGTTGAATGCTCTATACTTGGGAGTGAATCTATTATTATGCCTTTTTACGGCATTTATTATTTGATCTTTAGTCAAATCAGGCAACAATCTAGCTAATGTTGACTCCCTTATTTCTTTTTCCATTTGTAAACAAAAATGCCATTTATCCTCTACAATTTTATACAATTCTCTTGACATAGATTCATCTAATTCTAGAGGTGTGTGCTTATACTCAGCCATCATAGCATACACAGATTCCTCTAATTTATTTCACTCTTCTTTGGTGAGCTTAGAAAAATTCAGGTTCTTTAAACCTTTTAAATCATTATTCCTAATCTTTGAACATAATTTATCAATAGTAGTCTGGAGTTTGTGTCTTACCACTTGAAATTGACTATTGTGTTCTGACTCTGTTTTCTCCTCATCTATTTCAGGCTCGGGAATAAATTTCCTTTTCTTTGACTTAGCAATAGTCTTCTTTGAGTCTTTCTTCTTTCCTTTTGCTTCCTCTTGGGCTTTTTGTGCTGCAGCCCTTGTGGTCGGTCTCTTAGGTGCAAGGGCAGCTTCTTTCCTCCCCTTGGATTTAGAAGCAGAAAGAGTTGTGGTCTTTCTCTTAACTGGTGCTTCCTTGGCTTCTTCTACCTCAACACTTTCCTCTTTGTCTTCTCCTAACCCTTGAGTCTGACCTTGAAATTTATCTCCTTCTTCTTCAATGTCTTCTCCTTCTTCTCCTACTGTTCCTTCTTATTCTTCCACGCCAAATTTTCTTTTGATTTGTTTCCCCATTTTCTCTTTCTTCTTTACTGCTGAAGCAATCTTCAAATCTGTTATCACCTTTGTCTTGACAACATCATAGGTTCCAATTTTTTTTGCATTTTTATTAGCTTCTTCTGCAAGTAGAGTTGTTATTGCTACAGAGGCTTGATCAACATCAAGTTCATAACCTAGTGGCCTAAGCCATCTTATTCTAGGTATAATTGCTTGTATGTAAGTATAATCTATATCTACAAGAAAACAAATATCTTTTTCATATTTCTCAGTCAATGAGACTGGAATTCTCATTCTTTGTTTCATGGTCTTTTTGAAGTCCTCAAAAATAACCAGTCATTTGGGCATCAAAATTTTCACCCATCTGTTCAATGTATCCATTAATTTGTTTAACAATTGTTTTATTTGGATTCCACTTTACTTTACCTTTAGAAGGAAATTCTTTCATCAGATAGAAAAACATACACATCAAAACTGATCCAAATTTGCATTGAGCTCCCTTGCTTTTCCTTATAGCTCCCAAATTTTCATTGATCTGTTGAAACATGAGCTCTGCCAAATCATAAGTGTGATCCCTTTTGATTATCTTGTATGCAACATCAACTGCTATACAAGGTACAATGTTCAACCTGCTTGATTGATAGAATTTATGTGAAATGACTCTCATAGCAAAATCTAGTAGGGGATCTGTGACTGTGTCGATAGTCATTCCTCTATTGTTCCATTTGGCACCTGTATTTTTCTCTATTATTTCCCTTATGCCACTTCGCAGGGTCTTTGGCCAATCTAGGGTTGGGATACCAGTAACCCTATGAACAGTTTTCTTGGTGAATTTTACTGGCCCTGACTCTAACCAAAAAGTTCCATCATGTATTCGGCTCAAAACTATCTGTATCCATTTAGTTTTGAAAACAGTCGAAAATGCTAGGGTTTTGGTCAATCCTTTTCTTTCTACTATTGAAAACTCATTTTTTAGTACTTTTTTTTCATATAGTTTATCATATGCATTATAGATTTCTAATTCTCCTATGGCACCAATTTTGCAATTATAACATCTACGAACATCTTGGACCATAACAAATTTATCTGGAATAACTGATAATGCACCTACAAGATCATTCTTGTATGCTACTTCTAGAATGGGCTTAAATTCAGGTTGTTTAACTTCGTTGCTAACCAACTAAAATTCATGACTCTCTATACCCTTAGTGGTTCCTGATCCAGATGCCATTGTTTGCCAAACTAGGGTTTATAATTTAAACAAGTTTATGAGTCCTACGTAGCTCGATACTTAAGTAAAATACCTTAAATCGATGAAATTTGTCTTGAATCACTATTGAAATCTTTACGAATGGCTTCTGAGCTGATCTTGATCTTCTCCGCTCTTTTTCGACTTTGCTTCTTGTTCCAATGGTGGGAAAATGATCGAAAATTGGATTTATGTACCCTTCAAAATAGAGTAATAAATGCTTAGTACGCTGCCAACTATCTACTCGGCACTTTGAAAAGTTTCATCATGACTCGGCTCCTATTGCGTTTTACTTTACTCGGCTCCTATTGATATTTCATAGCTCGGCATCAATTATCAATTCGGTCATTGTTAGCAACTCGGCTTCTAAAGGAAACTTTGACAAATCTTCAAAAAGGTCTCAATTTTGACTTAGCATCTTTGTTTATGCTGATTTCATTTTTGTAGTTCTTATATGTCTTGGGACTGATTTATGAGATAGCTTGGTTTATCAATCCCACACATTTGTTCTTTGCTTAATTTGATGAAGTGTGATCACTTGACCTATTAGGTGAAGTGATCTCTGTACTTGATGTGCTAGACTCATCTTTCTTCCTCCAAGTCTTATTTATTTCACTTCTAATATATCCAACATCTATCTTTTCCTTTCCATTGCTGAACTCAAAACTTGATGCCTTTGACCTTGTTGGGCAATTCCTGCTGACATGACTAGTTTTTAAGCAACTGAAACATGTAGTTTGATTCAACCATCTTTTGTAATTTCCTTTGAAATGTGTTCTTATATTGTTCTATAGGATATTTCCATATTCTTGACAACAGTGACAATTGTACCTAGTGTTGTAATCCCAAAATTCATGGTTTTCGTTCCCTTCTATTTTTGCTGGTTGATTTAATGTCCACATAGGTTTTGATCTGCATTCAAAAGCTCTATGTCCATACTTCTTGCAATTATAACAATGTCCATCAAATCTTTGAGTCCTTGTGACATTTGATTTGCAATTTTGTGTCATATGTCCTTGCATGTTGCATTTGTGATAGAAACTTTTGGGTATGTTTGATTGATTGAATCTTCTACTCCTGCATACATTAGCTATATGTCCCTTCTTATTACAGAAATGACAAGTAAGTTTTGAATTCTTACCTTTATCACTTCTTTTTTTCTGCACTCCTTGATGATTCTCCAACTTCAGTGCTGTTATATCCAAGTCCTGATGTATCATGGGCAGATTTTGGTGATTTCAGCAACTGTTCAAAATAATTGATTGCTTCACTTGATTTGTTGAGATTCTCTGCTACCTCTTTTTCTCTGTTCAATTCATTCTGCATTTGTTCATTCTGCATCTTCAAGGTGGAGATCTCAATATATTTTACATTGAGTTCATGATGAAGGTTCATCATTTGAGCAAGTGTATCCATCTACATGTTTGAGATCCTTGTCAGTTAAGTGCATTTTTCTTCAAGTCTATTTGCAAGATTCCTTTTTTCATTTTCCATCATGACCTTATCATCAACTACTCTTTTCTTTCGCTCAGTAATTTCACCTATCATTATAGCCTGTGATTCATGTTCCATCTTGAGAGATCTTATCTCATCTACTTGAATTTTGATTTTCTCCATCAGTTCTGCTATTGCTGCATCAAACTCTTTAGTGTCTCCACTGAAAAATATGTTGGTGGTATCAATCTCCTTGTAGTGTATATCATTTTCAGCTATGGCTAGATCTTTCCTCTTTTTTAATGAGTTTCTCAACTTGTTTCTGAATTCCTCCAAGCTATGCAAGGCAAGTTGCACATCTATCACCTGATTTTCAATAATCTTTCCAAGTTTGAAAGCTTCCATCTTTAGATCTTTTCCTCCAAGCTGTTGGCTTTTCCTTAAGAGAACCTGGATTAAGCTCTGATACCAATTGTTGGAATATTCAAATATGGAAAGAGTACTTATGAGAGGGGGACGGGGGGGGGGTGGGGGTGTTGGGGGGTGAATCATAAGTATCACACATTAGTTATTAAAACTTCTATCTTAAAGTAAATTGCATGCTTGTAAATACATCAAATAAACATGTATAAAAACTCATGCATCAATAACTCATAACACTGGAATTTGGTAACCCAGAAACCCTCCAGGAATAAGAAGGCAAAACTGAGGTGGGGATGATACCCACAAAAATTACTGCAACAATAATGTTTAACCACTTCTAATAGTTTGCCATGTTAAAGGCCTGCCTTGTTAAAGGCTTTACACTGTGTCAATAGTGACCTGGTTAGAGGATTTCAAATACTTAACATGAAGTGTTACCCTATTAAAGGATTTCATCACCTAGTTAAAGGATTCAACAAAATAGCTATTAAGCTAACCTATCACCATAGGATTTTCATTCTAATACAATTGCTAGAAAGTATTAGGTACAATGAACCTGACTGATTACAATCCTTGATCGTTGATTGCAGGCACTTGTTCTGCTTTCTCTGATCTGGATCCCTTTTTGATCTGATAGTCCTTGCTTCTAAAAATAAAATTCCTTATGAATCCTTGTATATCTTTTTATACCACTTGTTCCTTACATATCCTTGTATATCTTTTTACACCACTTGTTCCTTACATATGTATTTACAATGAAATTTCATCTACCTTATAAAGACATTTGAAGATTTAGGGTTTGATTTGAATCTACGATCCATATTCAATCTTCATTTTTTGTTCAATAATTATCTTTTACTGATTGGTTGCATGCCTTTAGCATTTTTCTTATTGGCTGCATGCAAATTTCATAGGAGAAATAAAAAGATTCGATCTTATCATTACATCCCTCGAAGTTTACCTTCTGTCGGCTATTTGCATCATAGTTTGTCCAATTCCAAACTCTTATACTGATATACTGAGTTACTCGGCTCCTGAAGTATTCCTGATACTTGGCACATGTTGTTTCCTCGATAGCTCGACACTTGAAAAAAAGTGTATCACTCGGCACATGTTGTGCTCAGCACTTGTTAACACTCGACGCCTATTGCACTCAGCACTTGTTATCACTTGACACTTGTTATCACTCGGCACTTGTTATTACTTGACACTTGTTATCACTCGACACTTGTTATTGCTCGGCATTTGTTATCACTCGGCACTTGTTATCACTCAGGACTTGTTATCACTCAGCACTTTATCTTGATCTTGGTTAAGTGTATTGACACTCAGTTGTCAAATTTATTCTTTAAGCTAACAACTTCACCTTTAATCCTGACCATTGATTGAAATTGATCTCAAACATTGATGAATTCCATGAAAGTTTATTTAAGAGACCCTCATCTCTTCACTTTGAAAGGTTGAATGAGAATTTGCATCGAATTGTTGCTAGAATTCATACTCACATTTGCTCATATTCACATACGCAAAGATCAAGTTTGACCAAAAGTTGAGCAGATTTAACCAGGGTTGACTTGAGTTGACTAGTTTCGAAAAGAATTTTGAAATAATTAAATGAAATTATTTAATTAAATGGAGTACATACTTCTAATTAATTAAACAAACTTATTTAATTAAATGAGAAGCCATTAGTAATTAATTAAATGAAGTTATTTAATTAAATAAGAAAAGAGTCTCTAATTAATTAAAGATTATTTAATTAAATAGAAAAATTAATTACGAGAGCATATCTCATTTTATTAAATTAAATATCTCCACAAAATCTCTCTTCAGTTCAAAAAGGGAAATTTCCAGTTCACTATTGATCAAAAGTGAGTTCAATCAGTTAACTCCTTTTTCTACTGAAATTGAATCAGTTAACTCCTTATTTTACTCAAATTAAATATGTTAACTCCCTTTAATTTGGAAATCTCCCTTTATGACTGAACTTCACCTTTAATCCTGAATGTTGATTGAAATCGATCTCAACCGTTGATGAATTCCAGGAAAGTCTATTTTAGAGACCCTCATCTCTTCATTTTGAAAGGTTGAATGAGAATTTGCATCGAATTGTTGCTGGAATTCATACTCACATTTGCTCATATTCACATACGCAAAGATCAAGCTTGACCAAAAGTTGATCAGATTTAACCACAATTGACTTGAGTTGACTAGTTTCGAAAAGAATTTTGAAATAATTAAATAAAATTATTTAATTAAATGGAGTACTTACATCTAATTAATTAAACAAAGTTAGTTAATTAAATGAGAAGCCATTCCTAATTAATTAAATAAAGTTATTTAATTAAATAAGAAAAGTGTCTCTAATTAATTACAGATTATTTAATTAAATAGAGAAAGAAACTACGAGAGCATATCTCATTTTATTAAATTAAATATCTCAACAAAATCTCTCTTCAGTTCAAAAAGTGAAATTTTCAGTTCACTATTGATAAAAAATGAGTTAAATCATTTAACTCCTTTTTCTACTCAAATTGAATCAGTTAACTCCTTATTTTACTCAAATTAAATCTGTTAACTCCCTTTAATTTGGAAATCTCCCTTTATGACTGAACTTCAACTTTAATCTTGATCGTTGATTAAAATTGATCTCAACCGTTGATGAATTCCAGGAAAGTCCATTTAAGAGACCCTCATCTCTTCATTTTGAAAGGTTGAATGAGAATTTGCATCAAATTGTTGCTAGAATTCATACTCACATTTGCTCATATTCACATACACAAAGATCAAGTTTGATCAAAAGTTGACTAGATTTAACCAGGATTGACTTCAGTTGACTAGTTTCGAAAAGAATTTTGAAATAATTAAACGAAATTACTTAATTAAATGGAGTACTTACTTCTAATTAATTAAACAAAGATATTTAATTAAATGAGAAGCCATTCCTAATTAATTAAATGAAGTTATTTAATTATATAAGAAAAAATACTCTAATTAATTAAAGATTATTTAATTAAATAGAAAAAGTAATTACGAGAGCATATCTCATTTTATTAAATTAAATATCTCAACAAAATCTCTCTTCAGTTCAAAAAGAAAAATTTCCAGTTCACTATTGATCAAAAATGAGTTAAATGAGTTAACTCCTTTTTCTACTCAAATTGAATCAGTTAACTCCTTATTTTACTCAAATTAAACCGATCTCAACCGTTGATGAATTCTAGGAAAGTCTATTTAAGAGACCCTCATCTCTTCATTTTGCAAGGTTGAATGAAAATTTGAATCGAATTGTTGCTAGAATCCATACTCACATTTGCTCATATTCACATACGCAAAGATCAAGTTTGACAAAAAGTTGACCAGATTTAACCACGATTGACTTGATTTGACTACTTTCAAAAAAAAAATTGAAACAATTAAACGAAATTATTTAATTAAATGGAGTACTTACTTCTAAGTAATTAAACAAAGTTATTTAATTAAATTTTAAGCCATTCCTAATTAATTAATTGAAGTTGTTTAATTAAATAAGAAAAGTGTCTCTAATTAATTAAATATTATTTAATTAAATAGAAAAAGTAAATACGAGAGCATATCTGATTTTATTAAATTAAATATCTCAACAAAATCTCTCTTCAGTTCAAAAAGGGAAATTTCTAATTCATATTGATAAAAATGAGTTAAATCAGTTAACTCCTTTTTCTACTCAAATTGAATAAGTAACTCCTTATTTTACTCAAATTAAATCTGTTAATTGCCTTTAATTTGGAAATCTCCCTTTATGACTAAACTTCACCTTTAATCCTGACCGTTGATTTAAATCGATCTCAACCATTGATGAATTCTAGGAAAGTCTATTTCGGAGACCCTCACCTCTTCATTTTGAAAGGTTGAATGAGAATTTGTATCGAATTGTTGCTGGAATTCATACTCACATTTGCTCATATTCACATACGCAAAGATCAAGTTTGACCAAAAGTTGACCAAATTTAACCACGATTGACTTGAGTTGACTAGTTTTGAAAAGAATTTTGAAATAATTAAATGAAATTATTTAATTAAATGGATTACTTATTTCTAATTAATTAAGCAAAGCTATTTAATTAAATGAGAAGCCATTCCTAATTAATTAAATGAAGTTATTTAGTTAAATAAGAAAATTGTCTCTAATTAATTAAAGATTATTTAATTAAATAGAA
Organism: Cupressus sempervirens; assembly: GCA_028749045.1. Taxonomy (NCBI): domain Eukaryota; kingdom Viridiplantae; phylum Streptophyta; class Pinopsida; order Cupressales; family Cupressaceae; genus Cupressus; species Cupressus sempervirens. The sequence continues at coordinate 384,457,686 of CM053793.1, forward strand.
AAAGTAATTACGAGAGCATCTCTCATTTTATTAAATTAAATATCTCAACAAAATATCTCTTCAGTTCAAAAAGGGAAATTTTCAGTTCACTAGCGATAAAAAATGAGTTAAATCAGTTAACTGCTTTTTCTACTCAAATTGAATCAGTTAACTCCTTATTTTACTCAAATTAAATCTGTTAACTCCCTTTAGTTTGGAAATCTCCCTTTATGACTGAACTTCACCTTTAATCCTGACCATTGAATGAAATCGATCTCAACTATTGACGAATTTAAGGAAATTCTATTTAAGAGAGCCTCACCTCTTCATTTTGAAAGGTTGAATGAGAATTTGAATCGAATTGTTGCTGGAATTCATACAAATATTTGCTCATATTCACATACGCAAAGATCAAGTTTGACCAAAAGTTGACCAGATTTAACCACGGTTGACTTTAGTTGACTAGTTTCGAAAATAATTTTGAAATAATTAAAAAAATTATTTAATTAAATGGAGTACTTACTTCTAATTAATTAAACAAAGTTATTTAATTAAATGAGAAGCCATTCCTAATTAATTAAATGAAGTTATTTAATTAAATAAGAAAAGTGTCTTTAATTAATTACAGATTATTTAACTAAATAGAAAAAGTAATTACGAGAGCATATCTCATTTTATTAAATTAAATATCTCAACAAAATCTCTCTTCAGTTCAAAAAGGAAAATTTCTAGTTCACTATTGATCAAAAATGAGTTAAATGAGTTAACTCCTTTTTCTACTCAAATTGAATCAGTTAACTCCTTATTTTACTCAAATTAAATCTGTTAACTCCCTTTAATTTGGAAATCTCCCTTTATGACTGAACTTCACCTTTAATCCTAACTGTTGATTGAAATCGATCTCAACCGTTGATGAATTTCAAGAAAGTCTATTTAAGAGACCCTCATCTCTTCATTTTGAAAGGTTGAATGAGAATTTGCATCGAATTGTTGCTGGAATTCATACTCACATTTGTTCATATTCACATACGCAAAGATCAAGTTTGACCAAAAGTTGACCAGATTTAACTACGGTTGACTTGAGTTGATTAGTTTCGAAAAGAATTTTGAAATAATTAAACAAAATTATTTAATTAAATGGAGTACTTACTTCTAATTAATTAAACAAAGTTATTTAATTAAATGAGAAGCCATTCCTAATTAATTAAATGAAGTTATTTAATTAAATAAGAAAAGAGTCTCTAAATAATTACAGATTATTTAATTAAATAGAAAAAGTAATTACGAGAGCATATCTCATTTTATTAAATTAAATATTTTAACAATATCTCTCTTCAGTTCAAAAAGAGAAATTTTTAGTTCACTATTGATAAAAAATGAGTTAAATCAGTTAACTCCTTTTTCTACTCAAATTTAATCAGTTAACTCCTTATTTTACTCAAATTAAATCTATTAACTCCCTTTAATTTGGAAATCTCCCTTTATGATTGAACTTCACGTTTAATCCTAATCGTTGATTGAAATCGATCTCAACCGTTGATGAATTTCAGGAAAGTCTATTTAAGAGACCCTCATATCTTCATTTTGAAAGGTTGAATGAGAATTTGCATCGAATTGTTGCTAGAATTCATACTCACATTTGCTCATATTCTTATACGCAAAGATCAAGTTTGACCAAAAGTTGTCCAGATTTAACCACGGTTGTTTTGAGTTGACTAGTTTCGAAAAGAATTTTGAAATAATTAAACGAAATTATTTAATTAAATGGAGTACTTACTTCTACTTAAATAAACAAAGCTATTTAATTAAATGAGAAGCCATTCCTAATTAATTAAATGAAGTTGTTTAATTAAATAAGAAAAGTGTCTCTAATTAATTAAAGATTATTTAATTAAATAGAAAAAGTAATTATGAGAGCATATCTCATTTTATTAAATTAAATATCTCAACAAAATCTCTCTTCAGGCCAAAAAGGAAAATTTTCAGTTCACAATTGATCAAAAATGAGTTAAATCAGTTAACTCCTTTTTCTACTCAAATTGAATCAGTTAACTCTTTATTTTACTCAAATTAAATTTTGTAACTCCCTTTAATTTGGAAATCTCCCTTTATGACTGAACTTCACCTTTAATCCTGACCATTGATTGAAATCGATCTCAACTGTTGATGAATTCCAGGAAAGTCTATTTAAGAGACCCTCATCTCTTCATTTTGAAAGGTTGAATGAGAATTTGCATTGAATTGTTGCTGGAATTCATACTCACATTTGCTCATATTCACATTCGCAAAGATCAAGTTTGACCAAAAGTTGACCAGATTTAACCACGATTGACTTGAGTTGACTAGTTTCAAAAAAAAATTGTAAATAATTAAACGAAATTATTTAATTAAATGGAGTACTTACTTCTAATTAATTAAACAATGTTATTTAGTTAAATGAGAAGCTATTCCTAATTAATTAAATGAAGTTATGTAATTAAATAAGAAAATTGTCTCTAATTAATTAAAGATTATTTAATTAAATAGAAAAAGTAATTATGATAGCATATCTCATTTTATTAAATTAAATATCTCAACAAAATCTCTCTTGTGTTCAAAAAGGGAAATTTTCAGTTCACTATTGATCAAAAATGGGTTAAATTAGTTAACTCCTTTTTCTACTCAAATTGAATCAGTTAACTCCTTATTTTATGTAGTGCCTGCCCCTAGTTCACATTTCTGTTATCATTATTAAATTCTTTTTGGCTGATTTTATGCTTTGATTAGTTTTAGAGATACTAGATTTGTAATATTATGATATTATTTCATGATTTTGATTACAAATGTATCAGCTATAATTGCTTAGTTGATTTCATTCATGTGTTGTTAATGATATTTTGATGATCCTAGTTAGTAAATGTGGTTTCTTTTTTAACAATGTTAACATGATATCTTTAATGATGGTTATGTTGTATTGATAGAGATGCATTATTATATGTACACATTTGATGTTAGACTTTTGATTTTTATGATACTTACCCCATACTTGCATGTGTATCATCCGCGTGTTTATTTTATTTTTCTGTCTGACATGTTTGATGTGGTTAAGAGAAGGAGTCGTAGTCACCTGCTAGTCGGGATCTACACGATGAACCACTCCCCGCCATTGTTTGTTTAGTTTAGATATAACTATATACATGTACATGCTCATCTTTTATGTAGGATGCAGGTACCAGGCATCGACTTCCCTGAATTGCTAGGATGAGCGTGCCCTATTACAAATACTCAAATGGTGAGAATGGGAAGATAATGATCAGGTCCAATCCTAGCCATAAGCCTATAATACTTGTCCTGCAAGGAGGACTCGTAACAAACTGTCTACCTTTTTTTTAAACCCGTGAGTATTTTGTGTGTATGTTGTTTTGTGAGTCTTTAATGAATTTCTATTAATTAAGTCCAATTAATAGATTAAATTAATAATGTAATTTAATGGAAAATTATTATGATATTTTGAATATTTAATTATATTTAATTAATTAAGAAATTAATTAAATATAAAGAATTGGATTTGAAGATAAAAGTTTAGAACATGATAATATTTATTTAATTTAATAATAATATATTTAGAGTTCATTTTTAAATAAATGCTAAATATTGTTGTTATCTAAGTTAATAAATATTTTATCAATTAAGTTTCTAAAAATGAAATTAAAAGTGAAAAGATATTTAATTATCATAAATATTATAGTTCGCATGAATTATGCATGAGTTGAAAATAAAAGAAATTAATTGAAAAGATTAAAGATGTGAAATTAATAAAGATATTTAATCGCATTAAGTGCACATGAGATTTATAAGTTATAAATTGATTAAAATAGAAGTCAAGTGGAAAATTAAATAAAGTAATTTAATAATTCACTTAACATGCATGAAAGGAATAATAAAAGAACATCTTAATTAAAAAGAAAATTAATTGTGCATGAATGAATTAATTAAATAAAATTATTCTAATTTAGAAGTGGTGGTGACAGAAACCCTAAAAGTTAATTAGATTCTATATTAGAGGTTTTAGGGTCATTATTGCACACACAGGTTGATGGAGAGCAACTCGAAGGGTTTGGAAAGAAAAGAATTTTACGTGGCTTGAAAGGTTTTGCTTGCAGTAGGAATTTGCATCTGGTTGTTAGAGGTTAGCATCGATACAGGTAGGGTCTTGTGTTTTGATTAGTAATTGAGTTATGCAACTTTCGTTCTTGTCTTCTTCGTGCTTGTGGATAGTAGAATCATAAATTCTCTGTGATAAAACTTTGAACATTTAATGTTGTAAATTTACTGGGTGTGTGTCTATTTCTTTTGTGTACGTAGGGATTAGAAAGGTAATAAGAAAACTCTAGTTTAGTAGATTGAAGAAATTAGAATTTGATTCGAATAGGGTTTGAAATAAAAAGAAGATTTTAGATTGAAATTCAAATGGTGAGAACTATTTTCTCTATCAAACTATATTTCTTTATATTTAGAAAAAAAATAAAAATAAAAATAAATAATAAATTATTTGAGATATTATTATAGATTTTTTTTTAAGGAAGTAAAACTGAATTTATATATATATAAAATTGAAAATATATTTTAAAATGGTTTATTTAAAATAAAATAAAACTAAATTTAAAAATAAATGCAAATAGATCTTAAAAGTTTTATTTTGATAAAACTTAAAATTTAAAAAAATATAATAATAAATGGGGTTGGGATATACCCCCCCCCCCGTACCTGCTGTCGGCTTTAATGAGCCATGGTAGCCAGTACATCTGCTGCCACAAGCAGCAATTGTACTGCTGCTGCGTGCAACAGGGTACCCTGCTGCCGTAGGTAATAGGCTGACGGGCCTTTAATCACGCAGACATGTTATAAATATATATATATTTTAAAAGCTTTTAAAGATTTTAATAATAATTTTTATTAATCGATTTTATTTGATATTTAATATAATTATTAATAAATTTCTTTTATAATTATATTAAATTCAACAAAATTTTAATTAATGAATTTGATTAATAAATGTTATTAAAATTTATTTATTTTTTATAATTAATTAATAAGTATTTTCATTAGTATTATTTTGTTAATAAATTAAATAATATTAGAATGGTTTTGCTTAAAATATATATGTATTAATTAAATTAGCTAAAATCTTTTTAACTAAGGTTAATTAATATAAGAAAGTTATTTGAATCAAGTATTGAACTTATTTAAATTATCGATAATAGAGACTTTAATAAATTGAGAATCTTATACCCTTAAATGTTCATTTAAATGCAAATTGAAAACGTTATTTTTGACTCTTGTGTCTTTTCAAATCAAACCCAACTATGAATTGTATTGTTTGTTTGTAATATCTATGCTTTCAGATTTTGGTGTTGTTTAGGTGTTGCCCAGTCTAGAACATACACCAGAGGTTTTTGTGAGATTTCTTTGATACCATTTATGTGGCTGGATGTCATGATATTCTTGTGATTCAAACTAAAAATTATATTTATGAGATTTACTTTGTGGAGCCATTATGTGTACTGGGGTTTGCCATCTTATTTTTGGGTTGCCCGTTAAGGAACCGAGCTTGATCATTATGGGTGTTGTCGTATGGGACACAACTGTGTTTTTATGTGCTTAGGAGAGGTTGTCTGGGTACATGACTTTGGGAGTGGCTTGCATAGGGGTCCGAGACCCAAAGTGGTCAGTGCCAGGGTAACCTAATGCAAGTTATGTAATAAGTGATAATCTAGTAATTAAAATTTATGGGGGGAAACACACTAAAAAGATAAGTTAGAGATATTTGATCCACCCATGCCTTGAGTGCTTGTATAGACTAAGGATGGGAATGAGATGAGTGCCTCATCTTCTTGAGAGAGCTTTCTAGTTTTCCATATGTGTGATGTTGAGGGTCCGAGGTTCAGAGTAACCAGTCCAGGGTAACTCAACGCTTGAGGGTTCGGGATCTATTAAGATATCAGTCCAGGGTAACTCAAGAAGCCATGTGATGACACTCCCTAGTATGTAGCCTGAGTCTCCTCTATAGATTTTGTGTATCTCTGGTGGTGTACTTATTGTTGGTGGTGTATCTATTGTCAGATGTGTTTATTATGGTTATTTACTTTCATTGATGATGATTGGTGATTCATGGATGTTGTACTTTTGACATGTGGCTTTTGACTTGAGATGATTATCTTTCGTTGACTTTATCTTATGATCTTGGTATTTGGTTTATACTTGGTTTGTGTATGATGTTTGGTTATGTGGTGTCGGTATTGGATTGAGTGTCATACTTTTGGATTATTTTATCTTCTTGAGTAGCATGTGTTACCTTTGAGGTAGTTTTGGCTATTAGGGGTACCTTGCCTAGGAATGTTTTATGTTTGATTAGCCGTATGTGGATCGTTCATTATCTTCCCTGCACGATGGGAGTGGCAGCCTGACTAGGTAACCACGCGGTCGGGAGGTAGTGCCTTCTTACCATTTGGGTTCCCCTCACATTGCTAGCTATTGGATGTTCGTTGCAGAAGATGTACCTTTATCATTCTTATTTCTTATCTCAGAGACTTCTTTTCAGATTATGTATGTATGTTATCATGTATTCTGATGTATTGTATCTATTTTCACATACCCTATGACATGTGCAGTGAATGTTATTAATTGGATGTAATTTCATTGTATTAGCTATACTTATGCTTTGCTTATGCAATTATGTATCTATCATTTCCTTATGATAACAAGACATTGTACATGGAACTTAAACTAATTAATTTAAAATTATTAAATGTGACTCAACGTAAAGGAATCCTTGAGGAATTGAAACTATATCTATAATTGCAAATGTGTATTTGATATGTATGTTCTTATTGCTTCCGCATTAATGTTATCTTGATGTTGTTTAAACTTTAAAAAAAAAATAGTTTAGTAAACATTGTAACATGTTAGGTTTTTTTCTCTTGGGTTCCCGAGCAGGGCGTTACATCTTACTCAAATTAAATCTGTTAACTCCCTTTAATTTGGAAATCTCCCTTTATGACTAAACTTCACCTTTAATCCTGACAGTTGATTGAAATCGATCTCAACCGTTGATGAATTCTAGGAAAGTCTATTTAAGAGACCCTCACATGTTCATTTTGAAAAGTTGAATGAGAATTTGCATCAAATTGTTGCTGGAATTCATACTCACATTTGCTCATATTCACATATGCAAAGATCAAGTTTGACCAAAAGTTGAACAGATTTAACTATGGTTGACTTGAGTTGACTAGTTTCGAAAAGAATTTTGAAATAATTAAAGAAAATTATTTAATTAAATGGAGTACTTACTTCTAATTAATTAAACAAAGCTATTTAATTAAATGAGAAGCCATTCCTAATTAATTAAACGAAGTTATTTAATTAAATAAGAAAAGTGTCTCTAATTAATTAAAGATTATTTAACTAAATAGAAAAAGCAATTATGACAACATATCTCATTTTAATAAATTAAATATCTCAACAAAATCTCTCTTCAGTTCAAAAAGGGAAATTTCCGGTTCACTATTGATCAAAATGAGTTAAATCAGTTAACTCCTTTTTCTACTCAAATTGAATCAGTTAACCCCTTAGTTTACTCAAATTAAATCTGTTAACTCCCTTTAATTTGGAAATCTCCCTTTACGACTGAACTTCACCTTTAATCCTGACCGTTGATTGAAATCGATCTCAACCATTGATGAATTCAAGGACAGTCTATTTAAGAGACCCTCATCTCTTCATTTTAAAAGGTTGAAAGAGAATTCGCATCAAATTGTTGCTGGAATTCATACTCACATTGGCTCATATTCACATACAGAAAGATCAAGTTTGACCAAAAGTTGACCAGATTTAACCACTGTTGACTTGAGTTGACTAGTTTCGAAAAGAATTTTGAAATAATTAAACAAAATTATTTAATTAAATGGAGTACTTTCTTCTAATTAATTAAACAAAGTTATTTAATTAAATAAGAATCCATTCCTAATTAATTAAATGAAGTTGTTTAATTAAATAAGAAAAGAGTCTCTAATTAATTAAAGATTTTTTAATTAAATAAAAAAAGTAATTACGAGAGCATATCTCATTTTATTAATTTCCAGTTCACTATTGATAAAAAATGAGTTAACTACTTTTTCTACTCAAATTGAATCAGTTAACTCCTTATTTTACTCAAATTAAATCTGTTAACTCCCTTTAATTTGGAAATCTCCCTTTATGATTGAACTTCACCGTTAATCCTGACCGTTGATTGAAATCGATCTCAACCGTTGATGAATTCTAGGAAAGTCTATTTAAGAGACCCTCCTCTCTTCATTTTGAAAGGTTGAATTAAAATTTGCATCGAATTATTGCTGCAATTCATACTCACATTTGCTCATATTCACATATGCAAAGATCAAGTTTGACCAAAAGTTGACCAATTTTAACCACTATTGACTTGAGTTGACTAGTTTCGAAAATAATTTTAAAATAATTAAACAAAATTATTTAATTAAATGAAGTACTTACTTCTAATTAATTAAACAAATTTATTTAATTAAATGCAAAGCCATTCCTAATTAATTAAATGAAGTTATTTAATTAAATAAGAAAAGTGTCTCTAATTAATTATAGATTATTTAATTAAATAGAAAAAGTAATTATGAGAGCATATCTCATTTTATTAAATTAAATATCTCAACAAAATCTATCTTCAGTTCAAAAAGAGAAATTTTCAGTTCACTATTGATCAAAAATGAGTTAAATCAGTTAACTCATTTTTCTACTCAAATAGAATCAGTTAACTCCTTATTTTTCTCAAATTAAATCTGTTAACTCCCTTTAATTTTGAAATCTCCCTTTATGACTGAACTTCACCTCTAATCTTGATCGTTGATTGAAATTGATCTCAACCGTTGATGAATTTCAAGAAAGTCTATTTAAGAGACCCTCATCTCTTCATTTTGAAAGGTTGAACGAGAATTTCCATCGAATTGTTGCTAGAATTCATACTCACATTTGCTCATATTTGCATACGCAAAGATCAAGTTTGACCAAAAGTTGACCAGATTTAACCATAGTTGACTAGTTTCGAAAAGAATTTTGAAATAATTAAACGAAATTATTTAATTAAATGGAGTGCTTACTTCTACTTAATTAAAAAAAGCTATTTAATTAAATGAGAAGCCATTCCTAATTAATTAAATGAAGTTATTTAATTAAATAAAAAAAGTGTCTCTAATTAATTAACGATTATTTAATTAAACAGAAAAAGTAATTATAAGAACATATCTCATTTTATTAAATTAAATATCTCAACAAAATCTCTCTTCAGTTCTAAAAGGAAAATTTCCAGTTCACAATTGATCAAAAATGAGTTAAATGAGTTAAACCATTTTTCTATTCAAATTGAATCAGTTAACCCCTTAGTTTATTCAAATTAAATCTGTTAACTCCCTTTAATTTGGAAATCTTCCTTTATGACTGAACTTCACCTTTAATCTTGACCATTGATTGAAATCGATCTCAACCGTTGATGAATTCCAGGAAAGTCTATTTAAGAGATCCTCATCTCTTCATTTTGAAAGGTTGAATGAGAATTTGCATTGAATTTTTGTTGGAATTCATACTCACATTTTCTCATATTCACATACGCAAAGATAAAGTTTGACCAAAAATTGACCAGATTTAACCACGGTTGACTTGAGTTGACTAGTTTCGAAAAGAATTTTAAAATAATTAAACGAAATTATTTAATTAAATGGACTACTTACTTCTAATTAATTAAACAAAGTTATTTAGTTAAACGAGAAGAAATTCCTAATTAATTAAATAAAGTTATTTAATTAAATAAGAAAAGATTCTCTAATTAATTAAAGATTATTTAATTAAATAGAAAAAGTAATTATTAGAGCATATCTCATTTTATTAAATTAAATATCTCAACAAAATCTCTCTTCTGTTCAAAAAGGGAAATTCCTAGTTCACTATTGATCAAAAATGGGTTAAATTAGTTAACTCCTTTTTCTACTCAAATTGAATAAGTTAACTCTTTATTTTACTCAAATTAAATCTGTTAACTCCCTTTAATTTAGAAATCTCCCTTTACGACTGAACTGCACTTTTAATCCTGACCGTTGATTGAAATCTATCTCAACCGTTGATGAATTCTAAGAAAGTCTATTTATGAGACCCTCATCTCTTCATTTTGAAAAGTTGAATGAGAATATGCATTGAATTGTTGCTGGAATTCATACTCACATTTGCTCATATTCACATATGCAAAGATCAAGTTTGACCAAAAGTTGAATAGATTGAACCATGGTTAACTTGAGTTGACTAGTTTCGAAAAGAATTTTGAAATAATTAAACGAAATTATTTAATTAAATGGAGTACTTACTTCTAATTAATTAAACAAAGTTATTTAATTAAATGAGAAGCCATTCCTAATTAATTATATGAAGTTATTTAATTAAATAAGAAAATTGTTTCTAATTAATTAAAGATTATTTAATTAAATAGAAAAAATAATTATGATAGCATATCTCATTTTATTAAATTAAATATCTCAACAAAATCTATCTTCAGTTCAAACAGGGAAATTTCCAGTTCACTATTGATCAAAAATGAGTTAAATCAGTTAACTCCTTTTTCTACTCAAATTGAATCAGTTAACCCCTTAGTTTACTCAAATTAAATCTGTTAACTCCCTTTAATTTGCAAATCTCTCTTTATGAATGAACTTCACCTTTAATCTTGATCGTTGATTGGAATCGATCTAAACCATTTATGAATTCAAGGAAAACTATTTAAGAGACACTCATCTCTTCATTTTGAAAGGTTGAATGAGAATTTGCATTGAATTGTTGCTGAAATTCATACTCACATTGGCTCATATTCACATACGAAAAAATCAAGTTTGACCAAAAGTTGACTAGATTTAACCACGGTTGACTTGAGTTGACTAGTTTCGAAAAGAATTTTGAAATAATTAAACAAAATTATTTAATTAAATGGAGTACTTACTTCTAATTAATTAAACAAAGTTATTTAATTAAATGAGAAGTCATTCCTAATTAATTAAAGATTATTTAATTAAATAGAAAAAGTAATTATGAGAGCATATCTCATTTTATTAAATTAAATATCTCAACAAAATCTATCTTCAGTTCAAAAAGAGAAATTTTCAGTTCACTATTGACAAAAAATGAGTTAAATCAGTTAACTCCTTTTTCTACTCAAATTGAATTAGTTAACTCATTATTTTACTCAAGTTTAATCTGTTAACTCCCTTTAATTTGAAAATCTCTCTTTTTGACTGAACTTCACCTTTAATCCTGACCGCTGATTGAAATCGATCTCAATTGTTGATGAATTCCAGCAAAGTCTATTTAAGAGACGTTCATTCCTTCATTTTGAAAGGTTGAATGAGAATTTGCATTGAATTGTTGCTGGAATTCATACTCATGTTTGCTCATATTCACATACGCAAAGATCAAGTTTGACCAAAAGTTGAAAAGATTTAAGCACGGTTGATTTGAGTTGACTAGTTTTGAAAAGAATTTTGAAATAATTAAACGAAATTATTTAGTTAAATGGAGTACTTAATTCTAATTAATTAAACAAAGTTATTTAATTAAATGAGAAGCCATTCCTAATTAATTAAATGATGTTATTTAATTAAATAAGAAAAGTGTCTCTATTTCTAATTAAAGATTATTTAATTAAATAAAAAAAGTAATTATGAGAGCATATCTCATTTTATTAAATTAAATATCTCAAAAAAATCTCTCTTCAGTTCAAAAAGTAAAATTTCGAGTTCACTATTGATAAAAAATGAGTTAAATCAGTTAACTCCATTTTCTACTCAAATTGAATCAGTTAACTCCTTATTTTACTCAAATTAAATCTGTTAACTCCATTTAATTTGGAAATCTCCCTTTATGACTGAACTTCACCTTTAATCCTGACCGTTGATTGAAATCGATCTCAACCATTGATGAATTCCAAGAAAGTCTATTTAAGAGACCCTCATCTCTTCATTTTGAAAGATTGAATGAGAATTTGCATCAAATTGTTTCTGGAATTCAGACTCACATTTGCTCATATTCACATACGCAAAGTTCAAGTTTGACCAAAAGTTGACCAAATTTAATCACAGTTGACTTGAGTTGACTAGTTTTGAAAAGAATTTTGAAATAATTAAACAAAATTATTTAATTAAATGGAGTACTTACTTCTAATTAAATAAACAAAGTTATTTAATTAAATGGGAAGCCATTCCTAATTTATTAAATGAAAAAATTTAATTAAATAAGAAAAGTGTTTCTAATTAATTAAAGATTACTTAATTAAATAGAAAAAGTAATTATGAGAGCATATATCATTTTATTAAATTAAATATCTCAACAAAATCTCTCTTCAGTTCAAAAAGGGAAATTTCCAATTCACTATTGATAAAAAATGAGCTAAATCATTTAACTCTTTTTTCTACTGAAATTGAATAAGTTAACTGCTTATTTTACTCAAATTAAATCTGTTAACTACTTTTAATTTGAAAATCTCTCTTTATGACTGAAATTCACCTTTAATCCTAACCGTTGATTGAAATCAATCTCAACCTTTGATGAATTCCAGGAAAGTCTATTTAAGAGACCCTCATCTCTTCATTTGGAAAGGTTGAATGACAATTTTCATTGAATTGTTGCTAGAATTCATACTCACATTTTCTCATATTCACATACGCAAAGATAAAGTTTGACCAAAAGTTGACCAAATTTAACCACATTTGACTTGAGATGACTAGTTTCGAAAAGAATTTTGAAATAATTAAACAAAATTATTTAATTAAATGGAGTACTTTTTTCTAATTAATTAAACAAAGTTATTTAATTAAATGAGAAGCCATTCATAATTAATTAAATGAAGTTATGTAATTAAATAAGAAAATTGTCTCTATTTAATTAAAGATTATTTAATTAAATAGAAAAAATAATTATGAGAGCACATCTCATTTTATTAAATTAAATATCTCAACAAAATCTCTCTTCAGTTCAAAAAGGGAAATTTCCAATCACTATTGATCAAAAATGAGTTAAATGAGTTAACTCATTTTTCTACTCAAATTGAATCAGTTAACTCCTTATTTTACTCAAATTAAATCTGTTAACTCCCTTTAATTTGGAAATCTCCCTTTACGACTGAATTTCACCTTTAATCCTGACCATTGATTGAAATCGATCTCAACCGTTGATGAATTTCAGGAAAGTTTATTTAAGAGACCATCATCTCTTTATTTTGAAAGGTTGAATGAGAATTTGCATCGAATTGTTGCTGGAATTCATACTCTCATTTGCTCATATTCACATATGCAAAGATCAAGTTTGACCAAATTTAAACGCGGATGACTTGAGTTGACTAGTTTCAAAAATAATTTTGAAATAATTAAATGAAATTATTTAATTAAATGGAGTACTTACTTCTAATTAATTAAACAAAGTTATTTAATTAAATGAGAAGCCATTCTTAATTAATTAAATGAAGTTATTTAATTAAATAAGAAAAGTGTCTCTAATTAATTAAAGATTACTTAGTTAAATAGAAAAAGTAATTATGAGAGCATATCTCATTTTATTAAATTAAATATCTCAACAAAATCTCTCTTCATTTCAAAATGGGAAATTTACAGTTCAATATTGATTAAAAATGAGTTAAATCAGTTAACTCCTTTTTCTACTCAAATTGAATCAGTCAACTCGTTATTTTACTCAAATTAAATCCGTTAACTCCCTTTAATTTGAAAATCTCCCTTTATGACTGGACTTCACCTTTAATCCTGACCATTGATTGAAATTGATCTCAACCGTTGATGAGTTCTAGGAAAGTCTATTTAAGAGACGCTCATCTCTTCATTTTGAAAGGTCGACTGAGAATTTGCATCGAATTGTTCCTGGAATTCATACTCACATTTGCTCATATTCACATACTCAAAGATTAAGTTTGACCAAAAGTTGACCAGATTTAACCACGGTTGACTTGACTTGACTAGTTTCGAAAAGAATTTTAAAATAATTAAACAAAATTATTTAATTAAATGGAGTACTTACTTCTAATTAATTAAACAAAGTTATGTAATTAAATGAGAAGCGATTTCTAATTAATTAAATGAAGCTATTTAATTAAATGAAAAAGGTGTCTCTAATTAATTAAAGATTATTTAATTAAATAGAAAAAGTAATTATGAGAGCATATCTCATTTTATGAAATTAAATATCTCAACAAAATCTCTCTTGAGTTCAAAAAGGGAAATTTCTAATTGACTATTGATAAAAAATGAGTTAAATCAGTTAACTGCTTTTTCTACTCAAATTGAATTAGTTAACTCTTTATTTTACCCAAATTAAATCTGTTAACTCCCTTTAATTTGGAAATCTCCCTTTATGACTGAACTTCACCTTTAATCCTGACTGTTGATTGAAATCGATCTCAATCGTTGATGAATTCCAGGAAAGTCTATTTAAGAGACCCTCATCTATAAATTTTGAAAAGTTGAATGAGAATTTGCATCGAGTTTTTGCTGGAATTCATACTCACATTTTCTCATATTCACATACGCAAAGATCAAGTTTGACCAAAAGTTGACCAAATTTAACCACGGTTGACTTGAGTTGACTAGTTTTGAAAATAATTTTGAAATAATTAAAAAAAATTATTTAATTAAATGGAGTAGTTACTTCTAATTAATTAAACAAAGTTATTTAATTAAATGAGAAGCCATTCCTAATTAATTAAATGAAGTTATTTAATTAAATAAGAAAAGTGTCTCTAATTAATTACAGATGATTTAATTAAATAAAAAAAGTAATTATGAGAGCATATCTCATTTTATTAAATTATATATCTCAACAAAATCTCTCTTCAGTTCAAAAAGAGAAATTTTCAGTTCACTATTGATCAAAAATGATTTAAATCAATTAACTCCTTTTTCTACTCAAATTGAATCAGTTAACTCTTTATTTTACTGAAATTAAATCTGTTAACTCCCTTTAATTTGGAAATCTCCCTTTATGACTGAACTTCACCTTTAATCTTGATCGTTGATTGAAACCGATCTCAACCGTTGATGAATTTCAAGAAAGTCTATTTAAGAGACCCTCATCTCTTCATTTTGAAAGGTTCACGAGAATTTGCATCGAATTGTTGCTAGAATTCATACTCACATTTGCTCATATTTGCATACGCAAAGATAAAGTTTGACCAAAAGTTGACCAGATTTAACCACGGTTGACTTGAGTTGACTAGTTTCGAAAAAAAATTTGAAATAATTAAACAAAATTATTTAATTAAATGGAGTGCTTACTTCTACTTAATTAAACAAAGCTATTTAATTAAATGAGAAGTCATTCCTAATTAATTAAATGAAGTTATTTAATTATATAAGAAAATTGTCTCGAATTAATTAAAGATTATTTAATTAAATAGAAAAAGTAATTATGAGAGCATATCTCATTTCATTAAATTAAATATCTCAACAAAATCTCTCTTCAATTCAAAAAGGGAAATTTCCTGTTCACTATTGATAAAAAATGAGTTAAATCAGTTAACTCCTTTTTCAACTCAAATTCAATCATTTAACTCTTTATTTTATTCAAATTAAATCTGTTAACTCCCTTTAATTTGTAAATTTTCCTTTATAACTGAACTTTACCTTTAATCTTGACCGTTGATTGAAATCGATCTCAACCATTGATGAATTCCAGGAAAGTCTATTTAAGAGACCCTCACCTCTTCATTTTGAAAGGTTGAATGAGAATTTGCATCAAATTTTTGCTGGAATTCATACTCACATTTGCTCATATTCACATACGCAACGATCAAGTTTGACCAAAAGTTGACCAGATTCAACTACGGTTGACTTGAGTTGACTAGTTTCGAAAAGAATTTTTAAATAATTAAATAAAATTATTTAATTAAATGGAGTACTTACTTCTAATTAATTAAACAAACTTATTTAATTAAATGAGAAGGCATTCCTAATTAATTAAATTAAGTTATTTAATTAAACAGGAAAAGTGTCTCTAATTAATTAAAGATTATTTAATTACATAGAAAAAGTAATTATGAGAGCATATCTCATTTTATTAAATTAAATATCTCAAAAAAATCTCTCTTTAGTTCAAAAAAGGAAATTCTCAGTTCACTATTGATCAAAGTTGAGTTTAATCAATTAACTCCTTTTTCTACGCAAATTGAATAAGTTAACTCCTTATTTTACTCAAATTAAACCTATTAACTCCCTTAAATTTTGAAATCTACCTTTATGACTAAACTTCACTTTTAATCCTGACCGTTGATTGAAGTCGATCTCAACCATTGATGAATTTCAGAAAAGTCTATTTAAGAGATCCTCATATCTTCATTTTGAAACGTTGAATGAGAATTTGCATCGAATTGTTGCTTGAATTCATACTCACATTTGCTCATATTCACATACGCAAAGATCAAGTGTTACCAAAAGTCAACCAAATTTAACGATGGTTGACTTGAGTTGACTAGTTTCTTAAAGAATTTTTAAATAATTAAACAAAATTATTTAACTAAATGGGGTACTTACTTCTAATTAATTAAACAAAGTTATTTAATTAAATGAGAAGCCATTCCTAATTAATTATATGAAGTTATTTAATTAAATAAGAAAAGTGTCTCTAATTAATTAAAGATTATTTAATTAAATAGAAAAAGTAATTATGAGAGCATATCTCATTTTATTAAATTAAATATCTCAACAAAATCTCTCTTTAGTTCAAAAAGGGAAATTTCCAGTTCACTATTGATAAAAAATGAGTTAAATTAGTTAACTCTTTTTTCTACTCAAATTGAATCAGTTAACTCCTTATTTTACTCAAATTAAATCTGTTAACTCCCTTTAATTTGGAAATCTCCTTTTATGACTCAACTTCACCTTCATTCCTGACCGTTGATTGAAATTGATCTCAACCATTGATGAATTCTAGGAAAGTCTATTTAAAAGACCCTCATCTCTTCATTTTGAAAGGTTGAGTGAGAATTTGCATCGAATTGTTACTGAAATTCATACTCACATTTGCTCATATTCACATACACAAAGATCAAGTTTGACCAAAAGTTGACCAGATTTAAACACGGTTGATTTGAGTTGACTAGTTTCAAAATTTTTTTTGAAATAATTAGACGAAATTATTTAATTAAATGGAGTACTTACTTCTAATTAATTAAACAAAGTTATTTAATTAAATAAGAAGTCATTCCTAATTAATTAAATAAAGTTATTTAATTAAATAAGAAAAGTGTCTCTAATTAATTAAAGATTATTTAATTAAATAGAAAAAGTAATTATGAGAGCATATATCATTTTATTAAATTAAATATCTCAACAAAATCTCTCTTCAGTTCAAAAAGCAAAATTTCCAATTCACTATTGATAAAAAATAAGTTAAATCAGTTACCTCCTTTTTCTACTCAAATTGAATCAGTTAACTCCTTATTTTACTAAAATTAAATCTGTTAACTCCCTTTAATTTGGAAATCTCCCTTTATGACTGAACTTCACCTTTAATCCTAACTGTTGATTGAAATCGATCTCAACCGTTGATGAATTCCAGGAAAGTCTATTTAAAAGACTCTCATCTCTTCATTTTGAAAGGTTGAATGAGAATTTGCATCGAATTTTTGATGGAATTCATACTCAAATTTGTTCATATTCACATATGCAAATATCAAGTTTGACCAAAAGTTGACCAGATTTAACCATTGTTAACTTGAGTTGACTAGTTTTGAAAAGAATTTTCGAATAATTAGACGATATTATTTAATTAAATGGAGTACTTACTTCTAATTAATTAAACAAAGTTATTTAATTAAATTAGAAGCCATTCCTAATTAATTAAATGAAGTTATTTAATTAAATAGGAAAAGTGTCACTAATTAATTAAAGATTATTTAATTAAATAGAAAAAGTAATTATGAGAGCATATCTCATTTGATTAAATTAAATATCTCAACAAAATCTGTATTCAGTTCAAAAAGGGAAATTGTCAGTTCACTATTGATAAAAAATGAGTTAAATCATAACTCCTTTTTCTACTCAAATTGAATCAGTTAATGCTTAATTTTACTCAAATTAAATCTGTTAACTCACTTTAATTTGGAAATCCCTCTTTATGACTGAACTTCACTTTTAATCCTGACCATTGATTGAAATCGATCTCAACCGTTGATGAATTCCAGGAAAGTCTATTTAAGAGACCTTCATCTCTTCATTTTGAAAGGTTGAATTAGAATTTGCATCAAATTGTTGCTGGAATTCATACTCACATTTGCTCGTATTCACATACGCAAAGATCAAGTTTGACTAAAAGTTGACCATATTTAACCATAGTTGACTTGAGTTGACTAGTTTCAAAAAGAATTTTGAAATAATTAAACGAAATTATTTAATTAAATGGAGTACTTACTTCTAATTAATTTAACAAAGTTATTTAATTAAATGAGAAGCCATTCCTAATTAATTAAATGAAGTTATTTAATTAAATAAGAAAAGTCCCTCTACTTAATTAAAGATTATTTAATTAAATAGAGAAAGTAATTATGAGAGCATATCTCATTTTATTAAATTAAATATCTCAACAAAATCTCTCTTCAGTTGAAAAAGGGAAATTTTCAGTTCACTATTGATAAAAAATGAGTTAAATTAATTAACTCCTTTTTTTACTCAAATTAAATCAGTTAACTCCTTATTTTACTCAAATTAAATCTGTTAACTCCCTTTAATTTTGAAATCTCCCTTTATGACTGAACTTCACCTTTAATCCTGACTACTGATTGAAATCGATCTCAACCATTGATGAATTCCAGGAAAGTCTATTTAAGAGACCCTCATCTCTTCATTTTGAAAGGTTGAATTAGAATTTGTATCAAATTGTTGCTGAAATTCATACTCACATTTGCTCGTATTCACATACGCAAAGATCAAGTTTGACTAAAAGTTGACCAGATTTAACCACGGTTGACTTGAGTTGACTAGTTTCTAAAAGAATTTTGAAATAATTAAACGAAATTATTTAATTAAATGGAGTACTTACTTCTAACTAATTAAACAAAGTTATTTAATTAAATGAGAAGCCATTCCTAATTAATTAAATGAAGTTATTTAATTAAATAATAAAAGTGTCTATAATTAATTAAAGATTATTTAATTAAATAGAAAATGTAATTATGAGAGCATATCTCATTTTATTAAATTAAATTGTCATGCCCAAACTATGAGGGCAAGAAGACAACAAATTTTTTTATTTTGTTTTATTTAAAATTCAACATTCTCTAAGTTTGATATGATTGAGATAGAAGCTTTAGTACAGGTTCTTTACATTACAATCCTAAGGTTTTAAAAATGAGGATGATAACATCATTAAATTTTTAAAACTTTTCTTATTAGATTAATATCGATAAAATTATGATATTACATTAACTTATAATGATATGCAATAAAACTTACATAAATAACAATGTACATGAATTCAGATCTAAAATTACTTGCAATATCAAATCAATCAAACCTACATTAAAACTTATTTAAATAGCCAATTAATCAATAAATTTAAACTACTTAATGGTTAAAACAGTTAAAGTACATTTAAATTAAAACTAAGTAAATTAATATTTACAAAATTAACCCATAACTAAGTAACTAAAAATTATTAACAATTACAACAAAAGTCCTTAATCAAAATATAAAATAACCTTAAGCTTTATTAAATCAACTAATTATACTTTAACGATTTAAGGTTTCATTTTAAACTAACTATATAACTAATTTGTTATAAGTCAACTTCACACATAATGCTAATTTAAGACTTGATTAGATTAATTAAATTACTCTTTAAAAAATTTAAACTAAAACAACATAATTAAACAACCAACTAATAAATACTAAACTATCTAAATTTATACTAAACCATATTCTAAATTTCTAACTACATTGAATCTAAAATATAATTAAATCAAATACTACTAACTAAACCTACCTACTAACTAACACCTAACCACTAACCCTCCTGCCCTAAGATCTTACCTACACCCTAGCCCCTAACATCCACTTGGCTACAAGTCAGGTTGATCTGACCCCTCCCTACACCTCTCCCTAGGCCCCACGCAACCCCAAGCCTACACATCAAGGAAAAGGTACGTAGGGGAGATGAAGTCTTAAGTTTTAAACAAGCATTAACTTGCAACATCAATACCACCCCAAAGCTAAGCCAACGTACAAATCTAATGTCATGTCATGACATAGCTCTCTCCACCCAACTTTCCACGCAGCCCAAAGTAGGGGAAACGCAACCCAAGAGGTGGGCACGTGAATAGATGTGAGCAAGGGAGTTTTAAGGAAATGAAAGTGACCACCGCAGTTTCCTTTCTCAACATAAATGTCACCTTCCCCAAACTGGCTGCTAGGAATGGAGATCAATGGAGATGGGACAAGGTGGCATGATGACATCACCCACCCATCCAATCCACTTTGACTTGAGACAAGACACAAAAGACCTTTTTAAAACAAGTTTAAACTGACGTCCAAGGCCAAGGAGAGCAATGAATTCATAAAGTTTTATAGGTGAAAGAAAAGATATTTAGATATTAACTTTTTTAAAATATACATATTTATATATTCAAAATTATGCACCCATGAGATTAACATAATATTTATTTGTTTTTTTATTCATTTAGGAAGGAATCTGAGCAAGAATATGCTCTATGGTCTTGGAAGGAATGAAATTTTTTCCTCATGTATTTTCCAGAGAGTTTTTACTCCTGGAAGTGCATATTTTTTTTGAAGCAAAATTTTAACAAGGCATGGTCATGTCATTTTATGCATTTCATTTATGTTACTAAGGATTTGAATAAATCTATTATTAACATTCTTCCTTAATACAAGTATTCCAATGCAAGGGAGTACATTAGGTATAGTCTCTCAATCTCTTATTTAAACATGTATGTTTTATATTAATTCTTCAAGGACATGGTATGAGTTCTAAATTCTGATTATTATTATTATTATTTTTGATTTCAAGAATACAACCTCTCAGTCCAATTGATCATATTTGAAGAACTTAGGAGGTGAATGATACTATACAAATAATTAAAAAAAAAAGGTGGTGGATTATTCTCATTCAAATTTGATTATAACCACCATGAAATTTTTCAAGAAATGAAATATCTTTGATTTCGTAATATAGGGTTTGCTCTTGATTTGATCTCATCATAATACTTATACATCATATTTGAAACTCACTATATCAATTCAACTCTTCATTATTGTAATTAAAACTTGAACATTCATAATTCAAGACATTATCTATGATTCTATTCTCCCATCTATATATATGCAAATTTATTTATTCTATTTTTTTTGAAATCACATGAGAACCATGCAAGGAGATTCCCAAAGTCTTTTCCTTTATCTATTATTCATCCTATTTGATGAGCACTCATACGACTGAACATTATGATCAAATATTATGAGAACCAAATACACTCAACCATTATTTTATTGGCTAACCTGATTCAAAGGCTTAGCCGGGAAAGAATCAGGAAGAAAACCCGGCTTCGTTTCCATTTACAATAAGGTTTAAAAATACAATTTACAATAGGATCTCAATCCCAATTTTCAATAATTTTATCAAATTTTTTTCATGATCATAAATCAAGGAGTTTGTAATGTTTTCTGAATCTCATTTCAAGAACCATGGAGGAAACCAATATTTGATCGGGTGACAACCCAACAGAACCAAAAGAACATCAAGCATGCATAATCATACATGGTTTACACAATAGGATTCTCAATGAATCAAGACTAGGGAAAGGTGGATTCTTCCAACAAGAGAAATCAAGCACAACACCCATTCAGATGCCCAATCGAGGCTAATAACCAAGAACTTCCGTTCTTCCATTTAAACTTTCCATACTCATACCAGGTTTGTGCTGATGGGTAGGGGCCCATAACACCCTACCCTTTATCCCTCTTCTCATCCTGAGAAGAAACTCTACATAGGTTGGAGTCCAACTAAACAGACCTTTCCCAAAATTGGTCACTTCTGCCCTCTCCAAGTGTGAGTAATACCAAAACACCCATGTAAGGAAAACTCAAAAATTGCAAACATAAACAAGAAAGGAAAACAACCAAAAAGACATGGTTTTCAGATCTTCCCACATACCCACAACCATACAATAGTGAAACAACAACAAGATAACATGAACATGAAACCAAACATAAAATCTGAATAAGGGAGATGAGAATTTCCTACCTTCACAAAGAGGTAATGGCAATGAAACAAGTTTGAGTAGATTATCCCTTTCCTTTCTTCAAGCTTCAAGAAAATCTTCTCTAAAAGTAGATATTGGGTAATAACCAACTAGTCCAAGGAAGGCCTCTAAATAAGCCTCCAACTCAACCACCCAAAAGGAGCAATAACTATTTCCACCCACTAGCCACTCTAGAAACTCCTAACTCAACCTACACTATGGTTAAACCCCAAGTGGAGATGAGGTGAGGTAACTCAAGATAACCATGATCAATTTTCGCACAAAGGCAAAAAGGGACTTTTTGAGTGACCTCAAAAGTCAAAACAAGGGGCTTAGGTGTTGGAAAAGACCCCTAACCCATACCCATACCCTTTGGTTAGAAAAAAAGCAAGTTTTAAAGCCTTAGGAAAGAGGCTTAGAGTCAAATAAAATCTAGGAATAAAATAGGTCCAACTTACTACTCTAACTTTGCAAATAAGCACTAATCCGGATTAAGGGATGACTAACCTTGATTAAGAATTCAATAGAAAACTGATACTAACTTAAACCAACTTGGTCCAAAGGTTAAACAATTAACCCTAAACAGCCACTGAAGCACATAACCATTTTACGAGTGTCAAGCGACACTGAAAGAACATAATTACGAACATTAACATTCACTGAGAAAGGAAGATGCATACATACATCTCACAATACAAATACGTGAATTACGAACAACAAGGTTTTCAAATTTAGCACATGGAGATCGGTTATGTTCCTCTGTAGGGTTTCTTGGCTAAATATCTGCACACTTATTGCACACATCAGTAGTCCCGTAAAATCATATGTACATAAATGTATACGTATTCAGAAATTCACATAAATTAAAACATACATCAATAAGGGTTTCTTTATCCTACTTAATTCTTAACCATTTAAAATATCTTAAATCAAAGTCTTGATCCTACTTTTACTGATTTCATCAACATACATATACATGAAACATTAAATGACAATCATCAAATATATTTGAAAATAACATCACACAACATGAAATAATAAAATATGTTCTAAGCATCAGATAATGTCTCGACATCTCGAGTTGTAAATAACAAAATAAGGGTAATGTATCACTATGCTACAAAGGGTCGGGGCGAGGCCTCACATAAATATCTCAACCGTTGATGAATTCTAGGAAAGTCTATTTAAGAGACCCTCACCTCTTCATTTTCAAAGGTTGAATGAGAATTTGCATCGAATTGTTGCTGGAATTCATACTCACATTTGTTCATATTCACATACGCAAAGATCAAGTTTGACCAAAAGTTGACCAGATTCAACTATAGTTGACTTGAGTTGACTAGTTTCGAAAAGAATTTTTAAGTAATTAAATGAAATTATTTAATTAAATGGAGTACTTACTTCTAATTATTTAAACAAAATTATTTAATTAAATGAGAAGCCATTCCTAATTAATTAAATGAAGTTATTTAATTAAACAAGAAAAGTGTCTCTAATTAATTAAAGATTATTTAATTACATAGAAAAAGTAATTATGAGAGCATATTTAATTTTATTAAATTAAATATCTCAAAAAAATCCCTCTTTAGTTCAAAAAGGGAAATTTTCAGTTCACTATTGATAAAAAATGGGTTAAATTAGTTAACTCATTTTTTTACTCAAATTGAATCAGTTAAATCCTTATTTTACTCAAATTAAATATGTTAATTCCATTTAATTTGGAAATCTCCCTTTATGACTGAACTTCAACTTTAATCTTGATCGTTGATTTAAATCGATCTCAACCATTGATGAATTCCAGGAATGTCTATTTAAGAGACCCTCATCTCTTCATTTTGAAAGGTTGAATGAGAATTTGCATCGAATTGTTGCTAGAATTCATACTCACATTTGTTCATATTCACATACGCAAAGATCAAGTTTGACCAAAAGTTGACCAGATTTAACCACGGTTGACTTGAGTTGACTAGTTTTAAAAAAAAATTTGAAATAATTAAACAAAATTATTTAATTAAATGGAGTACTTACTTCTAATTAATTAAACAAACTTATTTAATTAAATGAGAAGCAATTCCTAATTAATTAAATGAAGTTATTTAATTAAACAAGAAAAGTGTCTCTAATTAATTAAAGATTATTTAATTAAATAGAAAAAGTAATCATGAGAGCATATCTCATTTTATTAAATTAAATATCTCAACAAAATCTCTCTTTAGTTCAAAAAGGGAAATTTTCAGTTCACTATTGATCAAAAATGAGTTAAATCAGTTAACTTCTTTTTCTACTCAAATTGAATCAGTTAACTCCTTATTTTACTAAAATTAAATGTTTTAACTCCCTTCAATTTGGAAATCTTCCTTTATGACTGAACTTCACCTTTAATCTTGACCGTTGATGAATTCCAAGAAAGTCTATTTAAGAGACCCTCATCTCTTCATTTTGAAAGGTTGAATGAGAATTTGAATCGAATTGTTGCTGGAATTCATACTCACGTTTGCTCATATTCACATACGCAAAGATCAAGTTTGACCAAAATTTGACCAGATTTAACCACGGTTGACTTGAGTTAACTAGTTTCGAAAAGAATTTTGAAATAATTAGACAAAATTATTTAATTAAATGGAGTACTTACTTCTAATTAATTAAACAAAGTTATTTGATTAAATGAGAAGCCATTCCTAATTAATTAAATGAAGTTATTTAATTAAATAAGAAAAGTGTCTCTAATTAATTAAAGATTATTTAATTAAATAGAAAAAGTAATTATGAGAGCATATCTCATTTTATTAAATTAAATATCTCAAAAAAATATCTCTTCAGTTCAAAAAGGGAAATTTCTAGTTCACTATTGATAAAAAATGAGTTAAATCAGTTAACTCCTTTTCCTACTCGAATTGAATCAGTTAACTCCTTATTTTACTCAAATTAAATCTGTTAACTCCCTTTAATTTGGAAATCTCCCTTTATGACTGAACTTCACCTTTAATGCTGACTGCTGATTGAAATCGATCTCAACCGTTGATGAATTCTAGGAAAGTCTATTTAAGAGACCTTCATCTCTTCATCTTGAAAGGTTGAATCAGAATTTGCATCGAATTGATGCTGGAATTCATACTCACATTTGCTCGTATTCACATACGCAAAGATCAAGCTTGACTAAAAGTTGACCAGATTTAACCATGGTTGACTTGGGTTGACTAGTTTTGAAAAGAATTTTGAAATAATTAAACAAAATTATTTAATTAAATGGAGTACTTACTTCTAATTAATTAAACAAACTTATTTAATTAAATGAGAAGCGATTCCTAATTAATTAAATGAAGTTATTTAATTAAACAAGAAAAGTGTCTCTCATTAATTAAAGATTATTTAATTAAATAGAAAAAGTAATTCTGAGAGCATATCGTATTTTATTAAATTAAATATCTCAACAAAATCTCTCTTTAGTTCAAAAAGGGAAATTTTCAGTTCACTATTGATCAAAAATGAGTTAAATCAGTTAACTTCTTTTTCTACTCAAATTGAATCAGTTAACTCCTTATTTTACTCAAATTAAATCTTTTAACTCCCTTCAATTTGGAAATCTTCCTTTATGACTGAACTTCACCTTTAATCTTAACCGTTGATGAATTTCAGGAAAGTCTATTTACTAGACCCTCATCTCTTCATTTTGAAAGGTTGAATGAGAATTTGCATCAAATTTTTAATGGAATTCATACTCACGTTTGCTCATATTCACATACACAAAGATCAAGTTTGACCAAAATTTGACCAGATTTAACCACAGTTGACTTGAGTTGACTACTTTCGAAAAGAATTTTGAAATAATTAGACGAAATTATTTAATTAGCCGGAGTACTTACTTATACTTAATTAAACAAAGTTATTTAATTAAATAAGAAGCCATTCCTAATTAATTAAATGAAGTTATTTAATTAAATAAGAAAAGTGTCTCTAATTAATTAAAGATTATTTAATTAAATAGAAAATGTAATTATGAGAGCATATCTCATTTTATTAAATTAAATATCTCAACAAAATCTCTCTTCGGTTCAAAAAGAAAAATTTCTAGTTCACTATTGATAAAAAATGAGTTAAATGAGTTAACTCGTTTTTCTACTCAAATTGAATCAGTTAACTCCTTATTTTACTCAAATTAAATCTGTTAACTCCCTTTAATTTGGAAACCTCCCTTTATGACTGAACTTCAACTTTAATGCTGACTGCTGATTGAAATCGATCTCAACCGTTGATGAATTCAAAGAATGTCTACTTAAGAGACCCTCATCTCTTCATTTTGAAAGGTTGAATCAGAATTTGCATCGAATTGTTGCTAGAATTCATACTCATGTTTGCTCATATTCACATACTCAAAGATCAAGTTTGACCAAAATTTGACCAGATTTAACCATGGTTAACTTGAATTGACTAGTTTTGAAAAGAATTTTGAAATAATTAGACGAAATTATTTAATTAAATGGAGTACTTACTTCTAATTAATTAAACAAAGTTATTTAATCAAATGAGAAGCCATTCCTAATTAATTAAATGAAGTTATTTAATTAAATAAGAAAATTTTCTCTAATTAATTAAAGATTATTTAATTAAATAGAAAAAGTAATTATAAGAGCACATCTCATTTTATTAAATTAAATATCTCAACAAAATCTCTCTTCAGTTCAAAAAGGGAAATTTCCAGTTCATTATTGATAAAAAATGAGTTAAATCAGTTAACTCATTTTTCTCCTCAAATTGAATGAGTTAACTCCTTATTTTACACAAATTAAATCTGTTATCACCCTTTAATTTGGAAATCTCCCTTTATGACTGAACGTCACCTTTAATCGTAATCATTGATTGAAATTGATCTCAACCGTTGATGAATTTCAGGAAAGTCTATTTAAGAGACCATCATCTCTTCATTTTGAAAGGTTGAATGAGAATTTGCGTCGAATTTTTGCCAAAATTCATACTCACATTTGCTCATATTCACATACGCAAAGATCATGTTTGACCAAAAGTTGACCAAATTTAACCACGGATGACTTGAGTTGACTAGTTTCGTATAGAATTTTAAAATAATTAAATGAAATTATTTAATTAAATGGAGTACTTACTTCTTATTAATTAAACAAAGTTATTTAATTAAATAAGAAGCCATTCCTAATTAATTAAATGATGTTATTTAATTAAAAAAGAAAAGTGTCTCTAATTAATTAAAGATTATTTAATTAAATAGAAAAAGTAACTATGAGAGCATATCTTAATTTATTAAATTAAATATCTCAACAAAATCTCTCTTTAGCTCAAAAAGGGAAATTTTTAGTTCACTACTGATAAAAAATGAGTTAAATCAGTTAACTCCTTTTTCTACTCAAATTGAACCAGTTAACTCTTTATTTTATTCAAATTAAATACGTTAACGCCCTTTAATTTGGAAATCTCCCTTTATGACTGAACTTCACCTTTAATCCTGTCTGTGATTTGAAATCAATCTGAACCGTTGATGAATCTCATAAAAGTCTATTTAAAAGACCCTCATCTCTTCATTTTTAAAGGTTGAATGAGAATTTGCATCAAATTGTTGGTTGAATTCATACTCACATTTGCTCATATTTACATACGCAAAGATCAAGTTTGACCAAAAGTTGACCAGAGTTAACCACAGTTGACTTGAGTTGACTAGTTTCGAAAAGAATTTAAAAATAATTAAATGAAATTATTTATTTAAATGAAGTACGTACTTCTAATTAATTAAACAAAGTTATTTAATTAAATGAGAAGCCATTCCTAATTAATTAAATGAAGTTATTTAATTAAATAAGAAAAGTGTCTCTAATGAATTAAAGATTACTTAATTAAATAGAAAAAGTAATTATGAGAGCATATCTCATTTTATTAAATTAAATATCTCAACAAAATCTCTCTTCAGTTCAAAAAGGGAAATTTTCAGTTCACTATTGATTAAAAATGAGTTAAATCTGTTAACTGCTTTTTCTACTCAAATTAAATTAGTTAACTCCTTATTTTACTCAAATTAAATCTGTTAACACCCTTTAATTGTAAAATCTCCCTTTATGACTGAACTTCACCTTTACTCCTAACCGTTGTTTGAAATCGATCTCAACCGTTGATGAATTCCAAGAAAGTCTATTTAAGAGACCCTCATCTCTTCATTTTGAAAGGTTGAATGAGAATTTGCCTCGAATTGTTGTTGGAATTCATACTCACATTTGCTCATATTCACATATGCAAAGATCAAGTTTGACCAAAAGTTGACCAGATTTAACCACGGTTGACTTGAGTTGACTAGTTTCAAATTTTTTTTTGAAATAATTAAACGAAATTATTTAATTAAATGGAGTACTTACTTCTAATTAATTAAACAATGTTATTTAATTAAATGAGAAGCTATTCCTAATTAATTAAATATTATTTAATTAAATAGAAAAACTAATTAGGAGAGCATATCTCATTTTATTAAATTAAATATCTCAAAAAAACCTCTCATCAGTTCAAAAAGGGAAATTTCCAGTTCACTATTGATAAAAAATGAGTTGAATCAGTTAACTCTTTTTTCTACTCAAATTGAATCAGTTAACTCATTATTTTACTCAAATTAAATCTGTTAACTACCTTTAATTTGAAAATCTCTCTTTATGACTAAAATTCACTTTTAATCCTGATCGTTGATTGAAATCGATCTCAACCATTGATGAATTTCAAGAAAGTCTATTTAAGAGACTCTCATCTCTTCATTTTGAAAGGTTGAACGAGAATTTGCATCAGATTGTTGCTAGAATTCATACTCACATTTGCTCATATTCACATACGCAAAGATCAAGTTTAACCAAAAGTTGACCATATTTAACCACCATTGACTTGAGTTGACTTGTAGTGCCTACCCCTAGTTCGCATTTGGTTATCATTGCTGAACTCTTTTAGAGCTAGTTTTACGGTGTTGGTTAGCAGCATTATTTTGAGATTATTAGATATTAAGCTGTGGATTCAGTTTATTATGTGAGGAGATTACTTAGACTCTACATTTCATGTATGTATGATGATTATTTTTTGTGTTTGCAATTATTAATGATGATTAGTAAGATGATTTATTATCATATGTGTTTTCTTATGGATACTTACCCCATACTTGCAGGTGTATGGTGTGCGTGTTTGCATTGTGTATTCTATGTGAATTTAGTAAACCAAAACATGTGTTTGCATCGTGTATTCTATATGCTTTTTATTTTGGATTTTGGGTTGACTAGTGTTGACCAGTCCTAGGATGTTACCAGAGGCTCGGGGGTTATGAGATATGATGACATGTTGATCTTATTTTGTCTTGATCTTTATAAGTCCAACCATGGTAATGTGATCGTATGCTCTATGAAATATTTGTATTTGTTCTTCAACCTTCATGTGTGACGCTGAGATGTACATATATCTGAGATGGTTGAGCTAATCATTTTTGAGTCATCGATCAATTATCCTTGAATTACTTTCTAGTTGCCATGAAGGGACAGAAATGTTTATTTATTTATTTATGATGTCATGTTGTGACGTGTTTGACTCAACCATTTTGGAGTCTTCAATCAGTATGATTTTGAGATATTCTTGGTTGCTTGTTGAGAACCATTTATCTTGAGATATATTTTGGTTATTGATAACCAATTAATACTTATTATTATTAGTGATGCCTTCAGTTGCCAATAGAGAACTGTTGTGATCATGATTTTCTATGGATGCTTTTTCAAATGATCATGGAGATTTGATGATTCTTATCTTGGAGATTTCATGATTCTTCTTATTATGGATTTTTGATGCTTTTATCATAGTTATTTGATGATTATTTTTATAGATTATCTTTTGGATTTTCTTTACAGTCGCTTGTACAGGACTGTGGTGATTTATGATTCCATGAGCTTAGGGTAGGTAATCTACTTGTAATGTCGTGAAGTGGCTTGTAATGGGGGTCGAGGCCCTAAGTGGCTGCCAGGTTAACTCATTATAAGTTTGGTTAATAAGTGATAACATTTACACACTAAATGGGGATTAAATGAACCTAAAAAGATAATTGTTTTGATATTCTTGCCCATGCCTTGAGTGCTTGTACAGGCTAGGATGGGAGTAGTGAGAACGCATGGTTGGGACTGTGCATTTCGTAGTATGCCTCGTCAGTATGAGAGGATACTAGTGACCGCATGAGATCAGTATGGACCCGTGAAGTTTAGCTAACTACCAGGGTAACTTGTACGTGATAATTGTGATGACACTTTCCCACTTGCAGAGTAGGTTTCTTACATGTCTTTGTGTGCCTCTGAGAATTAGATGTCGATTTTGTGTGTGATTGGAACTTTTGAGTTAGTATACTTTCAAGATTCCTAGACTTCTAAAGATTTGTGATATGTGTTATGGATAGCCTATTTGGGACTTGAGATTATCTCCTCAGCACGGTGGGAGTGGACCACTTAGGTTCCATGCAGTCAGGTGGTAGTGTATTTTCACTCTTATCATTTGAGATCCGTCGGAGACATCGTGGCTGGAGCATTCTTGGTTGGTATTTATCTTCATTATGTTCTTGGAGCATTATGATAGATGATATACCTTATGATGGATGTATTTGCTTGTATGTTTTCTATATTGATGATTTGCATATGTTAGATGATTTATTATGCTTTACTTTGCATGTTAGTATGATGCTTTAAAAGTGACATTCCTACTATGTTAATACCGATGATCTCTTCGATGCTTTGGAATGTTACGCACGGAGGGATGGCTAGGATCCATGATGGTCTAATGATGCTATTTACGGTTGGGAGGAACCGTGCACTTAGTTATTTATGTTTGTGATATATGGTTATCTTTTGTGATGGATGTCTATATCTTTTGTGATGATGTATCATACATATGATATGTGGTTTCATTTATGTTATTGCATCATGGATTAATATTAGATGATGATGATGTACTTTATTTACTTGGATGTTTATTCTTTTAAGCTTTTCATATCCTGTGATATGTACAGTGGATGATTGAGTTAAACTAAAATATATTTACAAAAGGACACTTGTATATTGTTTAAGTAGATTGGATGTATAATTTTTATTTCATAAGGATGAGATGTTAGATGAATAGTTAATTAAGATGTGATACAACGTTAAGGGATCTTTAAAGAATTTAGCCTGTTATGTATATATGTTATGTTTATTTTCATTTGAATTGTTGCTATTTCTTTTGCAAATGTTATGAATGGTTTTATCTTTCATGTTTAAAAAAATTTACATTGAGAGCTCTGGGTATATTTGAATGCCACTAGTTGTTAACTACTTGAACAAAATGAAAACTTGAAACTATCATGTGTATCTCTTTCAAACTGAAAACTTGAAACTAGGTGAACTGAAACAGAACTTAAAACTATTACTTGCATATTTTCTTTATATTTCAACACTTAGCTTTCAAAATTAAAAATTTTACTGAAAATATAAACGAAGGCAAAACTAAAAATTGAAAACTTATTCTAGTTGCAAAACATGTATCTTTTATCTAAGTTTCAAGGTAGTATAGCTTTGTTTATCTTTTCAAGCATTAAGTTGTTCTTGTTTAGAATGTATTAGAGAATCTATTTTAGTAGATGTTAAAGGAATGATGTTGGATCGATATGGTTTTTGATTTACCATTAAACCAGAATCATATTGCTCTAAGTGTGTTGTAATAGCCTCAGTGGAATTATGTTTCCCCTGTAGGGAGGAAAATGGTTCAATGGGACCCGCATAGTGAGTATCTTAGCTTTTCATTCTTGTAAGCTTCCAGGAGTAAGCCTAATCCCAAGGGGGGTGGATGTAGTGCCTGCCCCTAGTTCGCATTTTTTTATCGTTGCTGAACTCTTTTAGAGCTAGTTTTATGTTGTTGGTTAGCAGCATTATTTTGAGATTATTAGTTATTGAGCTATGGATTCAATTTATTATGTGATGAGATTACTTAGACTCTACATTTCATGTATATATGATGATTACTTTTAGTGTTCGCAATTATTAATGATGATTAGTAAGATGATTTATTATGATATGTGTTTTTTTATGTATACTTACCCCATACTTGCATGTGTATGGTGTGCGTGTTTGCTTTGCATATTTACATTTGTATGGCGTGTCTGATGTGGTTAAAGAAGGGAGTCGTAGTCACCTACTAGTCGGGATCTACACGATGCACCACTTCCTATCATTGCCTGGTACTTTAGTATATATATTGTGCTTGTACATGCATTGTTTTTATGCACGTTGCAGGTACCGGGTATCAACTTTCCTGAATTGCCAAGATGAGTGTACCCTATCACATTATCTCAATGATAAGAGAAGGAAGATAAATTCTCAAGTCCAAATTCCAATCCATTAAGCCATTTGTTCTAATTGAAAAATTAGGACAAGTATCTAAGTTGAGTACCTTCCGAATGCGTCAGATGATGTAATTCATGATGTAAACCCCTTGGTTTGATTTGTATGTATTTTGGCTATGATGGGTTTTTCGTATTTTTACCTGTGTGAGTCTTTGGAGTATTTTCTATTAATTAAGCCTAATTAAAAGATTTAATTAATGGTTTAATTAAATAAAAAAATTAATATGATATTTTAATATTTATTTTATTTAATTAATTGAAAAATTAATTAAATAAAATAATTAAATTTGAAACTAAAATAATTAAATTGAAAGATAAAAGTTATAATATTAAATTTGAAATGTGACAATATTTATTTTAATAATAATATATTTGGAGCACATTTTTAAATAAATGACTAAATAATATTATTATTAAAGCTAATAAATATTTTAGCAATAAAGTTTTGAAAATTGAAATTTAAAAGTGGAAAATATATTTTAAATTATTAAAAGATTCTAAATCTCATATGATTAAAATATAAATATATTAAGATTGAAAAGTGGAGATATTAAAGTTAGTGCATAAGACTTAATAAATTAATTAATTAAATTACAAAGAGTAAAGTAAATTGGAGTTACAAGCTTGCATGAAAATTAACATGTGTCAACAACACAGGGGTTAGTGCATCAATTAAGCACAAGGTGTCTACAATTATATGACTCATATAAAAGGATTGGAAAAGACCCATGGTTAGTTTGTGACACCTTTCAGCAGTTTCAAGAAGCATTCCAAAAGTTTCTTGAGAGCTCTTGATATTCAAGCATTCATAGAAGCTTAAATGAAAAGCTTAATGAAAGCTACAAGCTTAATGGAATCCACGAGCTACAAGCTAAAATAGAAGTTTCAAAGCTTACATGCAGAGGAGAAGATTCATATGCTCATATATTTTCTGCTTGCTTCTATGCTCCTAGCATTTCTAATCACTTGGAAGATTTGATCGGCTTGGATTCTTGTAAAAATTGCGAATGATGGAGAAGGAAGGGATTTTTTATGGACTTCTGAGGTATGGCAAATTAGCATCAGTGTCCAGGTGCACTCGTGATATTCTCATATTCCCTTTGCGCTCTTTCTCTTCATGTCTTCATCATATCTATTTTATGTGTCTGAATACTCTCTATGATTGAATCTACTATTTGAAATTGAAATTTAGATATTTTATTTGGATGAAAAGAAAACAATGAAAAAATCCTAGTTTCAAATGAGAAAGAAATTAGATTTTAATCAAGTTTGGGTTCGAATTTATATTAAATTAGAAAGACACGATTTGGAATTAAAATAGAAATTTTATGGTGAAAATTTGAATGATTAGATGTAATCTTTCTATCAATTATATTTTTAGATGCGTATGAACAAACTCTTTTATGGTTAAATTTAGAGAAAAATTATTTTAAGAAGAAATTTTTAATTCATCACAAATTATCCTGTCAACTGATATTAATTAGAACGTTGCTATGGTTATGCAATTATTAATTAAATTAATTAATGAGAGTTAATTAGATTTAATTAATAATTAAATTATGTAATAGAGATTTAATTAATAATTAAATTATGTAATAGAGATTTAATTGATATAATTCTTTTAATGAGATTTTAAAAGTATTGATATCAAGTTGATAGGTCTTAATCTGATGACTTGAATAATGACTTTAGATATGTTAATGGTGAAGACTTAGTAATATATAATTGAGAATTATTAGAATAATAAAAGGTCAAGGATTGTGAATCGATGTTAATTGATCATTATAATAAGTTATAATCTTCTTGTTCAAAGATTGATAATTGACTCTCTTATAATTTATAACGAATAATGATCTTAAAAAAGTTGAAAGGTTAATCAATTAGAATATGGATCATGGTTAAATATAGAACAATTTAATTAAATGTCAATGATGATCAGTTTAGTGAATATTTATCTTTAAGTTATTCTTAGAATATAATTGTCAATAATGGAAGGATAATGCTATCGGGGAAATTGGGTTGACTTGTAGGTCAAATGATGAAACTTAAAACACTTGAAGTATACTTGCAAACAGAAAACTGGAAACCCCTACACATTATTCAACTATGTGAATTTAGTAAACCAAAACATGTGTTTGTATCGTGTATTCTATATGCTTCTTGTTTTGGGTTTTGGGTTGACTAGTGTTGACCAGTCTTAGGATGTTACCAGAGGCTCAGAGGTTATGAGATATGATGGCATGTTGATCTTAATTGGTTTTGATCTTTATAAGACCAACCATGGTAATGTGATCGTATGCTCTATGAAATGTTTGTATTTGTTCTTCAACCTTCATGTGTGAAGCTGAGATGTATATATATCTAAGATGCTTGAGCTAATCATTTTTGAATCATTGATCGGTTATCTTTGGATTACTTTCTAGTCACCACGAAAGGACTGAAATGTAGATTTATTTCTTGATGATGTCATATTGTGACATGTTTGACTCAACCATTTTGGAGTCTTCGATCAGTATGATTTTGAGATATTCTTGGTTGCTTGTTGAGAACCATTTATCTTGAGATATATTTTTGTTATTGAGAACCAATTGATACTTATGATTATTAGTGATGCCTTTAGTTGCCAATAGAGAACTATTGTGATCATGATTTTCTATGGATGCTTTTTCAGATGCTCATGGAGATTTGATGATTCTTTTTATTATGGATTTTTGATGCTTTTATCATGGTTATTTGATGATTATTTTTATGGATTATATTTTGGATTTTCTTTGCAGTCGCTTGTACAGGACTATGATTATTTATGATTACATGAGCTTAGGGTAGGTAATCTACTTGTAGTGTCGGGAATTGGCTTCCAATGGGGGTCGGGGCCCTAAGTGGCTACCACGGTAACTCATTGTAAGCTTGGTTCATAAGTGATAATATTTACACACTAAATGGGAATTAAATAAACTTAAAAAGATAATTGTTTTGATGTTCTCGCCCATGCTTTGAGTGCTTGTACAAGCTAGGATGGGAGTAGTGAGAACGCATGGTTTCGACCGTGCATTCTGTAGTATGCCTCGTCAGTATGAGAGGATACTAGTGGCCGCATGAGATCAGTATGGACTCGTGGAGTTTAGTTAACTACTAGGGTAACTTGTACGTGATAATTGCAATGACACTTTCCTGCTTGCAGAGTAGGTTTCCTACATGTCTTTGTGTGCCTCTGGGAATTAGATGTTGATTTTGTGTGTGATTGGAATCTTTGAGCTAGTATACTTTTAAGATTCCTAGACTTCAAAAGATTTGCGCTATGTGTTATGGATAGCCTGTTTGAGACTTGAGATTATCTCCTTAGCACGGTGGGAGTGGACCACTTAGGTTCCACGCAGTTGGGTGGCAGTGTATTTTCACTCTTATCATTTGAGATCCGTCGGAGACACCGTGGCTGGAGCATTTTTTGTTGGTATTTATCTTCATTATGATAGATGATATACCTTATGATGGATGTATTTGCTGGTATGTTTTCTATATTGATAATTTTCATATGTTAGATGATTTATTATGCTTTACTTTGCATGTTAGTAGGATGTTTTAGGAGTGACATTCCTACTATGTTAATACCGATGATCTCTTTGGTGCTTTGGAATGTTACGTACAGAGAGATGGCTAAGATCCACGATGGTCTAATGATGCTATTTATAGTTGGGAGGAACCGTGCACTTAGTTATTTATGTTTGTGATATATGGTTATCTTTTGTGATGGATGTTTATATCTTTTGTGATGATATATCATGTATGATATGTGGTTTCATTTATGTTATTGCATCATGGATTAATATTAGATGATGATGATGTACTTTATTTACTTGAATGTTTATTCTTTTAAGCTTTTCATACCTTGTGATATGTACAGTGGATGATTGAGCTAAACTAAAATATATTTACAAAAGGACACTTGTATATTGTTTAAGTACATTGGATGTATCATTGTTATTTCATAAGGATGAGATATTAGATGAATAGTTAATTTAGATGTAATACAACATTAAAGAATCTTTGAAGAATGTAGCCTGTTATGTATATATGTTATGTTTATTTTTGTTTGAATTGTTGTTATTGCTTTCGCAATTGTTATGAATGGTTTTATCTTTCATGTTTA
This sequence comes from Cupressus sempervirens, assembly GCA_028749045.1. Lineage (NCBI taxonomy): Eukaryota > Viridiplantae > Streptophyta > Pinopsida > Cupressales > Cupressaceae > Cupressus > Cupressus sempervirens. Next base: position 384,494,538 of record CM053793.1, read on the forward strand.
AAAAAAATTTGTTTGGCAAACTTAGTAAAAAAATTTAGATCCCTTGGCGGGGCATTACATTTGGTATCAGAGTCCGATTTTCAACATTGGGAGCTCTGGGTATATTTGAATGCCACTAGTTGTTAACTAGTTGAACAAAATGAAAACTTGAAACTATCATGTGTACATCTTTCAAATTGAAAACTTGAAACTAGGTGAACTGAAACAGAACTTAAAATTGTTACTTGCATATTTTTTTTATATTTTAACATTTAGCTTTCAAAACTAAAATTTTTACTGAAAATCTAAACGAAGGCAAAACTAAAAATTGAGAACTTATTCTAGTTGCAAAACATGTATCTTTTATCTAAGTTTCAAGTTAGTATACCTTTGTTTATCTTTGCAAGCATTAAGTTGTTCTTGTTTAGAATGCATTAGAGAATCTATTTTAGTAGATGTTAAAAGAATGATGTTGGATCGATATGGTTTTCATTTTACCATTAAACCAGAATCATATTGCTCTAACGGTGTTGGAATATCCTCAGTGGAATCATGTTTCCCCTGTAATGAGGAAAATGGTTCAATGGGATCCGCACAGTGAATATCTTAGCTTTTAATTTTTGTAGGCTTCCAGGAGCAAGCCTAATCCCAGGGGGGTGGATGTAGTGCCTACCCCTAGTTCACATTTTGTTATCATTGCTGAACTCTTTTAGAGCTAGTTTTACGTTGTTGGTTAGCAGCATTGTATGATGATTATTTTTAGTGTTTGCAATTATTAATGATGATTAGTAAGATGATTTATTATCATATGTATTTTTTTATGGATACTTACCCCATATTTGCATGTGTATGGTGTGTGTGTTTGTTTTGTGTGTTTGCTTTTGTATGGCATGTCTGATGTGGTTAAGGAAAGGAGTCGTAGTCACCTGCTATTTGGAATCTACACGATGCACCACTTCCTGTCATTGTCTGGTTAGTTTAGTATATATATTGTGCTTGTACATGCATAGTTTTTATGCAGGTTGCAGGTACCGGGTATCGACTTCTCTGAATTGTCAGGATGAGCGTACCCTATCACATTATCTCAATGATAAGAGAGGGGCGATAAATTCTCAAGTCTAAATTCCAACCCTTTAAGCCATTTGTTCTAATTAAAAAATTAGGACAAGTATCTAAGTTGGGTACTCTCCGAATGCGTCAGATGATGTAATTCGTGATATAAACCCCTTGGTTTGATTTGGATGTATTTTGGCTATAATGAGTTTTTCGTATTTTTACCTTTATGAGTCTTTGGAGTATTTTCTATTAATTAAGCCTAATTAAAAGATTTAATTAATGGTTTAATTAAATAAAAAAATTAATATGATATTTTAATATTTATTTTATTTAATTTTAATTGAAAAATTAATTAAATAAAATAATTAAATTTGAAAATAAAATAATTAAATTAAAAGATAAAAGTTATAATATTAAATTTGGAATGTGACAATATTTATTTTAATAATAATATATTTGGAGCTCATTTTTAAATAAATGACTAAATAATATTATTATTAAAGCTAATAAATATTTTAGCAATAAAGTTTTGGAAAATGAAATTTAAAAGTAAAAAATATATTTTAAATTATTAAAAGATTCTAAATCTCATATGATTAAAATATAAATATATTAAGATTGAAAAGTGGAGATATTAAAGTTAGTGCATGAGACTTAATAAATAAATAAATAAAATTACAAAGAGTAAAGTAAATTGGAGTTACAAGCTTGCATGAAAATTAACATGTGTCAACAGCACGGGGGTTAGTGCATTAATTAAGCACAAAGTGTCTACAATTCTATGAATCATAAAAAAGGATTGGAAAAGACCCATGCCTAGTTGGTGACACCTTTCAGCTGTTTCAAGAAGCATTCCAAAAGTTTCTTGAGAGCTCTTGAAATTCAAACATTCATAGAAGTTTAAATGAAAAACTTAATCAAAGCTATAAGCTTAATGGAAGCCACGAGCTACAAGCTAAAATAGAAGTTTCAAAGCTTACATGCAGGGGAGAAGATTCATATGCTCATATATTTTCTAATTGCTTCTATGCTCCTTCTAGCATTTCTAATCACTTGGAGGATTTGATCGGCTTGGATTCTTGGAAGAATTGCGAATGATGGAGAAGAAATGGATTTTCTATGGACTTCTGAGGCATGAAAAATTAGCATCAGTGTCCAGGTGCACTCGTGATATTCTCATATTCTCTTTGCACTCTTTTTCTTTCTGTCTTCATCATATCTGTTTTATGTGTCTGGATACTCTCTGTGATTGAATCTACTATTTGAAATTGGAATTTAGATATTTTATTTGGATGAGAAGAAAACAATAGAAAAATCCTAATTCCAAATGAGAAAAAAATTAGATTTTAATCAGGTTTGGGTTCGAATTTATATTAAATTAGAAAGACAAGATTTGGAATTAAAATAAAAATTTTATGGTAAAAATTTGAATGATTAGATGTAATCTTTCTAAAAATTATATTTTTAGATGCGTATGAACAAACCCTTTTATGGTTAAATTTAGAGGAAAATAATTTTAAGGGAAAATTCTTAATTCATCACAAATTGTCCTGTCGCTGCCCCTTGGATAGACCCGAACTCAGTCATTCATAAATTTTTATCGAGATCGAATTTATTCAATCGCTCTAGTCAGAATTGGTGTAACTTTGCCCTCTCCAACATATTTAAATTTCAGCCCGATCTAATGGTTCATTAGGGAGATATGACCGTCGTACTGGGACTGTTTTATTCGAGGACATATATTTCTCCATTTTTTGTAATCAAGAATTCTTTATGCTTAAACTTCACAAAATAATATATCGAAGCATGGAATGAATTAAAGATATTATTGAAATCTTTCTTTATTAAAATCTTATTAAAATGTATTAGTTTTATATGGTTTATTATCTAATCTAATTAAATCAAATTTAATTAAGATTAGTTAATAGTAGAAGAAGTGTAATTAATTATTAGTCAATCTAAGTAAATGGATTTTTAAATAAGAGAAAATTAAAAGAAAAGATATTTTAATATAGTTTATATAGTGGAATTTTTATAATGTATATTGAATACTATTTAATATATATTAAACAATTTTAGAGTTTTTTAATGAAGATGATAATGTTAAGAATTTGAAAATTATTCATGTTAAAATCTACAATGGATCTTATTGGTTTCTGATAGGGATCTCTTTCAAACAACGTTTATATAGATAGAATATTATTAGAACAATTAGAAAATGGAGTCTAATGGTTTATTTCAATATTGATTAAATAATTGTAAGATGATAATTTATATTATGTTGATTTAAATTTAGAAACTCTGAATGATATTGGATTAAGACTGAATTATTATGTTATTGGTTAATGCGTTTGAATACCTTAATGGAGTTAAGAGTTAGCCAAATATTAACTAATGAGTCTATGGAAAGATTCTATAGAAGGATTCTATTCTTTGAAAGAAGATGAATGAGATCATTATAGATTTATTCTCAATATAGCTTACTGATAAATATTGACAAGTTATTATTATTGAATTATTAATATGAACATTTGAGTATTGAATTATAGTTGACTTTCAACTTACAGAATTCTAGTTAGTCATTAGTCAACTGATATTAATTGGAACGTTGCTATGGTTATGCAATTATTAATTAAATCAATTAATGAGAGTTAATTAGATTTAATTAATAATTAAGTTATGTAATAGAGATTTAATTGATATAATTCTTTTAATGAGATTTTAAAAGTATTGATATCAAGTTGATAGGTCTTAATCTGATGACTTGAATAATGACTTTAGATATTTTAATGGTGAAGACTTAGAAATATATAATTGAGAATTATTAGAATAATAAAAGGTCAAGGATTGTGAATCGATGTTAATTGATCATTTTAATAAGTTATAATCTTCTTGTTCAAAGATTGATAATTGACTCTCTTATAATTTATAACGAATAATGATCTTAGAAAAGTTGAAAGGTTAATCAATTAGAATATGGATCATGGTTAAATATAGAACAATTTAATTAAATGTCAATGATGATCAATTTAGTGAATATTTATCCTTAAGTTATTCTTAGAATGTAATTCTTAATAATGGAAGGATAATGCTATTGGAGAAATTGGGTTGACTTGTAGGTCAAATGATGAAACTTAAAACACTTGAAGTATACTTGTAAACAGAAAATTGAAAACCCCTACACATTATTCAACTATGTGAATTTAGTAAATCAAAACATGTATTTGCATCGTTTATTCCATATGCTTCTTGTTTTGGGTTTTGGGTTGACTAGTGTTGACCAGTCCTAGGATGTTACCAGAGGCTCAGGGGTTATGAGATATGATGGCATGTTGATCTTATTTGGTTTTGATCTTTATAAGCCCAATCATGATAATGTGATTGTATGCTCTATGAAATGTCTGTATTTGTTCTTCAGCCTTCATGTGTGAAGCTGAGATGTATATATATCTGAGATGCTTGAGCTAATCATTTTTGAGTCATCGATCAGTTATCTTTGGATTACTTTCTCGTCGTCATGAAGGGACTAAAATGTGGATTTATTTTTTGATGATATCATATTGTGACATGTTTGACTCAACCATTTTGGAGTCTTTGATCAGTATGATTTTGAGATATTCTTGGTTGCTTGTTGAGAACCATTTATCTTGAGATATATTTTGGTTATTGATAACCAATTAATACTTATTATTATTAGTGATGCCTTCAGTTGCCAATAGAGAACTGTTGTGATCATGATTTTCTATGGATGCTTTTTCAAATGATCATGGAGATTTGATGATTCTTATCTTGGAGATTTCATGATTCTTCTTAATATGGATTTTTGATGCTTTTATCATAGTTATTTGATGATTATTTTTATAGATTATCTTTTGTATTTTCTTTACAATCGCTTGTACAAGACTGTGGTGATTTATGATTCCATGAGCTTAGGGTAGGTAATCTACTTGTAATGTCGCGAAGTGGCTTGTAATGGGGGCCGAGGCCCTAAGTGGCTGCCAGGTTAACTCATTGTAAGTTTGGTTAATAAGTGATAACATTTACACACTAAATGGAGATTAAATGAACCTAAAAAGATAATTGTTTTGATGTTCTCGCTCATTCTTTGAGTGCTTGTACAGGCTAGGATGGGAGTAGTGAGAACGCATGGTTGTGACCATGCATTCCGTAGTATGCCTCGTCAGTATGAGAGGATACTAGTGGCCACATGAAATCAGTATGGACCCGTGGAGTTTAGCTAACTGCCAGGGTAACTTGTACGTGATAATTGCGATGACACTTTGTTGCTTGCAGAGTAGGTTTCCTACATGTCTTTGTGTGCGTCTCGGAATTAGATGTCAATTTTGTGTGTGATTGGAACCTTTGAGTTAGTATACTTTTAAGATTCCTAAACTTATAAAGATTTGTGCTATGTTTTATGGATAGCATGTTTGGGACTTGAGATTATCTCCTCAGCATGGTGGGAGTGGACCACTTAGGTTTCACGCGGTCGGGTGGTAGTGTATTTTCACTTTTATCATTTGAGATCCGTCGGAGACACCGTGGCTGGAGCATTCCTGGTTGGTATTTATCTTCATTATATTCTTGGAGCATTATGATAGATGATATACCTTATGATGGATGTATTTGCTGGTATGTTTCCTATATTGATGATTTGCATATGTTAGATGATTTATTATGCTTTACTTTGCATGTTAGTAGGATGTTTTAAGAGTGACATTCCTACTATGTTAATACTTATGATCTCTTCGGTGCTTTGGAATGTTGGATGGCTAGGATCCACAATGGTCTAATGATGCTATTTACGGTTAGGAGGAACTGTGCATTTAGTTATTTATGTTTGTGATATATGGTTATCTTTTGTGATAGATGTTTATATCTTTTGTGATGATGTATCATGTATGATATGTGATTTCATTTATGTTATTGCATCATGGATTAATATTAGATGATGATAATGTACTTTATTTACTTGGATGTTTATTATTTTAATCTTTTCATACCCTGTGATATGTATAGTGGATGATCGAGCTAAACTAAAATATATTTAGAAAAAGACACTTGTATATTGTTTAAGTACATTGGATGTATCATTGTTATTCCATAAGGATGAGATGTTAGATGAATAGTTAATTTAGATGTGATACAACGTTAAGAAATTTTTAAATAATGTAGCCTATTATGTATATATGTTATGTTTATTTTCATTTGAATTGTAGCTATTTCTTTCGCAAATGTTATGAATGGTTTTATCTTTCATGTTTAAAAAAAAAATTGCTTGGCAAACTTAGTAAAATTTTTTGAATCCCTTGGCAGGGCATTACATTTGGTATCAGAGCTCGAGTTTCAACATTAGGAGCTCTGGGTATATTTGAATGCCACTAGTTGTTAACTAGTTGAACAAAACAAAAACTTGAAACTATCATGTGTATCTCTTTCAAACTGAAAACTAAAAACTAGGTGAACTGAAACAGAACTTAAAACTGTTACTTGCATATTTTCTTTACATTTCAACGCTTAGCTTTCAAAACTGAAAATTTTACTAAAAATCTAAACGAAGGCAAAACTGAAAATTGAAAACTTATTCTAGTTGCAAAACATGTATCTGTTATCTAAGTTTCAAGGTAGTCTACCATTGTTTATTTTTGCAAGCATTAAGTTGTTCTTGTTTAGAATGCATTAGAAAATCTATTTTAGTAAATGTTAAAGGAATGATGTTGGATCGATATGATTTTCGGTTTACCATTAAACCAGAATCATATTGCTCTAATGGTGTTGTAATATTCTCAGTGGAATCATGTTTCCCCTATAGGGAGTAAAAGGGTTCAATGGGACCCGCATAGTGAGTATCTTAACTTTTCATTCTTGTAGGCTTATAGGAGTAAGCCTAATCTCAAGGGGGGTGGATGTAGTGCGTGCCCCTAGTTCGCATTTTTTTATCGTTGCGAAACTCTTTTAGAGTTAGTTTTACGTTGTTGGTTAGCAGCATTGTTTTGAAATTATTATATATTGAGCTATGGATTCAGTTTATTATGTGATGAGATTACTTAGACTCTACATTTCATGTATGTATGATGATTATTTTTAGTGTTCGCAATTATTAATGATGATTTATTATCGTATGTATTTTCTTATTGATACTTACCCCATACTTGCATGTGTATGGTGTGCGTGTTTGCTTTGCGTGTTTGCTTTTGTATGGCGTGTCTGATGTGGTTAAGGAAGGTAGTCGTAGTCACCTGCTAGTCAGAATCTACACGATGCACCACTTCTTGCCATTGCCTGGTTAGTTTAGTATATATATTGTGCTTGTACATGCATGTTTTTCATGCAAGTTGCAAGTACCGGGTATCGGCTTTCTTGAATTGCCAGGATGAGCGTACCCTATCACATTATCTCAATGATAAGAGAGGGGAGATAAATTTTCAAGTCCAAATCTCAACCCTTTAAGCCATTTATTCTAATTGAAAAATTAGGACAAGTATCTAAGTTGAGTACCCTCTGAATGCGTCTGATGATGCAATTCGTGATATAAACTCCTTGGTTTGATTTGTATGTATTTTGGCTATGATGAATTTTTCGTATTTTTACCTTTGTGAGTCTTTGGAGTATTTTCTATTAATTAAGCCTAATTAAAAGATTTAATTAATGGTTTAATTAAATAAAAAAATTAATATGATATTTTAATATTTATTTTATTTAATTAATTAGAAAATTAATTAAATAAAATAATTAAATTTGAAAATAAAATAATTAAATTGAAAAATAAAAGTTATAATATTAAATTTGAAATGTGACAATATTTATTTTAATAATAATATATTTGGAGCTTATTTTTAAATAAATGACTAAATAATAATATTATTAAAGCTAATAAATATTTTAGCAATAAAATTTTGAAAAATAAAATTTAAAAGTGGAAAATATATTTTAAATTATTAAAAGATTCTAAATCTCATATGATTAAAATATAAATATATTAAGATTGAAAAGTGGAGATATTGAAGTTAGTGCTTGAGACTTAATAAATAATTAAATTAAATTAGAAAGAGTAAAGTAAATTAGAGTTACAAGCTTGCATGAGAATTAACATGTGTCAACAACACGGGGGTTAGTGCATCAATTAAGCACAAGATGTCTACAATTCTATGACTCATCAAAAAGGATTGGAAAAGACCTATGCTTAGTTGGTGACACCTTTCAGTGGTTTCAAGAAGTATTCCAAAGATTTTTTGAGAGCTCTTGATATTCAAGCATTCATAGAAGCTTAAATGAAAAGCTTAATGGAAGCCACGAGCTACAAGCTAAAATAGAAGTTTCAAAGCTTACATGCAGGGGAGAAGATTCATATGCTCATATCTTTGCTACTTGCTTCTATGCTCCTTCTAACATTTCTAATCACTTGGAGGATTTGATCGGCTTGGATTCTTGGAAGAATTGCGAATGATGGAGAAAGAAATTTTCTATTGACTTCTGAAGCATGGCAAATTAGCATCAGTGTCCAAGTGCACTCGTGATATTCTCATATTCCCTTTGCACTCTTTCTTTTCTTGTCTTCATCATATCTGTTTTATGTGTCTAAATACTCTCTGTGATTGAATCTATTATTTGAAATTGGAATCTAGATATTTTATTTGGATGAGAAAAAAATCATAGAAAATCCTTAGTTCCAAATGAGAAAGAAATTAAATTATAATCGGGTTTGGTTTCGAATTTATATTAAATTAGAAAAATAAGATTTGGAATTAAAATAGAAATTTTATGGTGAAAATTTGAATGATTAGATGTAATATTTCTATCAATTATATTTTTAGATGCGTATGAACAAACTTTTTTATGGTTAAATTTAGAGGAAAATTATTTTAAGAGGAAATTCTTAATTCATCACAAATTGTCCTGTCACTGCCCCTTGGATAGACCCAAACTCAGTCATTCATAACTTTTTATCGAGATCAAATTTATTTCATCGCTCTAGTCAGAATTGGTGCAACTTGGCCCTCTCCAACATATTAAAATTTCAACCCAATCCATCAATTCATTAAGGAGATATGGCCGTCGTACTAGGACTATTTTATTCGAGGACAGATATTTCTCCATTTTCCATAAACGAGAATTCTTTATGCTTAAACTTCACAAAATAATATATCAAAACATGGAATGAATTAAAGATATTATTGAAATATTTCTTTATTATAATCTTATTAAAATGCATTAGTTTTATATGGTTTATTATCTAATCTAATTAAATCAAATTTAATTAAGATTAGTTAATAGTAGAAGAAGTGTAATTAATTATTAGTCAATCTAAGTAAATGGATTTTTAAATGAGAAAAAATTAAAAGAAAGGAGATTTTAATATAGTTTATAAAGTGGAATTTTTATAATGTATATTGAATACTATTTAATATATATTAAACAATTTTAGAGTTGTTTAATGAAGATGATAATGTTAAGAATTTGAAGATTATTCATGTTAAAATCTACAATGGCTCTTATTGGTTTATGATAGGGATCTCTTTCAAACAACGTTTATATAGACAGAAAATTATTAGAACAATTAGAAAATGGAGTCTAATGGTTTATTTCAATATTGATAAAATAATTGTAAGATGATAATTTATATTATGTTGATTTAAATTTATAAACTCTGAATGATATTGGATTAAGACTGAATTATTATATTATTGATTAATACATTTGAATACCTTAATGGAATTAAGAGTTAGCCAAATATTAACTAATGAGTTTATGGAAGGATTCTATAGATTGGGTATTTATAGTTGAGGAGTTTATTATTTATTAATGTTTGTAAGGACTAGCAAACTATTAATAAATAATGGTGTAAATAATTCGATTAGATTTAGTCTAATGAAGATTATATAATGATTAAAGTTTTGTGAAGATATTAGTTTTCGGATTTGAAGTATAATTGATTTTTAATCAATTAATATTCATTGAGTTGATATTATAACTATGATATTAATAATTAAATTGTGTGATAGAGTCTTATTTGAAAAGATTAATGATAATACGAATTTGTCAAACGAATGTTAGTATTCTTTGAAAGAAGACGAATGAAGTCATTATAGATTTATTCTCAATATAGCTTGCTAATAAATATTGAAAAATTATTATTACTAAATTATTAATATTAAAATTTGAATATTTAATTATAGTTGACTTTTATCTTACAGAATTATAGTTAGTTATTAGTCAACTGATATTAATTGGAACGTTGCTATGGTTATGCAATTATTAATTAAATCAATTAATAAGAGTTAATTAGATTTAATTAATAATTAAGTTATGTAATAGAGATTTAATTGATATAATTCTTTTAATGAGATTTTAAAAGTTTTGATATCAAGTTGATAGGTCTTAATCTAATGACTTGAATAATGATTTTAGATATTTTAATAGTGAAGACATAGTAATATATAATTGAGAATTATTAGAATAATAAAAGGTCAAGGATTGTGAATCGATGTTAATTGATCATTTTAATAAGTTATAATCTTTTTGTTAAAAGATTGATAATTGTCTCTCTTATAATTTATAACGAATAATGATCCTAGAAAAGTTGAAAGGTTAATCAATTAGAATATAGATCATGGTTAAATATAGAACAATTTAATTAAATGTCAATGATGATCAGTTTAGTGAATATTTATCCTTAAGTTATTCTTAGAATGTAATTCTTAATAATAGAAGGATAATGCTATCGGGGAAATTGGGTTGACTTGTAGGTCAAATGATGAAACTTAAAACACTTGAAGTATACTTGGAAACAGAAAACTGAAAACACCTACACATTATTCAACTATATAAATTTCATAAACCAAAACATGTCTTTGTATCTTTTATTCTATATGCTTCTTGTTTTGAGTTTTGGGTTGACTAGTGTTGACCAGTCCTAAGATGTTACCAGAGGCTTAGGGGTTATGAAATATGATGGCATGTTGATCTTATTTGGTCTTGATCTTTATAAGCCCAACCATTTTAATGGGATTGTATGCTCTATGAAATGTTTGTATTTGTTCTTCAGCCTTCATGTGTGAAGCTGAGATGTATATATATCTAAGATGCTTGAGCTAATCATTTTTGAGTCATCGATCAGTTATCTTTGGATTACATTCTAGTCGCCATGAAGGGACTGAAATGTGAATTTATTTCTTGATGATGTCATGTTGTGACGTATTTGACTCAACCATTTTGGAGTCTTTATAGATTATTTTTTTATGGATTATCTTTTGGATTTTCTTTACAGTCGCTTGTACAAGACTGTGGTGATATATGATTCCATGAGCTTAGGATAGGTAATCTACTCGTAGTGTCAGGAAGTGGCTTGCAATGGGGGTCGGGGCCCTAAGTGGATGTTAGGGTAAGCTATTGTAAGTTTGGTTAATAAGTGATAACATTTACACACTAAATGGGGATTAAATTAACCTAAAAGGATAATTGTTTTGATGTTCTCGCCCATGCCTTGAGTGCTTGTACAGATTAGGATGGGAGTAGTGAGAATGCATGGTTGCAACCGTGCATTTCGTAGTATTCCTCGTCAGTACGAGAGGATGCTAGTGGCCGCATGAGATTAGTATGGACCCTTGTAGTTTAGCTAACTGCCAGGGTAACTTGTACGTGATAATTGCGATGACACTTTCTCGCTTGTAGAGTAGGTTTCCTACAAGTCTTTGTGTGCCTCTGAGAATTAGATGTCGATTTTGTGTGCGATTGGAACCTTTGAGTTAGTATTCTTTTAAGATTCTTGGACTTCTAAAGATTTGAGCTATGTGTTATGGATAGCCTGTTTGAGACTTGAGATTATCTCCTCAGCACAGTGGGAGTGGACCACTTATGTTTCACACGGTCGGGTGGTAGTGTATTTTCACTCTTATCATTTGAGATCCGTCGAAGATACCGTGGCTGGAGTATTCTTGGTTGGTATTTATCTTCATTATGTTCTTCGAGCATTATGATAGATGATATACCTTATGATGGATGTATTTGTTGGTATTCTTCCTATATTGATGATTTGCATATGTTAAATGATTTATTATGCTTTACTTTGCATGTTAGTAGGATGTTTTAAGAGTGACATTCCTACTATGTTAATACCGATGATCTCTTCGGTGCTTTGGACTGTTACACATGGAGGGATGGCTAGGATCCACGATGGTGTAATGATGCTATTTACGGTTGGGAGGAACCGTGCACTTAGTTATTTATGTTTGTGATATATGGTTATCTTTTGTGATGGATGTTTATATCTTTTGTAATGATGTATCATGTATGATATGCGATTTTATTTATGTTATTGCATCATGGATTAATATTAGATGATGATGATGTACTTTATTTACTTGGATGTTTATTCTTTGAAGCTTTTCATACCTTGTGATATGTACAGTGGATGATTGAGCTAAACTAAAATATATTTACAAAAGGACACTTGTATATTGTTTAAGTACATTGGATGTATCATTGTTATTTCATAAAGATGAGATATTTGATGAATAGTTAATTTAGATGTAATACAACATTAAAGAATCTTTAAAGAATGTAGCCTGTTATGTATATATGTTATGTTTATTTTTGTTTGAATTGTTGTTATTGCTTTCGCAATTGTTATGAATGGTTTTATCTTTCATGTTTAAAAAAAATTTGTTTGGCAAACATAGTAAAATTCTTTGGATCCCTTGGCGGGGCATTACATGACTAGTTTCAAAAAGAATTTTGAAATAATTAAATGAAATTATTTAATTAAATGGAGTACTTACTTCGAATTAATTAAACAAAGTTATTTAATGAAATGATAAGACATTCCTAATTAATTAAATGAAGTTATTTAATTAAATAAGAAAAGTGTCTCTAATTAATTAAAGATTACTTAATTAAATAGAAAAAGTAATTATGAGACATATCTCATATTATTAAATTAAACATTTCAAAAAAATTTGTCTTCAGTTATAAAAGAGAAATTTTTAGTTCACTATTGATAAAAAATGAGTTAAATCAGTTAACTCCTTTTTTAATCAAATTGAATCAGTTAACTCTTTATTTTACTCAAATTAAATTTGTTAACTCCTTTTAATTTGGAAATCTCCCTTTATGACTGAACCTCACTTTTAATCCTAACCGTTGATTGAAATTGATCTCAATCGTTGATGAATTTCAGGAAAGTCTATTTAAGAGACCCTAATATCTTCATTTTGAAAAGTTGAATGAGAATTTGCACCGAATTGTTGCTAGAATTCATAATCACATTTTCTCATATTGACATACAGAAAGATCAAGTTTGACCAAAAGTTGACCAAATTTAACCACGGTTGACTTGAGCTGACTAGTTTCAAAAAAAAATTTGAAATACTTAAACAAAATTATTTAATTAAATTGAGTACTTACTTCTAGTTAATTAAACAAAGTTATTTAATTAAATGAGCAACCATTCCTAATTAATTAAATAAAGTTATTTAATTAAATAAAAAAAGTGTCTCTAATTAATTAAGATTATTTAATTAAATAGAAAAAGTAATTATGAGAGCATATCTCATTTTATTAAATTAAATATCTAAACAAAATCTCTCTTCAGTTCAAAAAGGGAAATTTTTAGTTCACTATTGATAAATATTGAGTTAAATCAGTTAACTCCTTTTTCTACTCAAATTGAATCAGTTAAGTCCTTATTTTACTCAAATTAAATCTGTTAATTCCCTTTAATTTGAAAATCTCCTTTTATGACTGACCTTCACCTTTAATCCTGACCGTTGATTGAAATTGATCTCAACCGTTGATGAATTCCAAGAAAGTCTATTTAAGAGACCCTAATATCTTCATTTTGAAAAGTTGAATGAGAATTTGCATTGAATTGTTGCTGGAATTCGTACTCACATTTGCTCATATTCACATACATAAAGATAAAGTTTGACCAAAAGTTGACCAGATTTAACCACGGTTGACTTGAGTTGTCTAGTTTCGAAATGAATTTTGAAATAATTAAACGGAATTATTTAATTAAATGGAGTACTTACTTCTCATTCATTAAATAAAGTTATTTAATTAAATGAGAACCAATTCCTAATTAATTAAATAAAGTTATTTAATTAAATAAGTAAAGTGTCTCTAATTAATTAAAGATTATTTAATTAAATAGAAAAAGTAATTATGAGAGCATATCTCATTTTATTAAATTAAATATCTCAACAAAATCTCTGTTCAGTTCAAAAAGGGAAATTTTTAGTTCACTATTGATCAAAAATGAGTTAAATCAGTTAACTCCTTTTTCTACTCAAATTGAATTAGTTAACTCCTTATTTTACTCAAATTAAATCTGTTAACTCCATTTAATTTGGAAATCTCCCTATATGACTAAACTTCACCTTTAATACTGACCGTTGATGAATTCTAGGAAAGTCTATTTAAGAGACCCTCATTTCTTAATTTTGAAAGGTTGAATAAGAATTTGCATCGAATTGTTGCTAGAACTCATACTCACATTTGCTCATATTCACATACGCAGAGATCAAGTTTGACCAAAACTTGACCAAATTTAGCCACGGTTGACTTGAGTTGACTAGTTTCGAAAAGAATTTTGAAATAACTAAAACAATTTATTTAATTAAATGGAGTACTTACTTCTAATTAATTAAACAAAGTTATTTAATTAAATGAGAAGCCATTCCTAATTAATTAAATGAAGTTATTTAATTAAATAAAAAAAGTAATTATGAGAGCATATCTCATTTTATTAAATTAAATATCTCAAGAAAATCTCTCTTAAGTTCAAAAAGGAAAATTTCCAGTTCACTGTTGATCAAGAATGAGTTAAATCAGTTAACTCCTTTTTCTACTCAAATTGAATCAGTTAAATCCTTATTTTGCTCAAATTAAATCCGTTAACTCTCTTTAATTTGGAAATCTCCCTTTATGACTGAACTTCACCATTAATCTTGACCATTGTTTGAAATCGACCTCAACCGTTGATGAATTCTAAGAAAGTCTATTTAAGAGACCCTCATCTCTTCATTTTGAAAGGTGGAATGAGAATTTGCATCGAATTGTTGCTTGAATTCATACTCACATTTTCTCATATTAACATATGCAAAGATCAAGTTTGACCAAAAGTTGACCAGATTTAACCACGGTTGACTTGAGTTGACTAGTTTCAAATTTTTTTTTGAAATAATTAAAAGAATTTATTTAATTAAATGGAGTACTTACTTCTAATTAATTAAACAAAGTTATTTAATTAAATGAGAAGCCATTCCTAATTAATTAAATGAAGTTATTTAATTAAATAAAAAAAGTGTCTCTAATTAATTAAAGATTATTTAATTAAATAGAAAAAGTAATTACGAGAGCATATCTCATTTTATTAAATTAAATATCTCAACAAAATCTCTCTTCAGCTCAAAAAAGGAAATTTTCAGTTCACTATTGATAAAAAATGAGTTAAATCAGTTAACTCCTTTTTCTACTCAAATTGAATCAGTTAACTACTTATTTTGCTCAAATTAAATCCGTTAACTCCCTTTAATTTGTAAATCTCCCTTTATCACTGAACTTCACCTTTAATCCTCACCGTTGATTGAAATCGATCTTAATAGAGGATGAATTTCAGGAAAGTCTATTTAAGAGACCCTCATCTCTTCATTTTGAAATGTTGAATGAGAGTTTGCATAGAATTATTGTTGGAATTCATACTCACATTTGCTCATATTCACATACGCAAAGATCAAGTTTGACCAAAAGTTGACCAGATTTAACCACGGTTGACTTGAGTTGACTAGTTTCGAAAATAATTTTGAAATAATTGAACAAAATTATTTAATTAAATGGATTACTTACTTCTAATTAATTAAACAACGTTATTTAATTAAACGAGAAGCCATTGACAATAAATTAAATGAAGTTATGTAGTTAAATAAAAAAAGTGTCTCTAATTAATTAAAGATTATTTAATTAAATAGAAAAAGTAATTATGAGAGCATATCTCATTTTATTAAATTAAATATCTCAACAAAATCTCTCTTCAGTTGAAAAAGGGAAATTTCGAGTTCACTATTGATAAAAAATGAGTTAAATGAGTTAACTCCTTTTTCTACTCAATTTGAATCAGTTAACTCCTTATTTTACTCAAATTAAATCTGTTAACTCTCTTTAATTTGAAAATCTCCCTTTATGACTGAACTTCACTTTTAATTCTGACCGTTGATTGAAATCGATCTCAACCATTGATGAATTTCAGGAAAGTCTATTTAGGAGATCGTCATCTCTTCATTTTGAAAGGTTGAATGAGAATTTGCATCGAATTGTTGCTGGAATTCATACTCACATTTGCTCATATTCACATACACAAAGATTAAGTTTGACCAAAATTTGACCAGATTTAACCACGGTTGACTTGAGTTGACTAGTTTCGAAAAGAATTTTAAAATAATTAAACGAAATTATTTAATTAAATGAAGTACTTACTTTTAATTAATTAAACAAAGTTATTTAATTAAATGCGAAGCCATTCCTAATTAATTAAATGAAGTTATTTAATTAAATAAGAAAAGTGTCTCTAATTAATTAAAGATTATTTAATTAAATAGAAAAAGTAATTATGAGAGCATATCTCATTTTATTAAATTAAATATCTCAACGAAATCTCTCTTCAGTTCAAAATGGGAAATTTTCAGTTCAATATTGATAAAAAATGAGTTAATTCAGTTAACTGCTTTTTCTACTCAAATTGAATCAGTTAACTCCATATTTTAGTCAAATTAAATATGTTAACTCCCTTTAATTTTGAAATCTCCATTTATGACTGAACCTCACCTTTAATCCTGACCGTTGATTGAAATCGATTTCAACTGTTGATGAATTACAGGAAAGTCTATTTAAGAGACCCTCATCTCTTCATTTTGAAAGGTTGAATGAGAATTTGTATCAAATTGTTGCTCGAATTCATACTCACATTTGCTCATATTCACATACGCAAAGATCAAATTTGACCAGATTTAACCACGGTTTACTTGAGTTGACTAGTTTCGAAAAGAATTTTGAAATAATTAAACGAAATTATTTAATTAAATGGAGTACTTGCTTCTAATTAATTAAACAAAGTTATTTAATTAAATAAGAAGCCATTCCTAATTAATTAAATGAAGTTATTTAATTAAATAAGAAAAGTGCCTCTAATTAATTAAAGATTATTTAACTAAATAGAAAAAGTAATTATGAGAGCATATCTCATTTTATTAAATTAAATATCTCAAAAAAATCTCTCTTCAGTTCAACAAGGAAAATTTCTAGTTCACTATTGATAAAAAATGAGTTAAATCAGTTAACTCCTTTTTCTAGTCAAATTGAATTAGTTAACTCCTTATTTTACTCAAATTAAATCTGTTAACTCCCTTTAATTTGGAAATCTCCCTTTATGACTGAACTTCACCTTTAAATCCTGACAATTGATTGAAATTGATCTCAACCGTTGATGAATTCTAGGAAAGTCTATTTAAGAGACCCTCATATCTTAGTTTTGAATGGTTGAATGAGAATTTGCATCGAATTGTTGCTGGAATTCATACTCACATTTGCTCAAATTCACAGACACAAAGATCAAGTTTGACCAAAAGTTGACCAGATTTAACCATGGTTGACTTGAGTTGTCTAGTTTCAAAAAGAATTTTGAAATAATTAAACAAAATTATTTAATTAAATGGAGTACTTACTTCTAATTAATTAAACTTAGTTATTTAATTAAATGAGAAGCCATTCCTAATTAATTAAATGAAGTTATTTAATTAAATAAGAAAAGTGTCTCTAATTAATTAAAAATTATTTAATTAAATAGAAAAAATAATTACGAGAGCATATCTCATTTTATTAAATTAAATATTTCAACAAAATCTCTCTTCAGTTCAAAATGGGAAATTTCCAGTTCACTATTGATCAAATATGAGTTAAATCAGTTAACTCCTTTTTCTACTCAAATTGAATCAGCTAACTCCTTATTTTACTCAAATTAAATCTGTTAACTCCCTTTAGTTTAAAATTCTCCCTTTATGACTGAACATCACCTTTAATCCTGATCGTTGATTGAAATCGATCTCAACTGTTGATGAATTCCAAGAAAGTCTATTTAAGAGACCCTCATCTCTTCATTTTGAAAGGTTCAATGAGAATTTGCATCGAATTGTTGTTAGAATTCATTCTCACATTTGTTCATATTCACATATGCAAAGATCAAGTTTGACCAAAAGTTGATCAGATTTAACCATGTTGACTTGAGTTGACTAATTTTGTAAAAAAAATTAAAATTATTAAATGAAATTATTTAACTAAATGGAGTACTTGCTTCCCATTAATTAAACAAAGTTATTTAATTAAATAAGAAGCCATTCCTTATTAATTAAATGAAGTGATTTAATTAAATAAGAAAAGTGTCTCTAATTAATTAAAGATTATTTAATTAAATAGAAAAAATAATTATGAGAGCATATCTCATTTTATTATATTAAATATCTCAACAAAACCTCTCATCAGTTCAAAAAGGAAAATTTCCAGTTCACTATTGATGAAAAATGAGTTTAAAAAGTTAATTCCTTTTTCTACTCAAATTGAATCAGTTAACTCCTTATTTTACTCAAATTAAATCTGTTAACTTCCTTTAATTTGGAAATCTCCCTTTATGACTGAACTTCACGTTTAATCCTAACCATTGATTGAAATCGATCTCAACCGTTGATGAATTCCAGGATAGTCTATTTAAGAGACCCTCATCTCTTCATTTTGAAAGGTTGAATAAGAATTTGCATCGAATTGGTGCTGGAATTCATACTCACATTTGCTCATATTCACATACGCAAATATCAAGTTTGCTCAAAAGTTGACCAGATTTAACCATAGTTGACTAGTTTTGAAAAGAATTTCGAAATAATTAAACGAAATTATTTAATTAAATGGAGTACTTACTTCTAATTAATTAAACAAAGCTATTTAATTAAATGAGAAGTCATTCCTAATTAATTAAATGGAGTTATTTAATTAAATAAGAAAAGTGTCTCTAATTAATTAAAGATTATTTAATTAAATAGAAAAAGTAATTATGAGAGCATATCTCATTTTATTAAATTAAATATCTCAAAAAAATCTCTTCAGTTCAAAAAGGGAAATTTTCAGTCCACTATTGATCAAAAATGAGTTAAATCAATTAACTCCTTTTTCTACTCAAATTGAATCAGTTAACTCTTTAGTTTACTCTAGTTAAATCTATTAACTCCCTTTAATTTGAAAATCTTCCTTTATCATTGAACTTCACCTTTAATCCTAACCGTTGATTGAAATCGATCTCAACCATTGATGAATTCCAGGAAAGTCTATTTAAGAGACCCTCATCTCTTCATTTTGAAAAGTTGAATGAGAATTTGCATCGAATTGTTGCTGGAATTCATACTCAAATTTGCTCATGTTCACATACGCAAAGATCAAGTTTGACCAAAAGTTGACCATATTTAACCACGATTGACTTGAGTTGAATAGTTTCAAAATAAATTTTGAAATAATTAAACGAAATTATTTAATTAAATGGAGTATTTACTTCTAATTAATTAAACAAAGTTATTTAATTAAATGAGAAGCCATTCTTAATTAATTAAATGAAGTTATTTAATTAAATAAGAAAAATGTGTCTAATTAATTAAATAGAAAAAGTAATTATGAGAGCATATCTCATTTTATTAAATTAAATATCTCAACAAAATCTCTCTTTAGTTCAAAAAGAGAAATTTCCAGTTCACTATTGACCAAAAATGGGTTAAATTAGTTAACTCTTTTTTCTACTAAAATTGAATTAGTTAACTCCTTATTTTACTCAAATTAAATCTGTTAACACCCTCTGATTTGGAAATCTCCCTTTATGACTAAACTTCACCTTTAATCCTGACCATTGATTGAAATCGATCTCAATCGTTGATGAATTATAGGAAAGTCTATTTAAGAGACCCTCATCTCTTCATTTTGAAAGGTTGAATGAGAATTCACATCGAATTGTTGCTGGAATTCATACTCAGTTGCTGATATTCACATACGCATAGATCAAGTTTGACCAAAAGTTTACCAGATTTTACCACGGTTGACTTGAGTTGACTAGTTTTGAAAAGAATTTTGAAATAATTAAACGAAATTATTTAATTAAATGGAGTACTTACTTCTAATTAATTAAAAAAAGTTTTTTAATTAAATGAGAAGCCATTCCTAATTAATTAAATGAAGTTATTTAATTAAATAAGAAAAGTGTCTCTAATTAATTAAATATTGTTTAATTAAATAGAAAAATTAATTATGAGAGCATATCTCATTTTATTAAATTAAACATCTTAACAAAATCTCTCTTCAGTTGAAAAAGGGAAATTTCTAGTTCACTATTGATATAAAATGAGTTAAATCAGTTAACTCTTTTTTCTACTCAAATTGAATTAGTTAACTCTTTATTTTACTCAATTTATATCTGTTAACTCCCTTTAATTTGGAAATCTCCCTTTATGACTGAACTTCACCTTTAATCCTTCCCGTTGATGTAAATCGATCTCAACCGTTGATGAATTCTAGGAAAGTCTATTTAAGAGACCTTCATCTCTTCATTTTGAAAGGTTGAAGGAGAATTTGCATCGAATTGTTGCTGGAATTCATACTCACATTTGCTCATATTCTGTAGTGCCTACCTTCGTTCACATCTTTTTTGGACATTGTTGTTATTATCAGACTATGATGGACTAGTTTTATGTTGATGGATTAGTGGTATTGTTTTGACACTATCAGACATTATGTTATGGATTCAGAGGTTATGAGAGGAGATCATTTAGAATTTACATTTCATACATACATGATGATCATTATACTTTTTTCAATTATTATTGATGATTAGTTGATGATTATTATCTCATGTGTTTTATTATGGATACTTACCCCATACTTGCATGTGCATGGTGTGCGTGTTTTCTTATTGTATGACGTTTCTGATGTGATTAAGGAAGGGAGTCATAGTCACTTTCTTAGTCAAGATCTACACGATGCACCACTTCCTACCATTGTCTGTTTAGCTTAGCATATATATATTTTATGTATATGCATAGTTTTTCTGTAGGTCGCAGGTACTGGGTATCGACTTCCCTGAATTGCCAGGATTAGCATACCCTATTATACTATCTTAATGATAAGAGAAGGGAGATAAATTCTCAAGTCCAAATTTCAAACCCTTAAACCAATTGTCCTAGTGAGGTAGGACAAGTATCTGGATATTTTAACCACCGAATGTGTCAGATGACGTAATTCATGATTTTTAACCCTTTAGACTGATTTTGAGTGATTTGCTCTATGATGGATTTTCATATTTTATCTTGGAAGTCTATGGTGAATTTTAAATTAATTAAGTCTTAATAAATAGATTTAATTAATAAATTAATTATTTGAGAAAATTAATATAAAATATCATGTTATTTGATATTTTGATTATAATTAATTGAATGGGAATTAATTGAGAAAAAAGAATTAAATAAAAGAAAATTAGAAATTAAAATTAATAATAATAATAAAATAATAATAAAGTAATCAATAAATAATAATAATAAAAGTTATAAAAATTAAAATAAAAGTTATAAATATTTAAATAGAAATTATATTAAAGTGAATTGGAGTTTGTCATGCCCAAAAATTATGGCCAAAAAAACACACCAAATTTTTTTTTTCTTTTTTTTAATTTTTTATTTTTTATTTAAATGTATTTATTTAAACTTAAGTGCACTAAGTTGATACAGTAAGTTCACATGAAACAAGGATGCCAAGAAGGCGGTTACACGAACTCTTAACAATCAATTGATTCAGTTAACAACCCCTCTTATTTAATTAGAAGACCCAATTAATTGATAGATTTAATAAATCCCTTTAAAAGATTTACACTCTAAGAACATTAGTAAATTTCTTAAATACAATTTTATTTCAATTTTACATATGAATTTGTCGTCAACTTCGACAAGGAGTAAAACTAAAATTATCATTCATTTTATGAGTTAATCTGGATTGCATGACCCTCCAATAGACATAGATCAATTTTAAACTATAAAATTCTAATGTTTAAGACTTATAAATTTAAACCACATTTTACTAATCCTGAAAATAAAACTTCCCATTAAGAACTGCTAATCGACTAATTAAACTTAATTAAGTTATCCTTAACTACATTAAATAATAACTATATTGCATTCACAGAATTTAATAATTAACGTTACAAATTAACAATTAATAAATAAACAGATAAAACTATTTTAGAACGATTCTTTAATTAATAATATTCATTAATTATTAAATTCGCTAAGCTAAAATTATTAAATTTATAAGTTGTTAATGAACTTCATTAATACACATTATAATTTAAACTAATAATTAAATAAAATAAAAATAAAAACTACTAACAACTATTTTTAACTAATCTATATAAACGAAAATTTAATTTAAACTAAACTATATAAATGAAAATTTAATTTTAACTAAACTATAAAAAAAAATTTAAAAAAAATAATAAAAAAAAATTTTAAAACGCCGCCCCACGCATATATATGCGTGGGGGATCCCACGCAATATATGTGTGGGCCTCACGCATACACATGCGTGGGGATCCCACGCATTTAAATGCATGGTCCTCACGCATGGGTATGCGTGGGGTCTTCCACGCGTACGGGGACTGGCCGCCGGGTACGAGCCGCAGGCTCTGCCCGAAATTCAAATTTTTTTTTGTTTTTTTTTTTTTTTAAATTTTTTTTTTGATGGGTTGTATTAAATAAGGTAGGTCGCCCACCCTTTGAAGCCTTAAAATAGGAGGGTGATTTACTATAATTTATTGACTGTAATAGAGGGGTCTCCCCTTTTTTTTTTTGCCCATACATTTTCCAGCAAGTTTGAGCACCTACAGGCCTCTATTTTTTTTGAGATTAAGTCTTTATCAAATTTCTCCATTGATCTTGAGACATGGGTGTCAATAGATTGGTGAATCTATACATTGCATATTACATCATGAACACAACCATACATTAATCAAATGATATGCTTATAACATTTTTTTTTTTTTTTTTTAAAACTAACTTTAGTTCCTCTTCCTTTGTTGTTGGATCAATACAATTCTATTTTCTTTCACATACAAATGCAACAACTGCATATGAATCCAATTTTATACATAATGCAACTAATTACTCTATGGGAATGGAAAATAGAAAGATCACAATGGATGTTTAAATTCTCTATAATTTCATATGCATATATTTTCTCCATACCATTCTAATGTCTATTTGAACTCAGCCTTTCCTAACATAATTCTTTCATATACAAGATTAACATTCAACATTCTCAATCCATCATACAAGATATAAGATAACTCAATACCTCTTTCCTTTCTTTCTTCAATACATCCCAAGGTTTGAGAGTAATTAATATAGTTTCACACAACCAACAATTCTCCCTTACATATCCATTTTTTTTTTTGTTATACATCCATCAAAATAATATGCATGAACAAAAAGGTGGTTGAATTGGCTATAACAAGTTTCACAAAATGAGAAGACCATTTAACATACATTACGCAAATTTTCCAAAGAACATGGGAGCAATGCAAGGAAATTCTCATAATCTCTTTTTTTTTGTATTATTCATCCTGGTTCAAAGGCTCCACTCGGGAAAGAACCAGTAAGAAAACCCGAGGTCATTGCCCAATACTTCCAAGTTTCCAATCCATTTTACATCATTTTACAACTCACATAAATCTCTACAAACTTCCAACATGTGCTATCTTCCAAATAACTTCAAAATCACAATAAAGGATAATGGGGAAGACAAAACTAAAACAAGGTGGATAATCACAACAGCATCAAATCAAACATACACTCCAAACCCGGTTTGCACAATAGATCTATACATGGAATCAAAACAAGGGGGGAGGTGGATTTTCCCAATGGGAGAAGTCAATCACCATTCCATTACATGGCCCTTTCAGGGCTTGAATTTTAAGAATTTCCATTCTATATAAGGCCCTTTCGGGGCTCCAATCACAAGGATACTCATTTTCTCTTCATACACATGATTTCACAACATCAATAAGGAAGGTGATGACAAGTAGGGGCCCATACACCCTACCCTTTTTTCCTTCCTCTCACCATGAAAGGAGACTCTCACCAATGAGGTCCAACTAAAGCCCTACCCCCATACATGGCCACTTCTTCCCTATCCAAGGGTGAGTGATGCCATCACAATCCCCATGAAAACTCAAAGAACAAGGTCTCAACAAAGCAAGAAATGAAATGCAAAACAAGGTAAAATTCCCTCCAATATCCTCCCAATACACACAACATAAAAGGACAAGAACCTTCACAATACTATAACAAGATTCACACATGATCAACAAAAAGGAAAGCTAAGCCCATGAGAGAGAAATTCCTACCTCCACAAGTGTTATGGCAACAATGGAAGTTTTTGAGAAGAGCTTCTTTCCTTTCTCCTTCCTTCAATCTTCAAGCTTGCTCTCTAAAAACTAGAGATTGGGTAACCCCCTTCACTACTTCCCAAGTGCCTCTAAATAAGAATCTACTTAACTAGGCTTAGGGTAACCCCTTGGTGGAGTCAAGGTCACCAACCTATGAAGTGACAACCAATTTCGAATTCAAGCAAAGATGGAGTGTTTGAGTGACCATAAAGGTCAACCAAGGAGACTTGGGGAGTGGAAAACACTCCCAACCCAAACCCTTACCCTTAGGGTAATTAATTTTGAATTTTTAAGACTTAAGGATTTAATAAGGACAATAAAACTAGGGGAAACAAACTACCAAAAGAAATACACCTTAAAGATGGACTAGGTAAAAAAGAATATAGCACAAAATAAACATGGGGTTCAGCTTTTGTCTTCCCATTGGATTTTCCGGCTAAATTTCCTGCACACTCATTGCACACGTCAGTAATTCGAGAAGCACATGTATATATATATATATATATATATAAATACGCATCAACAATTTCATGAAATTTAAAACATCCATTCTTCCATAATCTATTCATTCATCTCATTCTACTCATTAAAATTGGAGATTCAAAGTGTTAGTTTGCATTCATTTATTTTATCAGCATATACGTTATCAAACATTAAACTACAGAAATCAAATATCTGAAATAAAGCATCATACATCATAATTAGCAAAATAATGTTCAGTGCCACAAATAATGCTCTGACATATCGAGCCATAAAAAAAAAATAATATATAGTATCATCGAGGCTAGGATGGGTCGAGGCGGGGCCTCACAGAGTTATAAGCTTGCATAAGAATTAACGAACTTCTCTATTTCTCATGTGTCAACAACACGAGGATTAGTGCATCAATTAAGCACATGGTGTCTACAACCCTATGGCTCATCTTGAAGGTTGGAAAAGACCCATGCTTAGTTGGTGATACCTTCCAGCTGTTTCTAAAAGCATTCTAAATGTTTCCTGAAAGCTCTTTATATTCAGGCATTCGTAGAAGCTTAGACATAGCGTTGGGAGAACAATTGGAGCATTGGAGGACTCGAGAATTCTGAAGAAGGGAGGAGCTTGCTTTGCGAATTTTCTAAAGAAGAGCAATTTAGCATCAGAATCCAGGTAGATTCTTGTGATTTTAATTATGTTATTTTCGCATCACACATTCCCTGTCTTCTTCGTGTCTTCCATATGTCTTCTGAGAAGTTTCATATTTATATGCATTCTCAATATGGGTAGATTAATTTATTAGAGAATTTTATATGCATTCTATAATGCAAATATTTTATTCTTAAATTGTAGATATAATCTTTGTGAAAAAAAAAAAACATACATGGTTATATATATTCAGATCAGCATACATATACATATATATATACATATATATACATATATACATATATATACATATATATATATATATATATATGCATATGTATACATTTATTATGAATCTATTATAAAATTTGAATATATATATATATATATATAATACGCCGAATGAGCGATTGATAAATCGCAGTGGAGAAATTTAATAAATTGCATCGCGATTCATATCGCACGAATCAATGTATATAATGAAATGTCTTGGGCACAAATTGTACCCATGCCTGCGGAAGGCAGAGACCTACCGTCGCAAGTCTGCGGGGACAAGGGTACTACGTACTCGCTGTCGGCGCAGTGCATGCGACCGCAGGTACTGCGTACTGCAAAAAGTGTTTAGGGGGGTAAATTAATGTTTATGTGATGAATTTTTTTTTATGTTAAAACGTTTATAAAAAATCGATTCTCATTGCTATGTAATATGGTGTCAATCGAAATTGTTAAATCGATTTTATGAAAACGTATTAACTATTTATATATTTACATATGTATGTATGTATATATATATATATTTAAATATATATATATATATATATATATATATATGTATGTATATATGTAATATGTAAACATGTTATTTATAAATTTAAGTTATTATTATTTGATAAATGATTTATATTGAAGGTTTATTTTCATAAAGGTGACTCTTTAATAACTTTCAACTATTTAATAATTTAATTGTTTTAAATTATTAAATAAAGAATTGATAGTTTGGTGTGGAATGTATCAAACAAATATTATTAATTGGAAAATGGATTTTTTTTAGTTCTAATAAGGAAAACTTTTATCCAAAAACAATATCTGTGTTCCTCCATTCAAACTTGGAAACTAAAACTGAGATCTCTACATTTTGTAAACTTGGTATAATAAAAACATGTGTTTGCATTGTGTATTCTTTAAGCTATTGTTTTGGGTTTTGGGTTGACTTGTCTTGACCAGAATAGGACGTCTACCAGAGGCTTGGGGGTTATGTTTGACCAAAAGTTGACCATATTTAACCACGGTTGACTTGAGTTGACTAGTTTCGAAAAAAAATTTGAAATAATTAAACGAAATTATTAAATTAAATGGAAATAGATTTGAAAATGGTTTCAAGATTTATGGCCAAATCCATTAGTGAAATTATTGGATAAATTTAAAAAACAATTACCTTTTAAGAAGAAATTTTGAATTGTCCTGTCACTGCCCCTTGGATAGACCCAAACTCAGTTATTCATAACTTTTTATTGTGATCAAATTTATTCGATCACTCCGGTTAGAATTGGCGCAACTTGGCCCTCTCCAACATATTTTAATTTTCGCTCGATCCAACGGTTCATTAGGGAGATATGACCGTCGTACTGAAATTGTTTTATTCAAAGACAGATATTTTTCCATTTTTTCATAATCAAGAGTTCTTTATGCTTAAACTTCACAAAAATAATATATCAAAGAATGGAATGAATTAAGATATTATTGCAATCTTCCTTTATTAGAATTTTATTAATATGCATTAGTTTTACATGATTTATTATCTAATCTAATTAAATCAAATTTAATTAAGATTAGTTAATAGTAGAAGAAGTGTAATTAATTATTAGTAAATCTAAGTAAATAGATTTTTAAATGAGAGAGAATTAAAAGAAAAGAGATTTTTTATATTGGACTTTTTGTAATGTATATTAAATACTATTTAATATATATTAAATAATTTAGAGATGGTAATTTTATATTATGTTTTTAAATGAAGAGATTTTAATGATAATGGATTAAGATTTAATTGACATGAAGTCACTATTATAACATTGTTATAATTTGAATTACTATGGTATTATTAATACGTTATATATTATTAACTAAATTATTGATATACCTTAATGGTATTAAGAGTTAACTAATGAAGTTTATGTAAAGTTCTCTATATTGATTAATAATAGTTTTGATGAGTTTATTATTTATTAATGTTTGTTGGGACTAACAAATTATTAATAAATAATAGTGTAAATAGTTTAAATAGTTATCAATTAATACGATTAGAGTTAATTTAGGGGAGATTAGTTAATGATTAAAGTACTGTAAAAGATATTAATCAAATTGAATTGGTTAATAATTTGGAGTATTAATTAATTGAATTGTCGTACCATAGGAGAAACTTATTTGAGATAATAATACTTGGTATTGAGGATTTATTATAACTTGTTATTATTAAAATAAAATGAGAACATTGTTGAAAGAATGACGAATGTGGTCATTATAGATTTATTAATAAGATTTTCAATATAGCTTGTTATTAAATATGAATATTTGTGTACTAAATTATAGATGACTTTTAACTTACAAAATTATAGTTAGTTATTAGTCAACTGATATTAATTGGAATGTTGCCTTGGATATGTAATTATTAATTAAATTAATTAGAGTTAGTTAGATTTAATTAATAATCAAGTTATGTAATAGTGTTTTAATTGATATGCTAATATCGATTCCTCTAGCAAAGTTGTCAAGTATTTACATCGAAGTTGATAAGTCGTACTCTCATGACTTGAATAACAACTTTAGATGTTTTAATGGTGAGACTTAGTATTATTGAATTAGAAATTATTAAATGTTAATAGGTCATGGATGGTGTACCTATGTTAATTGTTTGATTTAATTGATCATTTTAATAAAGTTATAATTCTTATTAGTTTTATAATTGATTCTTTTATAAATGAATAATGATCCTTGATTTATCAAGGAGAGTTAATCAATTAGAATATGGATCTTTGTTAAATAAAGAAAGCAATTTAATTAAAATTCAGTGATGATCAATTTAATGAGTAAATAATTATCCTTAAGTTACTCTTAGAATAATGCTATCAGGGAACAAATGGGTTGACTTGTAAGTCAAATGATAACTTTATACACTTGAAAGTATACTTGCAAACAAAAAACTGAAAACCCTACAAATTATTCAACTATGTGAACCAAAACATGTGTTTACATCGTGTATTCTATATGCTTCTTGTTTTTTTATTTTGGGTTGACTAGTGTTGACCAGTCCTAGGTTGTTACCAGAGGTTCAGGGGTTATGAGATGTGATGGCATGTTGATCTTATTTGGTCTTGATCTTTATAAGCCCAACCATAGTTATGTGATCGTATGCTTTATGAAATATTTGTATTTGTTCTTCAGTCTTCATGTGTGAAGCTGATATGTATATATATCTTAGATGCTTGAGCTAATCATTTTTGAGTCATCGATCAGTTATCCTTGGATTACTTTCTAGTTGTCATGATGAGACTGAAATGTGGATTTATTTTTTGATGATGTCATGTTGTCACATGTTTGACTCAACCATTTTGGAGTCTTCAATCAGTATGATTTTGAGATATTCTTGGTTGCTTGTTGAGAACCATTTATCTTGAGATATATTTTGGTTACTAAGAACCAATTGATACTTATGATTATCAGTGATGCCTTCAGTTGCCAATAGAGAACTGTTCTGGTCATGATTTTCTATAGATGCTTTTTCAGATGCTCATGGAGATTTCATGATTCTTATCTTGGAGCTTTGATGATTCTTATTATGGATATTTCATGCTTTTATGCATATTTGATAATTTTATTATGGATTATTATTTATAATTTTGAGATTTATGATTCCATGAGCTTAGAGTAGGTAATCTATTTGTAGTGTCGGGAAGTAGCTTGCAATGGGGGTCGGGGCACTAAATGGCTGCCAGGATAACTCATTGTAAGTTTGGTTAAAAAGTGATAACATTTACACACTAAATGGGGATTAAATGAACTTAAAAAGATAATTGTTTTGATATTCTCGCTCATGCCTTGAGTGCTTGTATAGGCTAGGATGGAAGTAGTGAGAACACATGGTTGCAACCGTGCATTCCGTAGTATGTCTTGTCAGTATGAGAGGATACTAGTGACTGCATGAGATCAGTATGGATCCGTGGAGTTTAGCTAACTGCCAGGATAACTTGTACGTGATAAATGCGATGACACTTTTCCGCTTGCAGAGTAAGTTTCCTACATGTCTTTGTGTGCCTCTGGGAATTGAATGTCGATTTTGTGTGATGGAACCTTTGAGTTAGTATACTTTTAGGATTCTTGAATTTTTTATGCTATGTGTATTGATATTCTGTTTGGGACTTAAAATTATCTCCTCAGCATGGTGGGAGTGGACCACTTAGGTTTGATATTCTTATATTGATGATTTTATTTACATTACATATGTTAGTTGATGATTTATTCTGCTTTACTTTGCATGTTAGTAGGATGTTTTAGGAGTGACATTCCTACTATGTTAATACCGATGATCTCTTTGGTACTTTGGAATGTTACACACAGAGGGATGATTAGGATCCACGATGGTCTAATGATGTTGTTTACGGTTGGGAGGAACCGTGCACTTAGTTATTTATGTTTGTGATATATGGTTATCTTTTGTGATGGATGTTTATATCTTTTGTGATGATGTATCATGTATGATATGTGGTTTCATTTATTTTATTGCATCGTGAATTAATATTAGATGATGATGATATAGTTTATTTACTTGGATGTTTATTCTTTTAAGCTTTTCATACCCTGTGATATGTACAGTGGATGATTGAGCTAAACTAAAATATAATTACAAAAAGACACTTGTATATTGTTTAAGTACATTGGATGTATCATTGTTATTTTATAAAGATGGGATGTTAGATGAATAGTTAATTTAGATGTGATACAACATTAAGAGATCTTTAAAGAATGTATCCTGTTATATATATATATGTTATGTTTATTTTCATTTGAATTGTTGCTATTGCTTTCGCAAATGTTATGAATGGTTTTATCTTTCAAGTTTAAAAAAAATTATTTGGCAAACTTAGTAAAAAAATTTGAATCCCTTGGCAGGGTATTACATTTGGTATCAGAGCCCAAGTTTCAACATTGGGAGCTCTCGGTATCTTTTTCAAAACGAAAACTTAAAACTATCATGTGTATCTTTTTCAATTTGAAAACTTAAAACTAAGTGAACTGAAACAGAACTTAAAACTTTTGCTTGCATATTATTTTTATATTTCAACACTTAGCTTTCAAAACTAAAAATTTTACTGAAAATCTAAATGAAGGCAAAACTAAAAATTAAAACTCATTCTAGCTGAAAAACATGTATCTTTTATCTATGTTGTAAGATAGTAAACCTCTGTTTATTTTTGCAATCATTAAGTTGCTCTTGTTTAGAATGAATTAAGGGATCTATTTTAGTAGTTGTTAAAAGAATGAATGTTGGATCAATATGGTTTTCGGTTTACCATTAAACCAAAATCATATTGCTCTAAGGGTGTTGTAATATACTCAAGGGAAACATGTTTCCCTAGAAAGGGAAAGGGTTCAATGGGACCCACATAGTGAGTATCTTAGTTTTTCATTCCTGTAGGCTTCTAGGAGTAAGCCTAATCCTAGGGGGGAGATGTAGTGTCTGCCCCTGGTTCACATTTTTTTATCATTGCTGAACTCTTTTAGAACTAGTTTTATGTTGTTGGTTAGCAACATTCTTTTGAGATTATCAGATATTGTGGTATGGATTCAGTTTTTTATGTGATGAGATTACTTAGACTCTACATTTCATGTATGTATGATGATTATTTTTAGTGTTCACAATTATTGATGATGATTATTACATTTCTTTCAATTATTAATGATGATTTATTATCATATGTGCTTTCTTATGGATACTTACCCCATACTTGCATGTGTATGGTGTGCGTGTTTGCCTTGCGTGTTTGCTTTTGTATGGCGTGTCTGATGTGGTTAAGGAAGGGAGTCGTAGTCACCTGCTAGTCGAGATCTACATGATGCACCACTTCCTACCATTGTCTGTTTAGTTTAGTATATATTGTGTTTGTACATGCATGATTTTTATGCAGGTTGCAGGTACCGGGTATCGACTTCCCTGAATTGCCAGGATGAGCGTACCCTATCACATTATCTCAATGATAAGAGAGGGGAGATAAATTTTAAAGTCCAAATCTCAACCCTTTGAGCCATTTGTCTTAATTGGAAAATTAGGACAAGTATCTGAGTTGAATACCCACTGAATGTGTCGGATGACATATTTTGTGATTTTTAACCCTTTAGATTTATTTTGTATGATTTGTTCTATGATGGATTTTCATATTTTATCTTGAAGGTCTATGGTGAATTTTTCATTAATTAAGTCTTAATAAATAGATTCAATTAATAAATTATTTATTTGAAAAAATTAATAAAATATCATGATCTTTGATATTTTGATTGTAATTAATTAAATGTGAATTATTGGAAAAAATGAATTAAATAAAAGAAAACTAGAAATTAAAATTAATAATAATTATAAAATAATAATAAAGTAATAAATAAAATAATAATTATAAAAGTTATAAAAATTAAAATAAAAGTTATAAAATTTAAATAGAGATTATTTAAAAAGTAAATTGGAGTTATAAGCTTGCATGAGAATTAACATGTGTCAACAACACGGGGGTTAGTGCATCAATTAAGCACAAGGTGTCTACAACTCTATGACTTATCAAAAAGGTTGGAAAAGACCCATGCTTAGTTGGTGACACCTTTCAACAGTTTCAAAAAGCAATCCAAAGGTTTTTTGAGAGCTCTTTATATTCAAACATTCATAGAAGCTTAGAGAGGGGGTGGAGAGCAATTGGAGTATTGGAAGACTTAAGAACTTTGAAAAAGGGAGCTTACTCTGCGGGTTTTCTAAGGAAGAGCGAATTAGCATCAGAATCTGGGTAGATTCTTGTGATTTTTCTTATGCTACTTTCACATCATGCATTTCTGTCTTCTTCATGTCTTCCATATGTTTTCTGAGGAATTTCATATTTTTATTGTATGCATTTTCAATTTGGGCAATTAAATTTATTTGAGAATCTTATATGCATGGATTTTAAAAATAAAAATAAAAAGGTTTGGGTTCGAATTAGATTTGAAAATAGTTTCAAGATTTATGGCCAAATCCATCAGTATGAACTCGTGGAGTTTAGCTAACTGTCAGGGTAACTTGTAAGTGATAAATGCGATGACACTTTCCTGCTTGCAGAGTAGGTTTCCTACATGTCTTTGTGTGCCTCTGGAAATTAGATGTCAGTTTTGTGTTATGGAACTTTTGAGTTAGTATACTTTTAAGATTCCTGAACTTTTTATGCTATGTGTATTGATATCCTGTTTGGGACTTGAGATTATCTCCTTAGCATGGTGGGAGTGGACCACTTAGGTTCCACGCGGTCGGGTAGTAGTGTATTTTCACTCTTATCATTTGAGATCCATTCGAGACACCGTGGCTAGAGTATCCTTGGTTGGTAATTATTCTTTATTATGTTCTTGGAGCATTATGATAGATAATATACTTTATGATGGATGTATTTACTAGTATGTTTCTTATATTGATGATTTACTTTACTTTGCATATGTTAGTTGATGATTTATTATGCTTTACTTTGCATGTTAGTAGGATGTTTTAGGAGTGACATTACTACTATGTTAATACCGATGATCTCTTCGGTGCTTTGGAATGTTATGCATGGAGGGATAACTAGGATCCACGATGGTCTAATGATGCTATTTACGATTGGGACGAACCGTGCACTTAGTTATTTATGTTTGTGATATATAGTTATCTTTTGTGATGGATGTTTATATCTTTTGTGATGATGTATCATGTATGATATGTGATTTCATTTATGTTATTGCATCATAGATTAATATTAGATGATTATGATGTAGTTTATTTACTTGGATGTTTATTCTTTTAAGCATTTCATACCCTGTGATATGTACAGTGGATGATTGAGCTAAACTAAAATATAATTACAAAAGGACACTTGTATATTATTTAAGTACATTGGATGTATCATTGTTATTTCATAAGGATGGGATGTTAGATGAATAGTTAATTAATTAAATGAAGTTACTTAATTAAATAAGAAAAGTGTCTCTAATTAATTAAAAATTATTTAATTAAATAGAAAAAGTAATTATGAGAGCATATCTCATTTTATTAAATTAAATATCTCAACAAAATCTCTCTTCAGTTCAAAAAGAAAAAATTTCAGTTCACTATTGATAAAAAATGAGTTAAATCAGTTAACTCCTTTTTCTACTCAAATTGAATCAGTTAACTTCTTATTTTACTCAAATTAAATCTGTTAACTCTCTTTCACTTGAAAATCTCGCTTTATGACTGAACTTCACCTTTAATCCTAACCGTTGATTGAAATCGATCTCAACAGTTAACGAATTTCAAAAAAGACTATTTAAGAGACCCTCATCTTTTCATTTTGAAAGGTTGAATGAGAATTTGCATCGAATTGTTGCTGGAATTCATACTCACATTTGCTCATATTCACATACGGAAAGATCAAGTTTGACAAAAAGTTGACCAGATTTAACCACAGTTGACTTGAGTTGACTATTTTTGAAACGAATTTTGAAATAATTAAACGAAATTATTTAATTAAATGGAGTACTTACTTCTAATTAATTAAATAAATTTATTTAATTAAATGAGAAGCCATTCCTAATTAATTAAATAAAGTTATTTAATTAAATAAGAAAAGTGTCTCTAATTAATTAAAGATTATTTAATTAAATAGAAAAAGTAATTATCAGAGTGTATCTCATTTTATTAAATTAAATATCTCAACAAAATCTTTCTTCAGTTCAAAAAGTGAAATTTCTAGTTCACTATTGATAAAAAATGAGTTAAATCAGTTAACTCCTTTTTCTACTCAAATTGAATCAGTTAACTTCTTATTTTACTCAAATTAAATCTGTTAACTCCCTTTAATTTGGAAATCTTCGTTTATGACTGAAGTTCACATTTAATCCTGACTGTTGATTGAAATCAATCTCAATCGTTAATGAATTCCAAGAAAGTCTATTTAAGAAACCCTCATCTCTTCATTTTGAAAGGTTGAATGAGAATTTGCATCGAATTGTTGCTGGAATTCATACTCACATTTGCTCATATTCACATACGCAAAAATCAAGTTTGACCAAAAGTTGACCAGATTTAACCACGATGACTTGAGTTGACTAGTTTCGAAAAGAATTTTGAAATAATTAAGTGAAATTATTTAATTCAATGGAGTACTTACTTCTAATTAATTAAACAAAGTTATTTAATTAAATGAGAAGCCATTCCTAATTAATTAAAAGAAGTTATTTAATTAAATAAGAAAAGTGCCTCTAATTAACTAAAGATTATTTAATTAAATAGAAAAAGTAATTATGAAAGCATATCTCATTTTATTAAATTAAATATCTCAACAAAATCTCTCTTCAGTTCAAAAAGGAAAATTTTCAGTTCACTATTGATAAAAAATGAGTTAAATCAATTAACTCATTTTTCTACTCAAATTGAATCAGTCAACTCTTTATTTTACTCAAATTAAATTTGTTTACTCTTTTTAATTTGGAAATCTCCCTTTATGACTGAACTTCACCTTTAATCCTGACCGTTGATTGAAATCGATCTGAACCATTATTGAATTTCAGGAAAGTCTATTTAAGAGACCCTTATCTCTTCATTTTGAAAAGTTGAATGAGAATTTGCATCGAATTGTTGCTGGAATTCATACTCACATTTGCTCATATTCACATACGCAAAGATCAAGTTTGACCAAAAGTTGACCAGATTTAACCACGGGTGACTTGAGTTGACTAGTTTCGCATAGAATTTTGAAATAGTTCAACGAAATTATTTAATTGAATGGAGTACTTACTTCTAATTAATCGAACAAAGTTATTTAATTAAATGAGAAGTCATTCCTAATTAATTAAATGAAGTTATTTAATTAAATAAGAAAAGTGTCTCTAACTAATTAATGATTATTTTATTAAATAGAAAAAGTAATTATGAGAGCATATCTCATTTTCTTAAATTAAATATCTCAACAAAATCTCTCTTCAGTTCAAAAAGGGAAATTTCCAATTCACTATTGATACAAAATGAGTTAAATCAGTTGACTCCTTTTTCTACTCAAATTGAATCAGTTAACTCCTTATTTTACTCAAATTAAATCTGTTAACTCCCTTTAATTTTGAAATTTCCCTTTATGACTGAACTTCACCTTTAATCTTGACCGTTGATTGAAATCGATCTCAACCGTTAATGAATTCTAAGAAAGTCTATTTAAGAGACCCTCATCTCTTCATTTTGAAAGGTTGAATGAGAATTTACATCAAATTGTTGCTGGAATTCATACTCACATTTGCTCATATTCACATACACAAAGATCAAGTTTGACCAAAAGTTGACCAAATTTAACCACAGTTGACTTGAGTTGACTTACTTCTAATTAATTAAACAAAGTTATTTAATTAAATGAGAAGCCATTCCTAATTAATTAAATGAAGTTATTTAATTAAATAACAAAAGTGTCTCTAATTAATTAAAAATTATTTAATTAAATAGAAAAAGTAATTGTTAGAGCATATCTCATTTTATTAAATTAAATATCTCAACAAAATCTCTCTTCAGTTCAAAAAGAAAAATTTTCAATTCACTATTGATGAAAAATGAGTTAAATCGGTTGACTCTTTTTTCTACTCAAATTGAATCAGTTAACTCCTTATTTTACTCAAATTAAATCTGTTAACTCCCTTTAATTTGGAAATCTCTTTTTATGACTAAACTTCAACTTTAATCCTAACCGTTGATTGAAATTGATCTCAATCGTTGATGAATTCCAAGAAAGTCTATTTAAGAGGCCCTCATCTCTTCATTTTGAAAGGTTGAATGAGAATTTGCATCGAGTTGTTGTTGGAATTCATACTCACATTTTTTCATATTCACATACGCAAATCTCAAGTTTGACCAAAAGTTGACTAGATTTAACCACGGTTGAGTTGAGTTTTCTAGTTTCGAATTTTTTTTTGAAATAATTAAACGAAATTATTTAATTAAATGAAGTACTCACTTCCAATTAATTAAACAAAGTTATTTAATTAAATGAGAAGCCATTCCTAACTAATTAAATGAAGTTATTTAATTAAATAAGAAAAGTTTCTCTAATTAATTAAAGATTTTTTAATTAAATAGAAAAAGTAATTATGAGAGCATATATCATTTTATTAAATTAAATATCTCAACAAAATCTCTCTTCAGTTCAAAAAGAGAAATTTTCAGTTCACTATTGATAAAAAATAAGTTAAATCAGTTAACTCCTTTTTCTACTCATATTGAATCAGTTAACTCCTTATTTTACTCAAATTAAATCTGTTAACTCCCTTTAGTTTGGAAATCACCCTTTATGACTGAACTTCACCTTTAATCCTGACTGTTGATTGAAATCAACCTCAACCGTTGATGAATTCCAAGAAAGTCTATTTAAGAGACCCTCATCTCTTCATTTTGAAAGGTTGAATGAAAATTTGCATAGAATTGTTGTTGGAATTCATACTCAAATTTTCTCATATTCACATACGCAAAGATGAAGTTTGACCAAAGGTTGACCAGATTTAACTACGGTTGACTTGAGTTGACTAATTTTGAGAAGAATTTTGAAATAATTAAACGAAATTATTTAATTTAATGCAGTACTTACTTCTAATTAATTAAAAAAAGTTATTTAATTAAATGAGAAGCCATTCCTAATTAATTAAATAAAGTTATTTAATTAAATAAGTAAAGTGTCTCTAATTAATTAAAGATTATTTATTTAAATAAAAAAAGTAATTATGAGAGCATATCTCATTTTCTTAAATTAAATATCTCAACAAAATCTCTCTTGAGTTTAAAAAGGCAAATTTCCAGTTCACTCTTGATAAAAAATGAGTTAAATCAGTTAACTCCTTTTTCTACATAAATTGAATCAGTTAACTTCTTATTTTACTCAAATTAAATTTGTTAATCCCCTTTAATTTGGAAATCTCTCTATATGACTGAACTTCACATTTAATCCTGACCGTTGATTGAAATCGATCTCAACCATTGCTGAATTCTAGGAAAGTCTATTTAAGAGACCCTCATCTCTTTATTTTGAAAGGTTCACTGAAAATTTGTATCGAATTATTGATGGAATTCATACTCACATTTGCTCATATTCACATATGCAAAGATCATGTTTGACCAAAAGTTGACCATATTTAACCACGGTTGACTTGAGTTGATTACTTTCAAAAATAATTTTGAAATAATTAGACGAAATTATTTAATTAAATGGAGTACTGACTTCTAATTAATTAAACAAAGTTATTTAATTAAATGAGAAGCCATTCCTAATTAATTAAATGAAGTTATTTAATTAAATAAGAAAATTTTCTCTAATTAATTAAAGATTATTTAATTAAATAGAAAAAGTAATTATGATAGCATATCTCATATTATTAAATTAAAT
Source organism: Cupressus sempervirens (assembly GCA_028749045.1). Lineage (NCBI taxonomy): Eukaryota > Viridiplantae > Streptophyta > Pinopsida > Cupressales > Cupressaceae > Cupressus > Cupressus sempervirens. The sequence goes on from CM053793.1 coordinate 384,532,851, forward strand.
ATCTCAACAAAATCTCTCTTCAGTTCAAAAAGGAAAATTTCCAGTCTACTATTCATTAAAAATGAGTTAAATCAGTTAACTCTTTTTTTTCCTCAAATTGAATCAGTTAACTCCTTATTTTACTCAAATTAAATCTGTTAACTCCCTTTAATTTGAAAATCTCCCTTTATGACTGAACTTCACCTTTAATCCTGATCGTTAATTGAAATCGATCTAAAGCATTGATAAATTCTAAAAAAGTCTATTTAAGAGACCCTCATCTCTTCATTTTGAAAGGTTGAATGAGAATTTGGAACGAATTGTTGCTCAAATTCATACTCACATTTGCTCATATTCACATACGGAAAGATCAAGTTTGACCAAAAGTTGACCAGATTTAACCACGGTTGACTTGAGTTGACTAGTTTCAAAAATAATTTTTAAATAATTAGACGAAATTATTTAATTAATTGGAGTACTTACTTCTAATTACTTAAAAAAAGTTATTTAATTAAATGAGAAGGCATTCCTAATTAATTAAATGAAGTTATTTAAGTAAATAAGAAAAGTGTTTCTAATTAATTAAAGATTATTTAATTAAATAGAAAAACAAATTGTGAGAGCATATCTCATTTTATTTAATTAAAATATCAAATTGTTGCTCAAATTCATACTCACATTTGTTAATATTCACATATGCAAATATCAAATTTGACCAAAAGTTGACTAGATTTAACCACGGTTGGCTCTAGTTGACTTGTTTCAAAAAGAATTTTGAAATAGTTCAACGAAATTATTTAATTTAATGGAGTACTTACTTCTAATTAATCTCACAAAGTTATTTAATTAAATGATAAGCCATTCCTAATTAATTAAATGAAGTTATTTAATTAAATAAGAAAAGTGTCTCTAATTAATTAAAGATTATTTAATTAAATAGAAAAAGTAACTATGAGAGCATATCTCAATTATTTAATTAAATATCTCAACAAAATCTCTCTTCAGTTGAAATCGATCTGAACTGTTGATGAATTTCAGGAAAGTCTAATTAAGAGACCCTCATCTCTTTATTTTGAAAGGTTGAATGAGAATTTGCATCGAATTGTTGCTGAAATTCATACTCACATTTGCTCATATTCACATACGCAAAGATCAAGTTTGACCAAAAGTTGACCATATTTAACCACGGTTGACTAGTTTCGAAAAGAATTTTAAAATAAGTAAACGAAATTATTTAATTAAATGGAGTACTTGCTTCTAATTAATTAATCAAAGTTATTTAATTAAATGAGAAGCCATTTCTAATTTATTAAATGAAGTTATTTAAATAAATAAGAAAAGTGTCTCTAATTAATTAAATAGAAAAAGCAATTATGAGAGCATATTTCATTTTATTAAATTAAATATCTCAACAAAATCTCTTTTCAATTCAAAAAGGGAAATTTCCAGTTCACTATTGACTAAAAATAAGTTAAATCAGTTAATGTCTTTTTCTACTCAAATTGAATCTGTTAAATCCTTATTTTACTCAAATTAAATCTGTTAACTCCCTTTAATTTGGAAATCTCCATTTATGACTGAACTTCACCTTTAATCCTGACCGTTGATTGAAATCGATCTCAATTGTTGATGAATTCTAAGAAAGTCTATTTAAGAGACCCTCATCTCTTCATTTTGAAAGGTTGAATGAGAATTTGCATCGAATTTTTGCTAGAATTCATACTCACATTTGCTCATATTCACATACGCAAAGATCAAGTTTGACCAAAAGTTGACCAGATTTAACCAAGGTTGACTTGAGTTGACTAGTTTTGAAAAGAATTTTGAAATAATTAAATGAAATTATTTAATTAAATAGAGTACTTACTTCTAATTAATTAAAAAGAGTTATTTAATTAAATAAGAAGTCATTCCTAATTAATTAAATGAAGTTATTTAATTAAATAAGAAAAGTGTCTCTAATTAATTAAAAATTATTTAATTAAATAGAAAAAGTAATTATGAGAGCATTTCTCATTTTATTACATTAAATATCTCAAGAAAATCTCTATTCAGTTCAAAAAGGGAAATTTGCAGCTCACTATTGATGAAAAATGAGTTAAATCACTTAACTCCTTTTTCTACTCAAATTGAATTAGTTAACTCCTTATTTTACTCAAATTAAATATGTTAACTCCCTTTAATTTGAAAATCTCCCTTTATGACTGAATTTCACCTTTAATCTTGACGGTTGATTGAAATCGATCTCAACCATTAATGAATTCTACGAAAGCCTTTTTAAGAGACCCTCGTCTCTTTATTTTGAAAGGTTGAATGAGAATTTGCATCAAATTGTTGCTGGAATTCATACTCACATTTGCTCATATTCACATACGCAAAAATCAAGTTTGACCAAAAGTTGACTAGATTTAACCACAGTTGACATGAGTTAACTAGTTTCGAAAAGAATTTTGAAATAATTAAACGAAATTATTTAATTAAATGGAGTACTTACTTCTAATTAATTAAACAAAGTTATTTAATTAAATAAGAAGCCATTCCTAATTAATTAAATGAAGTTATTTAATTAAATAAGAAAAGTAATAAAAGATTATTTAATTAAATAGAAAAAGTAATTAAGAGAGCATATGTCATTTTATTAAATTAAATATCTCAACAAAATCTCTCTTCTGTTGAAAAAGGGAAATTTTCAGTTCACTATTGATAAAAAATGAGTTAAATCAGTTAACTTCTTTTTCTACTCAAATTGATTCAATTAACTCTTTATTTTACTCAAATTAAATTTGTTAACTCCCTTGACTTTGGAAATTTCTATTTATGACTGAACTTCACCTTTAATTTTGACCGTTGATTGAAATCGATCTCAACCGTTAATGAATTCTAGGAAAGTCTATTTAAGAGACTCTCATCACTTCATTTTGAAAGGTTGAATGAGAATTTGCATCGAATTGTTGCTGGAATTCATACTCACATTTGCTCATATTCACATACGCAAAGATCAAGTATGACCAAAAGTTGATCACATTTAACCACAGTTGACTTGAGTTGACTAGTTTCAAATTTTTTTTTGAAAAAATAAAACGAAATTATTTAATTAAATAGAGTACTTACTTCTAATCAATTAAACAAAGTTATTTAATTAAATGAGAAGCCATTCCTAACTAATTAAATGATGTTATTTAATTAAATAAGAAAAGAGTCTCTAATTAATTATAAATTATTTAATTAAATAGAAAAACTAATTATGAGAGCATATCTCATTTTATTAAATTAAATATCTCAACAAAATCTATCTTCAGTTCAAAAAGGGAAATTTTCAGTTAACTATTGATAAAAAATGAGTTAAATCAGTTAACTTCTTTTTCTACTCAAATTGAATCAGTTACCTCTTTATTTTACTCAAATTAAATCTGTTAACTCCCTGTAATTTGGAAATCTCTATTTATGATTGAACTTCACCTTTAATCTTGACCGTTGATTGAAATCGATCTCAACCGTTAATGAATTCTAGAAAAGTCTATTTAAGAGACTCTCATCACTTTATTTTGAAAGGTTGAATGAGAATTTGCATCGAATTGTTGCTTAAATTCATACTCACATTTGCTCATATTCACATACGTAAAGATCAAGTTTGACCATAAGTTGACCACATTTAACCACAGTTGACTTGAGTTGACTAGTTTCAAATTTTTTTTTGAAAAAATAAAACAAAATTATTTAATTAAATAGAGTACTTACTTCTAATCAATTAATAAAAGTTATTTACTTAAATGAGAAGCCATTCCTAACTAATTAAATGAAGTTATTTAATTAAATAAGAAAAGTGTCTCTAATTAATTAAAGATTATTTAATTAAATAGAAAAAATAATTATGAGACAATATCTCATTTTATTAAATTAAATATCTCAATAAAATCTCTCTTTAGTTCAAAAAGGGAAATTTCCTGTTCACTATTGATAAAAAATGAGTTAAATCAGTTAACTCCTTTTTCTACTCAAATTGAATCAGTTAACTCCTTATTTTACTAAAATTAAATCTGTTAACTCCCTTTAATTTGGAAATCTCCCTTCATGACTGAACTTCACCTTTAATCCAGACCATTGATTGACATCGATCAAAACCATTGATGAATTCCAGGAAAGTCTATTTAAGAGATCCTCATGTCTTCATTTTAAAAGATTGAATGACAATTTGAATCGAGTTGTTGCTGGAATTGATACTCACATTTGCTCATATTCACATACGCAAAGATCAAGTTTGACCAAAAGTTGACCATATTTAACCATGTTTGACTTGAGTTGACTAGTTTTGAAAATAATTTTGAAATAATTAAACGAAATTATTTAATTAAATGGAGTACTTACTTCTAATTAATTAAACAATCTCCCTTTATGATTGAACTTCACATTTAATCATCACCGTTGATTGAAATCGATCTCATTCGTTGATGAATTCTAAGAAAGTTTATTTAAGAGACCCTAATCTCTTCATTTTGAAAGGTTGAATGAGAATTTGCATCAAATTGTTGCTGGAATTCATACTCACATTTGGTCATATTCACATACGCAAAGATCAAGTTTGACCAAAAATTTGACCAGATTCAACCACGTCTAACTTGAGTTGACTAGTTTTGAAAAGAATTTTGAAATAATTAAACAAAATTATTTAGTTAAATGGAGTACTTACTTCTAATTAATTAAACAAAATTATTTAATTAAATGAGAAGCCATTCCTAATTAATTAAATTAAGTTATTTAATTAAATAAGAAAAGTGTCTCTAATTAATTAAAGATTATTTAATTAAATAGAAAAAGTAATTATGAGAGCATATCTCATTTTATTAAATTAAATATCTTAACAAAATATCTCTTCAGTTCAAAAAGGAAAATTTCTAGTTCACAATTTATCAAAAATGAGTTAAATCTGTTAACTCCCTTTAATTTGGAAATCTTCCTTTATGACTGAACTTCATCGTTAATCCTGACTGTTGATTGAAATCGATCTCAACCGTTGATAAATTTCAGAATTGTCTATTTAAGAGACCCTCATCTCTTCATTTTGAAAGGTTTAATGAGAATTTGCATCGAGTTGTTGCTAGAATTCATATTTACATTTGCTCATATTCACATACACAATGATCAAGTTTCACCAAAACTTGACCAGATTTAACCATGGTTGACTTGAGTTGAGCAGTTTCGAAAAGAATTTTGAAATAATTAAACGAATTTTTTTAATTAAATGGAGTAGTTACTTCTAATCAATTAAACAAATTTATTTATTTAAATGAGAAGCCATTCCTAATTATTTAAATAAAGTTATTTAATTGGATAAGAAAAGTGTCTCTAATTAATTAAAGATTATTTAATTAAATAGAAAAGGTAATTATGAGAGCATATCTCATTTTATTAAATTAAATATCTCAACAAAATCTCTCTTCAGTTCAAAAAGGGAAATTTCTACTTCACTATTGATAAAAAATGAGTTAAATCTGTTAACTCCTTTTTCTACTCAAATTGAATTAATTAACTCCTTATTTTACTCAAATTAAATCTGTTAACTCCCTTTAATTTGGAAATCTCCCTTTATGACTGAACTTCACCTTTAATCTTGACCTGTGATTGAAATTGATCTCAACCGTTGATGAATTCCAGGAAAGTCTATTTAAGAGACCCTCATTTCTTCATTTTGAAAGGTTGAATGAGAATTTGCATCGAATTGTTGCTAGAATTCATAATCACATTTGCTCATATTCACATACGCAAAGATGAAGTTTGACCAAAAGTTGACCAAATTTAACCACGATTGAATTGAGTTGACTAGTATCAAAAAGAATTTTGAAATAATTAAACGAAATTGTTTAATTAAATGGAGTACTTACTTCTAATTAATTAAACAAAGTTATTTAATTAAATGAGAAGCCATTCCTAATTAATTAAATGAAGTTATTTAATTAAATAAGAAATGCATCTCTAATTAATTAAAGATTATTTAATTAAATAGAAAAGGCAATTATGAGAACATATCTCATTTTATTAAATTAAATATCTCAAAAAATTCTCTTCAGTTCAAAAAGGGATATTTTGAGTTCACTATTGATCAAAAATGAGTTAAATGAGTTAACTCTTTTTTCTACTCAAATTGAATCAGTTAACTTCTTATTTTACTCAAATTAAATCTGTTAACTCCGTTTAATTTGGAAATCTCCCTTTATAACTAAATTTCACTTTTAATACTGATCGTTGATTGAAATCGATCTCAACCGTTGATAAATTCCAGGAAAGTCTATTTAAGAGACCATCATCTCTTTATTTTGAAAGGTTGAATGAGAATTTGCATCGAATTGTTGCTGGAATTCATACTCACATTTGCTCATATTCACATACGCAAATATCGAGTTTGACCAAAAGTTGACCAGATTTAACCACAGTTGACTTGAGTTGACTATTTTTGAAAAGAATTTTGAAATAATTAAAGGAAATTATTTAATTAAATGGAGTAGTTACTTCTAATTAATTAAACAAAGTTATTTAATTAAATGAGAAGCCATTCCTAATTAATTAAATGAAGTTATTTAATTAAATAAGAAAAGTGTCTTTAATTAATTAAAGATTATTTAATTAAATAGAAAAAGTAATTATGAGGGCATATCTCATTTTATTAAATTAACTATCTTAATAAAATCTCTCTTTAGTTCACAAAGGGAAATTTTCAGTTCACTATTGATAAAAAATGAGTTAAATGAGTTAACTGCTTTTTCTACTCAAATTGAATCAGTTGACTCCTTATTTTACTAAAATTAAATTTTTTAACTCCCTTAAATTTGAAAATCTCCCTTTATGACTGAACTTCACCTTTAATCTTGACCGTTGATTGAAATCGATCACAACCGATGATGAATTCAAGGAAAGTCTATTTAAGAGACCCTCATCTCTTAATTTTGAAAGATTGAATGAGAATTTGCATCGAGTTGTTGCTGGAATTCATACTCACATTTGCTCATATTCACATACGCAAATATTAGGTTTGACCAAAACTTGACCAGATTTAACCACGGTTTACTTGAGTTGACTAGTGTTGAAAAGAATTTTGAAATAATTAAACAAAATTATTTAATTAAATGGAGTACTTACTTCTAATTAATTAAACAAAGTTATTTAATTAAATGAGAAAATTGTCTCTAATTAATTAAAGATTATTTAATTAAATAGAAAACGTAATTAGGAGAGCATATCTAATTTTATTAAATTAAATATCTCAAACAAATCTCTCTTCAGTTCGAAAAGGGAAATTCTCAGTTAACTATTGATAAAAAATGAGTTAAATCAGTTAACTCATTTTTCTACTCATATTGAATAAGTTAATTCCTTATTTTACTCAAATTAAATCTGTTAACTCACTTTAATTTAAAAATCTCCCTTTATGACTTAAGTTCACCTTTAATCCTGACCGTTGATTGAAATCGATCTCAACCATTGATGAATTCCAGGAAAGTCTATTTAAGACACCCTCATCTCTTCATTTTGAAAGGTTGAATGTAAATTTGCATCAAATTGTTGCTGGAATTCATACTCACATTTGCTCATATTCACATACACAAAGATCATGTTTGACCAAAAGTTGACCAGATTTAACCATGGTTGACTTGAGTTGACTAGTTTCGAAAAGAATTTTGAAAAAATTAAACAAAATTATTTAATTAAATGGAGTACTTACTTCTAATTAATTAAAGAAAGTTATTTGATTAAATGAGAAGCCATTCCTAATTAATTAAATGAAGTTATTTAATTAAATAAGAAAAGTGTCTCTAATTAATTAAAGATTATTTAATTAAATAGAAAAAGTAATTATGAGAGCATATCTCACTTTATTAAATTAAATATCTCAAGAAAATCTCTCTTTAGTTCAAAAAGGGAAATTTTCAGTTCACTATCGGTAAAAAATGAGTTAAATTAGCTAACTCCTTTTTCTACTCAAATTGATTCAGTTAACTCCTTATTTTACTCAAATTAAATCTGTTAACTCCCTTTAATTTGGAAATCTCCCTTTATGACTTAACTTCACTTTTAATCCTGACCGTTGATTGAAATCAATCTCAATCGTTGATTAATTTCAAGAAAGTCTATTTAAAAGACCCTCATCTCTTTATTTTGAAAGGTTGAATGAGAATTTGCATCGAATTGTTGCTGGAATTCATACTTACATTTGCTCATATTCACATACGCAAAGATCACGTTTGACCAAAAGTTGACCTGATTTAACCACGATTGACTTGAGTTGACTAGTTTCAAATTTTTTTTAAAAATAATTAAATGAAATTATTTAATTTTGCAAAATGAGGGGTAAAAATTTATTAAGACAGAAAGGAATACAACAAGGAGAGCTCAACAAGGAGCTCGATCCTGAGCAACGAGATCATCAAATTCTTGCACCATCTCAAAGGACAGTTGCCCCCTATCCCTAATATTTCGACTTGAATCATGACTAGAAGCTCATTTGGCTAAACAATCAGCAGTTCTATTCCATTCACGAAGAATATACATGAACCTAATGAACAGAAAAGAGGAAGAGAATAAAAGAATCTGCTTAACAACAGTGGCCAGCTGCCAACTAACATCCTCAAGCTCTTGCGAACAAAGCATGTTCACCACCACCTGGGAATCAGACTCACAAATAATCTTACTCCATCCCCGCAAGCAACATTGTTCCACAGCATATAAAATAGCCTGAGCTTCCATGAGATTGTTAGTATAATCACCCTTATGAACTGAGAAGAAAAATTTAACATCCCCAGAACTACAACGAGCCACTCCGCCAATACCAGCCGGATCAGGATTCCCACGGGAAGAACCATTAGTGTTAATTTTTAGAACTCCACAGGGAGGAGGAGTCCAGTGCCCATCCCGGTTAACCCGACCCTTCCTCTGATAGTGAAGATGCCTGGACGTAGAAGGAAACCTATGAGCTGCAACCCCATGCTGTAGATGAAAATTGAGGCGATTACAGATAGCAAGATCAACCGGATCCATACCCCCATCAAGCGCACACTTCACAAGAATAGTTTCTTGAAGAGAATGTGATATTTTCCACCAAAGATGCAAAACACCAAGCCGAACATCTTGGAATATGCGATGATTCCTCTCCAACCAGATATGCCAAAGCATGAAAGATGGGCTAGCAATCCAAGCAGCATGGAGAGAAGAAGACTTGGAGGGAGCACTACCCAAGAGGGCCCAGAACTCAGGCAAAGAGGAAGCATGTCGACAAGAGAAACCCCAAGCGCTCCACCAAAGGTGCCATATCTGAGTAGAATAGGAGCAATGGAAGAATAGATGGTAGACAGACTCCTCTCTATTACCACACAAAACACAATAAGAGGGGCCCTGAAATCCACATTTACAAAGATTATCCCAGGTAAGACAATGGTTGTGAGCCACTAGCCACATGAAAAAATTGCACTTGGACCAAGAAACTTTATTCCAAACTTGCTTCCACCAAGGGACCTCAGCATCCCCAAATAATTGTCTAGTTATCTCCTGATACCCAGCAGAGACATGATATTTACCGGACAAGGTACCGCCCCAAGCCAAAACATCTAGACCAAGCAAAGAAGAACACTCTCTAGAGGCCAGAATTTGAGAAAGCTCCTGACGATCCATGTCTGTACCTCCAGGAGGCCAATCAGAGGAATGCTTCCATTTGTAACCAACAACAGGTCCCAATTGATAAGGAGTCTTGTAATGAGCCACTTTATCCCATCCAGTGGCAAGAAAAGAGTCACAAAGAGGCTGAAGATGAGGGTATATGGATAAAATGGAAGGGAATCCATCCCAAGCATCAGACCAAAACAAATCCTGAGAACCTCCTTTACATATCCAGAACAGACCCCTCTTCACCAACATCGTGCCTTTCTTCAAAGTATGCCAAACCATTGAGCCACGACCTTCAAGAGGAAGTACAAAAATAGAGCAAGGATTAACACCATGAAAATATTTATGAGTGATAATACAAGCCCAAAGTTGATGTTGTCCAGAGCGCCGTCGCCAATAAAGTTTAGCAGCCAAAGCTTGACTACTCAATAGAGCAGATCGAAGACCAAGACCACCCTCCTTTTTAGGCCTACAAATAGTTGCCTAATTAACCAAGCTCCATTTAGTACTATGCAAATTATCACTCCAAAGGAATTGTCGAGAAAGAGCATCAAACTCCTTGAGAAAGTAAATAGGTGCAGCATGAACCATGCTTCTATAAGTAGGAAGAGCTTGGATAACAACTTCAAGAAGAGTAACCCGGGCAACAGTAGAAAGCCATCTATGAGTCCAATGATTTACCTTATCTTGAAGCTTGGTAATCAAATTTTTCCAAAAGAGACATGGCTGTTTGGAAACAGCAATAGGAATGCCAAGATAAGTCAAAGAAAGTGAACCTATCTGAAACCGTAGGATACCAACAATCCAGTGCTGAATAGAATCAGGAGTGTTAAAAAAGTAAATGAAAAATTTGTGCTCATTAACTTTTTGGCCTGAAGATGCCAAATAAACATCTAAAGCATATTGAAAGGCTTCAGCTTCCTTGATCCTAGCAAGACCGACAAGAGCAGAATCATCAACAAATTGAAGATGGGAAAGAGAAGGTAAGCCATTACCCCACCGCCAGCCTTGAATAGAATTCTGGGACACCTGATGCTTAATGAATCTGCCCAAGCCTTCAGCCATGATGATGAATAGATATGGGGAGAGAGGGTCACCCTGGCGGAGGCCTCTAGAAGCACCAAATAGTTGTGAAGGTTGACCATTAATAAGAATAGAAAAAGAGGCAGAAGTAACACAACTCAACAGGTGCATACACATTAGTAACCATGATTACCTCTCCTGAGTCTAGAGCAGAAGCTACCATAGAGAGAGCTGAGCGAGAAGACATCCAACCAAGAGGAGAAATTTTTTGAGGATCCCAAAATATAGCTAAACCATCAGCACTGCCTATTGCCCCAATACACTGGCATTGGCCATGAGACCAAATACTAGAGGCATGTTGGACCATAAACTCCATAGAGAGCTTAGTCTCTTGGATACAAAAAACATTAGGACTATGATCAACCACCAAGTTATGAATAGCCTTTTATCTAGGGATGCTATTCAACCCCCTTACATTCCATGAGAGAATAATCATGATTGGGTAGAATTGGGAAAATGAGAATCTAAAGGTTTCACTGAACCAGACTCAATCAATATATCTCCTGTGAGTTTAATCTTCTCTTGGTCTGTTTTGCACCCACTCCTTAGAGAGGGAGTAGAAGAAGCTCACTTAAAGGGTCGAGGCAGCAACCCCAATGTGAGAGGAGATCCCTTGCCCTTACTTGATGGTAGCACATCCTTAACCAAGTCAGCCAAAACAACATCATTATCTTCCAACACTACAGGAGTCACCAGAGCCTCTGTCACAGGAGCTACAGGAACCTCACAGTTCTGATATACTACAACTTAAGATGCCCCACAAGCATCATTAGGAACAGATCTCTCATCTGGGCAAACTGGATCAGAAGAGATAGGAGGAGGAATACCCTCCTCTAGAAGCATACTATCCAGCACCTCAAAGCGGTTAAAACCTAAATCAGATAATCTTTCTTTCAAAGGCCTCTTTTGACCACATCCCTTAGCTCGAGGGTGAACAGAGGTAAATCCATCCTTATCTTGCATTTGAGCCTTACCCTTACCTGTGGCATCTTGTGGATTCATCCCCTTGGTAGTATTAACCATTTGAGATTGTCCTTTCCCTATAGTATCTGCCAAACCACCAGCATTGCCAGCTATAGAACGATCCACTCCTTTGAAACTTGAGTTACATAGGCACTGCCATAGTAAATGACCATACTCATGAAAAATTCAGCAACAGAAAGGGAGGGATTCATAATCTAACTGCTGCACCCAAGAAGAATTCCTCAGACAAATTTTCAAAGAATCTGGTAATGGGTTATTCAAATTAATTTCAACACAAATTCTAGCATAAGAAATAACCTTTTTATCGAGGGATTGATGTGCGATCGCAACTGGCTTCCCCAACAAAGTAGCAATTTGTCGAAGGATGTCTTCATGCCAAAATTCCAAGGGAAGACGAGGCAAGCGAACCCAAACTGGCACTGTTGAAGCGAGATCCTTAGTAGAATTTAAAACTGAATGCCAAGGTTTGACAAATAACCCCACATGGTTGCAGAAATAAGGGCCTCCTTCAAAAACACGATCACGATCAAATGATCAAAAAGGAGTTAAATCAATTAACTCTTTTTTCTACAGACACAAGGATCAAGTTTGACAAAAAGTTGACCAGATTTAACCAAAGTTGACTTGAGTTGACTAGTTTCAAAAAAAAATTGAAATAATTAAATTAAATTATTTAATTAAATGGAGTACTTACTTCTAATTAATTAAACAAAGTTATTTAATTGAATGAGAAGCCATTCTTAATTAATTAAATGAAGTTATTTAATTAAATAAGAAAAGTGTCTCTAGTTAATTTAAAATTATTTAATTAAATAGAAAAATTAATTATGAGAGACCATCTCATTTTATTAAATTAAATATCTCAACAAAATCTCTCTTCAGTTCAAAAAGGGAAATTTCTAGTTCACTATTGATAAAAAATGAGTTAAATCAGTTAACTCCTTTTTCAACTCAAATTGAATCATTTAGCTCCTTATTTTACTCCCTTTAATTTTGAAATATCCCTTATGATTGAACTTCACCTTTAATTCTGACCATTGATTGAAATCGATCTCAACCATTGATGAATTCTAGGAAAGCCTATTTAAGAGACCCTCATCTCTTCATTTTGAAAGGTTGAATTAGAATTTGCATCGAATTGTTGTTGTAATTCATTCTCACATTTTCTCATATTCACATACACAAAGATCAAGTTTGACCAAAAGTTGACCAGATTTAACCATGGTTGACTTGAGTTGACTAGTTTCGAAAAGAATTATAAAATAATTAAATAAAATTATTTAATTAAATGGAGTACTTACATCTAATTAATTAAACAAAGTTATTTAATTAAATGAGAAGTCATTCCTAATTAATTAAATGAAGTTATTTAACTAAATAAGAAAAGTGTATCCAATTAATTAAAGATTACCTAATTAAATAGAAAAAATAATTATGAGAGCATATCTCATTTTTTAAAATTAAATATCTCAACAAAATCTCTCTTTAGTTCAAAAAGGGAAATTTCCAGTTCACTATTGATAAAAAATGAGTTAAATCAGTTAACTCTTTTTTCTACTCAAATTGAATCAGTTAACTCCTTATTTTACTCAAATTAAATCTATTAACTCCCTTTAATTTGGAAATCTCCTTTTATGACTGAACTTCACCTTTAATCCTGATCGCTGATTGAAATCGATCTCAACCATTGATGAGTTCGAGGAAAGTCTATTTAAAAGACACTCATCTCTTCATTTTGAAAGGTTGAATGAGAATTTGCATCGAATTGTTGCTGAAATTTATAGTCACATTTTCTTATATTCACATACGCAAAGATCAAGTTTGATCAAAAGTTGACCAGATTTAACCACGGTTGACTTGAGTTGACTAGATTCAAATTTTTTTTTGAAATGGTTAAACAAAATTATTTAATTGATTGGAGTAATTACTTCTAATTAATTAAATAAAATTATTTACTTAAATGAGAAGCCATTCCTAATTAATTAAATATAGTTATTTAATTAAATAAGAAAAGTGTCTCTAATTAATTAAAGATTACTTCATTAAATAGAAAAAGTAGTTATGAGAGCATATCTCATTTTATTAAATTAAATATCTCAACAAAATATCTCTTCAGCTCAAAAAGAAAAAATTTCAGTTCACTATTGATCAAAAATGAGTTAAATGAGTTAATTCTTTTTTCTACTCAAATTGAATCAATTAACTCTTTATTTTACTCAAGTTAAATATTTTAACTCCCTTTAATTTAGAAATCTCCCTTTATGACTAAACTTCACCTTTAATCTTGACCACTGATTGAAATCGATCTAAATCATTGATGAATTTCAGCAAAGTCTATTTAAGAGACCCTCATCTATTCATTTTAAAAGGTTGAATGAGGATTTGAATCGAATTGTTGCTGGAATTCAAACTCACATTTGCTCATATTCACATACGCAAAGATCAAGCTTGACCAAAAGTTGACCAAATTTAGCCATGGTTGACTTGAGTTGACTAGTTTCGAAAAGAATTTTGAAATAATTAAACAAAATTATTTAATTAAATGGAGTACTTATTTCTAATTAATTAAACAAAGTTATCTAATTAAATGAGAAGCCATCCCTAATTAATTAAATGAAGTTATTTAATTAAATAAGAAAAGTGTTTCTAATTAATTAAAGATTACCTAATTAAATAGAAAAAGTAATTATGAGAGCATATCTCATTTTATTAAATTAAATATCTCAACAAAATCTCTCTTCAGTTCAAAAAGGGAAATTTTCAGTTCACTATTGATCAAAAATGAGTTAAATCAGTTAACTCCTTTTTCTACTCAAATTGAATCAGTTAACTCTTTATTTTATTCAAATTAAATCTGTTAACTCCCTTTAATTTGGAAATCTCTTTTTATGAATGAACTTGACCTTTAATTCTGACTGTTGATTGAAATCGATCTCAACCGTTGATGAATTTTAGGAAAGTCTATTTAATAGATCCTCATTTCTTCATTTTGAAAGGTTGAAAGAGAATTTGCGTCGAACTGTTGCTGGAATTCATACTCAAATTTGCTCATATTCACATATGCAAAGATCAAGTTTGACCAAAAGTTGAGCATATTTAACCACAGTTGACTTGAGTTGACTAATTTTCAAAAGAATTTTGAAATAATGAAACGAAATTATTTAATTAAATGGAGTACTTACTTCTAATTAATTAAACAAAGTTATTTAATTAAATGAGAAGGCATTCATAATTAATTAAATGAAGTTATTTAATTAAATAAGAAAAGTGTCTCTAATTAATTAAAGATTATTTAATTAAATAGAAAAATTAATTATGAGAGCATATCTCATTTTATTAAATTAAATATCTCAGCAAAATCTCTCTTCAGTTCAAAAAGTAAAATTTTCAGCTCGCTATTGATAAAAAATGAGTCTTTGGAGTATTTTCTATTAATTAAGCCTAATTAAAAGATTTAATTAATGGTTTAATTAAATTAAAAAATTAATATAATATTTTAATATTTATTTAATTTAATTAATTAAAAGATTAATGAAAAAATAATTAAATTTGAAAATAAAATAATTAAATTGAAAGATAAAAGTTATAATATTAAATTTGAAATTTGACAATATTTATTTTAATAATAATATATTTGGAGCTCATTTTTAAATAAATGACTAAATAATATTATTATTAAAGCTAATAAATATTTTAGCAATAAGGTTTTGAAAAATGAAATTTAAAAGTAGAAAATATATTTTAAATTATTAAAAGATTCTAAATCTAATATGATTAAAATATAAATATATTAAGATTGAAAAGTAGAGATATTAAAGTTAGTGCATGAGACTTAATAAATAAATAAATAAAATTAGAAAAAGTAAAGTAAATTGGAGTTACAAGCTTGCATAAAAATTAACATGTGTCAAAAACACGGAGGTTAGTGCATCAATTAAGCACAAGGTGTCTACAATTCTATGACTCATAATAAAAGATTAGAAAAGATCCATGTTTAGTTGGTGACACCTTTCAGCGGTTTCAAGAAGCATTCCAAAAGTTTCTTGAGAGCTCTTGATATTCAGGCATTCATAGAAGCTTAAATGAAAAGCTTAATGAAAGATACAAGCTTAATGGAAGCCACGAGCTACAAGCTAAAATAGAAGTTTCAAAGGCAGGGAAGAAGATTCATATGCTCATATATTTTCTACTTGCTTCTATGCTCCTAGCATTTCTAATCACTTGGAGGATTTGATCGGCTTGGATTCTTGGAAGAATTGCGAATGATGGAGAAGGAAGGGATTTTCTATGAACTTCTGAGGCATGGCAAATTAGCATCAGTGTCCAAGTGCACTCGTGATATTCTCATATTCCCTTTGCACTCTTTCTCTTTCTATCTTCATCATATCTATTTTATGTGTCTGAATACTCTCTGTGATTGAATGTACTATTTGAAATTGGAATCTAAATATTTTATTTGGATGAGAAGAAAACAATAGAAAAACCCTAGTTCCAAATGAGAAAGAAATTAGATTTTAATCGGGTTTGGGTTCGAATTTATATTAAATTAGAAAGACAAGATTTGGAATTAAAATAAAAATTTTATGGTAAAAATTCGAATGATTAAATGAAATCTTTCTATCAATTATATTTTTAGATGCATATGAACAAAGCCTTTTATGGTTAAATTTAGAGAAAAATTATTTTAAGAAGAAATTCTTAATTCATCACAAATTGTCCTGTCCCTGCCCCTTGGATAGACTCGAACTCAGTCATTCATAACTTTTTATCGAGATCGATTTTATTCGATCGCTCTAGTTAGAATTGGCGCAACTTGGCCCTCTCCAACATATTTAAATTTTAGTCTGATCCAACAGTTCATTAGGGAGATATGGCTATCGTACTGTGACTATTTTATTCGACGATAGATATTTCTCCATTTTCCATAACCAAAAATTCTTTATGCTTAAACTTCATAAAATAATATATCAAAGCATGGAATGAATTAAAGATATTATTGAAATCTTTCTTTATTAGAATCTTATTAAAATGCATTAGTTTTATATGGTTTATTATCTAATATAATTAAATCAAATTTAATTAAGATTAGTTATAGTAGAAGTGAAATTAATTATTAGTCAATCTAAGTAAATGGATTTTTAAATAAGAGAAAATTAAAAGAAAAGATATTTTAATATAGTTTATATAGTAGACTTTTTATAATGTATATTGAATACTATTTAATATATATTAAACAATTTTAGAGTTGTTTAATGAAGATGATAATGTTAAGAATTTGGAGATTATTCATGTTAAAATCTACAATGGGTCTTATTGGTTTCTGATAGGGATCTCTTTCAAACAACGTTTATATAGACAAAATATTATTAGAACAATTAGAAAATGGAGTCTAATAGTTTATTTCAATATTGATTAAATAATTGTAAGATGATAATTTATATTATGTTGATTTAAATTTAGAAACTCGTAATGATATTGGATTAAGATTGAATTATTATGTTATTGGTTAATGCGTTTGAATACCTTAATAGAGTTAAGAGTTAGCCAAATATTAACTAATGAGTTCATGGAAGGATTTCATAGATTGGGTATTTATAGTTGAGGATTTTATTATTTATTAATGTTTGTAAGGACTAGCAAACTATTAATAAATAATGGTGTAAATAGTTTGATTAGATTTAATCTAGTGAAGATTATTTAATGATTAAAATTTTGTAAAGATATTAGTTTTCGGATTTGAAGTATAATTGATTTTTAATCAATTTATATTCATTGAGTTGATATTATAACTATGATATTAATAATTAAATTGTGCGATAGAGTCTTATTTAAAAAGATTAATGATAATACGAATTTGTCAAGGAAATGTTCATATTTTTTAAAAGAAGACGAATGAGGTCATTATAGATTTATTCTCAATATAGCTTAGTAATAAATATTGACAAGTTATTATTATTGAGTTATTAATATAAACATTTGAGTATTGAATTATAGTTGACTTTTATCTTACAGAATTCTAGTTAGTTATTAGTCAACTGATATTAATTGGAACGTTGCTATGATTATGCAATTATTAATTAAATTAATTAATGAGAGTTAATTAGATTTAATTAAAAATTAAGTTATGTAATAGAGATTTAATTGATATAATTCTTTTAATGAGATTTTAAAAGTATTGATATCAAGTTGATAGGTCTTAATCTGATGACTTGAATAATGACTTTAGATATTTTAATGGTGAAGACTTAGTAATATATAATTGAGAATTATTAGAATAATAAAAGATCAAAGATTGTGAATCGAAGTTAATTGATCATTTTAATAAGTTATAATCTTCTTTTTCAAAGATTGATAATTGTCTCTCTTATAATTTATAACGAATAATGATCTTAGAAAAGTTGAAAGGTTAATCAATTAGAATATGGATCATAGTTAAATATAGAACAATTTAATTAAATGTCAATGATGATCAGTTTAGTGAATATTTATCCTTAAGTTATTCTTAGAATGTAATTCTTAATAATGGAAAGATAATGCTATCGAAGAAATTGGGTTGACTTGTAGGTCAAATGATGAAACTTAAAACACTTGAAGTATACTTGCAAATAGAAAATTGGAAACCCCTACACATTATTCAACTATGTGAATTTAGTAAACCAAAACATGTATTTGCATCGTGTATTCTATATGCTTCTTGTTTTGGGTTTTGGGTTGACTAGTGTTGACCAGTCCTAAGATGTTACCAGAGGCTCGGAGGTTATGAGATATGATGGCATGTTGATCTTGTTTGGTCTTGATCTTTATAAGCCCAACCATGGTAATGTGATCGTATGCTCTATGAAATATTTGTATTTGTTATTCAGCCTTCATGTGTGAAGCTGAGATGTATATATATCTGAAATGTTTGAGTTAATCATTTTTGAGTCATCGATCAGTTATCCTTGGATTACTTTCTAGTCGCCAGAAGGGACTGAAATGTGGATTTATTTTTTGATGATGTCATGTTGTGATGTGTTTGACTCAACCATTTTGGAGTCTTCGATCAGTATGATTTTGAGATATTCTTGGTTGCTTGTTGAGAACCATTTATCTTGAAATATATTTTAGTTATTGAAAACCAATTGATACTTAGGATTATTAGTGATGCCTTCAGTTGCCAATAGAGAACTGTTGTGATCATGATTTTCTATAGATTCTTTTTTAGATGCTCATTGAAATTTGATGATTCTTCTTATTATGGATTTTTGATGCTTTTATCATGGTTATTTGATGATTATTTTTTATGGATTATCTTTTGGATTTTCTTTATAGTCACTTGTACAAGACTGTGGTGATTTATGATTCTATGAGCTTAGGATAAGTAATCTACTTGTAGTGTAGAGAAGTGGCTTGCAATGGAGGCTGGGGCCCTAAGTGGCTGCCAGGGTAACTCATTGTAAGTTTGGTTAATAAGTGATAACATTTACACATTAAATGGGGATTAAATGAATCTAAAAAGATAATGGTTTTGACATCCTCACCCATGCCTTGAGTACTTGTACAGGCTAGGATGAGAGTAGTGAGAACGCATGGTTGCGACCGTGCATTCCATAGTATGCCTTAGCAGTATGAGAGGATACTAGTGCCCGCATGAGATCAGTATGGACTCGTGGAGTTTAGCTAACTACCAGAGTAACTTGTACGTGATAATTGCGATGACACTTTCCCACTTGCAGAGTAGATTTCCTACATGTCTTTGTGTGCCTCTGAGAATTAGATATCGATTTTGTGTGTGATTGGAACCTTTGAGTTAGTATACTTTTAAGATTCTTGGACTGATAAATATTTGTGCTATGTGTTATGGATAGCCTATTTGGGACTTAAGATTATCTCCTTAGCACGATGGGAGTGGACCACTTAGGTTCCACGCAGTCAGGTGGTAGTGTATTTTCACTCTTATCATTTGAGATCTATTGAAAACACCGTGGCTGGAGCATTCTTGGTTGGTACTTATCTTCATTATGTTCTTGGAGCATTATGATAGATGATATACTTTATGATGGATTTATTTGCTGGTATGTTTCCTATATTGATGATTTGCATATGTTAGATGATTTATTATGCTTTACTTTGCATGTTAGTAGGATGTTTTAGGAGTGAAATTCCTACTATGTTAATACCGATGATCTCTTCAGTGCTTTGGAATGTTACGCACGAAGAGATGGCTAGGATCCACGATGGTCTAATGATGCTATTTACGGTTGGGAGGAACCATCCACTTAGTTATTTATATTTGTGATATATGGTTATGTTTTGTGATGGATGTCTATATCTTTTGTGATGATGTATCATGTATGATATGTGGTTTCATTTATGTTATTGCATCATGGATTAATATTAGATGATGATGATGTACTTTATTTACTTGGATGTTTATTCTTTTAAGCTTTTCATACCCTGTGATATGTACAGTGGATGATTGAGCTAAACTAAAATATATTTACAAAAGGACACTTGTATATTGTTTAAGTACATTGGATGGATCATTGTTATTTTATAAGGATGGGATGTTAGATGAATAGTTAATTTAGATGTGATACAACATTAAGGGATCTTTAAAGAATGTAGCCTATTATGTATATATTTTATGTTTATTTTCTTTTGAATTGTTGCTATTGCTTTTCGCAAATGTTATGAATGGTTTTATCTTTCATGTTTTAAAAAAAAATTATTTGGCAAACTTAGTAAAATTTCTTGGATCCCTTAGCGGGGCATTACATTTGGTATCAGAGCCTGAGTTTCAACATTGAGAGCTCTGGGTATATTTGAATGCCACTAGTTGTTAACTAGTTGAACAAAACGAAAACTTGAAACTAGGTGAACTGAAACAAAACTTAAAACTATTACTTGCATATTTTCTTTATATTTCAACACTTAGCTTTCAAAACTAAAAATTTTACTCAAAATCTAAACGAAGCCAAAACTAAAAATTAAAAACTTATTCTAGTTGCAAAACATGTATCTTTTATCTAAGTTTCAATGTAGTATACCCTTGTTTATCTTTGCAAGCATTAAGTTGTTCTTGTTTAGAATGCATTAGAGAATCTATTTTAGTAGATGTTAAAGGAATGATGTTGGATCGATATGGTTTTCGGTTTACCATTAAACCAGAATCATATTGCTCTAAGGGTGTTGTAATATCCTCAGTGGAATCATGTTTCTCCTGTAAGGAGAAAAATGGTTCAATGGGACCCACATAGTGGGTATCTTAGCTTTTCATTCTTGTAGGCTTCAAGGAGTAAGCCTAATCTGAGGGGGGGTGGATGTAGTGTCTACCCGTAGTTCGCATTTTGTTATCATTGTTGAACTCTTTTAGAGCTAGTTTTACGTTGTTGGTTAGCAGCATTGTTTTGAGATTATTAGATATTGAGATATGGATTCAGTTTATTATGTGATGAGATTACTTAGACTCTACATTTCATATATGTATGATGATTATTTTTAGTGTTTACAATTATTAATGATGATTAGTAAGATGATTTATTATCATATGTGTTTTTTTATGGATACTTACCCCATACTTGCATGTGTATGGTATGCGTGTTTGCTTTGCGTGTTTGCTTTTGTATGGCATGTCTGATGTGGTTAAGGAAAGGAGTCGTAGTTACCTGCTAATCGGAATCTACATGATGCACCACTTCCTGTCATTGTCTAGTTAGTTTAGTATATATATTGTGCTTGTACATGCATGGTTTTTATGCAGGTTGCAGGTACCAGGTATCGACTTTTTTGAATTGCCAAGATGAGCATACCCTATCACATTATTTCAATGATGAGAGAGGGGAGATAAATTTTCAAGTCCAAATCTCAACCCTTTAAGCCATTTGTTATAATTGAAAAATTAGTACAAGTATCTAAGTTGGGTACCCTCCGAATGCGTCAGATGATGTAATTCGTGATATAAACCCCTTGGTTTGATTTGTATGTATTTTGGCTATGATGGATATTTCGTATTTTTACCTTTGTGAGTCTTTGGAGTATTTGCTATTAATTAAGCCTAATTAAAAGATTTAATTAATAGTTTAATTAAATAAAAAAATTAATATGATATTTTAATATTTATTTTATTTAATTAATTAAATAAAATAATTAAATTTGAAAATAAAATAATTAAATTGAAAGATAAAAGTTATAATATTAAATTTGGAATTTGACAATATTTATTTTAATAATAATATATTTGGAGCTCATTTTTAAATAAATGACTAAATAATATTACTATTAAAGCTAATAAATATTTTAGCAATAAAGTTTTAGAAAATAAAATTTAAAATTGAGAAATATATTTTAAATTATTAAAAGATTCTAAATCTCATATGATTAAAATATAAATATATTAAGATTGAAAAGTGGAGATATTAAAGTTAGTGCATGAGACTTAATAAATAAATAAATTAAATAGAAAAGAGTAAAATAAATTGGAGTTACAAGCTTGCATAGGAATTAACATGTGTCAACAACACGGGGGTTAGTGCATCAATTAAGCACAAGGTGTCTACAACTCTATGACTCATCAAAAAAGATTGGAAAAGACCCATGCTTAGTTGGTGACACTTTTCAGCGGTTTCAAGAAGCATTCCAAAAGTTTCTTGAGAGCTCTGGATATTCAGGCATTTATAGAAGCTTAAATGAAAAGATTAATGAAAGCTACAAGCTTAATGGAAGCCACGAGCTACAAGCTAAAATAGAAGTTTCAAAGCTTACATGTAGCGGAGAAGATTCATATGTGCATATATTTTCTACTTGCTTCTATGCTCCTTCTAGCATTTCTAATCAATTGGAGGATTTGATCGGCTTGAATTCTTGGAAGAATTATGAATGATGGAGAAGGAAGGGATTTTATATGGACTTCTGAGGCATGGAAAATTAACATCAGTGTCCAGGTGCAGTCGTGATATTCTCATATTCCTTTTGCACTCTTTCTCTTCCTGTCTTCATCATATCTGATTTGTGTCTGAATACTCTCTATGATTAAATCTACTATTTGAAATTGGAATCTAGATATTTTATTTGGATGAGAAGAAAACAATAGAAAAACCCTAGTTCCAAATGAGAAAGAAATTAGATTTTAATCGGGTTTGGTTTCAAATTTATATTAAATTAGAAAGACAAAATTTGGAATTTAAATAGAAATTTTATGGTGAAAATTTGAACGATTAGATGTAATCTTTCTATCAAATATATTTTTAGATGTGTATGAACAAACCCTTTTATGGTTGAATTTAGACGAAAATTATTTTAAGAGGAAATTCTTAATTCATCACAAATTGTCCTGTTGTTGCCCCTTGGATAGACCCGAACTCAGTCATTCATAACTTTTTATTGAGATCAAATTTATTCGATCACTCTAGTCAGAATAGGCGCAACTTGGCCCTCTCCAACATATTTAAATTTCAGCCCGATCCAACGATTCATTATGGAGATATGGCCGTCGTACTGTGACTATTTTATTCGTGGACAGATATTTCTCCATTTCTCATAACTAAGAATTCTTTATGCTTAAACTTCGCAAAATAATATATCAAAGAATGGAATGAATTAAAGATATTGAAATCTTTCTTTATTAGAATCTTATTAAAATGCATTAGTTTTATATGGTTTATTATCTAATCTAATTAAATCAAATTTAATTAAGATTAGTTAATAGTAGAAGAAGTGTAATTAATTATTAGTCAATCTAAGTAAATGAATTTTTAAATGAGAGAAAAAATTTTAAAAGAAGATTTTAATATAATTTATATAGTGGAATTTTTATAATGTATATTGAATACTATTTAATATATATTAAACAATTTTAAAGTTGTTTAATGAAGATGATAATGTTAAGAATATGGAGATTATTCATGGTAAAATCTACAATGGGTCTTATTGGTTTTTGATAGGGATCTCTTTCAAACAATGTTTATATAGAGAAAATATTATTAGAACAATTAGAAAATGGAGTCTAATGGTTTATTTCAATATTGATTAAATAATTGTAAGATGATACTTTATATTATGTGTATTTAAATTTAGAAACTCTGAATGATATTGGATTAAGATTGAATTATTATGTTATTGGTTAATACGTTTGAATACCTTAATGGAGTTAAGAGTTAGCCAAATATTAACTAATGAGTTTATGGAAGGATTCTATAGATTGGGTATTTATAGTTGAGGAGTTTATTATTTATTAATATTTGTAAGGACTAGCAAACTATTAATAAATAATTATGTAAATAGTTTGATTAGATTTAATTTACTGAAGATTATTTAATGATTAAAATTTTGTAAAAATATTAGTTTTCGGATTTGAAGTATAATTGATTTTTAATCAATTGATATTCATTGAGTTGATATTATAACTATGATATTAATAATTAAATTGTGTGATAGAGTCTTATTTGAAAAGATTAATGATAATACGAATTTGTCAAGGGAATGTTGGTATTCTTTGAAAGAAGACGAATGGGGTCATTATAGATTTATTCTCAATATAGCTTGCTAATAAATATTGACAAGTTATTATTATTGAATTATTAATATAAACATTTGAGTATTGAATTATAGTTGACTTTTATCTTACAGAATTTTAGTTAGTTATTAGTCAACTGATATTAATTGGAACGTTGCTATAGTTATGAAATTATTAATTAAATCAATTAATGAGAGTTAATTAGATTTAATTAATAATTAAGTTATGTAATAGAGATTTAATTGATATAATTCTTTTAATGAGATTTTAAAAGTATTGATATAAAGTTGATAGGTCTTAATCTAATGACTTGAATAATAACTTTAGATATTTTAATGGTGAAGACTTAGTAATATATAATTGAGAATTATTAGAATAATAAAAGGTCAAGGATTGTGAATCAATGTTAATTGATCATTTTAATAAGTTATAATCTTCTTGTTCAAAGATTGATAATTGGCTCTCATATAATTTATAACGAATAGTGATCTTAAAAAAGTTGAAATGTTAATCAATTATAATATGGATCATAGTTAAATATAGAACAATTTAATTAAATGTCAATGATGATCAATTTAATGAATATTTATCCTTAAGTTATCCTTAGAATGTAATTCTTAATAATGGAAAGATAATGCTATCGGAAAAATTGGGTTGACTTGTAGGTCAAATGATGAAACTTAAAACACTTGAAGTATACTTGCAAATAGAAAACTGGAAACCCCTACACATTATTCAACTATGTGAATTTAGTAAACTAAAATATGTGTTTGCATCGTGTATTCTATATGCTTCTTATTTTGGGTTTTGGGCTGACTAGTGTTGACTAGTCCTAGGATGTTACCAGAGGCTCGGGGGTTATGAGATATGATGGCATGTTGATCTTATTTGGTCTTGATCTTTATAAGCCCAACCATGGTAATGTGATCGTATGCTCTATGAAATGTTTGTATTTATTCTTCAGCCTTCATGTGTGAAGCTGAGATGTATATATATCTGAAATGCTTGAGCTAATCATTTTTGAGTCATCGATCAGTTATCCTTGGATTACTTTCTAGTCGCCACGAAGGGATTGAAGTGTGGATTTATTTCTTGATGATGTCATGTTGTGACGTGTTTGACTCAACCATTTTAGAGTCTTCGATCAGTATGATTTTGAGATATTCTTGGTTACTTGTTGAGAACCATTTATCTTGAGATATATTTTGGTTATTGAGAACCAATTGATACTTATGATTATCAGTGATGCTTTCAGTTGCCAATAGATAACTATTGTGATCATGATTTTCTATAGATGCTTTTTCAGATGCTCATGGAGATTTGATGATTCTTATTTTGGAGATTTGATGATTCTTCTTATTATGAATTTTTTATGCTTTTATCATGGTTATTTGATTATTATTTGTATGGATTATCTTTTGGATTTTCTTTATAGCCGCTTGTATAGGACTGTGGTGATTTATGATTCCATGAGCTTAAGGTAGGTAATCTACTTGTAGTGTCGGGAAGTGGCTTGCAATGGGGGTCGGGGCCCTAAGTGGCTGCCAGGGTAACTCATTGTAAGTTTGGTTAATAAGTGATAACATTTACACACTAAATGGGGATTAAATGAACCTAAAAAGATAATTTTTTTGATGTTCTCACCCATGCCTTGAGTACTTGTATAGGCTAGGATGGGAGTAGTGAGAACGCATGGTTGCGACTGTGCATTCTGTAGTATGCCTTGTCAGTATGAGAGGATACTAGTGGCCGGATGAGATCAGTATGGACCCGTGGAGTTTAGCTAACTGCCAGAGTAACTTGTACGTGATAATTGCGATGACACTTTCCCGCTTGCAGAGTAGGTTTCCTACATGTCTTTGTGTGCCTCTGGAAATTAGATGTCGTTTTTTTGTGTGATTGGAACCTTTGAGTTAGTATACTTTCAAGATTTCTAAACTTTTAAAGATTTGTGCTATGTGTTATGGATAGCTTGTTTGGGACTTGAGATTATCTCCTTAGCACGGTGAGAGTGGACCACTTAGGTTCAACGCAGTCGGGTAGTAGCATATTTTCACTCTTATTACTTGAAATCCGTCGGAGACACCGTGGCTTGAGCATTCTTGGTTGGTATTTATCTTCATTATGTTCTTGGAGTATTATGATAGATGATATACCTTATGATGGATGTATTTGCTGGTACGTTTTCTATATTGATGATTTGCATATGTTAGATGATTTATTATGCTTTACTTTGCATGTTAGTAGGATGTTTTAGGAGTGACATTCCTACTATGTTAATACCAATGATCTCTTCGGTGCTTTGGAATATTACGCAGGGAGAGATGGCTAGGATCCACAATGGTCTAATGATGTTATTTACGGTTGGGAGGAACCGTGCACTTAGTTATTTATGTTTGTGATATATGGTTATCTTTTGTGATGAATGTTTATATCTTTTGTGATGATGTATCATGTATGATATGTGGTTTCATTTATGTTATTGCATCATGGATTAATATTAGATGATGATGATGTACTTTGTTTACTTGGATGTTTATTCTTTTAAGCTTTTCATACCCTGTGATATGTACAGTGGATGATTGAGCTAAACTAAAATATATTTACAAAACGACACTTGTATATTGTTTAAGTACACTGGATGTATCATTTTTATTTCATAACAATGGGATGTTAGATGAATAGTTAATTTAGATGTGATACAACGTTAAAGGATCTTAAAAGAATGTAGCCTGTTATATATATATGTTATGTTTATTTTTATTTGAATTGTTGCTATTGCTTTCACAAATATTATGAATGGTTTTATCTTTCATGTTTGAAAAAAAATTTGTTTGGCAAACTTAGTAAAATTATTTGGATCCCTTCGCGGGGCATTACGTGACTAGTTTCGAAAAGAATTTTGAAATAATTAAATGAAATTATTTAATTCAATGGAGTACGTACATCTAATTAATTAAACAAAGTTATTTAATTAAATGAGAAGCCATTCTTAATTAGTTAAATGAGGTTATTTAATTAAATAAGAAAAGTATCTCTAATTAATTAAAGATTACTTAATTAAATAGAAAAAGTAATTATGACACATATCTCATTTTATTAAATTAAATATCTCAACAAAATCTCTCTTGAGTTATAAAAGAGAAATTTTCAGTTCACTATTGATCAAAAATGAGTTAAACCAGTTAACTCTTTTTTCTACTCAAATTGAATCAGTTAACTCCTTATTTTACTCAAATTAAATCTGTTAACTCCCTTTAATTTGGAAATCTCCCTTTATGACTGAACTTCACCTTTAATCCTAACCGCTGATTGAAATCAATCTCAACCATTGATGAATTCTAGGAAAGTCTATTTAAGAGACCCTCATCTCTTCATTTTGAAAGATTGAATGAGAATTTGCATCGAATTGTTGTTCGAATTCATACTCACATTTGCTCATATTCACATACGCAAAGATCAAGTTTGACCAAAAGTTGACCAGATTTAACCACGGTTGACTTGAGTTGACTAGTTTTGAAAAGAATTTCGAAATAATTAAACTAAATTATTTAATTAAATTGAGTACTTATAATTAATTAAATGAAGTTATTTAATTAAATGAGAAGCCATTCTTAATTAATTAAATGAAGTTATTTAATTAAATAAGAAAAGTGACTCTAATTAATTAAACATTACTTAATTAAATAGAAAAAGTAAAAATGAGAGCATATCTCATTTTATTAAATTAAATATTTCAACAAAATCTCTCTTCAGTTCAAAAAGGAAAATTTTCAGTTCACTATTGATAAAAAATGAGTTAAATCCGTTAACTCTTTTTTCTACTCAAATTGAATCAGTTAACTCCTTATTTTACTCAAATTAAATCTTTTAACTCCTTTTAATTTGAAAATCTCCCTTTATGACTAAACTTCACCTTTAATTCTGACCACTGATTGAAATCGATCTCAATCGTTGATGAATTCTAGGAAAGTCTATTTAAAAGACCCTCATCTCTTCATTTTGCAAAGTTCAATGAGAATTTGCATCGAATTGTTGCTGGAATTCACACTCACATTTGCTCATATTCACATATGCAAAGATCAAATTTGACCAAAAGTTGACCAAATTTTACAACGGTTGACTTGAGTTGACTAGTTTCGAAAAGAATTTTGAAATAATTAAATGAAATTATTTAATTAAATGGAGTACTTACTTCTAATTAATTAAACAAAGTTATTTAATTAAATGAGAAGCCATTCCTAATTAATTAAATGATCTTATTTAATTAAATAAGAAAAGTGTCTCTAATTAATTAAAGATTATTTAATTAAATAGAAAAAGTAATTATTAGAGCATATCTCATTTTATTAAATTAAATATTTCAACAAAATCTCTCTTCAGGTCAAAAAGGAAAATTTCCAGTTCACTATTGATCAAAAATGAGATAAATCACTTAACTCTTTTTTCCACTGAAATTGAATCAGTTAACTCTTTATTTTCCTCAAATTAAATCTGTTAACTCCCTTTAATTTGAAAATCTCCCTTTATGACTGAAGTTCACCTTTAATTCTGAACATTGATTGAAATCGATCTCAACTGTTGATGAATTCCAGAAAAGTCTATTTAAGAGACCCTCATCTCTTCATTTTGAAAAGTTGAATGAGAATTTGCATCGAATTGTTGCAAGAATTGATACTCATATTTGCTCATACTCACATACGCAAAGATCAAGTTTGACAAAAAGTTGATTAGATTTAACCACAGTTGACTTGAGTTGACTAGTTTCGAAAAGAATTTTGAAAATAATTAAAGAAAATTATTTAATTAAATGGAGTACTTAGTTCTAATTATTTAAACAAAGTTATTTAATTAAATGAGAAGCCATTCCTAATTAATTAAATGAAGTGATTTAATTAAATAAGAAAAGTGTCTCTAATTAATTAAAGATTATGTAATTAAATAGAAAAAGTAATTATGAGAGCATATCTCATTTTATTAAATTAAATATCTCAACAAAATCTCTCTTCAGTTCAAAAAGGGAAATTTTCAGTTCACTATTGATCAAAAATAAGTTAAATCAGTTAACTCCTTTTTCTTCTCAAATTGAATTAGTTAACACCTTATTTTACTCAAATTAAATCTGTTAACTCCCTTTAATTTGGAAATCTCCCTTTATGACTGAACTCCACCTTTAATCCTGACCGTTCATTGAAATCGATCTCAACCGTTGTTTAATTCTAGGAAAGTGTATTTAAGAGACCCTCATCTCTTTATTTTGAAAGGTTGAATGAGAATGTGCATCAAATTGTTGTTGGAATTCATACTCACATTTGCTCATATTCACATACGCAAATATCAAGTTTGATAAAAAGTTGATCGAATTTAATCACGGTTGACTTGTGTTGACTAGCTTCAAAAAGAATTTTGAAATAATTAAACAAAATTATTTATTTAAATGGAGTACTTACTTTTAATTAATTAAACAAAGTTATTTAATTAAATGAGAAGCCATTACTAATTAATTAAATAAAGTTATTTAATTATATAAGAAAACTGTCTCTAATTAATTAGAGATTATTTAATTAAATAGAAAAACTAATTATGAGAGCATATCTCATTTTATTAAATTAAATATCTCAACAAAATCTCTCTTCAGTTCAAAAAGGGAAATTTTCAGTTCATTATTGATAAAAAATGACATAAATCAGTCAACTCCCTTTTCTAATCAAATTGAATTAGTTAACTCTTTATTTTATTCAAATTAAATCTGTTAACTCCCTTTAATTTGAAAATCTCCCTTTATGGCTGAACTACACCTTTAATCCTAACCGTTGATTGAAATTGATTTCAACCGTTGATGAATTTCATTAAAGTCTATTTAAGAGACCCTCATCTCTTCATTTTGAAAGGTTGAATGAGAATTTTCATCGAATTGTTGCAGAAATTCATACTAACATTTTTTCATATTCACATATGCAAAGATCAAGTTTGACAAAGAGTTGACCAGATTTAACCACGATTGACTTGAGTTGACTAGTTTCGAAAAGAATTCTGAAATAATTAAATGAAATTATTTATTTAAATGGAGTACTTACTTCTAATTAATTAAAAAAACTTATTTAATTAAACGAGAATCCATACCTAATTAATTAAATGAAGTTATTTGATTAAATAAGAAAAGTGTCTTTAATTAATTATATATTATTTAATTAAATAGAAAAAGTAATTATGAGAGCATATATCATTTTATTAAATTAAATATCTCAACAAAATCTCTCTTCAGTTGAAAAAAGAAAATTTCTAGTTCACTATTGATAAAAAATTAGTTAAACCAGTTAACTTCTTTTTCTACTAAAATTGAATGAGTTAACTCCTTATTTTACTCAAATTAAATCTGTTAACTCCCTTTCATTTGAAAATCTTCCTTTATGACTGAATTTCAGCTTTAATACTGATCGCTAATTGAAATCGATCTCAACCGTTGATGAATTCGAAGAAAGTCTATTTAAGAGACCCTCATCTCTTCATTTTGAAAGGTTGAATAAGAATTTGCATCGAATTGTTGCTGGAATTCATACTTAAATTTTCTCATGTTCACATACGCAAAGATCAAGTTTGACAAGAAGTTGACCAGATTTAACCACAGTTGCCTTGAGTTGACTAGTTTCGAAAAGAATTTTGAAATAATTAAATGAAATTATTTATTTAAATGGAGTACTTACTTCTAATTAATTAAACAAAATTATTTATTAAATGAGAAGCCATTCCTGATTTATTAAATGAAGTTATTTAATTAAATAAGGAAAGTGTCTCTAATTAATTAAAGATTATTTAATTAAATAGAAAAAGTAATTATGAGAGCATATCTCATTTTATTAAATTAAATACCTCAACGAAATCTCTCTTCAGTTCAAAAAGCGAAATTTCTAATTCACTATTGATAAAAAATGAGTTAAATGAGTTAACTCTTTTTTTTTACTTAAATTAAAGCTGTTAACTCCTTAGTTTACTCAAATTAAATCTATTAACTCTCTTTAATTGGAAAGTCTCCGTTTATGACTGAACTTCACCTTTAATCCTGACTGCTAATTGAAATCGATCTCAACCGTTGATGAATTCCAAGAAAGTCTATTTAAGAGACCCTCATTTCTTCATTTTGAAAGGAATGAGAATTTGCATCGAATTGTTGCTCGAATTCATACTCACATTTGCTCATATTCACATATGCAAAGATCAAGTTGGACCAAAAGTTGACCAGATTTAACCATAGCTGACTTGAGTTGACTAGTTTCAAAATTTTTTTAAAAATAATGAAACGAAATTATTTAATTAAATGGATTACTTCTAATTAATTAAACAAAGTTATTTAATTAAATGAGAAGCCATTCCTAATTAATTAAATGAAGTTATTTAATTAAATAGAAAAAGTAATTACGAGAGCATATCTCACTTTATTAAATTAAATATCTCAACAAAATCTATTTTCAGTTCAAAAAGGGAAATTTTTAGTTCACTATTGATCAAAAATGAATTAAATTGGTTGACTCCTTTTTCTACTCAAATTGAATCAGTTAACTCCTTATTTTACTCAATTTAAATCTGTTAACTCCCTTTAATTTGGAAATCTCCCTTTATGACTGAACTTCACCATTAATCTTGACCATTGATTGAAATCGATCTCAACCGTTGATGAATTCTAGAAAAGTCTATTTAAGAAACCCTCATCTCTTCATTTTAAAAGGTTGAATGAGAATTTGCATCGAATTGTTGCTGAAATTCATACTGACATTTGCTCATATTCACATACACAAAGATCAAGTTTGACGAAAAGTTGACGAGATTTAAGAATGGTTGCCTTGAGTTGACTAGTTTCGAAAAGAATTTTAAAATAATTAATCAAAATTATTTAATTAAATGGAGTACTTACTTCTAATTAATTACACATAGTTAATTAATTAAATGAAGTTATTTAATTAAATAAGAAAAGTGTCTCTAATTAATTAAAGATTATTTAATTAAATAAAAATAATAATTACAAGAGCATATCTCATTTTATTAAATTAAATATCTCAACAAAATCTCTTTTCAGTTCAAAAAGAGAAATTTTCAGTTCACTATTGATCAAAGATGAGTTAAATCAGTTAACTCTTTTTTCTGCTCAAATTGAATCAGTTAACTCCTTATTTTACTCAAATTAAATCCGTTAACTCAGTTTAACTTGAAAATCTCCCTTTATAACTGAACTTCACCTTTAATCCTGATCGTTGATTGAAATGGATCTCAACCATTAATAAATTTCAAGAAAATCTATTTAATAGACCCTCATCTCTTCATTTTGAAAGGTTGAATGAGAATTTACATTGAATTGTTGCTGGAATTCATACTCCAATTTGCTCAAATTCACATACGCAAAGATCAACTTTACCAAAAGTTGACCAAATTTAACCACGGTTGACTTGAGTTAACTAGTTTAAATTTTTTTTTTGAAATAATTAAACGAAATTATTTAATTAAATAGAGTACTTATTTCTAATTAATTAAACAAAGTTATTGAATTAAAATATGAAGACATTCCTAATTAATTAAATGAAGTTATTTAATTAAATAAGAAAAGTGTCTCTAATTAATTAAAGATTATTTAATTAAATAAAAAAAGTAATTACGAGAGCATATCTCATTTTATTAAATTAAATATCTTAACAAAATCTCTCTTCAGTTAAAAAAGGATAACTTCCAGTTCACTATTGATCAAAAATGAGTTAAATCAGTTAACTCTTTTTTTTACTCAAATTGAATCCGTTAACTCTTTATATTACTCAAATTAAATCCGTTAACTCTCTTTAATTTGGAAATCTCTGGTTATGACTAAACTTCACCTTTAATCCTGACCGTTGATTGAAATCGATTCAACCGTTGATGAATTCAAAGAAAGTCTATTTAAGAAACCCTCATCTCTCCATTTTGAAAGGTTGAATGAGAATTTGCATCAAATTGTTGCTGGAATTCATACTCACATTTGTTCATATTCACATACGCAAAGATCAAGTTTGACCAAAAGTTGACCAGATTTAACCATGGTTGACTTGAGTTGACTAGTTTCGAAAAGAATTATGAAATAATTAAACAAAATTATTTAATTAAATGAAGTACTTACTTCTAATTAATTACACAGAGTTATTTAATTAAATAAGAAGCCATTCCTAATTAATTAAATGAAGTTATTTAATTAAATAAGAAAAGTGACTCTAATTAATTAAACATTACTTAATTAAATAGAAAAAGTAAAAATGAGAGCATATCTCATTTTATTAAATTAAATATTTCAACAAAATCTCTCTTCAGTTCAAAAAGGAAAATTTTCAGTTCACTATTGATAAAAAATGAGTTAAATCCGTTAACTCTTTTTTCTATTCAAATTGAATCAGTTAACTCCTTATTTTACTCAAATTAGATCTTTTAACTCCTTTTAATTAGAAAATCTCCCTTTATGACTAAACTTCACCTTTAATTCTGACCACTGATTGAAATCGATCTCAACCATTGATGAATTCTGGAAAAGTCTATTTAAAAGACCCTCATCTCTTCATTTTGCAAAGTTCAATGAGAATTTGCATCAAATTGTTGCAAGAATTCATACTCATATTTGTTCATATTCACATACGCAAAGATCAAGTGTGACGAAAAGTTGACCAAATTTAAGCACAGTTGACTTGAGTTGACTAGTTTCGAAAAGAATTATAAAATAATTAAACTAAATTATTTAATTAAATGGAGTACTTACTTCTAATTAATTAAACAAAGTTATTTAATTAAATGAGAAGCCATTCCTAATTAATTAAATGAAATTATTTAATTAAATAAGAAAAGTCTCTCTAATTAATTAAAGATTACTTAATTAAATAGAAAAAGTAATTATGAGAGCATATCTCATTTTATTAAATTAAATATCTCAACAAAATCTCTCTTCAGTTGAAAAAGGGAAATTTCCAGTTCACCATTGATGAAAAATGAGTTAAATCAATTAACTACTTTTTCTACTCAAATTGAATCAGTTAACTCCTTATTTTACTCAAATTAAATCTGTTAATTGCCTTTAATTTGGAAATCTCCCTTTATGACTGAACTTCACCTTTAATCATGACCGTTGATTGAAATCGATCTCAACCATTGATGAATTCCAGGAAGCTCTATTTAAGAAACCCTCATCTCTTCATTTTGAAAGGTTGAATGAGAATTTGCATCGAATGGTTGCTAGAATTCATACTCACATTTTCTCATATTGACATACGGAAAGATCAACTTTGACAAAAAGATGACCAGATTTAACCATGGTTGACTTTAATTGACTAATTTTGAAAAGAATTTTGAAATAATTAAACGAAATTATTTAATTAAATGGAGTAATTACTTCTAATTAATTAAATAAAGTTATTTAATTAAATGAGAAGCCATTCCAAACTAATTAAATGAAGTTATTTAATTAAATAAGAAAAGTGTCTCTAATTAATTAAATATTATTTAATTAAATAGAAAAAGTAATTATGAGAGTATATCTTATTTTATTAAATTAAATATCTCAACAAAATCTCTGTTTAGTTCAAAAAGTGAAATTTCCAATTCACTATTGATAAAAAATGAGTTAAATCAGTTAACTTCGTTTTCTACTCAAATTGAATCAGTTAATTCCTTATTTTACTCAAATTAAATCTGTTAACTCCCTTTAATTTGGAAATCTCCTTTTATGACTGAACTTCACCTTTAATCCTGATCGTTGATTGAAATCAATCTCAACCGTTGATGAATTCCAGGAATGTTTATTTAAGAGACCCTCATCTCTTCATTTTGAAAGGTTGAATGAGAATTTGCATCGAATTGTTACTGGAATTCATACTCATTTTCTCATATTCACATACGCAAAGATCAAGTTTGACCAAAAGTTGACCAGATCTAACCACGATTGATTTGAATTGACTAGTTTCAAAAAGAATTTTGAAATAATTAAATGAAATTATTTAATTAAATGAAGTACTTACTTCTAATTAATTAAACAAAGTTATTTAATCAAATGAGAAGTCATTCCTAATTAATTAAATGAAGTTATTTAATTAAATAAGAAAAGTGTCTCCAATTAATTAAATATTATTTAATTAAATAGAAAAAGTAATTATAAGAGTATATCTTATTTTATTAAATTAAATATCTCAACAAAATCTCTGTTTAGTTCAAAAAGTGAAATTTTCAGTTCACTATTGATAAAAAATGAGTTAAATCAGTTAACTTCGTTTTCTACTCAAATTGAATCAGTTAATTCCTTATTTTACTCAAATTAAATCTGTTAACTCCCTTTAATTTGGAAATCTCCCTTTATGACTGAACTTCACCTTTAATCCTGATCATTGATTGAAATCAATCTCAACCGTTGATGAATTCCAGGAATGTTTATTTAAGAGACCCTCATCTCTTCATTTTGAAAGGTTGAATGAGAATTTGCATCGAATTGTTGCTGGAATTCATACTCATTTGCTCATATTCACATACGCAAAGATCAAGTTTGACCAAAAGTTGACCAGATCTAACCACGATTGACTTGAATTGACTAGTTTCAAAAAATTTTATAAAATAATTAGACGAAATTATTTAATTAAATGGATTACTTACTTTTAATTAATTAAATAAACTTATTTAATTAAATAAGAAGTCATTCCTAATTAATTAAATCAAGTTATTTAATTAAATCAGAAAAGTGTCTCTAATTAATTAAAGATTATTTAATTAAATAGAAAAAGTAATTATGAGAGCATATCTCATTTTATTAAATTAAATATCTCAACAAAATCTCTCTTCAGTTCAAAAAGAGAAATTTCAGTTCACTATTGATCAAAAATGAGTTAAATCAGTTAACTCTTTTTTCTACTCAAATTGAATTAGTAAACTCCTTATTTTACTCAAATTAAATCTGCTAACTCCCTTTAATTTGGAAATCTCCCTTTATGACTGAACTTCACCTTTAATCCTGACCATTGGTTGAAATCGATCTCAACCATTAATAAATTTTAGGAAAGTCTATTTAAGAGACCCTCATCTCTTTATTTTGAAAGGTTGAATGAGTATTTGCATCGAATTGTTGCTAGAATTCATACCCACATTTTCTCATATTTACATATGCAAAGATCATGTTTGACCAAAAGTTGACCAGATTTAACAACGGTTGACTTGAGTTAACTAGTTTCGAAAAGAATTTTGAAATAACTAAACAAAATTATTTAATTATATGGAGTACTTACTTCTAATTAATTAAACAAAGTTATTTAATTAAGTGAGAAGCAATTCCTAATTAATTAAATGAAGTTATTTAATTAAATAAGAAAAGTGTGTTTAATTAATTAAAGATTATTTAATTAAATAGAAAAAGTAATTATCAGAGCATATCTCATTTTATAAAATTAAATATCTCAACAAAATCTCTCTTCAGTTCAAAAAGGGAAATTTTCAGTTCACTATTGATCAAAAATGAGTTAAATCAGTTAACTCATTTTTCTACTCGAATTGAATGAGTTAACTCCTTATTTTACTCAAATTAAATCTGTTAACTCCCTTGAATTTGGAAATCTCCCTTTATGACTGAACTTCACCTTTAATCCTGACCGTTGATTGAAATCGATCACAACTGTTGATGAATTTCAAGAAAGTCTATTTAAGAGACCCTCATCTCTTCATTTTGAAAGGTTGAATGAGAATTTGCATCGAATTGTTGCAAGAAATCATACTCACATTTGCTCATATTGACATATGCAAAGATCAAGTTTGACCAAAATTTGACCAGATTTAACCACGGTTGACTTGAATTGAATAATTTTAAAAAGAATTATGAAATAATTAGACGAAATTATTTAATTAAATGGATTACTTACTTCTAATTAATTAAACAAAGTTATTTAATTAAATGAGAAGTCATTCCGAGTTAATTAAATGAAGTTATTTAGTTAAATAAGAAAAGTGTCTCTAATTAATTAAAGATTATTTAATTAAATAAGAAAAGTGTCTCTAATTAATTAAAGATTATTTAATTAAATAGAAAAAGTAATTATGAGAGCATATCTCATTTTATTAAATTAAATATCTCAACAAAATCTCTCTTCAGTTCAAAAAGAGAAATTTCCAGTTCACTATTGATAAAAAATGAGTTAAATCAGTTAACTCCATTTTCTACTCAAATTGAATCAGTTAACTCCTTATTTTACTCAAATTAAATCTGTTAACTCCCTTTAATTTGGAAATCTCCTTTTATGACTGAACTTCACTTTTAATCCTAACCGTTGATTGAAATTGATCTCAATTGTTGATGAATTCCAGGAAAGTCTATTTAAGAGACCCTTATCTCTTCATTTTGAAAGGTTGAATGAGAATTTGCATCGAATTGTTGCTGGAATTCATACTCACATTTGCTCATATTCACATATGCAAAGATCAAGTTTGACCAAAAGCTGACCAGATTCAACCACAGTTGACTTGTGTTGACTAGTTTCAAAAAGAGTTTTGAAATAATTAGATGAAATTATTTAATTAAATGGAGTACTTACTTGTAATTAATTAAACAAAATTATTTAATTAAATGAGAAGCCATTCCTAATTAATAAAATGAAGTTATTTAATTAAATAAGAAAAGTGTCTCCAATTAACTAAAGATTATTTATTTAAATACAAAAAGTAATTATGAGAGCATATCTCATTTTATTAAATTAAATATCTCAACAAAATCTCTCTTCAGTTCAAAAAAGGAAATTTCCAGTTCACTATTGATGAAAAAATTAGTTAAATCAGTTAACTCCTTTTTCTACTCAAATTGAAACAGTTAATTCCTTATTTTACTCAAACTAAATCTATTAACTCCCTTTAATTTGGAAATCTCCCTTTACGACTAAACTTGACCTTTAATCCTGACCGTTGATTGAAATCGATCTCAACTGTTGATGAATTCCAGAAATGTCTATTTAAGAGACCCTCATCACTTCATTTTGAAAGGTTGAATGAGAATTTGCATCGAATTGTTGTTGGAATTCATACTCACATTTGCTCATACTCACATATGCAAAGATCAAGTTTGACCAAAAGTTGACCAAATTTAACCACGGTTGTCTTGTGTTGACTAGTTTCGAAAAGAATTTTGAAATAAGTAGACAAATTATTTAATTAAATTGATTACTTTCTTCTAATTAATTAAACAAAGTTAGTTAATTAAATGAGAAGTCATTCCTAATTAATTAAATGAAGTTATTTAATTAAATAAGAAAAGTGTCTCTAATTAATTAAAAATTATTTAATTAAATAAAAAAAGTAATTATGAGAGCATATCTCATTTTATTAAATTAAATATCTCAACAAAATCTGTCTTCAGTTCAAAAAGGGAAATTTCCAATTCACTATTGATCAAAAAAGAGTTAAATTAATTAACTCATTTTTCTACTCAAATTGAATCAGTTAACTCCTTATTTTACTCAAATTAAATCTGTTAACTCCCTTGAATTTGGAAATCTCCCTTTATGACTGAACTTCACCTTTAATCCTGACTGTTGATTGAAATCGATCACAACCGTTGATGAATTTCAGGAAAGTCTATATAAGAGACCCTCATCTCTTCATTTTGAAAGATTGAATGAGAATTTGCATCAAATTGTTGCAAGAAATCATACTCACATTTTCTCATATTGACATACGCAAAGATCAAGTTTGACCAAAAGTTGACTAGATTTTACCACGGTTGACTTGAGTTGAATAGTTTCGAAAATAATTTTGAAATAATTAAGTGAAATTATTTAATTAAATGGAGTACTTATTTCTAATTAAATAAACAAAGTTATTTAATTAAATGAGAAGCCATTCTGAATTAATTAAATAGGAAAGGTGTCTCTAAGTAATTAAAGATTATTTAATTAAATAGAAAAAATAATTATGAGAGCATATCTCATTTTATTAAATTAAATATCTCAACAAAATCTCTCTTCAGTTCAAAAAGGGAAATTTCCAATTCACTATTGATAAAAAATGAGTTAAATCAGTTAACTCCTTTCTCTACTCAAATTTAATCAGTTAACTCCTTATTTTACTCAAATTAAATCTGTTAACTCCCCTTAATTTGGAAATCTTCCTTTATGACTGAACTTCACCTTTAATCTTGACCGTTGATTGAAATCGATCTCAACCATTGATGAATTTTAGGAAAGTCTATTTAAGAGACCCTCATCTCTTCATTTTGAAAGGTTGAATGAGAATTTGCATCGAATTGTTGCTAGAATTCATACTCACATTTGCTCATATTCACATACGCAATGATCAAGTTTCACCAAAAGTTGACCAGATTTAACCATGGTTGACTTGAGTTGACTATTTTCAAAAAAAAATTTGAAATAATTAAACGAAATATTTAATTAAATGTAGTAATTACTTCTAATTAATTAAATAAAGTTATTTAATTAAATGAGAAGCCATTCCTAATTAATTAAATGAAGTTATTTAATTAAATAAGAAAATTGTCTCCAATTAATTAAAGATTATTTAATTAAATAGAAAAAGTAATTATGAGAGCATATCTCATTTTATTAAATTAAATATCTCAACAAAATCTCTCTTCAGTTCAAAAAGAGAAATTTCACCTTCAAAATAATCAAGTTAACCTCAAGTTTAAATATCTCAAGTTTGACCAATATTAAGAGACCCTCATCTCTTCATTTTGAAAGGTTGAATGAGAATTTGCATCGAATTGTTGCTGGAATTCATACTCACATTTTCTCATATTCACGTACGCAAAGATCAAATTTGACCAAAGGTTTGTCATGCCTGACCCTACTTCTTCCTGTTTCTCTTTATTCACTTCAGATGTTGTTTTTGACACAAGTTCTGTGGCTGTGAGATTTTATATTTTGGGTACTGTTTTGTTATATCAGAATTGGTATCTTCATGTAGATATGGTATAACTAATGTGTTGGTACATTTGATTTTTATATTCTTCTGCAGATATATTAGATTGTAATCATAATGTTAAAAGGATGTTTGTAAAACTCTTTTGTGTTTTTATGTAACTGTGTATATTTTTACGTAAATGTTAGTCATTATCTTATTGATGAAAAGTATACATATCTGGTACATATATGACAAATGCATTATGGTATTATTAGGAATTTCTCAAGTATATTGCTATCTTTATTATTTTCAAGAAATTCATTTCATGCCTTTAAGTTCTTGACTTGTGGATATATTTATATTTAGGGATAATTTGATAAGTCACACAAACTAGAATTCATATAATTATAGGTATGAGATTTTCACACATCTATTTGCATAAACTCAAGTGTGGAGTGATGGTTTTGGGAGTTTGCAATGTTTAATACCAATGGCAATAAACATGGGAGGTAATTGTGTTATGCATTTATTATATATTTATTTGAATTAAAAAAGAAAAAGAAAAAACCATTCACCCTAAAAACTCTTGAAGGTTTCGCATGATTTGAAGAGGTAAAAATGTTTATTGTTTCTTGAGGCCAAAATGGCGGAGGCTATAAGGAAAGCCGTATGCACAACTCTTTGGGAACTGCAGATTTATTAATTGCTCTTTAAAGGAGGCTTTACTATCCTTGATGGAATGTCATCCACTGTTGTTTGTAAAGAGGATTTCAATGGTTATGACCTAAATTTGGGCCTTTTTCCTCTAACACTTGGATGTTGTTGCTGGGTTTCCGGCAAGATGTGGGGTTTCTGTTGGAAGCATTTTCTTGCTTATGTATTAGAGAAAAAAGGGAACTCGATGGAAGTTTTATTGCAGTTGGAAATTGGTTTTAGTGTTTTGCATTGTGTAGATTTTGTTCTGATTGGGGGCTTGGAGTTGAGCAGAAATTTGGAGCTTTGTGTTGAACGTTTTTCTTCATCTATTGAGTTTTGAGGTAGGGGGCAGTTCCTAACCTTTACCCTTTACTGTTTTGGGTGTTAATTTTGTTCTAAGAAAATTGTGGGAGTTTAGTTTTAAGTTACTCTTATCGATACCCAAGTGTGGGTATATGTAGGGTTGGACAAATGGAGTCGAGCTCTGCATGTATCCATATTTGGATATCAAGCAATATGAGTTTTCAATCATTGTGTTTTGGATTTAGATGATGTTTTAAGAAGTATTATATGTATTCAGATTTGAGATGACTATGGTCAACTGTGTGTTTTGATTTATTTTGTATAGACATTTTGTCATATGAATGGCTTGTGATAAAAGAACACTGTTACTCTGTGACATGGGTTTTATGATTTTGCGGTATCACCCAGATTTAGTTTGAAGGCAATATGTGTTTACGATTTCGTAGATTTATGATTTAAGGGTTTTGTGGTAGCATGGTATAAACTATTTTGATGTTAGAGGCACTATCATTGCTTATAGAGGATTTTGAGTTTGGAGGAAAATAACTGAACTTGATTTTTGAAATATAGGCTTGGGTTTGAAGTGCAGTCTGACCCGCGGTGATAATATTAAAACACCGGTAGTAGAAACTTAGATGGAAATTCAAGTTGCAGAAA
This sequence comes from Cupressus sempervirens, assembly GCA_028749045.1. Taxonomy (NCBI): domain Eukaryota; kingdom Viridiplantae; phylum Streptophyta; class Pinopsida; order Cupressales; family Cupressaceae; genus Cupressus; species Cupressus sempervirens. The sequence goes on from CM053793.1 coordinate 384,574,573, forward strand.
CCAATCACTCAGTCTAAGTATCGTATCATTGTTTGGATTTATAAGTGGACATTTTGTCGAACTATTTCATGGTATGAGTGTTGACATTTGGTCATATATAAAGTTCGAAACATATAGAATGTTGCATCAGCATTTCTTGGTGTAGAATTATTAGGACATAAAAGGCTATCTAACAGCTGATACTCTGTGTGAGTAGGCATTATGATTTAATTACTATTTGGAATTTGTATGCTGTTGAGTTTTAGTTATCTTGCTACAATGAGATTTGGAACTGTGCGATGACATTATTTCATTAGCTAGATAAAACTAGAAGCAGGTAGATGCATCAATTCAATAGTATAAAACTATTTAATACTGGTTTGAACTTTGTTTTCATTAGAAGATAGGTATATAAGCATATTAAAAAAAATACTTTTTTTATGATAGTGAGATGATAGTCTTATGTTGTGTATTGGGTCATCGAGGGTAGTATTGTATAATGTTTTTATTTGGTACTCGGGTTTAACAGTGGTGAATAGAGATAGATTATTATTATGTTCAGTAAATTTTGATAGATATTGAGTCATCACTCATTTTTGTTTTTGAGATGTTACTCGCAACTGAGTATGACAGTATTGATAAACGAAAACATTGGTTAACTTTGTTGATTCATTCCCAAAGCAGTTATCTATGAACAGCTAGGATGTACATTTTAGATTAAGAATGTTATATCCTAAATTACTTTTGAGTGTCGAGATGTTGAAAGTCACTTTGCATATGGAGAATTATGTTCTAAATTGATTTTAAACATCACATCTTAATATGTTGCTGTGGTTATTTTGGTGGTGGCATATTGTCAAAATAGAGGTGTTACTTTTATAGACACTTGTTTATCTTAATATCTTAGTTAACGATCACTTGTTAAGATTTGGCTGTAATTAGTTTCTACTATGATTATAATATGTTCTATTAGCATTATTGGATTGTTTGAGATTAGATGCTTAAGACAGAATTCTTTTATTATGTAAGATGAATTTCAGTTCTTAATAAAATGAAAGTAGTATATGAATTGAGGCAGATTTTGATACATGATTGATGATGTGAATATCATGTGCATTTTGATTCGTTGTCTTGGTCAGTTCGATGTTAAGTGTAGATGATTGGGTCAGCAGGGAATTAAGAGTATAGTATCAAGATTTTGTAAGTATCGTTGCACTGTGCAACAGTTCAATTGTATCTATGCAATCTTGATATTATAGGTTTTAATCCTGTTGATGTAATTATCCATATTTACCTTTGAACTTGGCAGTATAAGATATGTTACAGATGGATTTTAGGATGTAGTATCATGTTGTAAACTAATTTTATAATTGCCACATGTTCATTCTTAGTATGTTTGATGTGTATTTTTAAGGATATCTGTGATGAATGTATATCGAGGTCGCTGAATTTGGTTTATCCTATAAAGTTAATTAATTCAATGATAACTTCAAAATAAATTGGGTGGGTTAATTTCACATAAAAGATAAATAGCCTTACCTATGACTTAAGCCTATATGGTTAAGTACGGAGAAAATGCATGTCTCTATTCTGTCAATGACAAGTAAAATAGAGAATATTGTTATGTGATGACTATGAGCATACCATATTTGGATGCAGAAACTTAGTGCCATCACGATGACACCTCAGAATATATATGTTTCATTTATGAGTTATTATTAGTGCGAGTTTAATTTTTGCAATGAAAAGTAATTGTTTACTTCTTGCATATTATTATCAGGTTTGCACTATATTAGATGGATTAGAAATCTACTTTTGGATATCTATATGTTGGTACTAACATGTATGCAGATGGATTTTGCCTTTTAACTCAGTGTGTATTGAGGCCCTGTTTGTGTTATGTTGCATTCTGTGTGGTTTTCAGGTACATCGAGATTCAAGTAGCTAAGGATGTTTATTGAAGTTACTTCTGAATCAGCATTTAGGGTTCCTAGGTTGGACATAGATGTCAAGAAATGAAATTGTATTTCATTATAGTTCTGAACTCTTTATGTATTCTTATTGTAATGAAAATATATTTGGACGATATTCTCTTTCATTGGGGAATTTTTCTGTATAAGAGTGATTCAGTCCTTGTAATGTAGCTTATGTTGAGATGATTTTATAAAAAAAAAAAATTTATTATTGCGTTTATGGAATTGTGTTTTGTTTTAAATTCTTTCAGTTATGTCTTGTGTGGAATTACAAGGTTGAACAGATTTAAGCATAGCTGACTTGAGTTGACTAGTTTCGAAAAGAATTTTGAAAAAATTAAACGAAATTATTTAATTAAATGGAGTACTTAATTCTAATTAATTAAACAAAATTATTTAATTAAATGAGAAGCCATTCCTAATTAATTAAATGAAGTTATTTAATTAAATAAGAAAAGTATCTCTAATTAATTAAAGAATACTTAATTAAATAGAAAAAGTAATTATAAGAGCATATCTCATTTTATTAAATTAAATATCTCAACAAAATCTCTCTTCAGTTCAAAAAGCGAAATTTCCAGTTCACTATTGATCAAAAATGAGTTAAATCAGTTAACTCATTTTTCTACTCAAATTGAATCAGTTAACTCCTTATTTTACTCAAATTAAATCTGTTAACTCTGTTTAATTTGGAAATCTCCCTTTATGACTAAACTTCACCTTTAATCCTGATTGTTGATTAAAATCGATCTCAACCGTTGATGAATTCTAAGAAAGTCTATTTAAGAGACCCTCATCTCTTCATTTTGAAAGGTTGAATGAGAATTTGCATCGAATTGTTGCTGGAATTCATAATCAAATTTTCTCATATTCACATTTGCAAACATCAAGTTTGACCAAACGTTGACCAGATTCAACTACGGTTGACTTAAGTTGACTAGTTTCTAAATTTTTTTTGAAATTATTTAATTAAATAGAGTACTTACTTCTAATTAATTAAACAAAGTTATTTAATTAAATGAGAAGCCATTCCTAATTAATTAAATGAAGTTATTTAACTAAATAAGAAAAGTGTCTCTAATTAATTAAAGATTACGTAATTAAATAGAAAAAGTAATTATGAGAGCATATCTCATTTTATTAAATTAAAAATATCTCAACAAAATCTCTCTTCAGTTCAAAAAGGGAAATTTCCAGTTCACTATTGATAAAAAATGAGTTAAATCAGTTAACGCCTTTTTCTACTCAAAATGAATCAGTTAACTCCTTATTTTACTCAAAGTAAATATTTTAACTCCCTTTAATTTGGAAATCTCCCTTTATGACTAAACTTCACCTTTAATCCTGACCGTTGATTGAAATCGATCTCAAACGTTGATGAATTCTAGGAAAGTCTATTTAAGAGACCCTCATCTCATTTTGAAAGGTTGAATGAGAATTTGCATAGAGTTGTTGCTGGAATTGATACTCACATTTGCTCATATTCACATACGCAAAGATCAAGTTTGACCAAAAGTTGACTAGATTTAACCACGGTTGACTTGAGTTGACTAGTTTCAAAAAGAATTTTGAAATAATTAAACAAAATTATTTAATTAAATGGAGTACTTACTTCTAATTAATTAAACAAAGTTATTTAATTAAATGAGAAGTCATCCCTAATTAATTAAATGAAGTTATTTAATTAAATAAGAAAAGTGTCTCTAATTAATTAACGATTATTTAATTAAATAGAAAAAGTAATTATGAGAGCATATCTCATTTTATTAAATTAAATATCTCAACAAAATCTCTCTTCAATTCAAAAAGGAAAATTTCCAGTTCACTATTGATCAAAAATGAGTTAAATCAGTTAACTCCTCTTTCTACTCAAATTGAATAATTTAACTCCTTATTTTACTCAAATTAAATCTATTAACTCCTTTTAATTTGGAAATCTTCCATTTATGACTGAACTTCACCTTTAATCCTGACCGTTAATTGAAATCGATCTCAACCGTTGACAAATTCCAAGAAAGTCTATTTAAGAGACCCTCATCTCTTCATTTTGAAAGGTTGAATGAGAATTTGCATCGAGTTGTTGCTGAAATTCATACTCACATTTGCTCATATTCACATATGCAAAGATCAAGTGTGACCAAAAGTTAACCAGATTTAACCACGGTTGACTTGACTTGACTAGTTTTGAAAAGAATTTTGAAATAATTAAACGTAATTATTTAATTAAATGGAGTACTTACTTCTAATTAATTAAACAAAGTTATTTAATTAAGTGAGAAGCCATTCCTAATTAATTAAGTGAAGTTATTTAATTAAATAACAAAAGTGTATCTAATTAATTAAAGATTATTTAATTAAATAGAAAAAGTTATTATGAGAGCATATCTCATTTTATTAAATTAAATATCTCAACAAAATCTCTCTTCAGTTCAAAAAGGAAAATTTTCAGTTCACTATTGATAAAAAATGAGTTAAATGAGTTAACTCCTTTTTCTACTCAAATTGAATCAGTTAACTCCTTATTTTACTCAAATTAAATCTGTTAACTCCTTTTAATTTGGAAATCTCCCTTTATGACTAAACTTCACCTTTAATCCTGACCGTTGATTGAAATTGATCTCAACCGCTGATGAATTCCAAGAAATTCTATTTAAGAGACCCTCATCTCTTCATTTTGAAAGGTTGAATGAGAATTTGCATTGAGTTGTTGCTGGAATTCATACTCACATTTCCTCATATTCACATACGCAAAGATCAAGTTTGACTAAAAGTTGACCAGATTTAAACACGGTTGACTTGACTTGACTAGTTTCGAAAATAATTTTTAAATAATTAAACGAAATTATTTAATTAAATTTTTTCTATTCGAAAAGGGAAATTTCCAGTTCAGTGTTCGTAAAAAATGAGTTAAATCGGTTAACTCTTTTTTCTACTCAAATTGAATCAGTTAACTCCTTATTTAACTCAAATTAAATCTGTTAACACCCTTTAATTTGGAAATCTCCCTTTATGATTGAACTTCACCTTTATTCTTGACTGTTGATTGAAATCAATCTCAACCATTGATGAATTCCATGAAAGTCTATTTAAGAGAACCTCATCTCTTCATTTTGAAAGGTTGAATAACAATTTGCATCGAATTGTTGCCGGAATTCATACTCACATTTGCTCATATTCACATAAGCAAAGATCATGTTTGACCAAAAGTTGACTAGATTTAACCACAGTTGACTTGAGTTGACTAGTTTCGAAAAGAATTCTGAAATAATTAAACGAAATTATGTAATTAAATGGAGTACTTACTTCTAATTAATTAAAAAAAGTTTTTTAATTAAATGAGAAGCCATTCCTAATTAATTAAATGAAGTTATTTAATTAAATAAGAAAAGTGTCACTAATTAATTAAAGATTATTTAATTAAATAGGAAAACTAATTATGAGAGCATATCTCATTTTATTAAATTAAATATCTAAACAAAATCTCTCTTCAGTTCGAAAAGGAAAATTTCCAATTTACTATTGATAAAAAATGAGTTAAATCAATTAACTACTTTTTCTACTCAAATTGAATCAGTTAACTCCTTATTTTACTCAAATTAAATCTGTTAACTCCTTTTAATTTGGAAATTTCCATTTATAATTGAACATCACCTTTAATCCTGACCATTGATTGAAATCGATCTCAACCATTGATGAAATATAAGAAAGTCTATTTAAGAGACCCTCATATCTTCATTTTCAAAGGATGAATGAGAATTTGCATCGAGTGGTTGCTGGAATTCATACTCACATTTGCTCATATTCACATACGCAAAGATCAAGTGTCACCAAAAGTTGACCAGATTTAACCACGGTTGACTTGAGTTGACTAGTTTCGAAAAGAATTTTGAAATAATTAAACAAAATTATTTAATTAAACAGAGTACTTACTTCTAATTAATTAAACAAAGTTATTTAATTAAATGAGAAGCCATTCCTAATTAATTAAATGAAGTTATTTAATTAAATAAGAAAAGTGTCTCTAATTAATTATAGATTATTTAATTAAATAAATAAAGTAATTATGAGAGCATATCTCATTTTATTAAATTAAATATCTCAACAAAATCTCTCTTCTGTTCAAAAAGGAAAATTTCCAGTTCACTGTTAATAAAAAATGAGTTAAATCAGTTAACTTCTTTTTCTACTCAAATTGAATCAATTAACTCCTTATTTTACTCAAATTAAATCTGTTAACTCGTTTAAATTTGGAAATCTCCCTTGATGACTGAACTTCACCTTTAACCCTGACCGTTGATTGAAATCGATCTCAAACGTTGATGAATTCCAAGAAAGTCTATTTTAGAGACCCTCATCTCTTCATTTTGAAAGGTTGAATAAGAATTTGCATCAAGTTGTTGTTGGAATTCATACTCACATTTGCTCATATTCACATACGTAAAGATCAAGTTTGACTAAAAGTTGACCAGATTTAACCACAGTTGACTTGAGTTGACTAGTTTTGAAAAGAATTTTTAAATAATTAAACGAAATTATTTAATTAAATCATTTCAGTTCGAAAAGAGAAATTTCAAGTTCACTGTTGATCAAAAATGAGTTAAATTAGTTAACTCCTTTTTCTACTCAAATACAATCAGTTAACTCCTTATTTTACCCAAATTAAATCTGTTAACACCCTTTAATTCGGAAATCTCCCTTTATGATTGAACTTCACCTTTAATCCTAACTGTTGATTGAAATCGATATCAACCGTTGATGAATTTCATGAAAGTCTATTTAAGAGAACCTCATCTCTTCATTTTGAAAGGTTGAATGACAATTTGCATCGAATTGTTGCTGGAATTCATACTCACATTTGCTCATATTCACATATGTAAATATCAAGTTTGACAAAAAGTTGACCGGATTTAACCACAGTTGATTTGAGTTGACTAGTTTCGAATTTTTTTTTGAAATAATTAAACGAAATTATTAAATTAAATGGAGTACTTCTAATTAATTAAACAAAGTTATTTACATATATGAGAAGCCATTCCTAATTAATTAAATGAACTTATTTAATTACATAAGAATATTGTCTTTAAGTAATTAAAGATTTTACTTAATTAAATAGAAAAAGCAATTATGAGAGCATATCTCATTTTATTAAATTAACTATCTCATCAAAATCTCTTTTCAGGTCAAAAAGGGAAATTTCCAATTCACTATTGATAAAAAATGAGTTCGATTAGTTAACTCCTTTTTATACTCAAATTGAATTAGTTAACTCCTTATTTTACTCAAATTAAATCAGTTAACTCCTTATTTTACTCAAATTAAATCTATTAACTCTTTTTAATTTGGAAATCTCCCTTTATGACTAAACTTCACCTTTAATCCTGACCGTTGATTGAAATCGATCTCAACCGTTGATGAATTCCAAAAAAGTCTATTTAAGAGACCCTCATCTCTTCATTTTGAAAGGTTGAATGAGAATTTGCATCGAATTGTTGTAGGAACTCATACTCACATTTTCTCATATTGACATACGCAAAGATCAAGTTTGACCAAAAGTTGACCAGATTTAATCACCGTTGACTTAAGTTGACTAGTGTGGAAAAGAATCTTGAAATAATTAAATGAAATTATGTAACTAAATGGAGTACTTACTTCTAATTAATTAAACAAATTTATTTAATTAAATGAGAAGCCATTCCTAATTAATTAAATGAAGTTATTTAATTAAATAAGAAAAGTGTCTCTAATTAATTAAAGATTATTTAATTAAATATAAAAACTAATTATGAGAGCATATCTCATTTTATTAAATTAAATATCTTAACAAAATCTCTCTTCAGTTCAAAAAGGAAAATTTCCAGTTCACTGTTGATCAAGAATGAGTTAAATCATTTAACTCCTTTTTCTACTCAAATTAAATCAGTTAACTCCTTATTTTACTCAAATGAATTCCAAGAAAGTCTATTTAAGAGACCCTCATCTCTTCATTTTGAAATGATGAATGAGAATTTGCATCGAGTGGTTGGTGGAATTCATACTCACATTTGCTCATGTTCACATACACAAAGATCAAGTGTGACGAAAAGTTGACCAGATTTAACCATGCTTGACTTGAGTTGACTAGTTTCAAAAAGAATTTTGAAATAATTAAACGAAATTATTTAATTAAATCGAGTACTTACTTCTAATTAACTTTGTGTACTTACTTCTAATTAACTAAACAAAGTTATTTAATTAAGTGAAAAGCCATTCCTAATTAATTAAATGAAGTTATTTAACTAAATAAGAAAAGTGTCTCTAATTAATTAAAGAGTATTTAATTAAATAGAAAAAGTAATTATGAGAGCATATCTCATTTTATTAAATTAAATATCTCAACAAAATCTCTCTTCAGTTCAAAAAAGAAAATTTCTAGTTCACTGTTGATAAAAAATGAATGAAATCAGTTAACTTCTTTTTCTACTCAAATTGAATCAATTAACTCTTTATTTTAATCAAATTAAATCTGTTAACTCCCTTTAATTTGGAAATCTCCCTTTATGACTAAACTTCACCTTTAATCCTGACCATTGATTGAAATCGATCTCAACCGTTGATGAATTCCAGGAAAGTCTATTTAAGAGACCCTCGTCTCGTTATTTTGAAAGGTTGAATGAGAATTTGCATCAAATTGTTGTTGGAATTCATACTCACATTTGCTCATATTTACATACGCAAACATCAAGTTTGACCAAAAGTTGACCAAATTTAACCACGATTTACTTGAGTTGACTAGTTTCGAAAAAAAATTGAAATAATTAAACGAAATTATGTAATTAAATGGAGTACCTACTTCTAATTATTTAAACAAAGTTATTTAATTAAATGAGAAGCCATTCCTAATTAATTAAATTAAGTTATTTAATTAAATAAGAAAAGTGTCTCTAATTAATTAAAGATTATTTAATTAAATATAAAAACTAATTATGAGAACATATCTCATTTTATTAAATTAAATATCTTAAAAAAATCTCTCTTCAGTTCAAAAAGGAAAATTTCCAGTTCACTGTTGATCAAGAACGAGTTAAATCAGTTAACTCCTTTTTCTACTCAAATTGAATCAATTAACTCCTTATTTTACTCAAATTAAATCTGGTAACTCCTTTTAATTTGGAAATCTCCATTTATGACTGAACATCACCTTTAATCCTGACCATTGATTGAAATCGATTTCAACCATTGATGAATTCCAAGAAAGTCTATTTAAGACACCCTCATCTCTTCATTTTGAAATGATGAATGAGAATTTGCATCGAGTGGTTGCTGGAATTCATACTCGCATTTGCTCATGTTCACATACGCAAAGATCAAGTGTGACGAAAAGTTGACCAAATTTAAGCACAGTTGACTTGAGTTGACTAGTTTCAAAAAGAATTTTGAAATAATTAAACAAAATTATTTAATTAAATGGAGTACTTACTTCTAATTAACTAAACAAAGTTCTTTAATTAAGTGAGAAGCCATTCCTAATTAATTAAATGAAGTTATTTAATTAAATAAGAAAAGTGTCTCTAATTAATTAAAGATTATTTAATTAAATAGAAAAAGTAATTATGAGAGCATATCTCATTTTATTAAATTAAATATCTCATCAAAATCTCTCTTCAGTTCAAAAAAGAAAATTTCCAGTTCACTGTTGATAAAAAATGAGTTAAATTAGTTAACTTCATTTTCTACTCAAATTGAATCAGTTAACTATTTATTTTAATCAAATTAAATCTGTTAACTCCCTTTAATTTGGAAATCTCCCTTTATGACCAAACTTCACCTTTAATCCTGACCATTGATTGAAATCGATCTCAACTGTTGATGAATTCCAGGAAAGTCTATTTAAGAGACCCTCATCTCTTCATTTTGAAAGGTTGAATGAGAATTTGCATTGAATTCTTGTTGGAATTCATACTCACATTTGCTCATATTCACATACGCAAACATCAAGTTTGACCAAAAGTTGACCAGATTTAACCCCGGTTTACTTGGGTTGAGTAGTTTTGAAAAGAATTTTGAAATAATTAAACTAAATTATTTAATTAAATGGAGTACTTACTTCTAATTAATTAAACAAAGTTATTTAATTAAATGAGAAGCCATCCCTAATTAATTAAATGAATTTATTTAATTAAATAAGAAAAGTGTCTCTAATTAATTAAAGATTACTTAATTAAATAGAAAAAGTAATTATGAGAGAATATATCATTTAATTAAATTAAATATCTGAACAAAATCTCTCTTCAGTTCAAAAAGTGAAATTTCTAATTCACTATTGATCAAAAATGAGTTAAATGGGTTAACTCTTTTTTCTACTCAAATTGAATCAATCAACTCCTTATTTTACTCAAATTAAATCTGTTAACTCCTTTTAATTAGGAAATCTCTCTTTGTGACTGAACTTCACGTTTAATCTTGACCGTTGATTGAAATCGATCTCAACCGTTGATGAATTCCAAGAAAGTCTATTTAAGAGACCCTCATCTCTTTATTTTGAAAGGTTAAATGAGAATTTGCATCGAGTTGTTGCTGGAATTCATACCCACATTTGCTCTCATTTACATACGCAATGATCAAGTTTGACAAAAAATTTGACCAGATTTAACCACGGTTGTCTTGAGTTGAATAGTTTCGAAAAAAATTTTGAAATAATAAAACAAAATTATTTAATTAAATGCAGTACTTACTTCTCATTAATTAAACAAAGTTATTTAATTAAATGAGAAGCCATTCCTAATTAATTAAATGAAGTTATTTAATTAAATAAGAAAAGTGTCTCTAATTAATTAAAGATTACTTAATTAAATAGAAAAATTAATTATGAGAGCATATCTCATTTTATTAAATTAAATATCTCAACAAAATCTCTCTTCAGTTCAAAAAGGGAAATTTTCAATTCATTGTTGATGAAAAATGAGTTAAATCAGTTCAAAAAGGAAAATTTTCAATTCACTATTGATCAAAAATGAGTTAAGTTAGTTAACTCGTTTTTTTACTCGAATTGAATCAGTTAAATTCTTATATTACTCAAATTAAATTTGTTACCTCCCTTTAATTTAGAAATCTCTCTTTATGACTGAACGTCACCTTTAATCCTGGCCGTTGATTGAAATCGATCTCAACCTTTGATGAATTCCAGGAAAGTCTATTTAAGAGAGCCTCATCTCTTCATTTTGAAAGGTTGAATGAGAATTTGCATCGAATTGTTGCTAGAATTCATACTCACATTTGCTCATATTCACATACGCAAAGATCAAGTTTCACCAAAAGTTGACCATATTTAACCACGGGTTACTTCAGTTGACTAGTTTTGAAAAGAATTTTGAAATTATTTAATAAAATTATTTAATTACAAAGAATACTTACTTCTAATTAATTAAAAAAAGTTATTTAATTAAACGAGAAGCCATTCCTAATTAATTAAATGAAGTTATTTAATTAAATAAGTAAGGGGTCTCTAATTAATTAAAGATTATTTAATTAAATAGAGAAAGTAATTGTGAGAGTATATCTCATTTTATTAAATTAAATATCTCAACAAAATCTATCTTCAGTTCAAAAAGAGAAATTTCCAGTTCACTGTTGATCAAAAATGAGTTAAATGAGTTAACTCTTTTTTCTACTCAAATTGAATCAGTTAACTCCTTATTTTACTCAAATTAAATCTGTTAACTCCTTTTAATTTGGAAATCTCTCTTTGTGACTTAACTTCACCTTTAATCATGACCGTTGATTGAAATCGATCTCAACCGTTGATGAATTCCACGAATGTCTATTTAAGAGACCCGCATCTCTTCATTTTGAAAGGTTGAATGAGAATTTGTATCGAATTGTTGCTAGAATTCATACTCACATTTGCTCATATTCACATACGCAAATATCAAGTTTGACCAAAAGTTGACCAGATTTAACCACCGGTTACTTCAGTTGACTAGTTTCGAAAAGAATTTTGAAATAATTAAATGAAATTCTTTAATTAAATGGATTACTTACTTCTAATTAATTAAACAAAGTTATTTAATTAAATGAGAAGCCATTCCTAATTAATTAAATGAAGTTATTTAATTAACTAAGAGAATTGTCTCTAATTAATTAAAGATTATTTAACTAAATAGAAAAAGTAATTATGAGAGCATATCTAATTTTATTAAATTAAATATCTCAACAAAATCTCTGTTCAGTTCAAAAAAGGAAATTTCAAGTTCACTCTTGATAAAAAATGATTTGAATCAGTTAACTCCTTTTTCTACTCGAATTGAATCAATTAACTCCTAATTTTACTCAAATTAAATCTGTTAAGTCCCTTTAATTTGAAAATCTCCCTTTATGACTGAACTTCACCTTTAATCCTGACAGTTGATTGACTTCGATCTAAACCATTGATGAATTCCAGGAAAGTCTATTTAAGAGACCCTCATCTCTTCATTTTGAAAGGTTCAATGACAATTTGCATCGAATTGTTGCTGGAATTCATACTCACATTTGCTCATATTCACATACGCAGAGATCAAGTTTGACAAGGAGTTGACCAGATTTAACCACGGTTAACTTGAGTTGACTAGTTTCGAAAAGAATTTTAAAATAATTAAACAAAATTATATAATTAAATGGAGTACTTACTTCTAATTAATTACAAAAACTTATTTAATTAAATGAGAAGCCATTCCTAATTAATTAAATGAAGTTATTTAATTGAATAAGAAAGGTGTGTCTAATTAATTAAAGATTATTTTATTAAATAGAAAAAGTAATTATGAGAGCATATCTCATTTTATTAAATTAAATATCTCAACAAAATCTCTCTTCAGTTCAAAAAGAGAAATTTGTAGTTCACTATTGATCAAAAATGAGTTATATCGGTTAACTCCTTTTACTACTCAAATTGAATCAGTTAACTCCTAATTTTACTTAAATTAAATCTGTTAACTCCCTTTAATCTGAAAATCTCTCTTTATGACTGAACTTCACCTTTTATCCTGACCGTTGATTGAAATCGATCTCAACCGTTGATGAATTCCAAAAAAGTCTATTTAAGAGACCCTCATCTCTTCATTTTGAAAGAGTGAATGAGAATTTTTATCGAATTTTTGTTGGAATTCATAATCACATTTACTCATATTCACATTCGTAGAGATCAAGTTTGACCAAAAGTAGATCAGATTTAACCACGGTTGAATTGAGTTGACTAGTTTCGAAATTTTTTTTGAAATAATTAAACGAAATTATTTAATTAAATGGAGTACTTACTTCTAATTAATTAAATAAAATTATTTAATTAAATGAGAACCCATTCCTAATGAATTATATGAACTTATTTAATTAAATAAGAAAAGTGTCTCTAATTAATTAAAGATTATTTAATTAAATAGAAAAAGTAATTATGAGAGCATATCTCATTTTATTAAATTAAATATCCCAACAAAATCTCTCTTCAGTTGAAAAATGAAATTTCCAGTTCACGATTGATCAAAAATGAGTTAAATCAGTTAACTCCTTTTTCTACTCAAATTGAATCAGTTAACTCCTTATTTTATTCCAATTAAATATGTTAACTCCCTTTAATTTGGAAATCTCCTTTTATGACTGAACTTCACCTTTAATCCTAACCATTGATTGAAATCGATCTCAACCATTGATGAATTCCAAAAAAGTCTATTTAAGAGACCCTCATCTCTTCATTTTGAAAAGTTGAATGAAAATTTGCATCGAATTGTTGCTTTAATTCATACTCACATTTGCTCCTATTCACATATGCAGAGATCAAGGTTGACCAAAAGTAGAATAGATTTAACCACAGTTGACTTCAGTTGACTAGTTTCAAATTTTTTTTTGAAATAATTAAACGAAATTATTTAATTAAATGGAGTACTTACTTTTAATTAATTAAACCAAGTTATTTAATTAAATGAGAAGTCGTTCCTAATTAATTAAATGAAGTTATTTAATTAAATAAGAAAAGTGTCTCTAATTAATTAAAGATTACTTAATTAAATAGAAAAAGTAACTATGAGAGCATATCTCATTTTATTAAATTAAATATCTCAACAAAATATATCTTCAGTTCAAAAAGGGAAATTTCCAGTTCACTGTTGATAAAAAACGATTTCAATCAGTTAACTCCTTTTTCTACTTGAATTGAATCAATTAACTCCTAATTTTACTCAAATTAAATCTGTTAACTCCCTTTAATTTGAAAATCTCCCTTTATGACTGAACTTCACCTTTAATCCTGGCAGTTGATTGAAATCGATCTCAACCATTGATGAATTCCAAAAAAGTCTATTTAAGAGACCCTCATCTCTTCAGTTTGAAAGGTTGAATGAGAATTTGCATCGAATTGTTGCTGGAATTCATACTCACATTTGCTCATATTCACATAGGCAGAGATCAAGTTTGACCAAAAGTTGACCAGATTTAACCACGGTTGACTTGAGTTGTCTTGTTTCGGAAAGAATTTTGAAATAATTATATGAAATTATTTAATTAAATGGAGTACTTACTTCTAATTAACTAAACAAAGTTATTTAATTAAATGAGACGCCATTCCTAATTAATTAAATGAAGTTATTTAATTAAATAAGAAAAGTGTCTCTAATTAATTAAAGATTATTTAATTAAATAGAAAAAGTAATTATGAGAGCATGTCTCATTTTATTAAATTAAATATCTTTAAAAAATCTCTCTTTAGTTCAAAAAGGGAAATTTTCAGTTCACTATTGATCAAAAATGAGTTAAATCAGTTAATTCATTTTTGTACTCAAATTGAATCAATTAACTCCTTATTTTACTCAAATTAAATCTGTTAACTCCCTTTAATTTGGAAATGTCCCTTTCTGACTGAACTTCACCTTTAATCCTGACCATTGATTCAAATCGATCTCAACCATTGATGAATTCCAGAAAAGTCTATTTAAGAGACCCTCATCTCTTCATTTTGAAAGGTTGAATGAGAATTTGCATCAAATTGTTGCTAGAATTCATACTCACATTTGCTCATATTCACATACGCAAAGATCAAGTTTGACCAAAAGTTGACCAGATTTAACCACGGTTGACTTGAGTTGACTTGTTTTGAAAAGAATTTTGAAATAATTAAACAAAATTAATTAATTAAATAGAGTACTTACTTCTAATTAATTAAACAAAGTTATTTAATTAAATTAGAAGCCATTCCTAATTAATTAAATGAAGTTATTTAATTAAATAAGAAAAGTGTCTCTAATTAATTAAAGATTACTTAATTAAATAGAAAAAGTAATTATGAGAGCATATCTCATTTTATTAAATTAAATATCTCAACAAAATATATCTTCAGTTCAAAGAGGGAAATTTCCAGTTCACTATTGATCAAAAATGAGTTAAATCAGTTAACTCCTTTTTCTACTCTAACTGAATCTGTTAACTCCTTATTTTACTCAAATTAAATTTGTTAACAGCCTTTAATTTAGAAATCTTCCTTTATGATTAAAATTCACCTTTAATCCTGATGGTTGATTGAAATCAATCTCAACCGTTGATGAATTCCAGGAAAGTCTATTTAAAAGACCAACATGTCTTCATTTTGAAAGGTTGAATGAGAATTTGCATCAAATTTTTGTTGCAATTCATACTCAAGTTTGCTCATATTCACATACGTAAAGATCAAGTTTGACCAAAAGTTGACCAGATTTAACCATGATTGACTTGAGTTGACTAATTTCGAAAGGCATTTTGAAATAATTGAACGAAATTATTTAATTAAATGGAGTACTTACTTCTAACTAATTAAACAAAGTTATTTAATTAAATGAGAAGCCATTCCTAATTAATTAAATGAAGTTATTTAATTAAATAAGAAAATTGTCTCTAATTAATTAAAGATTATTTAATGAAATAGAAAAAGTAATTATGAGAATATGTCTCATTTTATTAAATTAAATATCTTAGCAAAATCTCTCTTCAGTTCAAAAAAGGAAATTTTCAGTTCACTATTGATCAAAAATGAGTTTAATCAGTTAACTCCTTTTTCTACTCAAATTGAATCAGTTAACTCCTTCTTTTACTCAAATTAAATCTGGCAACTCCCTTTAATTTGGAAATCTGCCTTTATGACTAAACTTCACCTTTAATCCAGACCGTTGATTGAAATCGATCTGAATCGTTGATGAATTCCAAGAAAGTCTATTTAAGAGACCCTCATCTCTTCATTTTGAAATGTTGAATGAGAATTTGCATCGAATTGTTGCTGAAATTCATACTCACATTTGCTCATATTCATATACGAAAAGATCAATTTTGACCAAAAGTTGACCAGATTTAACCACAGTTGGCTTGAGTTGACAAGTTTCGAAATGAATTTTGAAATAATTAATGTAAATTATTTAATTAAATGGAGTACTTACTTCTAATTAATTAAACAAAGTTATTTAATTAAATGAGAAGCCATTCCTAATTAATTAAATGAAGTTATTTAATTAAATAAGAAAAGTGTCTCTAATTAATTAAAGATTATTTAATTAAATAGAAAAAGTAATTATGAGAGCATATCTCATTTTATTAAATTAAATATCTCAACAAAATCTCTCTTTAGTTCAAAAAGGGAAATTTCCAGTTCACTATTGATAAAAAATGAGTTAAATCTGTTGACTCTTTTTTCTACTCAAATTGAATCAGTTAACTCCTTATTTTACTCAAATTAAATCTATTAACTCCTTGTAATTTGGAAATCTTCTTTTATGACTGAACTTCACGTTTTATCCTATCCGTTGATTGAAATCGATCTCAACCATTGATGAATTCCAAGAAAATTTATTTAAGAGACCCTCATCTCTTCATTTTGAAAGGTTGGATGATAATTTGCATCGAATTGTTGCTAGAATTCATACTAACGTTTGCTCATATTTACATATGCAAGATCAAGTTTGACCCAAAGTTGACCAGATTTAACCACGGTTGACTTGAGTTGACTAGTTTCGAAAAGAATTTTGAAATAATTAAACAAAATTATTTAATTAAATGGAGTACTTACTTCTAATTATTTAAAAAAAGTTATTCCTAATTAATTAAAATGATTTATATAGATGGATCATTTTGTAAAGATAAAATATTAAAAGAATATGATTAATAATTATAATGAGGAGATAGTAATAATTAACTTAATTTAGGATAATAATTAGAATGTGATATAAGTTTTGATATATGAAAATTTTGTTCAGTGGAAATGTCATTTTTCAAAAAAAGTTTATATGAATAAAATATTATTAGATCAATTAGAAAATTGAGTCTAATGGAGAAACCTTTTTATCCATCAAACAAATACATGGGTTAGGTAAAACGTGAAATTTCTCCACTTGATATAGTTTGGAAAACGTAAATCGAGACTTTTTCATTTGAATTCAAAATTGAAAACTTAGCAAAACCAAAACATGTGTTTACATTGTGCATTCTTTATGCTATTGTTTTGGGTTTTGGGTTGACTGGTGTTGACCAGTTATAGGACGTCTACCAGAGGCTTGGGGGTTTTGTGATAGTGATGCCATGATGATGTTTTAATCTTGATCTTCATAAACCCAACCATGGTTATGTGATGGAATGCTCTATGTATTGGATGTGATTATTGATTGTTATAGTTGATATTCTTGTGTATGAGACACTTGACTTAAGCATTAGTTTTGGTCATCGATCAGTTAGCCTTGGTTATTTTCTAGTCGCCATGATGGGACTGAAATGTGGATTTAATCTTGATGATGTCATGTTGTGACATGTTGGACTCAACCATTTTTGGAGTCTTCGATCAGTATGATTGAGATATATTTTTGTTATTGAGAACCATTGGATACTTTTGATTATAAATGATACTTCAGTTGCCAATAGAGAGTTGTTGTGTTCATGATTTTCTATGGATGTTTGCTGATGGAGATTTGATGCTTTTATGCATATTTGATGATTTTATGAATTATCTTTTGTAATTTTGAGATTTATGAGTCCATGAGCATTAGGGTAGGATATTTGCATGTAGTGATGGGAAGTGGCTTGCAATGGGGGCCAGGGCCCTAAGAGGCTGCCAGGGTAACTCATTGTAAGTTGGATTAATAAGTGATAACTTCACACCTAATACTAACTGAATGAAACTAAAAAGATAAGTGTTTTGTTCTCGCCCATGCCTTGAGCGCTTGTACAGGCTAGGATGGGAGTAGTGAGACACATGGTTGCAAACTTGCATTCCATAGTATGCCTTGTCAGTATGAGAGGATACTAGTGGCCACATGAGATCAGTATGGACTCGTGGAGTTTAGTTAACTGCCAGGGTAACTTGTATGTGATAAATGCGATGACACTTTCCCGCTTGCATAGTAGGTTCCTACATGTCATTGTGTGCCTCTGGAAAGTAGATGTCAGATTTTGTGTTTGGAACCTTTGAGTTAGTATACCTTTAGGATTCTTGGACTTATAGAGATATGTGCTATGTGTTATGGATAGCCTGTTTGGGACTTGAGATTATCTCCTCAGCATAGTGGGAGTGGACCACATAGGTACCACGTGGTCGGGTGGTAGTGTATTTTCCACTCTTATCATTTGAGACTCATTGAGACATCGTGGCTGATGTGTCCTTCGTGATGGTGGATATGTATCCTTTCATATATGATTAGCATATGTTAGATGATGTTATCTTATGCTTATATTTGCATGTTAGATTACTTTCTACAAATGATGTTGTATATATTAGGACTGACATTCCTACTATGTTAATACCAATGATCTCTTCGGTGAATTGGGATGTTATGCACGGAGGGATGGCTAGGGCCCACGATGGTCTAATGATGCTATTGATGGTTGGGAGGAACCGTGCACTTAGTTTATTATGTTTGATCTTATGATGGATGTATATGTATTCTATGATGATGTATCATGTGTATCATGTGATTGTCTTTGATGTATCATGGATTAGAATAGGATGATGTACCTTATTTCACATATGTATATTCTTGAGCTTGTCATACCCTGTGACATGTATAGTGGATGATTGAGCATTTGGAAATGTAATGTTTAAATATTGGACTTATCATTATTATTTCATGTGGATGTTGTACTAGATGGATTCTTGTGTGTAATTCAATGTTAAGGGATATTTAAAGATTGTATTCTGTTATGTATGTTATGTTTACTTCCAGATGGACATTGCTATTACTTCCGTTATTGTGAATAAGTTATGTATGGTATTTACTTTCATGTAAAAAAAAAATGTTACCAAACTTAGTGAAACTCTAGGTTAATTTTTTGCATCCCTTGGCGGGGTGTTACACTCATATTCACATACATAAAGATCAAGTTTGACCAAAAGTTGACCAGATTTAACCACGGTTGAATTGAGTTGACTAGTTTTGAAAAGAATTTTGAAATAATTAAATGAAATTATTTAATTAAATGGAGTACTTACTTCTAATTAATTAAACAAATTTATTTAATTAAATAAGAAGCCATTCCTAATTAATTAAATGAAGTTATTTAATTAAATAAGAAAAGTGTCTCTAATAAATTAAAGATTACTTAATTAAATAGAAAAAGAAATTATGAGAGCATATCTCATTTTATTAAATTAAGTATCTCAACAAAATCTGTCTTCTGTTAAAAAATGAATATATTCAGTTAACTATTGATCAAAAATGAGTTAAATCAGTTAACTCCTTTTTCTACTCAAATTGAATCAGTTAACTCCCTATTTTACTCAAATTGAATCTGTTAACTCCCTTTAATTTGGAAATCTCCCTTTATGACTAAACTTCACCTTTAATCCTGACTGTTGATTGAAATTGATCTCAACCGTTGATGAATTCTAGGAAAGTCTATTTAAGAGACCCTCATCTCTTCATTTTGAAAGGTTGAATGAGAATTTACTTCGAATTGTTGTTGGAATTCATACTCACATTTACTCATATTCACATACGCAAAGATCAAGTTTAACCAAAAGTTGACCAGATTTAATCACAGTTGACTTGAGTTGACTAGTTTCGAAAAGAATTTTGAAATAATTAAACAAAATTATTTAATTAAATGGAGTACTTAGTTCTAATTAATTAAACAAAGTTATTTAATTAAATGAGAAGCCATTCCTAATTAATTAAATGAAGTTATATCATTAAATAAGAAAATTGTCTCTAATTAATTAAAGATTATTTATTTAAATAGAAAAAGTAATTATGAGAGCATATCTCATTTTATTAAATTAAATATCTCAACAAAATCTCTCTTCAGTTCAAAATGGGAAATTTCCTGTTCACTATTGATCAAAAATGATTTAATCAATTAACTCCTTTTTCTACTCAAATTGAATCAGTTAACTCCTTATTTTACTCAAATTAAATCTGTTAACTCCTTTTAATTTGGAAATCTCCCTTTATGACTAAACTTCACCTTTAATCCTGACCGGTGATTGAAATCTATCTCAACCGTTGATGAATTTTAGGAATGTCTATTTAAGAGACCCTCGTCTCTTCACTTTGAAAGGTTGAATGAGAATTTGTATCGAATTGTTGTTGGAATTTATACTCACATTTGGTAATATTCACATACGGAAAGATCAGGTTTCACCAAAAGTTGACTAGCATTAACCACAGTTGACTTGAGTTGACTAGTTTCAAAAAGAATTTTGAAATAATTAAACGAAATTATTTAATTAAATGGAGTACTTACTTCTAATTAATTAAAAAAAATTATTTAATTAAATGAGAAGTCATTCCTAATCAATTAAATGAAGTTATATAATTAAATAAGAAAAGTGTCTCTTATTAATTAAAGATTATTTAATTAAATAGAAAAAGTAATTATGAGAGCATATCTCATTATATTAAATTAAATATCTCAACAAAATCTCTCTTCAGTTCAAAAAGGGAAATTTGCAATTCACTATTGATCATAAATGAGTTAAATTAGTTAACTCTATTTTCTACTCAAATTGAATTAGTTAACTCCTTATTTTACTCAAATTAAATCTGTTAACTACCTTTAATTTGGAAATCTCCCTTTATGACTAAACTTCACCTTTAATCTTGACCGTTGATTGAAATCGATATCAATTGTTGATGAATTTCAGGAAAGTCTATTTAAGAGACCCTCATCTCTTCATTTTGAAATGTTGAATGAGAATTTTTTTCGAATTGTTGCTGGAATACATACTCAGATTTGCTCATATTCACATACGCAAAGATCAAGTTTGATAAAAAGTTGACTATATTTAACCACAGTTGACTTGAGTTGACTAATTTCCAAAAGAATTTTGAAATAACTAAGTGAAATTATTTAATTAAATGAAGTCCTTACTTCTAATTAATTAAACAAAGTTATTTAATTAAATGAGAAGTCATTCTTAGTTAATTAAACGAAGTTATTTAATTAAATAAGAAAAGTGTCTCTAATTAATTAAAGATTATTTAATTAAATAGAAAAAGTAATTATGAGAGCATATCTCATTTGATTAAATTAAATATCTCAACAAAATCTCTTTTCAGTTCAAAAAGGGAAATTTTCAGGTCACTATTGATCAAAAATGAGTTAAATCAATTAACTCCTTGTTCTACTAAAATTGAATCTGTTAACTCCTTATTATACTCAAATTAAATCTGTTAACTCCCTTTAATTTGGAAATCTCCCTTTATGACTAAACTTCACCTTTAATTCGGACCGTTGATTGAAATCGATCTCAACCGTTGATGAATTCTAGGAAAGTCTATTTAAGAGACCCTCATCTCTTTATTTTGAAAGGTTGAATAAGAATTTGCATCGAATTGTTGCTAGAATTCATACTCTCATTTCTCATATTCACATACGAAAAGAGCAAGTTTGACCAAAAGTTTACCAGATTTAATCACGGTTGACTTAAGTTGAATAGTTTCGAAAAGAATTTTGAAATAATTAAATGAAATTATTTAATTAAACAGATTACTTAATTCTAATTAATTAAACAATGTTTTTTAATTAAATGAGAAGACTTTCCAAATTAATTAAATGAAGTTATTTAATTAAATAAAAAAAGTGTCTCTAATTAATTTAAGATTATTTAATTAAATAGAAAAAGTAATTATGAGAGCATATCTCATTTTGTTAAATTAAATATCTCAACAAAATCTCTCTTCAGTTCAAAAAAGGAAATTTCTAGTTCACTATTGATCAAAAATGAGTTAAATCAGTTGACTCCTTTTTCTACTCAAATTTAATTAGTTAACTCCTTATTTTACTCAAATTAAACCTGTTAACTCCCTTTAATTTGGAAATCTCTCTTTATGACTAAACTTCACCTTTAATCCTGATCGTTTATTGAAATCGATCTCAACCATTGATGAATTCTAGGAAAGTCTATTTAAGAGACCCTCATCTCTTCATTTTGAAAAGTTGAACGAGAATTTGCATCGAATTATCGCTGGAATTCATATTCACATTTTCTCATATTCACATATGCAAAGATCAAGTTTGACCAAAAGTTGACCAGATTTAACCACAGTTGACTTGAGTTGACTATATTCGAAAAGAATTTTGAAATAATTAAATGAAATTATTTAATTAAATGGAGTACTTACTTCAAATTAATTAAACAAATTTATTTATTTAAATGAGAAGCCATTCCTAATTAATTAAATAAAGTTATTTAATTAAATAAAAAAAGTGTCTCTAATTAATTAAAGATTATTTAAGTAAATAGAATAATTAATTATGATAGCATATCTCATTTTATTGAATTTAATATCTCAACAAAATCTCTCTTCAATTCAAAAAGGGAAATTTTCAGTTCACTATTGATAAAAAATGAGTTAAATTAGCTAACTCATTTTTCTACTCAAATTGAATCAGTTAACTCCTTATTTTACTCAAATTAAATCTATTAACCCCCATTATTTTGGAAATCTCCCTTTATGACTGAACTTCACCTTTAATCCGGACCATTGATTGAAATCGATCTCAACCGTTGATGAATTCCAGGAAAGTCTATTTAAGAGACCCTCATCTCTTCATTTTGAAAGGTTGTATGAGAATTTGCATCGAATTGTTGCTAGAATTCAAACTCTCATTTGCCCATATTCACATACGCAAAGATCAAGTTTGACCAAAAGTTGACCAGATTTAACCACGGTTGACTTGAGTTGACTAGTTTCAAAAAAAATTTGAAATAATTAAATGAAATTATTTAATTAAATTGAGTACTTACTTCTAATTAATTAAACAAATTTATTTAATTAAATGAGAAGCCATTCCTAATTAATTAAATGAAGTTATTTAATTAAATAAGAAAAGTGTCTCTAATTAATTAAAGATTATTTAATTAAATAGAAAAAGTAATTATGAAAGCATATCTCATTTTATTAAATTAAATATTTTAACAAAATCTCTCTTCAGTTCAAAAAGGGAAATTTCCAGTTCACTATTGATAAAAAATGACTTAAATCAGTTAACTCCTTTTTTTACTCAAATTGAATCAGTTAACTCCTTATTTCACTAAAATTAAATCTGTTAACTCCCTTTAATTTGGAAATCTCCCTTTATGATTGAACTTCACCTTTAATCTTGACCGTTGATTGAAATCGATCTCAACCGTTGATGAATTCCAGGAAAGTCTATTTAAGAGACCCTCATCTCTTCATTTTGAAAGGTTGTATGAGAATTTGCATCGAATTGTTGCTGGAATTCAAACTCTCATTTGCCCATATTCACATACGCAAAGATCAAGTTTGACCAAAAGTTGACCAGATTTAACCACGGTTGACTTGAGTTGACTAGTTTTTTTTAAAAAATTGAAATAATTAAATGAAATTATTTAGTTAAATTGAGTACTTACTTCTAATTAATTAAACAAATTTATTTAATTAAATGAGAAGCCATTCCTAATTAATTAAATGAAGTTATTTAATTAAATAAGAAAAGTGTCTGTAATTAATTAAAGATTATTTAATTAAATAGAAAAAGTAATTATGAGAGCATATCTCATTTATTAAGTTAAATATCTCAACAAAATCTCTCTTCAGTTCAAAAAGGGAAAATTTCAGTTCATTATTGATAAAAAATGAGTTAAATCAGTTAACTCCTTTTTTTACTCAAATTGAATTAGTTAACTCCTTATTTTACTCAAATTAAATCTGTTAACTCCTTTTAATTTGGAAATCTCCCTTGATGACTGAACTTCACCTTTAATCCTGACCGTTGATTGAAATTGATCTCAACTGTTGATGAATTCCAGGAAAGTCTATTTAAGAGACATCATCTCTTCTTTTTGACAGGTTGAATGAGAATTTGCATTGAATTGTTGCTAGAATTCACACTCACATTTGCTCATATTCACATATGCAAAGATCAAGTTTGACCAAAAGTTGACCAGATTTAACCATGGTTGACTTGAGTTGACTAGTTTCGAAAGTTTTTTTAAAATAATTAAATGAAATTATTTAATTAAATGGAGTACTTACTTCTAATTAATTAAACAAAGTTATTTAATTAAATGAGAAGCCATTCCTAATTAATTAAATGAAGTTATTTAATTAAATGAGAAAAGTGTCTCTAATTAATTAAAGATTATTTAATTAAATAGAGAAAGTAATTATTAGAGCATATCTCATTTTATTAAATTAAATATCTCAACAAAATATCTCTTCAGTTCAAAAAGGGAAATTTCTAGTTCACTATTGATCAAAAATGAGTTAAATCAGTTAACTCCTTTTTCTACTCAAATTGAATTAGTTAACTCCTTATTTTACTCAAATTAAATCTGTTAACTCCCTTTAATTTGGAAATCTCCCTTTATGACTGAACTTCACCTTTAATCCTAACCGTTGATTGAAATCAATCTCCACCGTTGATGAATTCGAGGAAAGTCTATTTAAGAGACCCTCATCTCTTCATTTTGAAAGGTTGAATGAGAATTTGCATCAAATTTTTGCTGGAATTCATACTCACATTTGCTCATATTCACATACTCAAAGATCAAGTTTGACCAAATGTTGACCAGATTTAACCATGCTTGACTTGAGTTGACTAGTTTCGAAAAGAATTTTTAAATAATTAAACAAAATTATTTAATTAAATGGAGTACTTACTTCTAATTAATTAAACAAAGTTATTTAATTAAATGAGAAGCCATTCCTAATTAATTAAATGAAGTTTTTTAATTTGTGAGCCCTCACCCAATTCGTTATAGTACCAATGAGATAATTGCATTATGGTGATTTTAATCCTATGTTTGATACACTTTTAAGACTATAGGGTTATGTCATTTTAATATCTGCATTTTGATGATCCGCAATTACCTCTGCATATTATGACCTAATTGATGCATTTAATGATTCTATTTCATGTTGTAAGCTATTTACATTGCTTTAATAGAAATTGAATGGTAGAAATGCTTGTAATATAAGAAGGTAATGTTGAAGTGGAAATTAGAGTTAAAAGATAAATTTTATTATGCATTGAGACCTAACCCGCATACCTAGGGATTCAATAGTTATGGATTCAGCATCTTGTCGTAGAATATGAAGTTATTTAGAATATTAAATTGACCATGTTATGTTGATAAGTAAAGTTTAGTTATATAGTATTTTGAACATTTTACATGGAAATTGTTAGAAGAAGTAATGTAATTATAAGGAATGAAGTATGGAACTCAAATGTCGAACGTGATATGTAAGTTTTGATATTTTAATATTTTGAAGGTTATATTTGAAATGATTAAGAAAGGGAAATTTAATTTGAGATGATGAAATATATGCAAGTCTAATGTTGAATGAGATAATGATTTATTTTACATATGCTTATATGATTTTCTTGGACTACTGACGCTCGAGTTTAGTGTGTAGGAATTTGACCATGGGTTAAAGGGGAATTAAGGCTCAAACTACTACAAACATGACATAACCAAGGTTGAATCAGTGGAAAAGATTCAAAACTAATTGTAATGTATTTTATTTCATATATGTGAATTATATGTGTGCGTATTAGCCTAGTTCATGTATTATTGTAAAACAAGTCATTTTTTTTAATATAATGTGATATTTTGTGTGTGTCACTTGACACTTGTGCTTGTTATGTGATATGACATGTTATTCATCAATGGATCATGTGGCCACCTTATTCCGTGATAAATGCCTCAATTGAGGAATTTGATTATTGCCTTAGTCAGTAAAAGGAAAAGGTCATCACCTTGGGGAATTTGAAATTTGAGTCACCTAGCTTTGGGAGGGTCATAAAGTAACTTTAAGGTAAGTTGGGATTAAAATTAACCCCACCCATGTTAACACTGTAGGCTAGGGAGCTATTCATGACCTCTAGGGTGTCTAGTGGACCTAGGAGACCCCATGAAAATGACATTCTTTATGGAATCCGAAAATGAGAAGGATATATATATATATAGAGGTATGGCTAAATGAGAAACCACTTGGCCACTCTCTAATTTTAGAGACAGTTAGGTTTTTGAGGGAGAGGAGGGGAGGTCTACTAAAACTATCCTTACCCTAGCTTGGACCAAGGTTGGTATCTCAAGCTTGCTTCCTTTCCTTTTTCTTTCTTTTAGCATGGTTAAGCCAATCTGCAAGTGTGGAGTTTATCAATGGAGTATGCATTGCATTACATTGTGGAGTAGCATTCATGTGAGTGTTTGAATGGTGTTCATTCCATGTAGATTAGTGTGACACCATTGTGCATCTTGTTGTATTGTGTGGAGTATTGTGAGAATGAGGTTTGGATTTCCTCTATTTCCTTGTTGCATTATGGGTGTTGATATTGTGTTGTGATAACGTGATGTGCTTTTGAAAATCTGTTGTTTTATTGCTACTTGGTTTTGTTTTCTTGTTGTGCTTGAGTGTTCTTATGGGTGTGGGACTTACACTCACCCTTGTGGGAAGGGAAGATAAGTCCAGGGTGAATGGGCAGCAATTGGATTGCATAGTTGAGGGCCTTGTATTTTGTTGATTTAGCCCCGAAAGGGCATGAGTTTTATGGAAAATATAATACGAAATGGTAAACCTCCTTGTGTTTCCACCTTCACCCTATGTTCAAGGTTCCAATGGTGAGCCTTTGTGAAATATCCTTGGGATGGGATTTGTTGCAGTTTTGTTATGTGGTGTATATGTTTCTTACAAGTGTGTATGTGGATTTTGTTTGAGCCTTGTTCCCCTAGTGCGGGGGTGGTCTCTTTGAGGCCTATGGTTGGGTGGAAAGCACCCATGGTCCTTGTTGTTTTGTTGTGATGCATTTGCAAGTTCTTAGAGAAAAATCTTGGAAACTTGGAGTCCTTGTTATCTTCCATGTGCATAGGAGGAGAAGACAATATTGCATTGAGATGAGATAGAGAGAAAAACTCCATTTTGTTATGTGAGCCTAAATGTATTGTAAGAGAAAGCTACTGTCTTGGTTTGATTGTTAATGGACAGGTTGTGAGTGCTCATGTGTAGTAAAAGTATTTTCCATTGTGTATATTATGATATGTTGACTTCACCACCTTTTTGTGTATCATGAGGGTATTACTGAAGATAATTCATTGTAATAATATTGTTGTTTTATTGGATGGTAACACCAATCAAAGATCCAAATTACTTGATGCTCCTGAGTGGAATGCAAAAGAAATTTGATATCATAGAAGAGATAATATTCATAGGAAGGATTATCCTGGTGGATTGCTATTATCATTTTAGTTCCATTGTTTACCAATTGTGAATGTACATTCAAATCTAGATCTGCATAAGAAGATAATGTTGAGAAAATGGTTTCTAAATTTCATAATTCATAGATAGGGATAATCCAAATAACTTCATATAAAGTCTTGTCATGAAATGTTGAGTTATTGGATTAAGTTAATGTTTTGAATGCTAAATGAATCACAATTTTAAAACTATACTTAGTTTATAATTATCTCCTAATTATCCTTGCAATAACTTACCTTGAATATCCTAGATTACAGAAGAAGAAAATCAAGTGATGATATAAAATATGCAAGACTTAAGACATAAGCTTGTTGCAGGTGCACATTTTATCCTCTGGAAAATGTATGAGAAAGTAAAATAAATCTCTTCACTTAATATAGACATTAAAATATTCAAGAGTATTCCTTAGACTCCTAGGACCCTATAACCTATAAAGCATATTTTAACATAATAAACTAACCATCATATTAATTGCATTAGAAGGGACCTCATATGAGACACATAACTCGAGTCAACACCCTATCAAATCAAAAGAAACTTTTTTTAAAAAAAATATACAATGCTCATGTTAAACAAACCTAAACTAGCACCAAGTAATATTTTAAACAAGACATAGCGTGACAAACAACCTACTATATTATCTACCCTAGGCTAGCATGGGTTGGTGAATGAGAAAAAAATTTAATATGCTATGGAGACCAAGGTATTTAATTTCTCTAACATGACCAAGACTCATTTCCCTAGGTGATTTGTGCCTTCAATTATTATATTGGAGTACTGTGCAAGTTTATGACATAATTCTGACAAGAGGGAATGGCTTCCATTTTGTCCTTGATGCCTTGATTTGTCTTGGAAGAAGTTATGGAATTTTATGTCTTTCTTCACCCACTTAATTAAGACTAGGATAAACTCCATGCTGCCAACAATATGGGACCAAGTAGCAAGTCTATTTAACATGGGAATTCAAAATGCATATCTTCTAGCTCAAAATTAATAGGATTTGACTCATGGAAAAGGTGCCTATGCTTGTCTTGGCCAAAACTTTGGTAAGTGAGTCCACCATGGAGAGAAACCCAAGGAATTCGCTTGGTCTATGGGTAAGTGAAGAAGATTATGGGGTAGTAGCACGTGGGTAGTAGGCTGATTTGGAACTTTGCTAGAGAAAAAGTATTTCATCTTCTTAAAAGAAATGCGAGTGGGGTCAAGTTAATGGACTATGACTAATAGGGTATTTTAGATAGATGGATAGTTAATATGTTCATATGCATTTATTTTGTTACCTTAGTATTAGTAAGGATAGATTATCTTTTAAAATCATTCTTTTATGATATATATTTATATAAATGAATTGATCATTCTTTTCACTACAATTTCAATTGTAGTAGGTATTGACCCTAACATTAAAATGTGATGTCAGTTGCATTAGAGATATAATATGAATAATAAATAGATAATTCAATCTTAATAACTATGTCAATGAAAGATGTAAGATGGGATATGAAAAAATAAAAATATAAACCCATTAATTTTGGGAACATTTTAAATAATCTAGAAAAGTGATAATTATGTATATATTGTTATTTGAATCGATTTCCTAGAGTAGCATAGTTGGCATCAAAGTTGATGATAGTTCTAATGGATGGTTAATTGAGGGTTACATGCATTGAAGAAATGTTAACTCATATGACAAATTAGTAAAGATGACATTGAAATGTGGAGTACAGATTGAAGTAGTAGGTATGAGTATTCTCTTTCCAAACCCTAGGTCAGTAGATGTCAGAGGGATGTCCAACTCAGTGATGATATAGTTGTAACACACATATGTCTTTTGGAGGTTATTTAGGCTTATGAAATTAATTAATTAAGAATAATAATAACAATAATAATAATGCTTTTTTTTAAAAATTGTGCTTAATGTACATTTAGGGTAAATTTAGGGCATGACATAATTAAATAAGAAAAGTGTCTCTAATTAACTAAAGATTATTTAATTAAATAGAAAAAGAAATTATGAGAGCATATCTCATTTTATTAAATTAAATATCTCAACAAAATCTCTCTTCAGTTCAAAAAGGGAAATTTCCAGTTCACTATTGATAAAAAATGACTTAAATCAGTTAACTACTTTTTCTACTCAAATTGAATCAGTTAACTCCTTATTTTACTCAAATTAAATCTGTTAACTCCCTTTAATTTGGAAATCTCCCTTTATGGCTGAACTTCACCTTTAATCCTAACCGTTGATTGAAATCGATCTCAACCGTTGATGAATTTCAGGAAAGTCTATTTAAGAGACCCTCATCTCTTCATTTTGAAAGGTTGAATGAGAATTTGCATCAAATTGTTGCTAGAATTCATACTCACATTTGCTCATATTCACATACGCAAAGATCAAGTTTGACCAATAGTTGACCAGATTTAACCACGGTTGACTTGAGTTGACTAGTTTCGAAAAGAATTTTGAAATAATTAAACAAAATTATTTAATTAAATGGAGTACTTACTTCTAATTAATTAAAAAAAGTTATTTAATTAAATGAGAAGCCATTCCTAATTAATTAAATGAAGTTATTTAATTAAATAAGAAAAGTGTCTCTAATTAATTAAAGATTATTTAATTAAATAGAAAAAATAATTATGAGAGCATATCTCATTTTATTAAATTAAATATCTCAACAAAATCTCTCTTCAGTTCAAAAGGGGAAATTTCCAGTTCACTATTGATCAAAAATGAGTTAAATGAGTTAACTCCTTTTTCTACTCAAATTGAATTAGTTAACTCCTTATTTTACTCAAATTAAATCTGTTAATTCTCATTAATTTGAAAATCTCCCTTTATGACTGAACTTCACCTTTAATCCTGACCGTTGATTGAAATTGATCTCAACCGTTGATGAATTCCAGGAAAGTCTATTTAAGAGACCCTCATCTCTTCATTTTGAAAGGTTGAATGAGAATTTGCATCGAATTGTTGCTAGAATCCATGCTCAAATTTGCTCATATTTACATATGCAAAGATCAAGTTTGACCAAAAGTTGACCAGATTTAACCACGGTTGACTTGAGTTCACTAGTTTCAAAAATAACTTTGAAATAATCAAACGAAATTATTTAATTAAATGAAGTACTTACTTCTAATTAATTAAACAAAGTTATTTAATTAAATGAGAAGCCATTCCTAATTAATTAAATGAAGTTATTTAATTAAATAAGAAAAGTGTCTCTAATTAATTAAATATTATTTAATTAAATAGAAAAAGTAATTATGAGAGCATATCTCATTTTATTAAATTAAATATCTCAACAAAATCTCTCTTCAGTTCAAAAAGGGAAATTTCCAGTTCACTATTGATCAAAAATGAGTTAAATGAGTTAACTCCTTTTTCTACTCAAATTGAATCAGTTAACTCCTTATTTTACTCAAATTAAATCTGTTAACTCCCTTTAATTTGGAAATCTCCCTTTATGACTGAACTTCACCTTTAATCTTGACCGTTGATTGAAATCGATCTCAACCGTTGATAAATTCCAAGAAAGTCTATTTAAGAGACCTTCATCTTTTCACTTTGAAAGGTTGAATGAGAATTTGCATCGAATTGTTGCTGGAATTCATACTCACATTTGCTTATATTCACATACGCAAAGATCAAGTTTGACCAAAAGTTGACCAGATTTAACCACGGTTGACTTGAGTTGACTAGTTTCAAAAAGCATTTTCAAATAATTAAATGAAATTATTTAATTAAATGGAGTACTTACCTCTAATTAATTAAACAAATTTATTTAATTAAATGAGAAGCCATTCCTAATTAATTGAATGAAGTTATTTAGTTAAATAAGAAAAGTGTCTCTAATTAATTAAAGATTATTTAATTAAATAGAAAAAGTAATTATGAGAGCATATCTCATTTTATTAAATTAAATATCTCAACTATAATGCCACGCCAAGGGATCCAAAGAATTTCACTAAATTTGCTAAACAATTTTTTTTTTTTTAAACATGAAATATAAACCATTCATAACATTCACGGAAGCAATAGTAACATCCAACTGAAAGTAAAACATAACATACATATCAGATTACATTCTTTAAATATCCCTTAATGTTGAATCACATCTAATCATAACTTATTCATCTAACAGCACATCCTTATGAAATAACAATGATACATCCAACATTCTTAACCATATACAAGTATCCCTTTTGTAATTACATTTTAGTTTTGCTCAATCATCTTCTGTACATGATACAAGGTATGAAAAAGCTTAAAAGAATAAACATCCATATATATAATCTACATCATCATACTAACTCTAATCCATGATGCAACAAAGTAAATAAAACCACATTTCATACATGATACATCATCATAGAAGATATAAACACCCATCATAAAAGATAACCATATATCACAAACATAAATAACTAAGTGCATAGTTCCTCCCAACCATAAATAGCATCATTAGACCATCATGGATCCTAGCCATCCCTTCATGCATAACATTCCAAAGCACCGAAGAGATCATCGGTAGTATCATAGTAGGAATGTCACTCCTAAAACATCCTACTAACATGCAAAGTAAAACATAAAGTAACATCATCTAACATATTCAAATCATCAATTTAAGAAACATACCAATAAATACATCTATCATAAGGTATATCATCTATCATAATACTCCAAGAACATAATGAAGATAAATACTAACCAAGAATACTCCAGCCATGGTGTCTCAATAGATCTCAAATGATAAGAGTGGAAAAACACTACCACCCGACCACGTGGAACCTAAGTGGTCCACTCCCACCGTGCTGAGGAGATAATCTCAAGTCCCAAACAGGATATCATAACCACAAAGCATAAATCTCCATAAATCTAGAAATCCTAAAAGTATACTACTCAAAGGTTCCAACACACACACAAACTTGACATCTAATTCCCAGAGGCACAACAATGACATGTAGGAAACCTACTATGCAAGCGGGAAAGTGTCATCGCATTTATCGTGTACAAGTTGCCCTGGCAGTTAGCTAAACTCCACGGGTCCATACTGATCTCATGCAGCCACTAGTATCCTCTGATACTAATGAGGCATACTACAAAATGAATGGTCGCAACCATGCGTTCTCACTACTCCCATCCTAGCCTGTACAAGCGCTTAAGGCATGAGCGAGAACATCAAAACAATTATCTTTTTAGGTTCATTTAATCCCCATTTAGTGTGTAAATGTTATCACTTATTAACCAAACTTACAATGAGTTACCCTGGCAGCCACTTAGGGCCCTGGCCCCCATTGTAAGCCACTTCCCGACACTACAAGTAGATTACCTACCCTAAGCTCATGGAATCATAAAATCACCACAATCCTGTACAAGTGACTGTAAAGAAAATCCAAAAGATAATCCATAAAAAGAATCATCAAATATCCATAATAAAAGCATCAAAATATCCATAATAAGAATCATCAAATCATCAAAATAAGAATCATCAAATCTCCATGAGCATCTGAAAAGAATCTGCAGAAAATCATGACCACAACAGTTCTCTATTGGCAACTGAAGGCATCACTGATAATCATAAGTATCCGTTGGTTCTCAATAACCAAAATATATCACAATATCCATTGGTTCTCAACAAACAACCAAGAATATCACAAAATCATACTGATTGAAGACTCCAAAATGGTTGAGTCAAAACATGTCACAACATGACATCGTCAAGAAATAAATCAACATTTCAGTCCCATCATGGCGACTAGAAAATAATCCAAGGATAACTGATCGATGACTAAAAAATGATTAGCTCAAGTGTCTCAGATACATATACATCTCAGCTTCACACATGAAAACTGATGAACAATAACAATCAGAAAATACAAACATTTCATAGAGCATATGATCACATTACGATGGTTGGGCTTATAAAGATCGAGATCAAATAAGATCAACATACCATCATATCTCATAACCCCCGAGCCTCTGGTAACAACCTAAGATTGGTCAACACTAGTCAACCCAAAACCCAAAACAAGAAGCATATAGAATACACAATGCAAACACATGTTTTGGTTTACTAATATCACATAGATGAGTTATGTGTAGAGGTTTCCAGTTTTCGTTCCAAGTATACTTTTAAGTGTCTTAAGTCAATTTGTGTTACCCCTCGATTCAAACATAAAATTGTCCCTCCATTTATTAAAAGTAATTATCCAAAATTGATCAAAGATAACTATTTACTTTTTAGGTCACTAAATATATTAAACAATAATATTATATCCATTAATGATTCCATTTATTACACAAAAATATCGATTAAACATTAAGTTTAGAACTTACATAATAACTCTGTCCAGGGCATAATGATATGGCTGAGCAGTTAGAAATAAACCTTTGTGGCGGGTACCCTACAAACTACCACCCCGTACATACAAAATGATAATTAATACAAATTAAATGTCCCTTATTCCATTTGACTAAACATATCTACACCATATTTATCAGTGTGAAGGTGTTGTTTTATTAATGATTGTAGGGCAATTCACTGTGCAAAAAGACAATCCTAGAAGCACATAAAGAGAATATGATTTGCGATTCATCTAGCTACAGGTCTTTGAGATGATTTGATATAAAACTACACTCCTACCAGCGTTAAACCTAAGATAAAACTTTTCTTTAATCTATCACAAATGAGGTGATTATTAATCGCTCAATCTTCTCAAGTCGTCCATATATGTGACAGGTCATGCTGCAGTTAAAAAAAAACCCATCACAATATGAAGACATGGACGTGATCAAAATTTACATTTATTAATCCAAAATTGTAAAGGTTAACCTTAGAGGGTTGTGACATATATACTCCAAGCATTAGAATTACAATTATATTGAGGAGCATCGCAGTTAGCAACAACATTCTCAGGAAATACAATTCAGCAATAAGATCGATACCAGACAATAGTTATTATAATTAATAAGCCAATCACTATGAGGACAAGGTTGATATGATAGGGAAGTCCAAGAATTATAATGGGCAAACGATGCCTCATGCAAGATCTAAATTCAAGATGTCGGCCAATTGAACTCATATGATAAGTATATTTATGTCAACACAAGGTCACTGATATGTATCCATGACCAAAGAGCATGCAAAGTCCTAGAAGTCACAAAATTACCATGGTAAAAAGCTTCATAAAACCCATGCTAGCGATTTAAAGTTCATGAACAATCATGATTTTAGGCTTGTGCAACCAAAGGTGACATGCGGCAGCCCTATATCA
The DNA here is from genome assembly GCA_028749045.1 of Cupressus sempervirens. Taxonomy (NCBI): domain Eukaryota; kingdom Viridiplantae; phylum Streptophyta; class Pinopsida; order Cupressales; family Cupressaceae; genus Cupressus; species Cupressus sempervirens. The sequence continues at coordinate 384,609,476 of CM053793.1, forward strand.
TCCTTATTTTTCATGGCATCACTTTGTAATGCTTAATATTGTTCACCTCTAGTTGTTTCATAGTCTTTGAGTTTTAGTGACATGGCAGATTAGATTAAACGACTAGCAACATACTTTTGTAACTCCTGTCATCCTATTCTCCATTGTTATCTTTGCAAATTTGACTATCGATCTTAATGATTTAAAGCCTTAGTTTCTTCACTGTTACCTACTCCTGGGAGTAATCTTATAATGATGTGATTTTGTTCTTCGGATGATTATTATTGCAGGGCATACTTTATTATGCCATTAGCAGATCTCAATCACTGTTCGCAGGCCGTACTCTATATTTAATTTAGAGAAGCCTTGCAAAATTCGGCAATGAGCATCAGTGAATCCCCTCGGGCTGCTCAAGATATCCACCGACGTCCACAAACAGAATCTCGGCAATTCTGCATTCGACGACAGAGATTGCCTCGTCCCATCGGCGAGCTTCATCGTTTTTGAATTAGGGAGTTATAAGCTAATAGGAATTAGAGTTTTTTTATGACCTTTGGACAGAAGATTAACCAATAATCGCAAGAAAGACCAATTTATTCTCATCCAATTGAGAGATCCCAAACAAATAAAATCATGCAATAACCGTTATTGATGGGAATATCTAAGGGGTGAAATCACGATGTCGTAATCTCAAGAAATGCCAGTTTATCCTACACTAAATGTTTTGGTTACATTCTGCTTGCAACATTCAGCTCTAATTTCTTGTCTAAATTGATATACAATACCATTGTTATGGATGTTCTAAGAGTTTGCTTAACTGTACTAGCAGTAAATACAATTGCACATTTGACTCAAGAAAATTTCTGAGTTAGAACTTGATACTACTTGACTCGTGCAAAGTAATTATAAGGACCAAATTTAATTTACACTCAAGGTTGTGGTTCTAAGAGAATATAATGATCAATAAATCTCATTCCCATAGTCAATCAAGATGCGTAATGTTACAGACCGATTACAGAATCTGCGATATAAGGTTTCATCAATTCGAGGGTCTAAATCAACGGAGACAACATTCTCATTGCACATATGTATAGTTTGAATAAATGGGAAATCAAACAATCATGATTAAAGAATTCGGTTTTGTATCTAGCTAGAATACGTTTACTCTTTTAATTTCGTGATTTTAACCTACTGATTCAAATTTAACCACGGATCATTTACTGCAATACTGTGAATGCAAGCAATCCACTCCTATTCTAAAATAGATTGTTTCAATCTCTATGATAATGTGGCTAAAAGTATGATGCCATATTCAAATAGTCTTTTTGGAAGATACGAGTAGAATAGGAAGAGAGAGAGAGACTAATGGTATATGCAGAATGGTCAAGAGTACTTAGCTGGACTCTGATGATGATCTACTACACCTTTGGAGTCCATAGGTAAATCCCCTCTTTCTTCAACGTTCATAATTCCTTCAACAACCGAACCTCCTTTCGAGTGTCTAAAAGTGCTTGTAGAAGTAGACGAGGATGTTGAACCATATGAGCTTCTCAAATGCATATAAGCTTGTAGATGCCTATCAGGATGATCATACACACTAAGAGAGCCTCTATATAAAGGCCTCCAAGATGCATCTAGAATGTGTCTAGAAGGAGCTAGAAGATAAGCATGACAACTGAGCATGAGTCTACTCCAACCTTCTAGATGAGTCTTAAGGTTGTAGACACCATGTGCTCAAATAAAATGCTAACTTCTAAGTGTAGACAACTTGTGCATTCTTAGAGCGCAAACCCCAGTGTTGTTTACATGACAACTTCCGAGAATTTGCCAACTCCTATGTGAGCAAATATTAAAATAATGCATATTAATTAATTTAATATTTACTTTTACTCTTTCCAATTTAATTTATTTATTTATTAAATCATATGCACTAACTTTAATAATTCCACTTTTCAATCTTAATATATTTATATTTTAAGCACATGAAATCTAGAATCTTTTAATAATTTAAAATATATTTTCACTTTTAAATTTTATTTTTCAAAACTTTGTTGCTAAAATATTTATTAGCTTTAATAATATTATTATTTAGTCATTTATTTAAAAATGAGCTCCCAATATATTATTATTAAAATAAATATTGTCACATTCCAAATTTAAACTCTAAACTTTTATTTTCAAATTTAACTATTTTATTTAATTAATTTCCCAATTAATTAAATAAAATAAATATTAAAATATAATATTAATTTTTCATTTAATTAAACTATTAATTAAATCTTTTAATTAGGCTTAAGTAATAGAAAATACATCAAAGACTCATAAGGTAAAAATATGAAAACCCATCATAGCCAAAATACATACAAAATCAAACTAAAGGTTTAAATCATGAATTACATCATCTAACGCATTCGGAGGGTACTCAACTCAGATACTTGTCCTAATTTTCCAATTAGAACAAATGACTTAAAGGGTTGGGATTTGGACTTGAGAATTTATCTCCCCTCTCTTATGATTGAGATAATGTGATAGGGTACGCTCATTTTGGCAATTCAGGGAAGTCAATACCCGGTACCTATAACCTACATAAAAACTATGCATGTACAAACACAATATATACTAAATTAAATAGGCAATGGCAAGAAGTGGTGCATCGTGTAGATCCCGACTAGCAGGTGACTACGACTCCCTTCCTTAACCACATCAGACATGTCATACAAAAGCAAACACGCACACCATACATATGCAAGTATGGGGTAAGTATCCATAAGAAAACACATATGATAATAAATCATCTTACTAATCATCATGAATAACTGCAAACACTGAAAATAATCATCATGCATACATGAAATGTAAAATCTAAGTAATCTCATCACATAATAAACTGAATCCATAGCACAATATCTGATAATCTAAAAAGAATGTTGCTAACCAACAACATTAAACAAGCTCTAAAAGAGTTCAGCAACGATAACAAAATGCAAACTAGGGACAGGCACTACATCAACAAAATCTCTCTTCAGTTCAAAAAGGGAAATTTCCAATTCACTATTGATCAAAAATGAGTTAAATCAGTTAACTCTTTTTTCTACTCAAATTGAATCAGTTAACTCCTTATTTTACTCAAATTAAATATGTTAACTCCCTTTAATTTGGAAATCTCCCTTTATGACTGAACTTCACCTTTAATACTAGCCATTGATTGAAATCGATCTCAACTATTGATGAATTCCACGAAAGTCTATTTAAGAGACCCTCATCTCTTCATTTTGAAAGGTGGAATGAGAATTTGCATCGAATTGTTGCCGGAATTCATACTCACATTTTCTCATATTCACATATGCAGAGATCAAGTTTGACCAAAAGATGACAAGATTTAACCACGGCTGACTTGAGTTGACTAGTTTCGAAAATAATTTTGAACTAATTAAACGAAATTATTTAACTAAATGGAGTACTTCCTTCTAATTAATTAAACAAAGTTATTTAATTAAATGAGAAGTCATTCCTAATTAATTAAATGAAGTTATTTAATTAAATAAGAAAAGTATCTCTAATTAATTAAAGATTATTTAATTAAATAGAAAAAGTAATTATAAGAGCATATCTAATATTATTAAATTAAATATCTCAACAAAATATCTCTTCCGTTCAAAAAGGGAAATTTCTAGTTCACTATTGATCAAAAATGAGTTAAATCAGTTAACTCCTTTTTCTACTCAAATTGAATCAGTTAACTCCTTACTTTACTCAAATTAAATCTGTTAAGTCCCTTTAACTCGAAAATCTCCCTTTATGACTGAACTTCACCTTTAATCCTGACCGCTGATTGAAATCGATCTCAACTGTTGATGAATTCGAGGAAAGTCTATTTAAAAGACCCTCATCTCTTCATTTTGAAAGGTTGAATGATAATTTGCATCGAATTGTTGTTGGAATTCATACTCACATTTGCTCATATTCACATACACAGAGATCAAGTTTGACCAAAAGTTGATCAGATTTAACCACGGTTGACTTGAGTTGACTAGTTTCAAAAAAAAATTGAAATAATTAAACAAAATTATTTAATTAAATGGAGTACTTACTTCTAATTAATTAAACAAAGTTATTTATTTAATTGAGAAGCCATTCCTAATTAATTAAATGAAGTTATTTAATTAAATAAGAAAAGTGTCTCTAATTAATTAAAGATTATTTAATTAAATAGAAAAAGTAATTATGAGAGCATATCTAATTTTATTAAATTAAATATCTCAACAAAATCTCTCTTCAGTTCAAAAAGGGAAATTTCCAGTTCACTATTGATCAAAAATGAGTTAAATCAGTTAACTCCTTTTTCTACTCAAATTGAATCAGTTAACTCCTTATTTTACTCAAATTAAATTTGTTAACTCTCTTTAATTTGAAAATTGCCCTTTATGACTGAACTTCACCTTTAATCTTGACCGCTGATTGAAATCGATCTCAACCGTTGATGAATTCCAGGAAAGTCTATTTAAGAGACCCTCATCTCTTCATTTTAAAAGCTTGAATGAGAATTTGCATCGAATTGTTGTTGGAATTCATACTCACATTTTCTCATATTCACATACGCAGAGATCAAGTTTGACCAAAAGTTGACCAGATTTAACCACGGTTGACTTGAGTTGACTAGTTTTGAAAAGAATTTTAAAATAATTAAACGAAATTATTTAATTAAATGGAGTACTTACTTCTAATTAATTAAACAAAGTTATTTAATTAAATGACAAGCCATTCCTAATTAATTAAATGAAGTTATTTAATTAAATAAGAAAAGTGTCTCTAATTAATTAAAGATTATTTAATTAAATAGAAAAAGTAATTATGAGAGCATATCTTATTTTATTAAATTAAATATCTCAAAAAAATCTCTCTTTAGTTCAAGAAGGGAAATTTTCAGTTCACTATTGATAAAAAATGAGTTAAATTAGTTAACTCATTTTTCTACTCAAATTGAATCAGTTAACTCCTTATTTTACTCAAATTAAATCTGTTAACTCCCTTTAATTTGGAAATCTCCCTTTATGACTGAACTTCAACTTTAATCCTAACCGCTGATTGAAATCGATCTCAACCGTTGATGAATTCCAAGAATGTCTATTTAAGAGACCCTCATCTCTTCATTTTGAAAGGTTGAATGAGAATTTGCATCGAATTGTTGATGGAATTCATACTCATATTTGCTCATATTCACATATGTAAAGATCAAGTTTGACCAAAAGTTGACCAGATTTAACCATGGCTGACTTGAGTTGACTAGTTTCGAAAAGAATTTTGAAATAATTAAACGAAATTATTTAATTAAATGGATTACTTACTTCTAATTAATTAAACAAAGTTATTTAATTCAATGAGAAGCCATTCCTAATTAATTAAATGAAGTTATTTAATTAAACAAGAAAAGTGTCTCTAATTAATTAAAGATTATTTAATTAAATAGAAAAAGTAATTATAAGAGCATATCTCATTTTATTAAATTAAATATCTCAACAAAATCTCTCTTCAGTTCAAAAAGAGAAATTTCTAGTTCACTATTGATAAAAAATGAGTTAAATGAGTTAACTCCTTTTTCTACTCAAATTGAATAAGTTAACTTTTTATTTTACTCAAATTAAATTTGTTAACTCTCTTTAATTTGAAAATCGCCCTTTATGACTGAACTTCACCTTTAATCCTGACCGCTGATTGAAATCGATCTCATCTGTTGATGAATTCCAGGAAAGTCTATTTAAAAGACCCTCATCTCTTCATTTTGAAAGGTTGAATGAGAATTTGCATCGAATTTTTGTTGGAATTCATACTCACATTTGCTCATATTCACATATGCAGAGATCAAGTTTCACCAAAAGTTGACCAGATTTAACCACGGTTGACTTGAGTTGACTAGTTTCGAAAAGAATTTTAAAATAATTAAACAAAATTATTTAATTAAATGGAGTACTTACTTCTAATTAACTAAACAAAGTTATTTAATTAAATGAGAAGCCATTCCTAATTAATTAAATGAAATTATTTAATTAAATAAGAAAAGTGTCTCTAATTAATTAAAGATTATTTAATTAAATCGAAAAAGTAATTATGAGAGCATATCTCATTTTATTAAATTAAATATCTCAACAAAATCTCTCTTTAGGTCAAGAAGGGAAATTTTCAGTTCACTATTGATCAAAAATTAGTTAAATCAGTTAACTCCTTTTTCTACTCAAATTGAATCAGTTAACTCCTTATTTTACTCAAATTAAATCTGTTAACTCCCTTTAATTTGGAAATCTCCCTTTATGACTGAACTTCACCTTTAGTCCTAACCGCTGATTGAAATCGATCTCAACCGTTGATGAATTCCAGGAATGTCTATTTAAGAGACCCTCATCTCTTCATTTTGAAAAGTTGAATGAGAATTTGCATCGAATTATTGCTGGAATTCATACTCACATTTGCTCATATTCACATACGTAAAGATCAAGTTTGACCAAAAGTTGACCAGATTTAACCACGACTGACTTGAGTTGACTAGTTTCGAAAAGAATTTTGAAATAATTAAACAAAATTATTTAATTAAATGGAGTACTTACTTCTAATTAATTAAACAAAGTTATTTAATTAAATGAGAAGCCATTCCTAATTAATTAAATGAAGTTATTTAATTAAACAAGAGAAGTGTCTCTAATTAATTAAAGATTATTTAATTAAATCAAAAAAGTAATTATAAGAGCATATCTCATTTTATTAAATTAAATATCTCAACAAAATCTCTCTTAAGTTCAAAAAGAGAAATTTCTAGTTCACTATTGATAAAAAATGAGTTAAATGAGTTAACTCCTTTTTCTACTCAAATTGAATCAGTTAACTCTTTATTTTTCTCAAATTAAATCTGTTAAATACATTTAATTTGGAAATCTCCCTTTATGACTGAACTTCACCTTTAATCCTGACCGCTGATTGAAATCGATCTCATCTGTTGATGAATTCCAGGAAAGTCTATTTAAGAGACCCTCATCTCTTCATTTTGAAAAGTTGAATGAGAATTTGCATCGAATTGTTGCTGGAATTCATACTCACATTTGCTCATATTCACATACGCAAACATCAAGTTTGACCAAAAGTTGACCAAATTTAACCACGGTTGACACTAGTTGACTAGTTTCGAAAAGAATTTTGAAATAATTAAACGAATTTATTTAATTAAATGGAGTACTTACTTCTAATTAATTAATCAAAGTTATTTAATTAAATGAGAAGCCATTCCTAATTGATTAAATGAAGTTATTTAATTAAATAAGAAAAGTGTCTCTAATTAATTAAAGATTATTTAATTAAATAGAAAAAGTAATTAGGAGAGCATATCTCATTTTATTAAATTAAATATCTCAACAAAATCTCTCTTCAGTTCAAAAAGGGAAATTTCCAGTTCACTATTGATCAAAACTTAGTTAAATCAGTTAACTCCTTTTTCTACTCAAATTGAATCAGTTAACTCTTTATTTCACTCAAATTAAATCTGTTAACTCCCTTTAATTTGGAGATCTCCCTTTGTGACTAAACTTCACCTATAATCTTGACCGTTGATTGAAATCGATCTCAACCGTTGATGAATTCCAGAAAAGTCTATTTAAGAGACCCTCATCTCTTCATTTTGAAATGTTGAATGAGAATTTGCATCAAATTGTTGCTGGAATTCATGCTCACATTTTCTCATATTCACATACGCAAAGATCAGGTTTGTCAAAAAATTGACCATATTTAATCACGGTTGACTTGAGTTGACTAGTTTCGAAAAGAATTTCAAAATAATTAAATGAAATTATTTAATTAAATAGAGTACTTACTTCTAATTAATTAAACAAAGTTATTTAATTAAATGAGAAGCCATTCCTAATTAATTAAATGAAGTTATTTAATAAATAGGAAAAGTGTCTCTAATTAATTAAAGATTATTTAATTAAATAGAAAAAGTAATTATGAGAGCATATCTCCTTTTATTAAATTAAATATCTCAACAAAATCTCTCATTAGTTCAAAAAGGGAAATTTCGAATTCACTATTGATAAAAAATGAGTTAAATCGGTTAACTCCTTTTTCTACACAAATTGAATCAGTTAACTCTTTATTTTACTCAAATTAAATCTATTAACTCCCTTTAATTTGGAAATCTGTCTTTATGACTGAACTTCACATTTAATCCTGACCGTTGATTGAAATCGATCTCAACTATTGATGAATTTCAGGAAAGTCTATTTAAGAGACCCTCATCTCTTCATTTTGAAAGGTTGAATGAGAATTTGCATCGAATTGTTGCTGGAATTTGTAGTGCCTACCCTTGTTCACATCTTTTCTGGACATTAATGCTATTATTATCAAACTGTGATAGACTGGTTTTATTGTGATAGATTAGTTGTATTGTTTTGACAATATCAGACATTATGTTATGGATTCAGTAGTTGTATGATGAGATCATTTAGATTTTACATTTCATGCATACATGATGATCATTATACTGTTTTGAGTTATTATTGATGATTAGATGAATGGTTATTATCTTATCTATTTCATTATGGATACTTACCACATACTTGCATGTGTATGGTGTGCGTGGTTTCTTATTATATGGCATTTCTAATGTGGTTAAGGAAGGGAGTCGTAGTCACCTGCTTAGTCGGGATCTACACGATGCACCACTTTCTGCCATTGTCTGTTTAGCTTAGCATTATATATATTGTATGTACATGCATGGTTTTTCTATAGGTTGCAGGTACTAGGTATCGACTTCCCTAAATTGCCAGGATGAGCGTACCCTATTATACTATCTCAATGATAAGAGAAGGGAGATAAATTTTCAAGTCCAAATTCCAAACCCTTAAACCGTTTGTCTTAGTGAGTTAGGACAAGTATCATAGTTGAGTACTCACCGAATGTGTCGAATGACATATTTCATAATTTTTAACCCTTTAGACTGATTTTGTATGATTTGTTCTATGATGGGTTTTCATTTTTTATCTTGGAAGTCTATGGTGAATTTTCTATTAATTAAGTCTTAATAAATGGATTTAATTAATAAATTAATTATTTGAAAATTAATATAAAATATCATGTTATTTGATATTTTTAGTGTAATTAATTAAATGAGAATTATTGAGGAAATGAATTAAATAAAAAAAAATTAGAAATTAAAATTAATAATAATAATAAAGTAATAAATAAATAATAATAATAAAAGTTATAAAAATTAAAATGAAAGTTATAAAAATTTAAATAGAAATTATATAAAAAGTAAATTGGAGTTATAAGCTTGCATGGGAGTTAACGCACTTTTCTATTTCTCATGTGTCAACAACACGGGGGTTAGTGCATCAATTAAGCACATGGTTTTTACAACCCTATGGCTCATCTTGAAGGTTGGAAAAGACCCATGCTTAGTTGGTGACACTTTCGAGCTGTTTGTAGAAACATTCTAGAGGTTTCCTGAGAGCTTTTTATATGCAGGCATTCATAGAGGGTTAGAGATAGCGTTTGGAGTGCAATTGGAGCATTGGAGGATTCGAGAATTCTGAAGAAGGGAGCTTGCTCTGCGGATTTTCTGAGGAAGAGTGAATTAGCATCAGAATTCGGGTAGATTCTTGTGATTTTATTTATGCTATTTTCGCATCTTGCATTCCTTTTTTTCTTCATGTCTTCCATATGTCTTCTGAGGAATTTCATATTTTTATTGTATGCATTCTCAATATGGGTAATTGAATTTATGTGGAAATCTTTATATGCATAGATCTGAAAGAAAATGGGGCTAGGGTTTAAATTCATAGCCAAACCCATTAGAATATTTATTGGATAAATTTGAAGATCAAAGATTTAAAGAAAAATTCTAAAAATTAGAATTTCTAAGTAAACTGTGTATATTCTTGAATCTGCATACACATATACATATATATCATTATATACATATATATATGTATGTGTTGTGATGGTGATAAACTCTGCGTGTACACACACACACACACACACACACACACACATACATATATATACATATATATACCCATATATATATATACATACATATGTATATATACATATATAGTAATCGAATGTCAAATCACGATAGAGTTTCATGTTAATAGTATTTCATATCGCATGGGAACACTTTTATAAAAAAGTGTTATTGAAAATCGCGTTAAAAAAATATATATATGATGTTGGGCGGGTATTATATACCCCACCCACCGCAAGCTTGCAAGATCGCAGGGTACCTGCGACTACAGTGTACCTGCGGTGTGGATGTATTGGGCCATGCAATTTTAAAATCGCATTGTGATTTGAGTTTGGTTTTAAATTATATAAAGTTTTATTTGCGACATTATTTCATATGAGATTTGGATATGAATCTCGATTTTGTTGCAATATCATTAATTATTAAATGTTATTATATATATATATATTTATATATATATATATATATATATATATTTATATATATATATATATGTATATATAATTAATTATAAATGAATATTATAAAGTTCTAAATTAATGGATCACTCTTTTAATGATTTAAAATATTGGTATTGAGCTTGTCAATTATGAAGAGATATTAATAATTAATTTAATTAAACTAAGTTTAATTAAGATTAGTTATTAGAATATATAATCGAAGTTTTGATTCATTGAGAGTGTCAATTTTTAAACAATGTTATATAAAAAAAATATTATTAGATCAATTAGAAAATTGAGTCTAATAGTTTTGGGGATAAACTTTTATCTATCAAACAAATACATGGGTTAGGAAAAACGTGAAATTTTTCCACTTAATATAATTTGGAAAAACGTAAACTGAGACTTTTAAATTCAAATTTGAAAACTTAGCAAAACCAAAACATGTGTTTATATTGTGTATTCTTTATGCTATTGTTTTGGGTTTTGGGTTGACTAGTGTTGACCAGTATAGGATGTCTACCTGAGGCTTGGGGTTATGTGATTGTGATGTCATGATGATGTTTTAATCTCGATCTTTATAAATCCAACCATGGTTTGTGATGGAATGCTCTATGTATTGGATGTGATTACTGATTGTTATAGTTGAGATTCTTGTGTATGAGACTCTTGACCTAACCATTATTTTGGTCATCGATCAATTATCCTTGATTATTTTCTAGTCGCCATGATGGGACTGAGATGTGGATTTATTCTAGATGATGTCATGTTGTGACATGTTTGAATCAACCATTTTTGGAGTCTTCGATTAGTATTATTGAGATATATATTTTGATTATTAAGAACCATTGGATATTTGATTATCAGTGATACTTCAGTTGCCAATAGAGAGCTGTTGTGTTCATGATTTTTTATGGATATTAGCTCATGGAGATTTGATGCTTTTATGCATATTTGATGATTTTTTGGATTATCTTTTGTGATTTTGAGATTTATGAGTCCATGAGCATTAGGGTAGGATATCTGCATGTAGTGATGGGAAGTGGCTTGCAATGGGGGCCAGGGCCCTAAGAGGCTGCCAAGGTAACTCATTGTAAGTTGGATTAATAAGTAATAACATTCACACCTAATACTAACAAAATGAACCTAAAAAGATAAGTGTTTTGTTCTCGCCCATGCCTTGAGCGCTTGTACAGGTTAGGATGGGAGTAGTGAGATGCATGGTTGCGACCTTGCATTCCATAGTATGCTTCATTAGTATGAGAGGATACTAGTGGCCGCATGAAATCAGTATGGAATCGTAGAGTTTAGCTAACTGCCAGGGTAACTTGTACGTGATAATTGTGATGAAACTTTCCCGCTTGCATAGTAGGTTCCTACATTTCATTGTGTGCCTCTGGAGATTAGATGTCAGATTTTGTGTTAGGAACCTTTGAGTTAGTATACTTTTAGGATTACTGGACTTATGGAGATTTGTGCTATGTGATTTTGATAGCCTATTTGGGACTTGAGATTATCTCCTTAGCACGGTGGGAGTGGACCACTTAGGTACCACGCGGTCGGGTGGTAGTGTATTTTCTACTCTTATTATTTTGAGATTCATTGAGATATCATGGTTGATGTGTCCTTCATGATGGTGGATGTGTATACTTTTTCATTGATGATTAGCATATGTTAGATGATGTTATCTTATGCTTTTATTTGCATGTTAGATTACTTTCTACATATGATGTTGTATATATTAGGAGTGACATTCCTACTATGTTAGTACTGATGATCTCTTCGATGATTTGGAATGTTACGCATGGAGGGATGGCTAGGATCCACAATGGTCTAATGATGCTATTAATGGTTGGGAGGAATCGTGCACTTAGTTTATTATGTTTGATCTTTATGATGGATGTATATGTCTTCTATGATACTATATCATGTGATTATCTTTACTTTGATCTATCATGGATTATAATAGGATGATGTACCTTATTCTATATATGTATATTCTTTGTGCCTATCATAACCTGTGACAGGTACAGTGGATGATTGTGCATTCTAGAATGTAATTCAGAAAGGACATTTGTATATTGGGTGTATCATTATTATTTCATGTGGATGTTGTACTAGATGGATTTATGTATGTAATTCAACGTTATGGGATCTTAAATAATGTAATCTGTTATTTATGTTATGTTTAATTTCAGATGGACATTGCTATTGCTTCTGTTATTGTGCATAAGTTATACGTGATGTTTACTTCTATGGAAAAAAAAAATGATACTAATCTTAGTGAAATTCTAAGTTAATTCTTTGGATTCCTTGGTGGGGCATTACAGAATTCATACTCCCATTTGCTCATATTCACATACGCAGAGATCAAGTTTGACAAAAAGTTGACCAGATTTAACCATGGTTGATTTGAGTTGACTAGTTTCGAAAAGAATTTTGAAATAATTAAATGAAATTATTTAATTAAATGGAGTACTTAATTCTAATTAATTAAACAAAGTTATTTAATTAAATGAGAAGCCATTCCTAATTAATTAAATGCAGTTATTTAATTAAATAAGAAAAGTGTCTCTAATTAATTAAAGATTATTTAATTAAATAGAAAAAGTAATTATGAGAGCATATCTCATTTTATTAAATTAAATATCTCAACAAAATCTCTTTTCAGTTCAAAAAGGGAAATTTCCAATTCACTATTGATAAAAAATGAGTTAAATCAGTTAACTCCTTTTTCTACTCTAATTGAATCAATTAACTCCTTATCTTACATAAATTAAATCTGTTAACTTCCTTTAATTTGGAAATCTCCCTTTATGAATGAACTTAACCTTTAATCCTGACCGCTGATTGAAATCGATCTCAACTGTTGATGAATTCCAGAAAAGTCTATTTAAGAGACCCTCATCTCTTTATTTTGAAAGGTTGAATGAGAATTTGCATCGAATTGTTGCTGGAATTCATACTCAAATTTGCTCATGTTCACATACGTAGAGATCAAGCTTGACCAAAAGTTGACTAGATTTAACCATGGTTGACTTGAGTTGACTAGTTTCGTAAAGAATTTTTAAATAATTAAATAAAATTATTTAATTAAATGTAGTACTTACTTCTAATTATTTAAACAAAGTTATTTAATTAAATGAGAAGCCATTCCTAATTAATTAAATGAAGTTATTTAATTAAATAAGAAAAGTGTCTCTAATTAATTAAAGATTATTTAATTAAATAGAAAAAGTAATTATGAGAGCATATCTCATTTTATTAAATTAAATATCTCAACAAAATCCCTCTTCAGTTCAAAAAGGGAAACTTCTAGTTCACTATTGATAAAAAATGAGTTAAATCAGTTAACTCCTTTTTCTACTCAAATTGAATTAGTTAACTCTTTATTTTACTCAAATTAAATCTGTTAACTCCCTTTAATTTGGAAATCTTCCTTTATGACTGAACTTCACCTTTAATCTTGACCGTTGATTGAAATCGATCTCAACCATTGATGAATTCCAGGAAAGTCTATTTAATAGACCCTCATCTCTTCATTTTGAAAGGTTGAATGAGAATTTGCATTGAATTGTTGCTAGAATTGATAATTACATTTGCTCATATTCACATACGCAAAGATCAAGTTTGACCAAAAGTTGACCAGATTTAACCACGGTTGACTTGAGTTGACTAGTTTCAAAACAAATTTAAAATAATTAAACAAAATTATTTAAATAAATGGAGTACTTATTTCTAATTAATTAAACAGAGTTATTTAATTAAATGAGAAGCCATTCCTAATTAATTAAATGAAGTTATTTAATTAAATTAAAAAAGTGTCCCTAATTAATTAAAGATTATTTAATTAAATAGAAAAAGCAATTATGAGAGCATATCTCATTTTATTAAATTAAATATCTCAACAAAATCTCTCTTTAGTTCAAAAAGGGAAATTTCCAGTTCACTGTTGATCAAAAATGAGTTAAATCAGTTAACTTCTTTTTCTACTCAAATTGAATTAGTTAACACCTTATTTTACTCAAATTAAATCTGTTAACTCCCTTTAATTTGGAAATCTCCCTTTATGATTGAACTTCCACTTTAATCCTAACCACTGATTGAAATTGATCTCAACCATTGATGAATTTCCGGAAAGTCTATTTAAGAGACCCTCATCTCTTCATTTTGAAAGATTGAATGAGAATTTGCATCGAATTGTTGCTGGAATTCATACTCACATTTGCTCATATTCACATATGCAGAGATTAAGTTTGACCAAAAGTTGACCAGATTTAACCACGGTTGACTTGAGTTGACTAGTTTCGAAAAGAATTTTGAAATAATTAAACAAAATTATTTAATTAAATGGAGTACTTACTTCTAATTAATTAAACAAAGTTATTTAATTAAATGAGAAGCCATTCTTAATTAATTAAACGCAGTTATTTAATTAAATAAGAAAAGTGTCTCTAATTAATTAAAGATTATTTAATTAAATAAAAAAATTAATTGTGAGAACATATCTCATTTTATTAAATTAAATATCTCAACAAAATCTCTCTTCAGTTCAAAAAGGGAAATTTCCAATTCACTATTGATCAAAAATGAGTTAAATCAGTTAACTCTTTTTTCTACTCAAATTGAATCAGTCAACTCTTTATTTTATTCAAATTAAATCTGTTAACTCCCTTTAATTTGGAACTCTCCCTTTATGACTGAACTTCACCTTTAATCTTGACCGTCGATTGAAATCGATCTCAACCGTAGATGAATTCCAAGAAAGTCTATTTAAGAGAACCTCATCTCCTCATTTTGAAAGGTTGAATGAGATTTTGCCTCGAATTGTTCCTAGAATTCATACTCACATTTTCTCATATTCACATACGCAGAGATCAAGCTAGACCAAAAGTTGACCAGATTTAACCATGGTTGACTTGAGTTGACTAGTTTTGAAAAGAATTTTTAAATAATTAAATGAAATTATTTAATTAAATGGAGAGGAGCCATTCCTAATTAATTAAATGAAGTTGTTTAATTAAATAAGAAAAGTGTCTCTAATTAATTAAAGATTATTTAATTAAATAGAAAAAGTAATTATGAGAGCATATCTCATTTTATTAAATTAAATATCTGAACAAAATCCCTCTTTAGTTCAAAAAGGAAAATTTCCAGTTTACTATTGATAAAAAATGAGTTAAATCAGTTAACTCCTTTTTCTACTCAAATTGAATTAGTCAACTCCTTATTTTACTCAAATTAAATCTATTTACTCCCTTTAATTTAGAAATCTTCCTTTATGACTGAACTTCACCTTTAGTCCTGACCGTTGATTAAAATCGATTTCAACCATTGATGAATTCCAGGAAGGTCTATTTAAGAGACCCTCATCTCTTCATTTTGAAAGGTTGAATGAGAATTTGCATCGAATTGTTGCTAGAATTCATAATCACATTTGCTCATATTCACATACGTAGAGATCAAGTTTGACCAAACGTTGACCAGATTTAACCACGGTTGACTTGAGTTGACTAGTTTCAAAAAAAATTTGAAATAATTAAACGAAATTATTTAAATAAATAGAGTAATTATTTTTAATTAATTAAACAGAGTTATTTAATTAAATGAGAAGCCATTCCTAATTAATTAAATGAAGTTATTTAATTACATTAGAAAAGTGTCCCTAATTAATTAAAGATTATTTAATGAAATAGAAAAAGTAATTATGAGAGCATATCTCATTTTATTAAATTAAATATCAAAATAAAATCTCTTTTCAGTTCAAAAAGTGAAATTTTCAGTTCACTATTGATAAAAAATGAGTTAAATGAGTTAACTCTTTTTTCTACTAAAATTGAATTAGTTAACACTTTATTTTACTCAAATTAAACCTATTAACTCCCTTTAACTTTGAAATCTTCCTTTATGACTGAACTTCACCTTTAATCCTGACCGTTGATTGAAATCGATATCAACAATTGATGAATTCCAGGAAAGTCTATTTAAGAGACCCTCATCTCTTCATTTTGAAAGGTTGAATGAGAATTTGCATCGAATTGGTTCTAGAATTCATAATCACATTTGCTCATATTCACATACGCAGAGATCAAGTTTGACCAAAAGTTGACCAGATTTAACCGAGGTTGACTTGAGTTGACTAGTTTCAAAAAAAATTGAAATAATTAAACGAAATTATTTAAATAAATGGAGTACTTATTTTTAATTAATTAAACAGAGTTATTTAATTAAATGAGAAGCGATTCCTAATTAATTAAATGAAGTTATTTAATTACATTAGAAAAGTGTCTCTAATTAATTAAAAATTATTTAATTAAATAGAAAAAGTAATTATGAGAGCATATCCCATTTTATTAAATTAAATATCTCAACAAAATCTCTTTTCAGTTCAAAAAAGGAAATTTCCAGTTCACTATTGATCAAAAATGAGTTAAATCAGTTAACTCCTTTTTCTACTCAAATTGAATTAGTTAACACCTTATTTTACTCAAATTAAATCTGTTAACTCCCTTTAATTTGGAAATCTCCCTTTATGACTGAACTTCACCTTTAGTCCTAACCGCTGATTGAAATCGATCTCAACCGTTGATAAATTTCAGAAAAGTCTATTTAAGAGACCCTCATCTCTTCATTTTGAAATATTGAATGAGAATTTCCATCGAATTGTTGCTGGAATTCATACGCACATTTGCTCATATTCACATACGCAGAGATCAAGTTTGACCAAAAGTTGACCAGATTTAACAATGGTTGACTTGAGTTGACTAGTTTCGAAAAGAATTTTGAAATAATTAAACGAAATTATTTAATTAAATGGAGTACTTAATTCTAATTAATTAAACAAAGTTATTTAATTAAATGAGAAGCAATTCCTAATTAATTAAATGCAGTTATTTAATTAAATAAGAAAAGTGTCTCTAATCAATTAAAGATTATTTAATTAAATAGAAAAAGTAATTACGAGAGCATATCTCATTTTATTAAATTAAATATCTCAGCAAAATCTCTCTTCAGTTAAAAAAAAGAAATTTCCAGTTCACTATTGATCAAAAATTAGTTAAATCAGTTAACACCTTTTTCTGCTCATATTGAATTAGTTAACTCCTTATTTTACTCAAATTAGATCTGTTAACTACTTTTAATTTGGAAATCTCCCTTAATGACTGAACTTCACCTTTAATCCTAATGGCTGATTGAAATCGATCTCAACCATTGTTGAATTCTACGAAAGTCTATTTAAGAGAACCTCATCTCCTCATTTTGAAAGTTTGAATGAGAATTTGCATCGAATTGTTGCTAGAATTCATACTCACATTTGCTCATATTCACATACGCAGAGATCAAGCTTGACCAAAAGTTGACCAGATTTAACTACGGATGACTTGAGTTGACTAGCTTCAAAAAGAATTTTTAAATAATTAAATGAAATTATTTAATTAAATGTAGTACTTACTTCTAATTATTTAAAAAAATTTATTTAATTATATGAGAAGCCATTTCTAATTAATTAAATGAAGTTATTAGTTAAATAAAAAAAGTGTCTCTAATTAATTAAAGATTATTTAATTAAATAGAAAAAGTAATTATGAGAGCATATCTCATTTTATTAAATTAAATATCTCAACAAAATCTTGCTTCAGTTCAAAAAGGAAAATTTTCAGTTCACTATTGATCAAAAATTAGTTAAATCAGTTAACTCCTTTTTCTACTCAAATTGAATTATTTAACTCCTTATTTTACTCAAATTAGATCTGTTAACTCCTTTAATTTGGAAATCTCCCTTTATGACTAAACTTCACCTTTAATCCTGACTGCTAATTGAAATCGATCTCAACTGTTGATGAATTTCAGGAAAGTCTATTTAAGAGACCCTCATCTCTTCATTTTGAAAGGTTGAATTAGAATTCGCCTCGAATTGTTGTTGAAATTCATACTCACATTTGCTCATATTCACATACGCAAAGATCAAGTTTGACTAAAAGATGACCAGATTTAACCACAGTTGACTTGAGTTGACTAGTTTCGAATAGAATTTTGAAATAATTAAACGAAATTATTTAATTAAATGGAGTACTTACTTCTAATTAATTAAACAAAATTAGTTAATTAAATGAGAAGCCATTCCTAATTAATTAAATGAAGTTATTTAATTAAATAAGAAAAGTGTCTCTAATTAATTAAAGATTATTTAATTAAATAGAAAAGGTAATTATTTGAGCATATCTCATTTTATTAAATTAAATATCTCAACAAAATCTTTCTTCAGTTCAAAAAGGGAAATTTCTAGTTCACTATTGATCTGTTAACTACTTTTAATTTGGAAATCTCCCTTTATGACTGAACTTCACCTTTAATCCTAACGGCTGATTGAAATCGATATCAATCGTTGATAAATTCCATGAAAGTCTATTTAAGAGACCCTCATCTCTTCATTTTGAAAGGTTGAATGAGAATTTACATCAAATTGTTGTTGGAATTCATACTCACATTTGCTCATACTCATATATGCAGAGATCAAGTTTGACAAAAAGTTGACCAGATTTAACAACGGTTGACTTGCGTTGACTAGTCTCAAAAAGAATTTTGAAATAATTAAATTAAATTATTTAATTAAATGAAGTACTTACTTCTAATTAATTAAACAAAGTTATTTAATTAAAATTGAAGCCAATCCTAATTAATTAAATAAGAAAAGTGTCTCTAATTAATTAAAGATTATTTAATTAAATAGAAAAAGTAATTATGAGAGCATATCTCATTTTGTTAAATTAAATATCTCAACAAAATTTCTCTTCAATTCAAAAAGGGAAATTTCCAGTTCACTATTGATAAAAAATGAGTTAAATTAGTTAACTCCTTTTTCTACTCAAACTGAATTAGTTAACTCCTTATTTTACTCAAATTAAATCTATTAACTCCCTTTAATTTGAAAATCTCCCTTTATGACTGAACTTCATCTTTAATCCTGACCGTTGATTGAAATCGTTCTCAACCTTTGATGAATTCCAAAAAAGTTTATTTAAGAGACCCTCATCTCTTATTTTTCAAAGGTTAAATGAGAATTTGCATCGAATTGTTGCTGGAATTCATACTCACATTTGCTCATATTCACATATGGAAAGATCAAGTTTGACCAATTGTTGACCAGATTTAACCATAGTTGACTAGTTTCGAATTTTTTTTGAAATAATTAAACGAAATTATTTAATTAAATATAGTACGTCCTTCTAATTAATTAAACAAAGTTATTTAATTAAATGAGAAGCCATTCCTAATTAATTAAATGAAGTTATTTAATTAAATAAGAAAAGTGTTTCTAATTAATTCAGGATTATTTAATTAAATAGAAAAAGTAATTATGAGAGCATATCTCATTTTATTAAATTAAATATCTCAACAAAATCTCTCTTCAATTCAAAAAAGGAAATTTCCAGTTCACTATTGATCAAAAATGAGTTAAATGAGTTAACTCCTTTTTCTACTCAAATTGAATCAATTAACCCCTTATTTTACTCAAATTAAATCTGTTAACTCTCTTTAATTTGAAAATTTCCCTTTATGACTGAACTTCACCTTTAATCCTGACCGTTGATTGAAATTGATCACAACCGTTGATGAATTCCAGGAAAGTCTTTTTAGGAGACCCTCATCTCTTCATTTTGTATGGTTGAATGAGAATTTGCATCGAATTGTTGCTGAAATTTATAGTCACATTTCCTCATATTCACATACGCAGAGATCAAGTTTGACCAAAAGTTGACCAGATTTAACCACGGTTGACTTGAGTTGACTAGTTTCAAAAAGAATGTTTAAATAATTAAACAAAATTATTTAATTAAATGGAGTACTTACTTCTAATTAATTAAACAAAGTTATTTAATTAAATGAGAAGCCATTCCTAATTAATTAAATGGAGTTATTCAATTAAATAAGAAAAGTGTCTCTAATTAATTAAAAATTATTTAATTAAATAGAAAAAGTAATTATGAGATCATATCTCATTTTATTAAATTAAATATCTCAACAAAATCTCTCTTCAGTTCAAAAAGGGAAATTTTCAGTTCACTATTGATAAAAAATAAGTTAAATTAGTTAACTCCTTTTTCTACTCAAATTGAATCTGTTAACTCCTTATTTTACTCAAATTAAATTTGTTAACTCTCTTTAATTTGGAAATCTACCTTTATGACTGAACTTCACCTTTTATCCTGACCATTGATTGAAATTGATCTCAACCGTTGATGAATTCTAGGTAAGTCTATTTAAGAGACCCTCATTTCTTCATTTTGAAAGGTTGAATGAGAATTTCCATCGAATTGTTGCTAGAATTCATACTCACATTTGCTCATATTCACATACGCAGAGATCAAGTTTGACCAATAGTTGACCAGATTTAACCACGGTTGACTTAAGTTGACTAGTTTCGAATTTTTTTTTGAAATAATTAAACGAAATTATTTAATTAAATGGAGTACTTACTTCTAATTAATTAAATAATGTTATTTAATTAAATGAGAAGTCATTACTAATTAATTAAATGAAGTTATTTAATTAAATAAGAAAAGTGTCTCTAATCAATTAAAGATTATTTAATTAAATAGAAAAACTAATTATGAGATTATATCTCATTTTATTAAATTAAATATCTCAAAAAAATCTCTCTTCAGTTTGAAAAGGGAAATTTCTAGTTAAGAGACCCTCATCTCTTCAGTTTGAAAAAGTCTATTTAAGAGACCCTCATCTCTTCATTTTGAAAGGTTGAATGAGAATTTGCATCGAATTGTTGCTGAAATTCATACTCACATTTGCTCATATTCACATACGCATAGATCAAGTTTGACCAAAAGTTGACCAAATTTAACCACGGTTGACTTGAGTTGACTAGTTTTGAATTTTTTTTTGAAATAATTAGACGAAATTATTTAATTAAATGGAGTACTTACTTCTAATTAATTAAACAAAGTTATTTAATTGAATGAGAAGCCATTCCTAATTAATTAAATGAAGTTATTTAATTAAATACAAAAAGTGTCTCTAATTAATTAAAGATTATTTAATTAAATAGAAAAAGTAATTATGAGATCATATCTCATTTTATTAAATTAAATATCTCAACATGATCTCTCTTCAGTTCAAAAAGGGAAATTTCCAGTTCACTATTGATCAAAAATGAGTTAAATGAGTTAACTCCTTTTTCTACTCGAATTGAATCAGTTAACTCCTTATTTTACTCAAACTAAATCTGTTAACTCCCTTTAATTTAGAAATCTCCTTTTATGACTGAACTTCACCTTTAATCCTAACCGTTGATTGAAATCGATCTCAACCGTTGATGAATTCCAGGAAAGTATTTAAGAGACCCTCATCTCTTCATTTTAAAAGTTTGAATAAGAATTTGCATCAAATTGTTGCTGAAATTCATACTAACATTTTCTCATATTCACATATATAATGCCTCACCAAGGGATCCAAAGAATTTTATTAAGTTTGCCAAACATTTTTTTTTAAAACATGAAAAATAAAACCATTTATAACATTTGCGAAAGCAGTAGCAATAATTAAAATAAAAATAAACATAACATATATATACATAATAGGTTACATTCTTTAAAGATCCCTTAATGTTGAATCACATCTAATCATAACTATTCATTTATCATCACATCCATATGAAATAACAATGATACATCCAACATTCTTCAACCATATACAAGTGTCTTTTTAGAATTTACATTTTAGTTAAGCTCAATCATCCACTGTACATGTTACAAGGTATGAAAAGCTTAAAAAAATATACATCTATGTAAATAAAGTACATCATCATCTAATATTAATCCATGATGCAATTAAATTAAATGAAACCTCATGTCATACATGATACATCATCATCATAAAAATATAAACATCCATCATAAGAGATAGCCATAAATCAGAAACATAATAAACTAAGTGCATGGTTCCTTCCAACCGTAAATAGCATCATTAGACCATCGTGGATCCTAGCCATCCCTCTGTGTGTAACATTCCAAAACACCAAAAAGATC
Organism: Cupressus sempervirens; assembly: GCA_028749045.1. Taxonomy (NCBI): domain Eukaryota; kingdom Viridiplantae; phylum Streptophyta; class Pinopsida; order Cupressales; family Cupressaceae; genus Cupressus; species Cupressus sempervirens. Next base: position 384,631,948 of record CM053793.1, read on the forward strand.
ATCGGTATTAACATAGTAGGAATGTCACTCCTAAAATATCCTACTAACATGCAAAGTAAAGCATAATAAATCATCAACTAACATATGCAAAGTAAAGCAAATCATCAATATAAGAAACATACCAGTAAATACATCCATCATAAGGTATATTATCTATCATAATGCTCCAAGAACATAATGAAGAATAAATACGAACCAAGGATACTCCAACCACGGTGTCTCAAGTGGATCTCAAATGATAAGAGTGAAGATACACTACCACCCGACTGCATGGAACCTAAGTGGTCCACTCCCACCATGCTGAGGAGATAATCTCAAGTCTCAAACAGGATATCAATTCACGAAGCACAAATCTTTATAAGTCCATGAATCTTAGAAGTATACCAACTCAAAAGTTTCAACACACACAAAATTGACATCTAATTCCCAGAGGCACAGAAAGACATGTAGGAAACCTACTTTGCAAACTAGAAAGTGTCATCGCATTTATCACGTACAAGTTACCCCGGTAGTTAGCTAAACTCCACGGGTCCATACTGATCTTATGCGGCCACTAGTATCCTCTCATACTGATGAGGCATACTACGGAATGCATGGTCACAACCATGCATTCTCACTACTCCCATCCTAGCCTGTACAAGCACTCAAGGCATGGGCGAGAACATCAAAACAATTATCTTTTTAGGTTCATTTAATCTCCATTTAGTGTGTAAATGTTATCACTTATTAACAAAACTTACAATGAGTTACCTTGGTAGCCACTTAGGGCTCCGGCCCCCATTGCAAGCCACTTCCCGACACTACAAGTAGATTACCTACCCTAAGCTCATAGAATCATAAATCTCAAAATCATAAAAGATAATCCATAATAAAATCATCAAATATGCATAAAAGCATCAAATATCCATAATAAGAATCATCAAATCTCTAAGATAAGAGTCATCAAATCTCCATGAGCATATGAAAAAGCATCCATGAAAAATCATGACCACGACAGTTCTCTATTGACAATTGAAGGCATCACTGATAATCATAAATATCAATTGGTTCTCAATAACCAAAATATGTCTCAAGATAAATGGTTCTCAACAAGCAACCAAGAATATCTCAAAATCATACTAATCAAAGACTCCAAAATGGTTGAGTCAAACATGTCACAACATGACATCATCAAGAAATAAATCAACATTTCAGTCTCATCATGACGATCAGAAAATAATCCAAAGATAACTGATCGATGACTCAAAAATGATTAGCTCAAGTGTCTCATATACATCTCAGCTTCACACATGAAGACTTATGAAAAATAACAATCAGTAAATACAAACATTTCATAGAGCATACGATCACATTACCATGGTTGGGTTTATGAAGATCGAGACCAAATAAGATCAACATGCCAACACATCTCATAACTCCTAAGCCTTCAGTAACAACCTAAGACTGGTCAACACTAGTCAACCCAAAACTCAAAACAAGAAGCATATAGAATACACGATGCAAACACATGTTTTGGTTTACTAAATTCACATAGTTGAATAATGTGTAAGTGTTTCCAATTTTTTATTTGCAAGTATACTTCAAGTGTTTGAAATTTCATCATTTGACCTACAAGTCAACCCAATTGTTCTCTGATAGTATTACCCTTTCATTATTAAGAATTGCATTCTAAGAATAACTTAAAGATAAATATTCACTAAACTGATCATCATTGACCTTTAATTAAATTGCTTTCTTTATTTAACTAAGCTCCATATTCTAATTGATTAACTCTCCTTCATAAATCAAAGATCATTATTCATTTATAAAAGAACCAATTATCAAACTAATAAGAATTATAACTTTATTAAAATGATCAATTAAATCAAATAATTAACATAGGTACACCATCCATGACCTATTAACATCTAATAGTTTTCAATTCAATAATACTAAGTCTCACCATTAAAACATCTAAGGTCATTATGAGAGTATGACTTATCAACTTCAATGTAAATACTTCACAACTTTGTTAGAGGAATCGATATTAGCATATCAATTAAAACACTAATACATAACTTGATTATTAATTAAATCTAATTAACTCTAATTAATTAAATTAATAATTACATATCCAAAGCAACATTCCAATTAATATCAGTTGACTAATAGTTAACTATAATATTGTAAGATAAAAGTCATCTATAATTTAGTACACAAATATTCATTTTTATAGTTCGATAAGAATAACTTCTTAATATTTAATAACAAGCTATATTGAAAATTTTATTAATAAATCTATAATGACCACATTCGTCATTTTTTCAACAATGTTCCCATTTTATTTTAATAATAACAAGTTATAATAAATCTTCAATACCAAGTATTATTATCTCAAATAAGTTTCCCCTATGTACGATAATTCAAATAATTAATACTCCAAATTATTAACCAATTCAATTTGATTAATATCTTTTACAGTACTTCAATCATTAACTAATCTCCTTTAGATTAACTCTGATCGTATTAATTGATAACTATTTAAACTATTTACACTATTATTTATTAATAGTTTGTTAGTCCCAACAAACATTAATAAATAATAAACTCATCAAAACTATTATTAATCGATGTAAAAAACTTTACATAAGCTTCATTAGTTAACTCTTAATACCATTAAGGTATATCAATAATTTAGTTAATAATATATAACGTATTAATAATACCATAGTAATTCAAATTATAACAATGTTATAATAGTGACTTCATGTCAATTAAATCTTAATCCATTATCATTAAAGTCTCTTCATTTAAAAACGTAATATAAAATTACCATCTCTAAATTATTTAATATATATTAAATAGTATTTAATATACATTACAAAAATTTCACTATATAAACTATATTAAAATCTCTTTTCTTTTAATTTTCTCTCATCCATTTACTTAGATTGACTAATAATTAATTACACTTCTTCTACTATTAATTAATCTTAATTAAATTTGATTTAATTAGATTAGATAATAAACCATATAAAACTAATGCATATTAATAAGATTCTAATAACGAAAGATTTCAATAATATCTTTAATTCATTTCATGCTTTGATATATTATTTTTGTGAAGTTTAAGCATAAAGAACTCTTGATTATGGAGAAATATCTGTCTTTGAATAAAACAGTCTCAGCATGTCGGCCATATCTCCCTAGTCAACCATTGGATTGGGCTGAAATTGAAATATGTTGGAGAGGACCAAGTTGCGCCACTTCTAACTGGAGCGATCAAATAAATTCAGTTCCAATAAAAAATTATGAATGACTGAGTTCGAGTCTATCCAAGGGGCAGCGACAGTACAAATAAAAATTTCTTCTTAAAAGGTAATTGTTTTCTAAATTTATCTAATAATTTCACTAATGGATTTGCCCATAAATCTTGAAACCATTTTTAAATCTATTTCAATTTGATTCTAATTCGAACCCAAACCCGTTTTCTCATTTTTATTAAATCCATGCATATAAAATTTTCAAATAAATTTAATTGCCCAAATTGAAAATGCATACAATAAAAATATGAAATTCCTCAGAAGACATATGGAAGATACGAAGAAGACAAGAATGCATGATGCGGAAATAGCATAAGAAAAATCACAAGAATCTACCCGAATTCTAATGCTAATTCGCTCTTCCTAAGAAAACTCACAAAGCAAGCTCCCTTCTTCAGAGTTCTTGAGTCCTCCAATGCTCCAATTGCTTTCCACCCCCTCCAAAGCTTCTATGAATGCCTGGATATAAAGAGCTCTCAAGAAACTTTTGAATTCCTTCTTGAAACCGTTGAAAGGTGTCACCAACTAAGCATGTGTCTTTTCTAACCTTTTTGATGAATCATAGAGTTGTAGACACCTTGTGCTTAATTGATGCACTAACCCCCGTGTTGTTGACACATGTTAATTCCCATGCAAGCTTATAACTCCAATTTACTTTTTAAATAATCTCTATTTAAATTTTATAACTTTTATTATTATTATTTTATTTATTACTTTATTATTATTTTATAATTATTATTAATTTTAATTTCTAGTTTTCTTTTATTTAATTCATTTTTCTCAATAATTCACATTTAATTAATTACAATCAAAATATCAAAGATATGAAGTGGTGCATCATGTAGATCCTGACTAGCAGGTGACTACGACTCCCTTCTTTAACCACATCAGACACGCCATACAAAAGCAAACACGTAAGGCAAACACGCACACCATACACATGCAAGTATGGGGTAAGTATCCATAAGAAAGCACATATGATAATAAATCATCTTACTAATCATCATTAATAATTGAAAACAATGTAATAATCATCATCAATAATTGTGAACACTAAAAATAATCATCATACATACATGAAATGTAGAGTCTAAGTAATCTCATCACATAATAAACTGAATCCATAGCACAATATCTAATAATCTCAAAAGAATGCTGCTAACCAACAACATAAAACTAGTTTTAAAAGAGTTTAGCAACGATAACAAAATGTGAACTAGGGGCAGGCACTACAATATACACAAAGATCAAGTTTGACCAAAAGTTGACCAGATTTAACCACGGTTGACTTGAATTGACTAGTTTCAAAAAGAATTTTGAAATAATTAAATGAAATTATTTAATTAAATGGAGTACTTACTTCTAATTAATTAAAAAAAGTTATTTAACTAAATGAAAAGCCATTCCTAATTAATTAAATGAAGTTATTTAATTAAATAAGAAAAGTATCTCTAATTAATTAAATATTAATTAATTAAATAGAAAAAGTAATTATGAGAGCATATCTCATTTTATTAAATTAAATATCTTAACAAAATCTCTCTTCAGTTCAAAAAAAAAAATTCAGTTCACTATTGATAAAAAAATGAGTTAAATCAGTTAACTCCTTTTTTTACTCAAATTGAATAAGTTAACTCCTTATTTTACTTAAATTAAATCTGTTAACTTTCTTTAATATGGAAATCTCCCTTTATGACTGAACTTCACCTTTAATCCTGATCGTTGATTGAAATCGATCTCAAACATTGATGAATTTTAGAAAAGTCTATTTAAGAGACCCTCATCTCTTCATTTTGAAAGTTTGAATGAGAATTTGCATCAAATTGTTGCTGAAATTCATAATCACATTTGCTCCTATTCACATACACAAAGATCAAGTTTGACCAAAAGTTGATCAGATTTAACCACGATTGACTTGAGTTGACTAATTTCAAAAAGAATTTTGAAAAAATTAAACAAAATTATTTAATTAAATGAAGTACTTACTTCTAATTAATTAAATAAAGTTATATAATTAAATGAGAAGCCATTCCTAATTAATTACATGAAGTTATTTAATTAAATAGAAAAAGTAATTATGAGAGCATATCTCATTTTATTAAATTACATATCTCACCAAAATTTCTCTTCAGTTCAAAAAGGAAAATTTTTAGTTCACTATTAATTAAAAATGAATTAAATAAGTTCACTCATTTTTCTACTCAAATTGAATCTATTAACTCCTTTTAATTTGGAAATCTCCCTTTATGACTGAACTTCACCTTTAATCCTGACTGTTGATTGAAATCGATCTCAACCGTTGATGAATTCTAAGAAAGTCTATTTAAGACACACTCATCTCTTCATTTTGAAAGGTTGAATGAGAATTTGCATCGAATTGTTGCTGGAATTCATACTCACATTTGCTCATATTCACATACGCAAAGATCAAGTTTGACCAAAAGTTGACCAGATTTAACAACGATTGACTTGAGTTGACTAGTTTCGAAAAGAATTTTGAAATAATTAAACGAAATTATTTAAGTAAATGGAGTACTTCCTTCTAATTAATTAATCAAAGTTATCTAATTAAGTGAGAAGCCATTCCTAATTAATTAAATGAAGTTATTTAATTAAATAAGAAAAGTGTCTCTAATTAATTAAACATTATTTAATTAATTAGAAAAAATAATTATCAGAGCATATCTTATTTTATTAAATTAAATATCTCAACAAAATCTCTCTTCAATTCAAAAAGGGAAATTTTCAAGTCACTATTGATCAAAAATAAGTTAAATCAGTTAACTTCTTTTTCTACTCAAATTGAATCAGTTAACTCTTTATTTTACTCAAATTAAAACTGTTAACTCTCTTTAATTTGGAAATCTCTCTTTATGACTGAACTTCACTTTTAATCCTGACCGTTGATTGAAATCGATCTCAACCATTGATGAATTCCAAGAAAGTCTATTTAAGAGACCCTCATCTCTTCATTTTGAAAGGTTGAATGAAAATTTGCATCGAATTGTTGCTTGAATTCATACTCACATTTGCTCATATTCACATAGGCAAAGATCAAGTTTGACCAAAAGTTGATCAGATTTAATCACAGTTGACTTGAGTTGACTAGTTTCAAATTTTTTTTTGAAATAATTAAAGAAAAATATTTAATTAAATGGAGTACTTACTTCTAATTAATTAAACAAAGTTATTTAATTAAATGAGAAGCCATTCCTAATTAATTAAATGAAGTTATTTAATTAAATAAGAAAAGTTTTTCTAATTAATTAAAGATTATTTAATTAAATAGAAAAAGTAATTATGAGAGCATATCTCATTTTATTAAATTAAATATCTCAACAAAATCTCTCTTCAGTTCAAAAAGAAAAATTTTCAGTTCACTATTGATAAAAAATGAGTTAAATCAGTTACCTCTTTTTTCTACTCAAATTGAATCAGTTAACTCATTATTTTACTCAAATTAAATCTAGTAACTCCTTTTAATTTGAAAATCTCCTTTTATGACTGGACTTCATCTTTAATCATGACCGTTGATTGAAATCGATTTCAACCGTTGATGAATTCTAGGAAAGTCTATTTAAGAGACCCTCATCTCTTCATTTTGAAAGGTTGAATAAGAATTTGCATCGAATTGTCGCTAGAATTCATACACACATTTGTTCATATTCACATATGCAGAGATGAAGTTTGACCAAAATTTGACTAGATTTAACCACGGTTGACTTGAGTTGACTAGTTTCGAAAAGAATTGTGAAATAATTAAACGAAATTATTTAATTAAATAGAGTACTTACTTCTAATTAATTAAACAAAGTCATTTAATTAAATGAGAAGCCATTCTTAATTAATTAAATGAAGTTATTTCATTTAATAAGAAAAGAGTCTCTAATTAATTAAAGATTACTTAATTAAATAGAAAAAGTAATTATGAGAGCATATCTCATTTTATTAAATTTAATATCTCAAAAAAATCTCTTTTCAGTTGAAAAAGAAAAATTTCTAGTTCACTATTGATAAAAAATAAGTTAAATCAGTTAACTCCTTTTTCTACTCAAATTGAATCAGTTAACTCCTTATTATACTCAAATTAAATCTGTTAACTCCCTTTCATTTGGAAATCTCCCTTTATGACAGAACTTCACCTTTAATCCTGACCATTGATTGAAATCGATCTCAACCATTGATGAATTCCAGAAAAGTCTATTTAAGAGAAGCTCATCTATTCATTTTGAAAGGTTGAATGAGAATTTGGATCGAATTGTTGCTGGAATTTATACTCACATTTGCTCATATTCACATACGCAGAGATCAAGTTTGACTAAAAGTTGACCAGATTTAACCACAGTTGACTTGAGTTGACTAGTTTCGAAAAAAAAATTGAAATAACTAAACGAAATTATTTAATTAAATGGAGTACTTACTTCTAATTAATTAAAGAAAGTTATTTAGTTAAATGAGAAGACATTCCTAATTAATTAAATGAAGTTATTTAATTAAATAAAAAAAGTGTCTCTAATTAATTTAAGATTATTTAATTAAATAGAAAAAGTAATTATGAGAGCATATGTCATTTTATTAAATTAAATATCTCAACAAAATCTCTCTTTAGTTCAAAAATGAAAATTTCTAATTCACTATTGATAAAAAATGAGTTAAATCAGTTAACTCTTTTTTCTACTCAAATTTAATCAGTTAACTCCTTATTTTACTCAAATTAAATCTGTTAAGTCCCTTTAAGAGATGAGTAGAAAACTGATTCAATTTGAGTTAGCTGATTCAATTTGATTCAATTTGAGTAATATTTCATTTTTGATCAATAGTGAACTGGAAATTTTGCTTTTTGAACTGAAGAGAGATTTTGTTCAGATATTTAATTTAATAAAATGAGATATGCTCTCATAATTACATTTTTTATTTAATTAAATAATTTTTAATTAATTAGAGACACTTTTCTTATTTCATTAAATAACTTTATTTAATTAATTAGGAATGGCTTCTCATTTAATTAAATAACTTTGTTTAATTAATTAGAAGTAAGTACTCCATTTAATTAAATAATTTCATTTAATTATTTCAAATTTCTTTTCGAAACTAGTCCACGGTTGACTTGAGTTGACTAGTTTCGAAAAGAATTTTAAAATAATTAAACGAAATTATTTAATTAAATGGAGTATTTACTTCTAATTAATTAAACAAAGTTATTTAATTAAATGAGAAGTCATTCCTAATTAATTAAATGAAGTTATTTAATTAAATAAGTAAAGTATCTCTAATTAATTAAAGATTATTTAATTAAATAGAAAAAGTAATTATGAGAGCATATCTCATTTTATTAAATTAAATATCTCAACAAAATCTCTCTTCAGTTCAAAAAGGGAAATTTCTAGTTCACTATTGATCAAAAATGAGTTAAATCAGTTAACTCCTTTTTCTACTGAAATTTAATCAGTTAACTTCCTATTTTACTCAAATTAAATCTATTAACTCTTTTTAATTTGCAAATATTCCTTTATGATTGGACTTCACCTTTAATCCTTACTGATGATTGAAATCGATCTCAACCGTTGATGAATTCCAAGAAAGTCTATTTAAGAGACCCTCATCTCTTCATTTTTAAAGGTTGAATGAGAATTTGCATCAAATTGTTGCTGAAATTCATCCTCACATTTGCTCATATCCACATACGCAGAGATCAAGTTTAAGCAAAAGTTGACTAGATTTAACCACGATTGACTTGAGTTGACTAGTTTCAAAAAGAATTTTTAAATAGTTAAACAAAATTATTTAATCAAATGGAGTACTTACTTCTGATTAATTAAATAAAGTTATTTAATTAAATGAGAAGCCATTCATAATTAATTAAATGAAGTTATTTAATTAAAAAAGAAAAGTGTCTCTAATTAATTAAAGATTATTTAATTAAATAGAAAAAGTAATTATGAGAGCATATCTCATTTTACTAAATTAAATATCTCAACAAAATCTCTCTTCAGTTCAAAAAGGAAAATTTCTAATTCACTATTGATAAAAAATGAGTTAAATCAGTTAACTCCTTTTTCTACTCAAATTAAATCAGTTAACTCCTTATTTTACTCAAATTAAATCTGTTAACTCTCTTTAATTTGAAAATCTCTCTTTATGACTGAACTTCACGTTTAATCCTGATCGCTGATTGAAATCGATCTCAACCATTGATGAATTCCAAAAAAGTCTATTTAAGAGACCCTCATCTCTTCATTTTGAAAGGTTGAATGAAAATTTGCATCAAATTGTTGCTGGAATTTATACTCACATTTGCTCATATTCACATACGCAGAGATCAAGTTTGACCAAAAGTTGACTAGATTTAACCACGATTGACTTGAGTTGACTAGTTTCAAAATTATTTTTAAAATAATTAAATGAAATTATTTAATTAAATGGAGTACTTACATCTAATTAATTAAACAAAGTTATTTAATTAAATGAGAAGCCATTCCTAATTAATTAAATAAAGTTGTTTAATTAAATAAGAGAAGTGTCTCTAATTAATTAAAGATTATTTAATTAAATAGAAAAAGTAATTATGAGAGCATATCTCATTTTATTAAATTAAATATCTCAACAAAATCTCTTTTCAGTTCAAAAAGAGAAATTTCCAGTTCACTATTGATAAAAAATGAGTTTAATCAGTTAACTCCTTTTTCTACTCAAATTGAATCAGTTAACTCCTTATTTTACTAAAATTAAATCTATTAACTCCCTTTAATTTGGAGATCTCCCTTTATGACTGTGTGAGGCCTCGCCCTGACCCATCGTAGCATAGTGATACATTACTATTATTTTGATATTCACGACTCGAGATGTCGAGACATTGTCTGATGCTTAGAACATACTTTATTATTTCATGTTTTCTTATGTTACTTTCAGATATATTTGATGATTGTCATTTAATATTTCATGTATATGTATGTTGATGAAATTAGTAAATGTAGGATTGAGACTTTGATTTAAGAGATTTAAATGGTTAATAATTTAGTAGGATAAAGAAACACTTATTGATGTGTGTTTTAATTTATGTGAATTTTTGATACGTATACATTTATGTACATGTGATTTTACGGGACTACTGATGTGTGCAATGAGTGTGCAAATATTTAGCAGAGAAACCCTACAGAGGAACAAAACTGATCTCTTTGTGCTAATTTTGGAGACCTTGTTGTTCGTAATTCACATATTGTCTTGTGAGATATATGTATGTATCTTCTTTGTTCAGTGAATGTTAATGTTCGTAATTATGTTCTTTCAGTGTCACTTGACACTCGTAAAATGGTTATGTGCTTCAGTGGCTATTTAGGGTTAGTTGTTTAACCTTTGGACCCAAGTTGGCTTAGTTGGTGTCAACTTGCTAATTAGGGTCTTAATTGAGGTTAGTCATCCCTAATCCAGATTAGTGCTTAATTTGCATGTTAAAGTAGTTAGAAGGTCCTATTTTATTCCTAGATTTTGTTTGGCTCTAAAACTTTTTTCCTAAGGCTTAAAACATGAAATTTATATACCCAAAGGGTATGTGTATGGGTTAGGGGTCTTTTTCAACGCCTAAGCCCCTTTCTTTGACTTTTGAAGTCACTCAAAAAGTCTCTTTTTGCCTTTGTACAAAAATTGACCATGGGTATCTTGTGTTACCTCACCTCATCTCCACTTGGGGTTTAACCATAGTGTAGGTTGAGTTAGGAGTTTCTAGAATTGCTAGTGGGTGAAAATAGTTATTGCCCCTTTTGGTGGTTGAGTTTGAAGCCTATTTAGAGGCCCTTCTTAGACTTGTGGAGGTTGTTACCCAATCTCTACATTTAGAGAGGAGTTCTTGAAGATTGAAAGAAAGAAGTGGAAACTCTACTCAAAGTTGTTCATTGCCATTACCTCTTTGTGAAGATAGGAAATTTTTATCTCCTTATTCAGTTTTTATGTTTTGTTTCATGCTCATGCTACCTTGTTGTTGTTTCAATGTTTGTATGATTGTGGGTATGTTGGGAAGATTTGAAAACCATGTTATTTTGGTTATTTTCCTTTCATGTTTATGTTTGCAATTTTGAGATTTTTCTTGCATGCGTGTTTTGGTATTACTGACCCTTGGAGAGGGCAGAAGTGACCAATTTTGGGAAAGGTCTATTTAGTTGGACTCCAACTAGTGTATAGTCTCTTCTCAAGGTGAGAAGAGGGAGAAAGGGTAGGGTGTTATGGGCCCCTACCCGTCAGCAAAAACTTCATATGAGTATGGCAATTTTAAATCGAAAAATGAAAGTTTTTGGTTAATAGCCCCGATTGGGCATCTGATTTGGTGTTGTGCTCGACTTCTCCTAGTTGGAAGAATCCACATTTTCCTAGTGTTGATTTGTTGTAGATCTTGTTGTGAAAACCTTGTATAATTTTTTTTTTTAATCTTTGCCCTCGTAGTTTTGGGCATGACAGACTGAACTTCACCCTATTCTTGACTGCTGATTGAAATTGATCTCAACCGTTGATGAATTCTAGGAAAGTCTATTTAAGAGACCCTCATCTCTTCATATTGACTTGAGTTGACTAGTTTAGAAAAGAATTTTGAAATAGTTAAATGAAATTGATTAATTAAATGGAGTACATACTTCTACTTAATTAAACAAAGTTATTTAATTAAATTAGAAGCCATTCCTAATTAATTAAATAAAGTTATTTAATTAAATTAGAAAAGTGTCTCTAATTAATTAAATAGAAAAAGTAATTATGAGTGCATATCTCATTTAATTAAATTAAATATCACAGCAAAATCTCTCTTCAGTTCAAAAAGGGAAATTTTCAGTTCACTATTGATAAAAAATGAGTTAAATCAGCTAACTCCTTTTTCTACTCAAATTGAATCAGTTAACTCCTTATTTTACTCAAATTAAATTTGTTAACTCTCTTTAATTTGAAAATTTCCCTTTATGACTGAACTTCACCTTTAATCCTCACCACTGATTGAAATCGATCTCAACCGTTGATGAATTCTAGAAAAATCTATTTAAGAGACCCTCATCACTTCATTTTGAAAGGTTGAATGAGAATTTGCATTGAATTGTTGCTGGAATTCATACTCACATTTTCTCATATTCATATACGCAAAGATCAAGTTTGACCAAAAGTTGACCAGATTTAACAATGGTTGACTTGAGTTGACTAGTTTTGAATTTTTTTTTGAAATAATTAAACTAAATTATTTAATTAAATGAAGTACTTACTTCTAATTAATTAAACAAAGTTATTTAATTAAATGAGAAGCTATTTCTAATTAATTAAACGAAGTTATTTAATTAAATGAGAAAAGTGTCTCTAATTAATTAAAGATTACTTAATTAAATAGAAAAAGTAATTATGAGAGCATATCTCATTTTATTAAATTAAATATCTCAACAAAATCTCTCTTCAGTTCAAAAAGAGAAATTTCCAATTCACTATTGATAAAAAATTAGTTAAATCAGTTAACTCTTTTTTCTACTCAAATTGAATTAGTTAACTCCTTATTTTACTCAAATTAAATCTGTTAACTCTCTTTAATTTGAAAATCTCCCTTTATGACAGAACTTCACCTTTAACCCTGACCGCTGATTGAAATCGATCTCAACCGTTGATGAATTCCAGGTAAGTCTATTTAAAATACCCTCATCTATTCATTTTGAAAGGTTGAACTAGAATTTACATCGAATTGTTGTTGGAATTTATACTCACATTTGGTCATATTCACATACGCAAAGATCAAGTTTGACCAAAAGTTGACCAGATTTAACCACGGTTGACTTGAGTTGACTAGTTTCAAAATTTTTTTGAAATAATTAAACAAAATTATTTAATTAAATGAAGTACTTACTTCTAATTAATTAAACAAAGTTATTTAATTAAATGAGAAGTCATTCCTAATTAATTAAATGAACTTATTTAATTAAATAAGAAATGTGTCTCTAATTAATTAAAAATTACTTAATTAAATAGAAAAAGTAATCATGAGAGCATATCTCATTTTATTAAATGAAATATCTCAACAAAATCTCTCTTCAGTTCAAAAAGTGAAATTTCTTATTCACTATTGATCAAAAATGAGTTAAATGAGTTAACTCTTTTTCCTACTCAAATTGAATCAGTTAACTCCTTATTTTACTCAAATTAAATATGTTAACTCCTTTTAATTTGAAAATCTCCCTTTATGACTGAACTTCACCTTTAATCCTGACCGTTGATTGAAATCAATCTCAATCGTTGATGAATTCCAAGAAAGTCTATTTAAGAGACCCTCATCTCTTCATTTTGAAAGGTTAAATGAGGATTTGCATCGAATTTTTGTTGGAATTCATACTCACATTTGCTCATATTCACATACGCAAAGATCAAGTTTGACCAAAAGTTGACCAGATTTAACCACGGTTGACATGAGTTGACTAGTTTTGAAAAAAAATTTCAAATAATTAAATGAAATTATTTAATTAAATGGAGTACTTACTTCTAATTAATTAAACAAAGTTATATATTTAAATGAGAAGCCATTCCTAATTAATTAAATGAAGTTATTTAATTAAATAAGAAAAGTGTCTCTAATTAATTAAAGATTACTTAATTAAATAGAAAAAATAATTATGAGAGCATATCTCATTTTATTAAATTAAATATCTCAACAAAATATCTCTTCAGTTCAGAAAAGGAAATTTCCAGTTCACTATTGATCAAAAATGGGTTAAATCAGTTAACTCCTTTTTCTACTCAAATTGAACTAGTTAACTTCCTCTTTTACTCAAATTAAATCTGTTAACTCCCTTTAATTTTGAAATCTTCGTTTATGACTGAACTTTACCTTTAATCCTGACCGTTGATTGAAATCAATCTCCACCGTTGATGAATTCTAAGAAAGTCTATTTAAGAGACACTCATCTCTTCATTTTGAAAGGTTGAGTGAGAATTTGCATCGAATTGTTGCTAGAATTCATACTCACATTTTCTTATATTCACATACGCAAAGATCGAGTTTGACCAAAAGTTGACCAAATTTAACCATGGTTGACTTGAGTTGACTAGTTTCAAAAAGAATTTTGAAATAGTTAAACGAAATTGTTTAATTAAATGGAGTAGTTACTTCTAATTAATTAAACAAAGTTATTTAATTAAATTAGAAGCCATTCCTAATTAATTAAATAAAGTTATTTAATTAAATTAGAAAAGTGTCTCTAATTAATTAAAGATTATTTAATTAAATAGAAAAAGTAATTATGAGTGCATATCTCATTTAATTAAATTAAATATCTCAACAAAATCTCTCTTCAGTTCAAAAAGGGAAATTTTCAGTTCACTATTGATCAAAAATGAGTTAAATCAGTTAACTCATTTTTCTACTCAAATTGAATAAGTTAACTCCTTATTTTACTCAAATTAAATCTGTTAACTCCCTTTAATTTGGAAATCTCCCTTTATGACTGAAGTTCACCTTTAATCCTGATTGCTAATTGAAATTGATCTCAACCATTTATGAATTTCAGGAAAGTCTATTTAAGAGACCCTCATCTCTTCCTTTTGAAAGGTTGAATGAGAATTTGCATCGAATTGTTGCTGCAATTCATACTCACATTTGCTCATATTCACATACGCAAAGATAAAGTTTGACCAAAAGTTTACTATATTTAACCACAGTTGACTCGAGTTGACTAGTTTCGAAAAGAATTTTGACATAATTAAAAGAAATTATTTAATTAAATAGAGTACTTACTTCTAATTAACTTAACAAAGTTATTTAATTAAATGAGAAGCCATTCCTAATTAATTAAATGAAGTTATTTAATTAAATAAGAAAAGTGTCTCTAATTAATTAAAGATTACTTAATTAAATAGAAAAAGTAATTATGAGAGCATATCTCATTCTATTAAATTAAATATCTCAACGAAATCTCTCTTCAGTTCAAAAAGGGAAATTTTCATTTCACTATTGATAAAAATTGAGTTAAATCAGTTAACTCCTTTTTCTACTCAAATTGAATCAGTTAACTCCTTATTTTATTCAAATTAAATCTGTTAACTTCTTTTAATTTGGAAATCTCCTTTTATGACAAAACTTCACCTTTAATCCTGACCATTGATTGAAATCGATCTCAGATGAATTCTGTGAAAGTCTATTTAAGAGACCCTCATCTCTTCATTCTGAAAGGTTGAATGAGAAGTTGTATCGAATTGTTGCTGGAATTCATACTCACATTTGCTCATATTCACAAACGCAAAGATCATGTTTGACCAAAATTTGACCAGATTTAACCATGGTTGACTTGAGTTGACTAGTTTCAAAAAATTTTTTGAAATAATTAAACGAAATTATTTAATTAAATAGAGTACTTACTTCTAATTAATTAAACAAAGTTATTTAATTAAATGAGAAGCCATTCCTAATTAATCAAACGAAGTTATTTAATTAAATAAGAAAAGTGTCTCTAATTAATTAAAGATTAGTTAATTAAATAGAAAAAGTAATTATGAGAGCATATATCATTTTATTAAATTAAATATCTCAACAAAATCTCTCTTAAGTTCAAAAAGGGAAATTTCCAGTTCACTATTGATAAAAAATGAGTTAAATTAGTTAACTTCTTTTTCTACTCAAATTGAATAAGTTAACTCCTTATTTTACTCAAATTAAATTTGTTAACTCCCTTTAATTTGGAAATCTCCCTTTATGATTGAACTTCACCTTTAATCCTGACCGTTTATTGAAATTGATCTCAGCGGTTGATGAATTCCAAGAAAGTCTATTTAAGAGACCCTCATGTCTTCATTTTTAATGGTTGAATGAGAATTTGCATCGAATTTTTGCTAGAATTCATACTCACATTTTCTCATATTCACATATGCAAAGATCAAGTTTGGCCAAAAGTTGACCAAATTTAACCACGGCTGACTTTAGTTGACTAGTTTCAAAAAGAATTTTCAAATAATGAAACAAAATTATTTAATTAAAGAGTACTTACTTCTAATTAATTAAACAAAGTTATTTATTTAGATGAGAACCCATTCTTAATTAATTAAATTAAGTTATTTAATTAAATAAGAAAATTGTCTCTAATTAATTAAAAATTACTTAATTAAATAGAAAAAGTAATTATGAGAGCATATCTCATTTTATTAAATTAGATATCTCAACAAAATCTCTCTTCATTTCAAAAAGGGAAATTTTCAGTTCACTATTGATCAAAAATGAGTTAAATCAATTAACTCTTTTTTCTACTCAAATTGAATCTGTTGACTCCTTATTTTACTCAAATTAAATCTATTAACTCCCTTTAATTTGGAAATCTCCCTTTATTACTGAACTTCACCTTTAATCCTAACCGTTGATTGAAATCGATCTCAACTGTTGATGAATTGTAATGCCCTGCCAAGGGATCCAAAGAATTTCACTAAGTTTGAAAAACAAATTTGTTTTTTAAACATGAAAGTAAAAACATTTATAACATTTTCGGAAGCAATAGTAACATCCAACTGAAAGTAAACATAACATGACATACTACATTCTTTAAAGATCCCTTAACGTTGAATCACATCTAATTATAACTATTCATCTAACATCACATCCTTATTAAATAAAAATGATACATCCAATGTTCCTAAACAATATACAAGTGTCTTTTTAGAATTTACATTTTAGATTATTCAATCATCCTTTGTACATGTCACAGGATATGAAAAGCTTGAAAGAATAAACATCCATATAAATAAAATACATCATCATCCAATACTAATCCATGATGCAATTAAAATAAATGAAACCACATATCATACATGATACATCATCACAAAAGATATAAACATCCATCATAAAAGATAACCATATATCACAAAGCATAACTAACTAAGTGCACGGTTCCTCCCAATCGTAAATAGCATCATTAGACCATCATAGATCCTAGCCATCCCTCCGTGCGTAACATTCCAAAGCACCGATGAAATCATCGATATTATCATAGTAGGAATGTCACTCCTAAAACATCCTACTAACATGTAAAGTAAAGCATACGATACCATCATCTAACATATGCAAATCATCAATATAAGAAACATACCAGTAAATACATTCATCATAAGGTATATCATCTATCATAATGATCCAAGAATAAAATGAAGATAAATACCAACCAAGAATACTCCAGCCACGGTGTCTTGGATGGATCTCAAATGATAAGAGTGGAAAAACACTACCACCCGACCGCATGGAACCTAAGTGGTCCACTCCCACCATGCTGAGGAGATAATCTCAAGTCCCAAATAGGATATCAATTCGCAAAGCACAAATCTCTAATAGTCCATGAATCCTAAAAGTATACTACTCAAAGGTTCGAACACACACAAAATCGACATCTAATTCCCAGAGGCACAACAATGACATGTAGAAAACCTACTATGCAAGCGGGAAAGTGTCATCGCATTTATCACGTACAAGTTACCCTGTACAAGCGCTCAAGGCATGGGCGAGAACATCAAAATAATTATCTTTTTAGGTTCATCAAATCTCCATGAGCAACTAGAAAAGCATCCATAAAAAATCACGACCATGACAGTTATCTATTGGCAACTGAAGGCATCACTGATAATCATAAGTATCCATTGGTTCTCAATAACCAAAATATATCTCAAGATAAATCACAATATCCATTGGTTCTCAACAAGCAACCAAGAATATCTCAAAATCATGCTGATCGAAGACTCCAAAATAGTTGAGTCAAACATGTCACAACATGACATCATCAAGAAATAAATCCACATTTCAGTATCATCATGGTGACTAGAAAATAATCCAAGAATAACTGATCGATGACTCAAAAATAATGGTTAAGTCAAATGTCTCATATATAAGAATCTCAACTATAACAATAAGTAATCACATCCAATACATAGAGCATTCCATCACATAACCATGGTTGGACTTATAAAGATCGAGACCAAATAAGATCAACATGCTATCATATCTTATAACCCCCGAGCCTCTGGTAACAACCTACGACTGGTCAACACTAGTCAACCCAAAAACCCAAAACAAGAAGTTTACTAAATTCACATAGTTGAATAATGTGTAGGGGTTTTCTATTTTTTGTTTGCAAGTATACCTCAAGTGTATTTAAGTTTTGTCATTTGACCTACAAGTCAACTCATTTGTTCCCCGATAGCATTATCCTTCTATTATTAAGAATTACATTCTAAGAATAACTTAAGGATAAATATTTACTCTCTAAACTGATCATCATTGACCTTTAATTAAATTGTTCTCTCCATTTAATTAAGATCCATATTACTAATTAAATAACTTTTCAAGTTTTCAAGGATCATTATTCGTTATAAGAACCAATCACTAGTCTTCGAATAAGAAGAATATAACTTTATTAAAATGATCAATTAAATCAATCAATTAATATAGGTTCACAATCAATGACCTTTTATCATTCTAATAATTCTCAATTAAGTCTTCAGCCTTTTAATTTAATCGTTACAACTAATAACCATATAATATCTAAAGTCTTTATTCAAGTCATAAGACTTAAAAACTTTTGATACCAATATTTTAACAATATTGTTTAAGAATTATATCAATTAAATTTCTATTACATAACATAATTATTAATTAAATCCAATTAACTCTAGTTAATTGATTTAATTAATAACTTCACAACTAAACCATCAACCCAATGAATATTAGTTGACTAATAACTAATTATAATTTGTATGTTAAAAGTCAACTATAACTCATATCTCTAATACTCATATTAATTTTTCAATAATGGCTTGTTATTATTTAATAGCAAGTTATAAAAAATCTATAATGACCACATTCGTCAACATTCTCTTGACAAATTCATATTATCATTAATCATTTCAAATAAGGCTCTATCGCACAACTTAATAATATCAATCAATTATAATCCAAATCCAAAAATTAATATCTTTTACCAAACTTTAATCATCCAATAATCTCCTCTAAATTAACTCTAATTGAATTTATTGATAATTATTTAAACCATTATTTATTTATAGTTTGTTAGACCCAAAAAACATTAATAAATAATAAACTCATCAAACTATTATTTTTATAAATCCCATTAGTTAATGTTTGACTAAGTCTTAACACCATTAAGGTATTCAAATGTATCAACCAATAACATAATAATTGAATCTTAATCCAATATCATTTAGAGTTTCTAAATTTAAATCAACATAATATAAATTATCATCTTACAATTATTTAATCTTTATTAAACAACTCTAAAATTGCTTAATATATAATAAATAGTATTCAATATACATTATAAAAAGTCCACTATATAAATTATATTAAAATCTCTTTTCTTTTAATTTTCTCTCATTTAAAAATTCATTTACTTAAATTGACTAATAATTAATTATACTTCTTCTACTATTAACTAATCTTAATTAAATTTGATTTAATTAGATTGGATAATAAACCATATAAAACTAACGTATATTAATAAGATTCTACTAAGAGAAGATTACAATAATATCTTTAATTCATTCCATGCTTTGATATATTATTTTTGTGAAGTTTAAGCATAAAGAACTCTTGGTTATGGGAAATGAAAAAATATCTGTTCTTGAATAAAATAGTCCCAGTACGACGGCCATATCTCCCTAATGAACTGTTGGATCGGGCTAAAATTAAAATATGTTGGAGAGGGCCAAGTTGCACCAATTCTGACTAAAGTGATCGAATAAATTTGATCTCGATAAAAAGTTATGAATTACTGAGTTCGGGTCTATCCAAGGGGCAACGACAGGACAATTTGTGATGAATTAAGAATTTTCTCTTAAAAGGTAATTATTCTCTAAATTTATCCAATAATTTCACTAATAGATTTGGCTATAAATTTTGAAACCATTTTCAAATCTATCTCAATTTGATTCTAATTCGAACCCAAACCCGTTTAGATCTATTTCTTCCTTAATTGGATCTAGGGTTTTTCTTTTGTTTTCTACTCAACCAACAAAATATCTAGATTCCAATTTAATTGTAGATTCAATCACAAAGAGTATTCAGACACATAAAACAGACATGATGAAGACAGGAAGAGAAATAGTGCAAAGTGAATATGCGAATATCACGAGTGCACCTGGACATTGATGCTAATCTACCATGTCTCAGAAGTCCATAGAAAATCTCTTTCTTCTCCATCATTCGCAATTCCTCCAAGATCCAAGCCAACCAAATCTTCCAAGTGACTAGAAGTGCTAGAAGAAGCATAAAAATATGTAGAGACATATGAGCATATAGAAGCATATGAGCTTCTCAAATTTATGTAAGCTTTGAAGCTTCCATTTTAGCTTAAATCTTGTAGCTTCCATTAAGCTTTCATTTAAGCTTGTCCAAACACACTAGGAGAGACTCTATTTAAAGGCCTCTAAGATGCATCTATAGTGTCTCTAGAAATAACTAGAAGATAAGCATGACAACCAAGCATGGGTCTTCTCCAACCTTCTAGACGAGTCTTAAGGTTGTAGACACCATGTGCTCAAATAAAATGCTAACTTCTAAGTGTAGAAAACTCATGCAATCTTAGAGTGGAAACTCATTTGTTGTCTACATGACAACTCTCAAAAATTTGCCAACTCCTATGTGAGAAAATATTAAAATCATGTACAATCATTAATATAATATTTACTTTACTCTTTTCAATTTAATTTATTTATTTATTAAATCTCATACACTAACTTTAATAATTTCACTTTTCAATCTTAATATATTTATATTTTAATCACATGAAATTTAGAATCTTTTATTAATTTAAATATATTTTCCACTTTTAAATTTCATTTTCTAAAACTTAATTGCTAAAATATTTATTAGCTTTAATAATAATATTATTTAGTCATTTATTTAAAAATGAACTCCAAATATATTATTATTAAAATAAATATTGTCACATTTCAAATTTAAACTTTAAACTTTTATTTTCAAATTTAATTATTTTATTTAATTAATTTCTTAATTAATTAAATAAAATAAATAGTAAAATACCATATTTATTTTTTATTTAATTAAATCATTAATTAAATCTTTTAATTGAGCTTAATTAATAGAAAATACATCAAAGACTCACAAGGTAAAAATATGAAAACTCATCATAGCCAAAATACATACAAAATCAAACAAAGAGTTTTAAATCATGAATTACGTCATCTGACGCATTCGGAGGGTACTAAACTCAGGTACTTGTCCTAATTTTCCAATTAGGACAAATGGCTTAAAAGGTTGGGATTTGGACTTGTGAATTTATCTCCCCTCTTTTATCATTGAGATAATGTGATAGGGTACGCTCATCCTGGCAATTCAGGGAAGTCGATACCCAGTACCTACAACCTGCATAAAACACCACACATGTATAAGCACAATATATATCAAACTAAATAGGCAATAGCAGGAAGTGGTGCATCTTGTAGATCTTGACTAGCAGGTGATTACGACTCCCTTCTTTAACCATATCAGACACGCCATACAAAAGTAAACACACAAAGCAAACACGCACACTATACCACACACGCCATAGAAATTAAATCAGTTAACTCCTTATTTTACTCAAATTAAATCTGTTAAATCCCTTTAATTTGGAAATCTCCTTTTATAACTAAACTTCAACTTTAATCCTGATCGTTGATTGAAATCGATCTCAACTGTTGATGAATTCCACGAAAGTCTATTTAAGAGACCATCATCTCTTCATTTTGAAAGGTTGAATGAGAATTTGCATCGAATTGTTGCTGGAATTCATATTCACATTTGCTCATATTCACATACGCAAATATCAAGTTTGACTAAAAGTTGACCGAATTTAACCGCGGTCGACTTGAGTTGACTAGTTTCAAAAGGAATTTTGAAATAATTAAACAAAATTATTTAATTAAATTGAGTACTTACTTCTAATTAATTAAACAAAGTTATTTAATTAAATGAGAAGCCATTCCTAATTAATTAAATGAAGTTATTTAATTAAATTAGAAAAGTGTCTCTAATTAATTAAAGATTATTTAATTAAATAGAAAAAGTAATTATGAGAGAACATCTCATTTTATTAAACTAAATATCTCAACAAAACCTCTCTTCAATTGAAAAAGGAAAATTTCTAGTTCACTATTGATCAAAAATGAGTTAAAACAGTTCACTCCTTTTTCTACTCAAATTAAATTAGTTAACTCCTTATTTTACGCAAATTAAATCTGTTAACTCCCTTTAATTTGGAAATCTCCCTTTATGACTGAACTTCACCTTTAATCCTCACCGTTGATTGAAATCGTCTCAACCATTGATGAATTCCAAGAAAGTCTATTTAAGAGACCCTTATCTCTTCATTTTGAAAGGTTGAATGAGAATTTGCATCGAATTGTTGCTAGAATTCATACTCACATTTTCTCATTTTCACATACGCAAAGATCAAGTTTGACCAAAAGTTGACCAGATTTAACAACGGTTGACTTGAAATCACTAGTTTTCAAAAGAATTTTGAAATAATTAAATTAAATTATTTAATTAAATGGAGTACTTACTTCTAATGAATTAAACAAAGTTATTTAATTAAATGAGAAGTCATTCCTAATTAATTAAATGAAGTTATTTAATTAAATAAGAAAAGTGTCTCTAATTAATTAAAGATATTTAATTAAATAGAAAAAGTAATTATGAGTGCATATCTCATTTTATTAAATTAAATATCTTAACAAAATCTCTCTTCAGTTCAAAAAGGGAAATTTTCAGGTCACTATTGATAAAAAATGAGTTAAATGAGTTAACTCTTTTTTCTACTTAAATTGAATCAGTTAACTCCTTATTTTACTCAAATTAAATTTGTTGACTCTCTTTAATTTGGAGATCTCCTTTTATGACTGAAATTCACCTTTAATCCTAACCGCTGATTGAAATCAATCTCAATCGTTGATGAATTCCAGAAAATTCTATTTAAGAGACCCTCATCTCTTCATTTTGAAAGGTTAAATGAGGATTTCCATCGAATTTTTGTTGGAATTCATACTCACATTTGCTCATATTCACATACGCAAAGATCAAGTTTGACCAAAAGTTGACCAGATTTAACCACGATTGACTTGAGTTGACTAGTTTCGAAAAGAATTTTTAAATAATTAAACAAAATTATTTAATTAAATGGAGTACTTACTTCTAATTAATTAAACAAAGTTATCTAATTAAATGAGAAGCCATTCCTAATTAATTAAATGAAGTTATTTAATTAATAAAAAAAGTGTCTCTAATTAATTAAAGATTAGTTAACTAAATAGAAAAAGTAATTATGAGAGCATATCTCATTTTATTAAATTAAATATCTCAACAAAATCTCTCTTCAGTTTAAAAAGGGAAATTTTCAGTTCACTATTGATGAAAAATGGGTTAAATCAGTTAACTCCTTTTTCTACTCAAATTGAATCAGTTAACTTCTTATTTTACTCAAATTAAATCTATTAACTCCCTTTAATTTTGAAATGTCCCTTTATGACTGAACTTCACCTTTAATCCTGACCGTTGATGAATTCTAAGAAAGTCTATTTAAGAGACCCTCATCTCTTAATTTTGAAAGGTTGAATGAGAATTTGTATCGAATTGTTGCTAGAACTCATACTCACATTTGCTCATATTCACATACGCAAAGATCAAGTTTGACCAAAAGTTGACCAGATTTAACCACGGTTGACTTGAGTTGACTAGTTTCAAAAAGAGTTTTGAAATAATTAAACGAAATTATTTAATTAAATGGAGTAATTACTTCTAATTAATTAAACAAAGTTATTTAATTAAATGAGAAGCCATTCTTAATTAATTAAATGAAGTTATTTAATTAAATAAGAAAAGTGTCTCTAATTAATTAAAGATTATTTAATTAAATAGAAAAAGTAATTATGAGTGCATATCTCATTTTATTAAATTAAATATCTCAACAAAATCTCTCTTCAGTTCAAAAAGAGAAATTTTCAATTCACTATTGATCAAAAACGAGTTAAATCAGTTAACTCTTTTTTCTACTCAAATTGAATCAGTTAACTCCTTATTTTACTCAAATTAAATCTGTTAACTCCATTTAATTTGGAAATCTCCTTTCATGACTGAACTTCACCTTTAATCCTGACCGTTGATTGAAATCGATCTCAACCATTGATGAATTCCAAGAAAGTCTATTTAAAAGACCCTCATCTCTTCATTTTGAAAGGTTGAATGAGAATTTGCATCGAACTGTTGCTGGGATTCATACCCACATTTGTTCATATTCACATACGCACAGATCAAGTTTGACCAAAAGTTGACTAAATTTAAAAACAATTCACTTGAGTTGACTAGTTTTGAAAAGAATTTTGAAATAATTAAACGATATTATTTAATTAAATGGACTACTTACTTCTAATTAGTTTTAAAAAGTTATTTAATTAAATGAGAAGCCTTTCCTAATTAATTAAATGAAGTTATTTAATTAAATAACAAAAGTGTCTCTAATTAATTAAAGATTGCTTAATTAAATAGAAAAAATAATTATGAGAGCATATCTCATTTTATTAAATTAAATATCTCAACGAAATCTCTCTTCAATTCAAAAAGGGAAATTTCTAGTTCACTATTGATCAAAAATGAGTTAAATCAGTTAACTCCTTTTTCTACTCAAATTGAATCAGTTAACTCCTTATTTTACTCGAATTAAATCTGTTAATTCGCTTTAATTTTGAAATCTCTCTTTATGACTAAACTTCACCTTTAATCCCGACCGATGATTGAAATCAATCTCAACCGTTGATGAATTCCAGAAAAGTCTATTTAAGAGACCCTCATCTCTTCATTTTGAAAGGTTGAATGAGAATTTACATCGAATTGTTGCTGGAATTCATACTCACATTTGCTCATATTCACATACGCAAAAATCAAGTTTGACCAAAAGTTGACTAGATGTAACTATGGTTGACTTGAGTTGACTAGTTTCGAAAAGAATTTTCAAATAATTAAACGAAATTATTTAATTAAATGGAGTACTTACATCTAATTAATTAAACAAAGTTATTTAATTAAATGAGAAGCCATTCCTAATTAATTAAATAAATTTATTTAATTAAACAAGAAAAGTGTCTTTAATTAATTAAAAATTATTTAATGAAATAGAAAAAGTAATTATGAGGGCATATCTCATTTTATTAAATTAAATATCTCAACAAAATCTCTCTTTAGTTCAAAAAGTGAAATTTTCAGTTCACTACTGATAAAAAATGAGTTAAATCAGTTAACTCCTTTTTCTACTCAAATTGAATTAGTTAACTCCTTATTTTACTTAAATTAAATCTATTAACTCCCTTTAATTTGGAAATTTCCGTTTATGACTAAACTTCGCCTTTAATCCTGATCGCTGATTGAAATCGATCTCAACCGTTCATGAATTCCAAGAAAGTCTATTTAAGAAACCCTCATCTCTTCATTTTGAAAGGTTGAATCAGAATTTGCATCGAATTGTTGCTAAAATTCACACTCACATTTGCTCATATTCACATACGCAAATATCAAGTTTGACCAAAAGTTGACCAGATTTAACTTTGGTTGACTTGAGTTGACTAATTTTGAAAAGAATTTTGAAATAATTAAACAAAATTATTTAATTAAATGTAGTACTTACTTCTAATTAATTAAACAAAGTTTTTTAATTAAATGAGAAGCCATTCCTAATTAATTAAATGAAGTTATTTAATTAAATAAGAAAAGTGTCTAATTAATTAAAGATTACTTAATTAAATAGAAAATGTAATTATGAGAGCATATGTCATTTTATTAAATTAAATATCTCAACAAAAGCTCTCTTCAGTTCAAGAAGGGAAATTTTCAGTTCACTATTGATAAAAAATGGGTTAAATTAGTTAACTCATTTTTCTACTCAAATTGAATTAGTTAAATTCTTATTTTACTGAAATTAAATCTATTAACTCTCTTTAATTTTGAAATGTCCCTTTATGACTGAACTTCACCTTTAATCCTGACCGTTGATTGAAATCGATCTCAACCGTTGATGAATTCTAAGAAAGTCTTTTTAAGAGACCTTCTTCTCTTGATTTTGAAAGGTTGAATGAGAATTTGCATCGAATTGTTGCTGGAATTCACACTCACATTTGCTCATATTCAGATACGCAAAGATCTAGTTTGACCAAAACTTGACCAGATTTAACCACAGTTGACTTGAGTTGACTAGTTTTAAAAAGAGTTTTGAAATAATTAAACGAAATTATTTAATTAAATGGAGTACTTACTTCTAATTAATTAAATAAAGTTATTTAATTAAATGAGAAGCCGTTCCTAATTAATTAAATGAAGTTATTTAATTAAATAAGAAAAGTGTTTCTATTTAATTAAAAATTATTTAATTACATAGAAAAAATAATTATGAGTGCATATCTCATTTTATTAAATTAATTATCTCAACAAAATCTCTCTTCAGTTCAAAAAGGGAAATTTTCAGTTCACTATTGATAAAAAATGAGTTAAATGAGTTAACTCCTTTTTCTACTCAAATTGAATAAGTTAACTCCTTATTTTACTCAAATTAAATCTGTTAACTCCCTTTAATTTGGAAATCTCCCTTTATGACTGAACTTCACCTCTAATCCTGACTGTTGATTGAAATCGATCTCAACCATTGATGAATTACAAGAAAGTCTATTTAAAAGACCCTCATCTCTTCATTTTCAAAGGTTGAATGAGAATTTTGATCGAATTGTTGCTGGAATTCATACCCACATTTGTTCATATTCACATACGCAAAGATCAAGTTTGACCAAAAGTTGACTAGATTTAACCACAGTTGACTTGAGTTGACTAGTTTCAAAAATAATTTTGAAATAATTAAATGAAATTATTTAATTAAATGGAGTACTTACTTCTAATTAATTTAACAAAGTTATTTAATTAAATGAGAACCCATTCCTAATTAATTAAATGAAGATATTTAATTAAATAAGAAAAGTGTCTCTAATTAATTAAAGATTACTTAATTAAATGCAAAAAGTAATTATGAGAGCATATCTCATTTTATTAAATTAAATATCTGAACAAAATCTCTCTTCAGTTGAAAAAGGGAAATTTCCAGTTCACTATTGATAAAAAATGAGTTAAATCAGTTAACTTCTTTTTCTACTCAAATTGAATCAGTTAACTCCTTATTTTACTCAAATTAAATCTGTTAACTCCCTTTAATTTGGAAATCTCCCTTTATGACTGAACTTCACCTTTAATCTTGACCGCTAATGTAAATCGATGTCAACCGTTGATGAATTTCACGAAAGTCTAGTTAAGAGACCCTCATCTCTTCATTTTGAAAGGTTGAATGAGAATTTGCATCAAATTGTTGCTGGAATTTATACTCACATTTGCTCATATTCACATACGCAAATATCAAGTTTGACAAAAAGTTGACAAGATTTAGCCACGGTTTACTTGAGTTGACTAGTTTTGAAAAGAATTTTGAAATAATTAAATGAAATTATTTAATCAAATGGAGTACTTACTTCTAATTAATTAAATAAAATTATTTAATTAAATGAGAAGCCATTCCTAATTAATTAAATGAAGTCATTTAATTAAATAATAAAATTGTCTCTAATTAATTAAAGATTACTTAATTAAATAGAAAAAATAATTATGAGAGCATATCTCATTTTATTAAATTAAATATCTCAGCAAAATCTCTCTTCAGTTCAAAAAGGGAAATTTCCAGTTCACTATTGATCAAAAATGAGTTAAATGAGTTAACTCTTTTTTCTACTCAAATTGAATCAGTTAACTCCTTATTTTACTCAAATTAAATCTGTTAACTCCCTCTTGTTTGAAAATCTCACTTTATGACTGAACTTCACCTTTAATCTTGACCACTGATTGAAATCAATCTCAACCGTTGATGAATTCCAGGAAAGTCTATTTAAGAGTTCCTCATCTCTTCATTTTGAAAGGTTAAATGAGGATTTGCATCAAATTGTTGCTGGAATTCATACTCACATTTGCTCATATTCACATATGCAAAGATCAAGTTTGACCAAAAGTTGACTAAATTTTACCATGGTTGACTTGAGTTGACTAGTTTCGAAAAGAATTTTTAAATAATTAAATAAAATTATTTAATTAAATGAAGTTCTTACTTCTAATTAATTAAACAAAGTTATCTAATTAAATGAGAAGCCATTTCTAATTAATTAAATGAAGTTATTTAATTAAATAAGAAAATTGTCTTTAATTAATTAAAGACTACTTAATTAAATAGAAAAAGTAATTATGAGAGCATATCTCATTTTATTAAATTAAATATTTCAACAAAATCTCCCTTCAGTTCAAAAAGGGAAATTTTCAGTTCACTATTGATCAAAAATGGGTTAAATCAGTTAACTCCTTTTTCTACTCAAATTGAATCAGTTTACTTCTTATTTTACTCAAATTAAATCAGTTAACTCTCCTTAATTACGAAATTTCCATTTATGACTAAACTTCACCTTTAATCCTGACCGTTGATTTAAATCGATTTCAACCATTGATGAATTCTAAGAAAGTCTATTTAAGAGACCCTCATCTCTTCATTTTGAAAGGTTGAATGAGAATTTGTATCGAATTGTTGCTGGAAGTCATACTCACATTTGCTCATATTCACATACGCAAAGATCAAGTTTGACCAAAAGTTGACCAGATTTAACCACAGTTGATTTGAGTTGACTACTTTCGAAAAAAAATTTGAAATAATTAAACGAAATTATTTAATTAAATGGAGTGCTTGCTTCTAATTAATTAAACAAAGTTATCTAATTAAATGAGAAGCCATTCCTAATTAATTAAATGAAGTTATTCAATTAAATAAGAAAAGTGTCTCTAATTAATTAAAGATTACTCAATTAAATAGAAAAAGTAATTATGAGAGCATATCTCATTTTATTAAATTAAATATCTCAACAAAATCTCTCTTCAGTTCAAAAAGAAAAATTTCTAATTCACTATTTATCAAAAATGAGTTAAATGAGTTAACTCCTTTTTCTACTCAATTTGAATCAGTTAACTCCTTATTTTACTAAAATTAAATATGTTAACTCCCTTTAATTTGGAAATCTCATTTTATGACTAAACTTCACCTTTAATCTTGACCGCTGATTGAAATCGATCTCAACCGTTGATGAATTTTAGGAAAGTCTATTTAAGAGATCCACATCTCTTCATTTTGAAAGGTTGAATGAGAATTTGCATCGAATTGTTGCTGGAATTCATACTCACATTTGCTCATATTCACATACGCAGAGATCATGTTTGACCAAAAGTTGACCAGATTTAACCACGGTTGACTTGAGTTTACTAGTTTTGAAAAAAAAATTAAATAATTAAACAAATTTATTTAATTAAATGGAGTACTTACTTCTAATTAATTAAACAAAGTTATTTAATTAAATGAGAAGCCATTCCTAATTAATTAAATGAAGTTATTTAATTAAATAAGAAAAGTGTCTCTAATTAATTAAAGATTACTTAATTAAATAGAAAAAGTAATTATGAGAGCATATCTCATTTTATTAAATTAAATATCTCAACAAAATCTCTCTTCAATTCAAAAAGAAAAATTTACAGTTCACTATTGATAAAAAATAAATTAAATCAGTTAACTCCTTTTCCTACTCAAATTGAATCAGTTAACTCCTTATTTTACTTCAATTAAATCTGTTAACTCCCTTTAATTTGGAAATCTCCCTTTATGACTGAACTTCACCTTTAATCCTGATCGTTGATTCAAATCGATCTCAACTGTTGATGAATTCTAAGAAAGTCTATTAAAGAGACCCTCATCTCTTCATTTTGAAAGGTTGAATGAGAATTTGCATCGAATTGTTGCTAGAATTCATACTCACATTTGCTCATATTCACATACACAAAGATCAACTTTGACCAAAAGTTGACCAGATTGAACCACGGTTGACTTGACTTTACTAGTTTTGAAAAGAATTTTGAAATAATTAAATGAAATTATTTAATTAAATAGAGTACATCTAATTAATTAAACAAAGTTATTTAATTAAATGAAAAGTCATTCCTAATTAATTAAATGAAGTTATTGAATTAAATAAGAAAAGTGTCTCTAATTAATTAAAGATTATTTCATTAAATATAAAAAGTAATTATGAGAACATATCTCATTTTATTAAATTAAATATCTCAACAAAATCTCTATTCAGTTCAAAAAGAGAAATTTCTACTTCACTATTGATCAAAAATAAGTTAAATTAGTTAACTCCTTTTTCTACTCAAATTGAATAAGTTAACTCATTATTTTACTCAAATTAAATATGTTAACTTCCTTTAATTTGGAAATCTCCCTTTATGACTGAACTTAACTTTTAATCCTGACCGCTGATTAAAATCGATCTCAACCGTTGATGAATTCTAATAAAGTCTATTTAAGAGACCCTCATCTCTTCATTTTGAAAGGTTGAATGAGAATTTGCATCGAATTTTTGTTGGAATTCATACTCACATTTGCTCATATTCACATACACAAAGATCAAGTTTGACCAAAAGTTGACCAGATTTAACCACGGGTTACTTGAGTTGACTAGTTTCGAAAAGAATTTTGAAGTAATTAAACGAAATTATTTAATTCAATGGAGTACTTATTTCTAATTAATTAAAAAAAGTTATTTAATTAAATGAGAAGCCATTCCTAATTAATTAAATGAAGTTATTTAATTGAATAAGAAAAGTGTCTCTAATTAATTAAAGATTATTTAATTAAATAGAAAAATTAATTATGAGAGCATATCTCATTTTATTAAATTAAATATCACAACAAAATCTCTCTTCAGTTCAAAAAGGGTAATTTCCAATTCAGTATTGATAAAAAATGAGTTAAATCAGTTAACTCCTTTTTCTACTCAAATTGAATTAGTTAACTCCTCATTTTACTCAAATTAAATTTGTTAACTCCTTTTAATTTGGAAAGCT
The DNA here is from genome assembly GCA_028749045.1 of Cupressus sempervirens. NCBI lineage: Eukaryota > Viridiplantae > Streptophyta > Pinopsida > Cupressales > Cupressaceae > Cupressus > Cupressus sempervirens. Next base: position 384,663,256 of record CM053793.1, read on the forward strand.
CTCTTTATGACTGAACTTCCCCTTTAATCCTGACCGCTGATTGAAATCGATCTCAACCGTTGATGAATTCTAGGAAAGTCTATTTAAGAGACCCTCATCTCTTCATTTTGAAAGGTTAAATGAGAATTTGCATCGAATTGTTGCTCGAATTCATACTCACATTTGCTCATATTCACATAAGCAAATATCAAGTTTTACCAAAAGTTGACCAAATTTAACCACGGTTGACTTGAGTTGACTAGTTTCAAAAAAAAATTTGAAATAATCACACGAAATTATTTAATTAAATGGAGTACTTACGTCTAATTAATTAAACAAATTTATTTAATTAAATGAGAATCCATTCCTAATTAATTAAATGAAGTTATTTAATTAAATAAGAAAAGTGTCTCTAATTAATTAAAGATTACTTAATTAAATAGAAAAAGTAATTATGAGAGAATATCTCATTTTATTAAATTAAATATCTCAACAAAATCTCTCTTCAATTCAAAAAGGGAAATTTCCAATTCACTATTGATAAAAAATGACTTAAATCAGTTAACTCATTTTTCTACTCAAATTGAATCAGTTAACTCCCTTTAATTTGGAAATCTCCCTTTATGACTGAACTTCACCTTTAATCTTGATCGTTGATTCAAATCGATCTCAACCATTGATGAATTCCAAGAAAGTCTATTTAAGAGACCCTCATCACTTCATTTTGAAAGGTTGAATAAGAATTTGCATCAAATTGTTGCTGGAATTCATACTCACATTTGCTCATATTCACATATGCATAGATCAAGTTTGACCAAATGTTGACCAGATTTAACCACGGTTGACTAGTTTCGAAAAGAATTTTAAAATAATTAAACGAAATTATTTAATTAAATGGAGTACTTACTTCTAATTAATTAAACAAAGTTATTTAATTAAATGAGAAGCCATTCCTAATTAATTAAATGAAGTTATTTAATTAAATAAGAAAAGTGTCTCTAATTAATTAAAGATTACTTAATTAAATCAAAAAAGTAATTATGAGAGCATGTCTCATTTTATTAAATTAAGTATCTCAATAAAATCTCTCTTCAGTTCAAAAAGGGAAATTTTCCGTTCACTATTAATCAAAAACGAGCTAAATCAATTAACTCCTTGCTCTACTCAAATTGAATCTGTTAACTCCTTATTTTACTCAAATTAATTATGTAAAGTCCCTTTAATGTGGAAATCTCCTTTTATGACTGAACTTCACCTTTAATACTGACTGCTGATTGAAATCGATCTCAACCGTTGATGAATTCCAAAAAAGTCTATTTACGAGACCCTCATCACTTGATTTTGAAAGGTTGAATAAGAATTTGCATCGAATTGTTGCTGGAATTCATACTCACATTTGCTCATATTCACATACGCAAAGATCAAGTTTGACCAAAAGTTGACCAGATTTAACCACGATTGACTTGAGTTGACTAGTTTCGAAACGAATTTTGAAATAATTAAACAAAATTATTTAATTAAATTGAGTACTTACTTCTAATTAATTAAACAAGGTTATTTAATTAAATGAGAAGCCATTCCTAATTAATTAAATGAAGTTATTTAATTAAATAAAAAAAGTGTCTCTAATAAATTAAAGATTACTTAATTAAATAGAAAAAGTAATTATGAGGGAATATCTCATTTTATTAAATTAAATATCTCAAAAAAATCTCTCTTCAATTCAAAAAGGGAAATTTTCAATTCACTATTGATAAAAAATGACTTAAATCAATTAACTCCTTTTTCTACTCAAATTGAATCAGTTAACTCCCTTTAATTTGGAAATCTCCCTTTATGACTGAACTTCACCTTTAATCTTGATCATTGATTGAAATCGATCTCAACCATTGATGAATTCCAAGAAAGTCTATTTAAGAGACCCTCATCACTTCATTTTGAAAGGTTAAATAAGAATTTGCATCGAATTGTTGCTGAAATTCATACTCACATTTGCTCATAGTCACATACGCAAAGATCAAGTTTGACCAAATGTTGACCAGATTTAACCACGGTTGACTAGTTTCAAAAAGAATTTTAAAATAATTAAACGAAATTATTTAATTAAATGGAGTACTTACTTCTAATTAATTAAACAAAGTTATTTAATTAAATGAGAAGCCATTCCTAATTAATTAAATGAAGTTATTTAATTAAATAAGAAAAGTGTCTCTAATTAATTAAAGATTACTTAATTAAATCGAAAAAGTAATTATGAGAGCATATCTCATTTTTTTAAATTAAATATCTCAATAAAATCTCTCTTCAGTTAAAAAATGGAAATTTTCGGTTCACTATTAATCAAAAACGAGTTAAATCAGTTAACTCCTTGTTCTACTCAAATTGAATCTGTTAACTCTTTATTTTACTCAAATTAAATATGTAAAGTTCCTTTAATGTGGAAATCTCTCTTTATGACTGAACTTCACCTTGAATACTGACTGCTGATTGAAATCGATCTCAACCATTGATGAATTCTAAGAAAGTCTATTTAAGAGACCCTCATCACTTCATTTTGAATGATTGAATAAGAATTTGCATCGAATTGTTGCTGGAATTCAAACTCACATTTGCTCATATTCACATACGCAAAGACCAAGTTTGACCAAAAGTTGACCAAATTTAACCATGGTTGACTTGAGTTGACTAGTTTCGAAAAGAATTTTGAAATAATTAAACGAAATTATTTAATTAAATAAAGTACTTACTTCTAATTAATTAAACAAAGTTCTTTAATTAAATGACAAGCCATTCCTAATTAATTAAATGAAGTTATTTAATTAAATAAAAAAAGTGTCTCTAATTAATTAAAGATTACTTAATTAAATAAAAAAAGTAATTATGAGGGAATATCTCATTTTATTAAATTAAATATCTCAACAAAATCTCTCTTCAATTCGAAAAGGGAAATTTCCAATTCACTATTGATAAAAGATGACTTAAATCAGTTAACTCCTTTTTCTACTCAAATTGAATCAGTTAACTCCCTTTAATTTGGAAATCTCCCTTTATGACTGAACTTCACCTTTAATCTTGATCGTTGATTGAAATCGATCTCAACCATTGATGAATTCCAAGAAAGTCTATTTAAGAGACCCTCATCACTTCATTTTGAAAGGTTGAATAAAAACTTGCATCGAATTGTTGCTGAAATTCATACTCACATTTGCTCATATTCACATACGCAAAGATCAAGTTTGACCAAATGTTGACCAGATTTAACAACGGTTGACTAGTTTCGAAAAGAATTTTAAAATAATTAAACGAAATTATTTAATTAAATGGATTACTTACTTCTAATTAATTAAACAAAGTTATTTTATTAAATGAGAAGCCATTCCTAATTAATTAAATGAAGTTATTTAATTAAATAAGAAAAGTGTCTCTAATTAATTAAAGATTACTTAATTAAATCGAAAAAGTAACTGTGAGAGCATATCTCATTTTTTTAAATTAAATATCTCAATAAAATCTCTCTTCAGTTCAAAAAGGGAAATTTTTGATTCACTATTAATCAAAAACGAGTTAAATCAGTTAACTCCTTGTTCTACTCAAATTGAATCTGTTAACTCCTTATTTTACTCAAATTAAATATGTAAATTCCCTTTAATGTGGAAATCTCCCTTTATGACTGAACTTCACCTTTAATACTGACTGCTGATTGAAATCGATCTCAACCGTTGATGAATTCCAAGAAAGTCTATTTAAGAGACCCTCATCACTTCATTTTGAAAGGTTGAATAAGAATTTGCATCGAATTGTTGTTGGAATTCATACTCACATTTGCTCATATTCACATATGCAAAGATCAAGTTTGACCAAAAGTTGACCAGATTTAACCACAGTTGACTTGAGTTGACTAGTTTCGAAAAGAATTTTGAAATAATTAAACGAAATTATTTAATTAAATGGAGTACTTACTTCTAATTAATTAAACAAGGTTATTTAATTAAATGAGAATCCATTCCTAATTAATTAAATGAAGTTATTTAATTAAATAAAAAAAGTGTCTCTAATTAATTCAAGATTACTTAATTAAATAGAAAAAGTAATTATGAGGGAATATCTCATTTTATTAAATTAAATATCTCAACAAAATCTCTCTTCAATTCAAAAAAGGAAATTTCCAATTCACTATTGATAAAAAATGACTTAAATCAGTTAACTCCTTTTTCTACTCAAATTGAATTAGTTAACTCCCTTTAATTTGGAAATCTCTCTTTATGACTGAACTTCACCTTTAATCTTGATCATTGATTGAAATCGATCTCAACCATTGATGAATTCCAATAAAGTCTATTTAAGAGACCCTCATCACTTCATTTTGAAAGGTTGAATAAAAATTTGCATCGAATTGTTGCTAAAATTCATACTCACATTTGCTCATATTCACATACGCAAAGATCAAGTTTGACCAAATGTTGACCAAATTTAACCACGGTTGACTAGTTTCGAAAAGAATTTTAAAATAATTAAACGAAATTATTTAATTAAATGGAGTAATTATTTCTAATTAATTAAACAAAGTTATTTAATTAAATGAGAAGCCATTCCGAATTAATTAAATGAAGTTATTTAATTAAATAAGAAAAGTGTCTCTAATTAATTAAAGATTACTTAATTAAATCGAAAAAGTAACTATGAGAGCATATCTCATTTTTTTAAATTAAATATCTCAATAAAATCTCTCTTCAGTTCAAAAAGGGAAATTTTTGATTCACTATTAATCAAAAACGAGTTAAATCAGTTAACTCCTTGTTCTACTCAAATTGAATCTGTTAACTCCTTATTTTACTCAAATTAAATATGTAAAGTCCCTTTAATGTGGAAATCTCCCTTTATGACTGAACTTCACCTTTAATACTGACTGCTGATTGAAATCGATCTCAACCGTTGATGAATTCCAAGAAAGTCTATTTAAGAGACCCTCATCACTTCATTTTCAAAGGTTGAATAAGAATTTGCATTGAATTGTTGCTGAAATTCATACTCACATTTGCTCATATTCACATACGCAAAGATCAAGTTTGATCAAAAGTTGACCAGATTTAACCACGGTTGACTGGAGTTGACTAGTTTCGAAAATAATTTTGAAATAATTAATCAAAATTATTTAATTAAATGGAGTACTTACTTCTAAATAATTAAACAAAGTTATTTAATTAAATGAGAAGTCATTCCTAATTAATTAAATGTAGTTATTTAATTAAATAAGAAAATTGTCTCTAATTAATTAAAGATTATTTAATTAAATAGAAAAAGTAATTATGAGAGCATATCTCATTTTATTAAATTAAATATCTCAATAAAATCTCTCTTCAGTTCAAAAAGAGAAATTTCCAGTTCACTATTGATAAAAAATGAGTTAAATCAGTTAACTCCTTTTTCTACTCAAATTGAATCAGTTAGCTCCTTATTTTACTCAAATTAAATCTATTAACTCCCTTTAATTTATAAATCTCCCTTTATGACTGAACTTCACCTTTAATCCTGACCGCTGATTGAAATCGATCTCAACTGTTTATGAATTCCATGAAAGTCTATTTAAGAGACCCTCATCTCTTCATTTTGAAAGGTTGAATGAGAATTTGCATCGAATTGTTGCTGGAATTCATACTCACATTTTCTCATATTCACATACGCAAAGATCAAGTTTGACCAAAATTTGACCAGATTTAACCACAGTTGACTTGAGTTGACTAGTTTCAAAAAGAATTTTGAAATAATTAAATGAAATTATTTAATTAAATGGAGTACTTACTTCTAATTAATTAAATAAAGTTATTTAATTAAATGAGAAGCCATTCCTAATTAATTAAATGAACTTATTTAATTAAATAAAAAAAGTGTCTCTAAATAATTAAAGATTACTTAATTAAATAGAAAAAGTAATTATGAGGGCATATCTCATTTTATTAAATTAAATATCTCAACAAAATCACTCTTAAGTTCAAAAAGGGAAATTTTTAGTTCACTATCGATAAAAAATGAGTTAAATTAGTTAACTCCTTTTTCTACTCAAATTGAATCAGTTAACTCCTTATTTTACTCAAATCAAATCTGTTAACTCCCTTTAATTTGGAAATCTCCCTTTATGACTGAACTTCACCTTTAATCCTGACCGTTGATTGAAATCAATCTCAATCGTTGATGAATTCCAGGAAAGTCTATTTAAGAGACCCTCATCTGTTCATTTTGAAAGGTTTAATGAGAATTTGCATTGAATTGTTGCTGGAATTCATACTCACATTTGCTCATATTCACAGACGCAAAGATCAAGTTTGACCAAAAGTTGACTAGATTTAACCACGGTTGACTTGAGTTGACTAGTTTCGAAAAGAATTGTGAAATAATTAGAGAAAATTATTTATTTAAATGGAGTGCTTACTTCTAATTAGTTAAACAAAGTTATTTAATTAAATGAGAAGCCATTCCTAATTAATTAAATGAAGTTATTTAATTAAATATGAAAATTGTCTCTAATTAATTAAAGATTAGAATTTTATTGAATTTGAATTATTTATTGAATTTAATTGAGTGATGCAGATGTCATTCTTATTTTGTTGAATTTGAAGACCAACAAAGAATTTTATTTCACAAAACATAGACATTTCAAATTCTTTGTTTATTTGTTCTGAAAATTCTTTGCAAAAATCATCATGCCCTTTGAAAACAGTGTCATCTATAAATATTTCTGCCAAGACAATCTTTTTATCTAGTCCTTCCTTTATATACAAGATACTATTATCATTTGTTCTTTGAAAACCAATCTGAATAAGATAGTTATGCAATCTTTCATACTATGCTCTAGGGGCTTGTTTTAGACCATACAGTGCCTTGTGTAATTTGCAGACCATGTCCTTTTTTATTTGGATCAACAAAACCTTCAGGTTGTTCAATGTAAACCTCTTCATTCAGTATTCCATTGAGAAATGCTAACTTGACATCCATCTGATAAACTCTGAATCCTTTGTGAGCAGCATATGCAAGTAAGGTTCTGACTCCTTCCAATCTTGCAACAGGAGTAAAGGTTTCTCCATAATCTATGCCTTCTTCTTGAGAGTATCCTTTGCATACTAATCTGGCTTTGTTTCTTGATACCTTACCATCTTCAGTCAACTTGTTTTTGAATACCCACTTGGTTCCAATTACATTCTTATTTTTAGACTTGGGTACAAGAGTCCATGTCTTGTTCTTCTCTATCTGTTCTATTTCCTCTTTCATTGCCTCAATCCAACTATCATTTGTCAATGCATCTTTAATGCTTCTAGGTTCAAAATCAGCAATTAAACAAGTATTTTTCAGCTTGCTTCTTGTCAAGGTTCCTTCAAAATTGTCTCCAATGATCTGATCTGGTGCATGATGTCTTCTGACATATTTAGCTAATACAGGTTCTTTGCCTCTTGAATTATCTCCTTGTGCTTCAATTTCATATTCTGGATGTTCTGACTCGGTAAGAATTGGCTCGAGCGCTTCAGACTCGGTAGATACTTGCTTGGTAATATCTGAATGTTTTTTTGCTTCGGTTTGAACTTTTTGTAACTCAGTTACTGATGACTCAGGAGTTGAGGATTCTTGAGTGAACGGTATGCTTGGTATAGTATCAGGTTCAATGTAAACAAATCTTCTGTAATCTTCAGGTACCTTTTTGCTTTCTTCCTCAAATTTGTCTACAAACTCATCAACTTTCACATGTGCCCTTTCTATGACTTTATGAGTGGATAGATTTGAACATCTATATGCTTTGCTTTTGCAAGAATATCCTAAAAATATCCCTTCATCACCTTTTACATCAAATTTTTCTTTTTTAGATTCTTTCAGAATATAACATTTGCTTCCAAATACTTTCAGTTAACTTACATTGGGTTTGTAGCCATACCATAATTCATAGGGAGTTTTGAATGAGTCCTTCTTCAATTGTACTCGGTTTAAGGTATGAACTGCAATGTTGATGGCTTCTTTCTAGTATTTGATAGCAATGTTCTTTTCTATCATCAAGGTTCTTGCACAATCCATGATGGATCTGTTTTTTCTTTCAACTATTCCATTTTGTTTAGAAGTTCCTAGTGCCGAGACCTGTCTTTTAATACCTTTTTCAATGCAGAAGTTGTTGAATTCATGTGAGATGAATTCACCACCTCTATCTGACCTCAAGCATTTTAGTCGTTTTCCTGTTTCTTTTTTTACTCTTGCTAAATACCATTTGAATTTCTCAAATGCTTCTGATTTATTCCTTAGATACATGACAGTCATCATTCTTGAGTAGTTATCGACAAAAAGAATGAAATTTTTTTCTCCAGTATAACTTTCTATTCCAATGGGTCCACATAAATCAGTATGCACAATTTCTAATATGTCTTCAGACTGATAGTTTTTACTTTTAAACCTAGTCTTTCCCATTTTACCAATCTGACAATTCTTGCATAGACCAACCTCAAGTTTCTTAATGTTAAGAATGCCTCTTACTTTCTTGAATTTGCTTATTTTTACCAGATTATGAAAATTGACATGACACAACCTTTTATGCCATAACCAAATTTCTTCAATTTGAGCAATAAAACATGAGCATTCACCAAGTTCTAGATAAAATAAGTTACCTTTAGTTTGGGTGCCAGATCCTATCAGCTTTTCTTGCCCATTCAACAGTCTTGCCTTTCCATGCATGAATTCCACCTTGAATCCAGTATTGAGTAACTGTGCCACACTTAGCAAATTATGTTTAAGAACTTAAACCCAATAGGCATTATTACATACAAGTTCTTTGGTTAGACAAATTCTTCCTCTTCTTTTTATGAAACAAGGTTCATTATTACCAAACCTTACACTGCCACCATCATAGTCTTCAAACTGATCAAACTTAATTTTATCACCAGTCATATGATGTGAGCAACCACTGTCTATAATCCATGTATCATTCTTACTTATATGAGAAACAAGTTCCATTTTATCTTCCTCATCATTATCAAAATCATCTTTGATAGAAATATAAACAATTTCATCTTCAATATTATCAGAATCTTTAGAATTTTCAGCCATGAAGCATGATTTCTTACCTTTGTTCTTGGATGATTTGAAGTCTTTCTTGCCATTCCATTTCTTTTCATCATGGTTTTTCTTGTTTGGACACCTTGCTGCAATATGACCAATTTCTTCACAAGAAAAATAGATTAGAGGAACTTTACCTTTGTATTTTCCTCTGCCTCTAGAATATTTCTTTGCTAGCAGAGCTTCAATCATTGTCTGAACTTTGGCTTGATTCATTTTCACTTTCTGACTGAGATTCCTCCTCCTTTTTATTTTTCTCCTTGAGTGAGAGCTTGGCTTGAAATGCTGATTCAATGTTCTTGGAGGCTGGAACATAGTTGTCAAAGTTATCTAGTTCAAATGCAATTAGTCTTCCGACTATGGCCTCAAGATTTATCTAATGATTTTCTTCACACCTTCTTTCCTGAATTGCAACAACTCTGATTGTATACACAGGAAGCAAGGTTCTGAGAACGTTTATAACTGTTTCTCCTTTGATATAACCTCCAGATGCTCTGATTGTACTCACACATGCTTTAACTTTTTCAACATACTTTGCAATGTTTTCATCCTCTTTCATCCTCATTTGATCAAATTTTCCTCTTAGACTTTTTGCTTTTTCTCTTCTCACATTATCATCTCCTCCATAGATCTCTTTTAGCTTGTTCCACATCTCAAAGGTAGTTTTGCAGTCCTTAATGTCATCAAATTCTTCATAATTGAGAGCGGATGCTATGTCTATCATCATATTGTTGTGAGTCTTCTTTTCAACAATGTCATTGACAGACAATGTGCCAGGAGGTTCTTCATACTTTTCTTCAAGGTATTTTAGTTCAGTATCACCAACAGTAGCCAAATGAAGTCTCATCAGTCCTTGCCATGCGGAGAAGTTATCTCTATTGAGTTTTGGAATTTCTCTTTTGTAAGACATCTTGATCTTTGGCTTAGATCCTTGAAATCTCTTCTTGCAAGCACTAAACGCTTTGATACCAATTGTTGGAAATGAGGATAGAGTAACTGAGAGGGGGAGGGGGTGAATCAGTTACTACAAAAACTTTCACAGTCCCTATGATGTCTGAATATCCCCTTGATCTGATTAATATAAAATGCTGAAACTTGATAATGCAGCAAATGACAAATATTAAGAACTGATATGTTATTATGCACAAAGCAATTTAGCAATTAAGAACACAAGAGACACTAGATTTAACGTAGAAACCCAATATGAAAAAAACCACCAATGTAACTAGATACAATTTTTCACTCTTTTGAAGTGAGCCCTATTAGGAGCCAACCCTGTTAAATGTTACAAAAACACACTATTAGGTTTGACCCTGTTAAAGGATTTAATTCACCTTGTTAGGAGTGGCCTTGCTAGAGGTCTTTAGAACAATTCAACTGAACTGTCACCTTGTTAGAGGATTTATTGAATGGCTGTTAAACCAACTCTGTTAAGAGATTTTGAAATCACTGTTACAATGGTTAGAAAGCAACAATGAAGTGACCTGACATAAAGTACAACTTATCTTTGCTGATTACAGATCTTTGTTATGCTTGGCTGGATCCTCATTGATCAAATGCAACTTTACAGCTCTTTCAATACACTTGATCCTTCATCAGACTTTTCTCAACATTCGCCTTATCATTTCATTCTATAATTCGCATTCATAACTTCTTTTTCACAATCACACACTCTCTTAATTCATAACTAAAATGACCATATATACCTTTCAGATTATCTAAGTCAGCTCAAATCACTGACTATTCAAACAATTACAACAGTCGGCTAGAAGTAATTAATTTGCACATCCCAATACTGACCGACCCTGCACGGTAAACTTTGTTCAGAAAATAATTCTTGTGTTAACCGAATGAGCTCGGTGTATACAGTGAACTTCGTGACAATCCTTCAGTCGCCAGGAGAACTCGGTAAGTACTGAGTTTCTTGAGATAATCGAGTGAGCCTGGTGGAAACTATCCTTTGGAGACTGAGTGAAGCTTGGTTAATACTAACTTCTTCATGATTTCTTTGATGATCGAGTGAGCTTGGTGGAAACTACCCTTTGGAGATCAAGTGAAGCTCGGTTAACATTGACTTCCACATTTCTTTCGTTGACCGAGTGACCTCGGTGGAAACTACCCTTTGGAGACCGAGTGAAGCTCGGTTAACACTAACTTCCACATTTCCTTCATTGATCGAGTGAGCTCGGTGATCGATGTCTTTCACCTTTCCTTTGTTGACCGAGTTAGCTCGGTTAACACTATCTTCCTCATTTCCTTCGATGATCGAGTGAGCTCGGTTGGCATTGTAGATTGCATTGCAGACTATCTGAGCTCGGTGATCTTGAGACTAATGACTGATATGACATTTGTGTGACATCAAGGACAATATTATCCAACAATCTCCCTCTTTGGCATTGATGGCAACACAACATGTCATAACATAATGAAATTTTGAAAACAAGTCCAACAAGATAACAGACTTCTCCCTCTTTCAATAATTTCCCTCTGTTAAGGGACTTCATGGAAAACTTTTCAAATCTCACAAATTTTATAAGGATATGACAGTAAATCTCTCCCTCTTAGACAACACATGCCAAAGACAATAGAAGTTAAGTGAATTGTAGTGTACTTTTAGTACTGATTCATATGCAATTATTTCTGATTAAGCTGCATCAACAGATAGATCTTCAATCTTGTATGTGTTGATGCATCACTAGAACTCATTTTTAGTGGACTTTAGATAGGGGAATGACCCCTAACTTACCTTTGAGATACAAAAATGCATCCTTAGGTAAAGGTTTTGTGAATATGTCAGCAATTTGTTCTTTTGTATGGACATATTCCAATCTGATCTCCCTGTCTTACACCAATTCTCTGACAAAATGATATTTTATTGCAATATGCTTGGTCTTGGAATGTATCACTAGATTCTTAGATATGTTCATTGCACTAGTATTGTCACAGAACATGACAACTGGTTCATTGACATCCATCTTCATTCCTTGCAATAATTGCTTAAACCAAACAATATTTGAACAGTTTACTATTGCAGCAACATACTCTGCCTCTGCTATAGATTGGGATGTACAATTCTGCTTTTTGCTTGTCCAAGAAACCAATATTTTTTCAAGAAAGAATGCTCCTCCACTTGTGCTTTTTCTGTCATCAAGGTTTCTTGCCCAATCAGCATCACTAAACACTTTCAAATCTAAATTACCTCCAAATTTGTACCAGAACCCATAATCTTCAGTTCCTTTCAAATATCTCATTATTCTTTTGATTGCCATCAGATGAGTTTCTCTTAGCTTTGCTGAAAATCTTGCAACAATACCAACTGCAAGAGCAATATCTGGCCTGGTATGAACTACGTATTGCAATTTTTCAATCCTAGATCTATACAATATTTGATCTACCTCTTTCGATTCATCATCTTTGGTAAGTTTCAATCCAGTACACATAGGAGTTCCAACAAGTTTACAATCCTCCATACCAATCCTTTTCAATATCTCCTTGATGTATTTTGATTGAGTGATGTAGATGCCATTCTTATTTTCTACTCAAATTGAATCAGTTAACTCCTTATTTTACTCAAATTAAATCTGTTAACTCCCTTTAATTTGGAAATCTCCCTTTATGACTGAACTTCACCTTTAATCCTGACCGTTGATTGAAATCGATCTCAACTGTTGATTAATTTCAGAAAACTCTATTTAAGAGACCCTCATCTATTCATTTTGAAAGGTTGAATGAGAATTTGCATTGAATTGTTGCTGGAATTCATACTCATATTTGCTCATATTCACATATGCAAAGATCAAGTTTGACCAAAAGTTTAACAGATTTAACCACGGTAGACTTGAGTTGACTAGTTTCGAAAAAAATTTTAAAATAATTAAACAAAATTATTTAATTAAATGGAGTACTTACTTCTAATTAATTAAACAAAGTTATTTAATTAAATGAGAAGCCATTCCTAATTAATTAAATGAAGTTATTTAATTAAATAAGAAAATTGTCTCTAATTAATTAAAGATTATTTAATAAAATAGAAAAAGTAATTATGAGAGCATATCTCATTTTATTAAATTAAATATCTCAACAAAATCTCTCTTCAGTTCAAAAAGGGAAATTTTGAGTTCACTATTGATCAAAAATGAGTTAAATCAGTTAACTCCTTTTTCTACTCAAATTGAATATGTAAACTACTTATTTTAATGAAATTAAATATGTTAACTCGCTTTAATTTAGAAATCTTCCTTTATGACTGAACTTCACTTTTAATCGTGACCGTTGATTGAAATCGATCTCAACCGTTGATGAATTTCAGAAAAGTCTATTTAAGAGACCCTCATTTCTTCATTTTGAAAAGTCAAATGAGAATTTGAATCGAATTATTGCTGGAATTATACTCACATTTACTCATATTCACATACGCAAAGATCAAGTTTGACCAAAAGTTGACTAGATTTAACCACAGCTGACTTGAGTTGACTAGTTTCGAAAAGAATTTTAGAATAATTAAAAAAAAATATTTAATTAAACGGAGTAACTACTTCTAATTAATTAAACAAAGTTATTTAATTAAATGAGAAGCCATTCCTAATTAATTAAATAAAGTTATTTAATTAAATAAGAAAAGTGTATCTAATTAATTAAACATTATTTAATTAAATAGAAAAAATAATTATGAGATCATATCTCATTTTATTAAATTAAATATCTCAACAAAATCTCTCTTCAGTTCAAAAAGGGAAATTTCCAGTTCACTATTGATCAAAAATGAGTTAAATCAGTTAACTCCTTTTTCTACTGAAATTGAATCAGTTAACTCCATATTTTACTCAAATTAAATCTATTAACTCCCTTTAATTTGCAAATCTCCCTTTATGACTAAACTTCACCTTTAATCCCGACCATTGATTGAAATCGATCTCAACCATTGATGAATTTCAGAAAAGTCTATTTAAGAGACCCTCATCTCTTCATTTTGAAAGGTTGAATGAGAATTTGCATCGAATTGTTGCTGGAATTCATACTCACATTTGCTCATATTCACATACGCAAATATCAAGTTTGACCAAAAGTTGATCAGATTTAACCACGGTTGACTTGAGTTGACTAGTTTCGAATTTTTTTTTAAATAATAAAAAAAAATTATTTAATTAAATGGAGTACTTACTACTAATTAATTAAACAAAGTTATTTAATTAAATGACAAGCCATTCCTAATTAATTAATTGAAGTTATTTAAATAAATAATAAAAGTGTCTCTAATTAATTAAAGATTATTTAATTAAATAGAAAAAGTAATTATGAGAGCATATCTCATTTCATTAAATTAAATATCTCAACAAAATCTCTTTTCAGTTCAAAAAGGGAAATTTCCAGTTCACTATTGATCTAAAATGAGTTAAATGAGTTAACTCCTTTTTCTACTCAAATTGAATTAGTTAACTCATTATTTTACTCAAATTAAATCCGTTAACTCTTTTTAATTTGGAAATCTCCCTTCATGACTGAACTTTACCTTTAGTCCTGACCGTTGATTGAAATCGATCTCAACCGTTGATGAATTCTAGGAAAGTCTATTTAAGAGACCCTCATCTCTTCATTTTGAAAGGTTGAATGAGAATTTGCATCGAATTGTTGCTGGAATTCATACTCACATTTGCTCATATTCACATACGCAAAGATCAAGTTTGACCAAAAATTGACCAAATTTATCCATGGTTGACTTGAGTTGACTAGATTCAAAAAGAATTTTGAAATAATTAAACAAAATTATTTAATTAAATGGAGTACTTACTTCTAATTAATTAAACAAAGTTATTTAATTAAATGAGAAGACATTCCTAATTAATTAAATGAAGTTATTTAATTAAATAAGAAAAGTGTCTCTAATTAATTAAAGATTGTTTAATTAAATAGAAAAAGTAATTATGAGAGCATATCTCATTATATTAAATTAAATATCTCAACAAAATCTCTTTTCAGTTCAGAAAGGGAAATTTCCAGTTCACTATTGATCTAAAATGAGTTAAATGAGTTAACTCCTTTTTCTACTCAAATTGAATCAGTTAACTCCTTATTTTCCTCAAATTAAATTCGTTAACTTCCTTTAATTTGGAAATCTCCCTTTATGACTGAACTTCACCTTTAATCCTGACCGTTGATTGAAATCGATCTCAATTGTTGATGAATTCCAAGAAATTCTATTTAAGAGACCCTCATCTGTTCATTTTGAAAGGTTGAATGAGAATTTTCATCAAATTGTTGCTGGAATTCGTACTCACATTTGCTCATATTCACATACGCAAAGATCAAGTTTGACCAAAAGTTGACCACATTTAACCACGGTTGACTTTAGTTGACTAGTTTCAAAAAAAATTTGAAATAATTAAAAGAAATTATTTATTTAAGTATAGTATTTACTTCTAATTAATTAAACAAAGTTATTTAATTAAATGAGAAGCCATTCCTAATTAATTAAATGAAGTTATTTAATTAAATAAGAAAAGTGTCTCTAATTAATTAAAAATTGTTAATTAAATAGAAAAAGTAATTATGAGAGCATACCTCATTTTATTAAATTAAATATCTCAACAAAATCTCTCTTCAGTTCAAAAAGGGAAATTTCCAGTTCACTATTGATCAAAAATGAGTTAAATTAGTTAACTCATTTTTCTACTCAAATTGAATCAGTTAAATCCTTATTTTACTCAAATTAAATATGTTAACTCCCTTTAATTTGGAAATCTCCCTTTATGACTAAACTTCACCTTTAATCCTGACCGTTGATTGAAATCGATCTCAACCGTGGATGAATTCCAGGAAAGTCTATTTAAGAGACCCTCATCTCTTCATTTTGAAAGGTTGAATGAGAATTTGCATCGAATTGTTGCTGGAATTCATACTCACATTTGCTCATATTCACATACGCAAAGATCAAGTTTGAGCAAAAGTTGACCAGATTTAACTACGGTTGACTTGAGTTGACTAGTTATGAAATTTTTTTTGAAATAATTAAATGAAATTATTTAATTAAATGGAGTACTTACTTCTAATTAATTAAAAAAAGTTATTTAATTAAATGAGAAGCCATTCCTAATTAATTAAATGAAGTTATTTAATTAAATAAGAAAAGTGTCTCTAATTAATTAACGATTATATAATTAAATAGAAAAAGTAATTACGAGAGCATATCAAATTTTATTAAATTAAATATCTCAACAAAATCTCTCTTCAGTTCAAAAAGGGAAATTTCCAGTTCACTATTAATAAAAAATGAGTTAAATCAGTTAAATCCTTTTTTTACTCAAATTGAATCAGTTAACTCCTCATTTTACGCAAATTAAATCTGTTAACTCACTTTAATTTGAAAATCTTCCTTTATGACTGAACTTCAGCTTCAATCCTGACCATTGATTTAAATCGATCTCAACCGTTGATGAATTCCAAGAAAGTCTATTTAAGAGACCCTCATCTTTTCATTTTCAAAGGTTGAATGAGAATTTGTATCGAATTGTTGCTAGAATTCATACTCACATTTGCTCATATTCACATACGCAAAGATCAAGTTTGACCAAAAGTTGACTAGATTTAACCACGGTTGATTTGAGTTGACTAGTTTCGAATAGAATTTTGAAATAATTAAATGAAATTATTTAATTAAATGGAGTACTTATTTCTAATTAACTAAACAAAGTTATTTATTTAAATGAGAAGCCATTCCTAATTAATTAAATGAACTTATTTAATTGAATTGAATCAGTTAACTCCTCATTTTACGCAAATTAAATCTGTTAACTCCCTTTAATTTGGAAATCTCCCTTTATGACTAAACTTCACCTTCAATCTTGACCGTTGATTGAAATCGATCTCAACTGTTAATGAATTCAAAGAAAGTCTATTTAAGAGACCCTCATCTCTTTATTTTGAAAGGTTGAATGAGAATTCGCATCGAATTGTTGCTGAAATTCATACTCATATTTGCTCATATTCACATACACAACGATCAAGTTTGACACAAAATTTACCAGATTTAACCACGGTTGACTTGAGTTAACTAGTTTTGAAAAGAATTTTTAAATAATTAAATGAAATTATTTAATTAAATGGAGTACTTACTTCTAATTAATTAAACAAAGTTATTTAATTAAATGAGAAGCCATTCCTAATTAATTCAATGAATTTATTTAATTAATAAGAAAAGTGTCTCTAATTAATTAAAGATTAGTTAATTAAATAGAAAAAGTAATTATGAGAGCATATCTCATTTTATTAAATTAAATATCTCAAGAAAATCTCTCTTCAGTTCAAAAAGGGAAATTTTTAGTTTAGTATTAATCAAAAATGAGTTAAATCAGTTAACTCCTTTTTCTACTCAAATTGAATCAGTTAACTCCTTATTTTACTCAAATTAAATCTGTTAACTCCCTTTAATTTAGAAATCTCCCTTTATGACTGAACTTCACCTTTAATCCTGACCGTTGATTGAAATCGATCTCAACCATTGATGAATTCCAAGAAAGTCTATTTAAGAGATCCTCATCTCTTAATTTTAAAAGGTTGAATGAGAATTTGCATCGAGTTGTTGCTGGAATTCTTACTCACATTTGCTCTGTATACATACGCAAAGATCAAGTTTGACCAAAAGTTGACCAGATTTAACTACAGTTGACTTGAGTTGACTAGTTTCGAAAAGAATTTTGAAATAATTAAACGAAATTATTTAATTAAATGGAGTACTTACTTCTAATTAGTTAAACAAAGTTATTAAATTAAATGAGAAGCCATTCCTAATTAATTAAATGAAGTTATTTAATTAAATACGAAAAGTGTCTCTAATTAATTAAAGATTATTTAATTAAATAGAAAAAGTAATTATGAGAGCATATCTCATTTTATTAAATTAAATATC
Organism: Cupressus sempervirens; assembly: GCA_028749045.1. NCBI lineage: Eukaryota > Viridiplantae > Streptophyta > Pinopsida > Cupressales > Cupressaceae > Cupressus > Cupressus sempervirens. The sequence continues at coordinate 384,681,221 of CM053793.1, forward strand.
TCAACAAAATCTCTCTTCAGTTCAAAAAGGGAAATTTCCAGTTCACTATTGATCAAAAATGAGTTAAATCAGTTATCTCCTTTTTCTACTCAAATTGAATCAGTTAACTCCTTATTTTACTCAAATTAAATCTGTTAACTCCCTTGAATTTGGAAATCTCCCTTTATGACTGAACTTCACCTTCAATCCTGACCATTGATTTAAATCGATCTTAACCGTTGATGAATTCCAGGAAAGTCTATTTAAGAGACCCTCATCTTTTCATTTTCAAAGGTTGAATGAGAATTTGTATCGAATTGTTGCTAGAATTCATACTCACATTTGCTCATATTCACATACGCAAAGATCAAGTTTGACCAAAAGTTGACCAGATTTAACCACGGTTGATTTGAGTTGACTAGTTTCGAATAGAATTTTGAAATAATTAAATGAAATTATTTAATTAAATGGAGTACTAATTTCTAATTAACTAAACAAATTTATTTAATTAAATGAGAAGCCATTCCTAATTAATTAAATGAACTTATTTAATTAAAGAAGAAAAGTATCTCTAATTAATTAAAGATTATTTAATTAAATAAAAAAATTAATTACGAGAGCATATCTCATTTTATTAAATTAAATATCTCAAAAAAATCTCTCTTCAGTTCAAAAAGGGAAATTTTTAGTTCACTATTAATCAAAAATGAGTTAAATGAGTTAACTCCTTTTTCTACTCAAATTGATTCAGTTAACTCCTTATTTTACTCAAATTAAATCTGTTAACTCCATTTAATTTGGAAATCTCCCTTTATGACCTAACTTCACCTTTAATCCTGACCGTTGATTGAAATCAATCTCTACCATTGATGAATTTTAGAAAAGTCTTTTTAAGAGACCCCCATCTCTTCATTTTGAAAGGTTGAATGAGAATTTGAATTGAATTGTTGCTGAAATTCATACTCACATTTGCTTATATTCACATACGCAAAGATCAAGTTTGACCAAAAGTTGACCAGATTTAACCACGATTGACTTGAGTTGACTAGTTTCAAAAAGAATTTTGAAATAATTAAACAAAATTATTTAATTAAATAGAGTACTTACTTCTAATTAATTAAACAAAGTTTTTTAATTAAATGAGAAGCCATTCGTAATTAATTAAATGAAGTTATTTAATTAAATAAGAAAATTGTCTCTAATTAATTAAAGATTATTTAATTAATAGAAAAAGAAATTACGAGAGCATATCTCATTTTATTAAATTAAATATCTCAACAAAATCTATCTTCAGTTCAAAAAGGGAAATTTTCTATTCACTATTGATCAAAAATGAGTTAAATGAGTTAACTCTTTTTTCTACTCAAATTGAATCAGTTAACTCCTTATTTTACTCAAAATAAATCTGTTAACTCCCTTTAATTTGAAAATCTCCTTTTATGATTGAACTGCACCTTTAATCCTCATCGTTGATTGAAATCGATCTCAACCGTTGATGAATTTCAAGAAAGTCTTTTTAGAAGATCCTCATCTCTTCATTTTGAAAGGTTGAATAAGAATTTGCATCGAATTGTTGGTAGAATTCATACTCACATTTGCTCATATTCACATACACAAAGATCAAGTTTGACCAAGAATTGACGAGATTTAACCATGGTTGACTTAAGTTGACTAGTTTCGAAAAGAATTTTGAAATTATTAAACAAAATTATTTAATTAAATGGACTACTTACTTCTAGTTAATTAAACAAAGTTATTTAATTAAATGAGAAGCCATTCTTAATTAATTAAATGAAGTTATTTAATTAAATAAGAAAAGTCTCTCTAATTAATTAAAGATTATTTAATTAAATAGAAAAAGTAATTACAAGAGCATATCTCATTTTATTAAATTAAATATCGTAATAAAATCTCTCTTTAGTTGAAAAAGGGAAATTTCTATTTCACTATTGATCAAATATGAGTTAAATTAGTTAACTCCTTTTTCTACTCAAATTGAATTAGTTAACTCTATATTTTAATAAAATTATATCCGTTAACTCCCTTTAATTTGGAAATCTCCCTTTATGACTGAACTTTACCTTTAATCCTGACCGTTGATTGAATTCGATCTCAACCGTTGATGAATTCTAGGAAAGTCTATTTAAGAGACCCTCATCTCTTCATTTTGAAAGGTTAAATAAGAATTTGCATCGAATTGTTGCTAGAATTCATACTCACATTTTTTCATATTCACATACGCAAAGATCAAGTTTGACACAAAGTTGACTAGATTTAACCACAGCTGACTTGAGTTGACTAGTTTCGAAAATAATTTTGAAATAATTAAATGAATTTATTTAATTAATTGGAGTACTTACTTCTAATTAATTAAACAAAATTATTTAATTAAATGAGAAGCCATTCTTAATTAATTAAATGAAGTTATTTAATTAAATAAGAAAAGTGTCTCTAATTAATTAAATATTATTTAATTAACTAGAAAAAGTAATTACAAGAGCATATCTCATTTTATTAAATTAAATATCTCAACAAAATCTCTCTTCAGTTCAAAAATGGAAATTTTCAGGTCACTATTGATAAAAAAATGAGTTAAATCAGTTAACTCATTTTCCTACTCAAATTGAATCAGTTAACTCCATATTTTACTCAAGTTATATCCGTTAACTCTCTTTAATTTGAAAATCTCCCTTTATGACTAAACTTCACCGTTAATCCTAACCGCTAATTGAAATCGATCTCAATCGTTGATGAATTCCAAGAATGTCTATTTTAGAGACCCTCATCTCTTCATTTTGAAAGGTTGAATGAGAATTTGCATCGAATTGTTGCTGGAATTCCTACTCACATTTGTTCATATTCACATACGCAAAGATCAAGTTTGACCAAAAGTTGACCAAATTTAACCATGGTTGACTTGAGTTGACTAGTTTCGAAAAGAATTTTGAAATAATTAAACGAAATTATTTAATTCAATGGAGTACTTACTTCTAATTGATTAAACAAAGTTATTTAATTAAATGAGAAGCCATTCCTAATTAATTAAATGAAGTTATTTAATTAAATAAGAAAACTGTCTCTAATTAATTAAAGATTATTTAATTAAATAGAAAAAGTAATTATGAGAGCATATCTCATTTTATTAAATTAAATATCTCAACAAAATCTCTCTTCAGTTCAAAAACAGAAATTTTCAGTTCACTATTGATAAAAAATGAGTTAAATCAGTTAACTCCTTTTTCTACTCAAATTGAATCAGTTAACTCCTTATTTTAGTCAAATTAAATCTGTTAACTCCCTTTAATTTGGAAATCTCCCTTTATTACTGAACTTCACCTTTAATCCTTACCGTTGATTGAAATCGATCTCAACCGTTGATGAATTCCAAGAAAGTTTATTTAAGAGACCCTCATCTCTTCATTTTGAAAGGTTGAATGAGAATTTGCATCGAATTATTGCTGGAAGTCATACTCACATTTGCTCATATTCTGTAGTGCCTACCCTCGTTCACATCTTTTCTGGACATTGTTGTTATTATCAGACTATGATGGACTAGTTTTATGGTGATGGATTAGTGGTATTGTTTTTCACACTATCAGACATTATGGTATGGATTCAGAGGTTATGAGATGAGATCATTTATACTTTACATTTCATGCATACATGATGATCATTATACTATTTTCAGTTATTATTGATGATTAGTTGATGATTATTATCTCATGTGTTTTATTATGGATACTTAAACCATACTTGCATGTGTATGGTGTGTGTGTTTTCTTATTGTATGACATTTCTGATGTGGTTAAGGAAGGGAGTCATAGTCACCTGCTTAGTCGGGATCTACATGATGCACCAATTCCTTCCATTGTCTGTTTAGCTTAGCATATATATATATATATATTGCATGTACATGCATGGTTTTTTTGTAGGTTGCAGGTATCGGGTATCAACTTTCCTGAATTGCCAGGATGAGCGTACCCTATTATACTATCTCAATGATAAAAGAAGGGAGAAAAATTGTCAAGTCCAAATCCCAAACCCTTAAACCAATTGTCCTAGTGAGGTAGGACGAGTATTTGAATATTTTACCCACCGAATGTGTCAGATGACATAATTCATGATTTTTAACCCTTTAGACTAATTTTGAGTGATTTTCTCTATGATGGGTTTTCATATTTTATCTTGGAAGTCTATGGTGAATTTTTTATTAATTAAGTCTTAATAAATAGATTTAATTAATAAATTAATTATTTGAGAAAATTAATATAAAATATCATGTTATTTGATATTTTGATTATAATTAATTCAATGGGAATTAATTGAGAAAAAAAAATTAAATAAAAGAAAATTAGGAATTAAAATTAATAATAATAATAAAATAATAATAAAGTAATAAATAAATAATAATAATAATAAAAGTTATAAAAATTAAAATAAAAGTTATAAATATTTAAATAGAAATTATATTAAAGTGAATTGGAGTTATAAGCTTGCATGAGAATTAATGAACTTCTCTGTTTCTCATGTGTCAACAACACGAGGGTTAGTGCATCAATTAAGCACATGGTGTCTACAACCCTATGACTCATCTTGAAGGTAGGAAAAGACCCATGCTTAGTTGGTGACACCTTCCAACTATTTCTAGAAGGATTCTAGATGTTTCTTGAAAGCTCTTTATATTCAGGCATTCATAGAAGCTTAGACATAGCGTTGGGAGAGCAATTGGAGCATTGGAGGACTCGAATATTCTGAAGAACGGAGGAGCTTGCTCTATAGATTTTTTTAAGAAGAGCGATTTAGCATCATAATCTAGGTAGATTCTTGTGATTTTAATTATACTATTTTTGCATCACACATTCCCTGTCTTGTTCGTGTCTTCCATATGTCTTCTGAGAAGTTTCATATTTATATGCATTCTCAATATGGGTAGATTAATTTATTGGAGAATTTTATATGCATTCTATAATGCAAATATTTTATTCTTAAATTGTAGATATAATCTTTGTGAAAAAATAAAATATATATACATGATTATATATTCAGATCTGCATACATATACATACATATATATATATACATACATACATACATACATACATACATACATACATATATATGCATATGTATACATTTATTATGAATCTATTATAAAATTTGAATATATATATATATATATATATATATATACATATACATACATATATATATATATATATACTGATATATATATATATATATATGTATATGTATATGTATATGTATATGTATATGTATATGTATATGTATATATATATATATATATATACTTATATATATTTATATATAATACGCTGAATGAGTGATTGATAAATCGCAGTGGAGAAATTTAATAAATCACATCGCGATTCATATCGCATGAATCAATGTATATAATGAAATGTTGTGGGCACGAGTTGTACCCATGCCTGTGAAAGGCAGAGACCTACCGTCACAGGTCTGCGGCGACAGGGGTACTACGTACTCGCTGTCAGCGCAGTGCCTGCAACCGTAGGGACTCCGTACCGCAGCAAGTGTTTGGGGGGGGTATATTAATGTTAATGTGATGCAAAAAAAAATGTTTATGTTAAAACATTTATAAACAATTGATTCTCATTGCTATATAATATGGTGTCAATCGAAATTGTTAAATCGATTTTATGAAAATGTATTAACTATTTATATATTTACATATGTATGTATGTATATATATATATTTAAATATATAGATATATTTATATATGTAATATGTAAACATTTTATTTATAAATTTAATTTATTATTATTTGATAAATGATTTATATTGAAGGTTTATTTTCATAAAGGTGACTCTTTAATAACTTTCAACTATTCAATAATTTAATTGTTTTAAAATATTAAATAAAGAATTGATAGTTTGGTGGGGAATGTATCAAACAAATATTATTAATTGGAAAATGGATTCTTTTTAGTTCTAATAAGGAAAACTTTTATCCAAAAACAATATATGTGTTCCTCCATTCAAACTTGGAAACTAAAACTGAGATCTCTACATTTTGTAAACTTGGTATAACCAAAACATGTGTTTGCATTGTGTATTCTTTAAGCTATTGTTTTGGGTTTTGGGTTGACTAGTGTTGACCAGTATAGGACGTCTACCAGAGGCTTGGAGGTTGTGTGATTGTGGTGACATGATGATGTTTTAATCTCGATCTTTATAAACCCAACCATGGTTATGTGATGGAATGCTCTATGTATTGGTTGTGATTACTGATTGTTATAGTTGAGATTTTTATGTATGAGACACTTGACTTAACCATTATTTTGGTCATCGATCAATTATCCTTGGTTATTTTCTAGTTGCCATGACTGGACTGTAATGTGGATTTATTTTTTATGATGTCATGTTGTGACATGTTTGACTCAACATTTTTGGAGCCTTCGATCAGTATGATTGAGATATATATTTTGGTTATTGAGAACCATTGGATATTTGATTATCAGTGATACTTCAGTTGCCAATAGAGAGCTATTGTGTTCATGATTTTCTATGGATGATAGCTCATGGAGATTTGATGCTTTTTATGCATATTTGATGATTTTATTATGTTTTATCTTTTGTTATTTTGAGATTTATGATTCCATGAGCATTAGGGTAGGATATCTGCATATAGTGACGGGAAGTGGCTTGCAATGGGGGTCGGGGCCCTAAGAGTCTGCCAGGGTAACTCATTGTAAGTTGGATTAATAAGTGATAACATTCACACCTAATACTAACTGAATGAACCTAAAAAGATAAGTTTTTTGTTCTCGCCCATGCCTTGAGTGCTTGTATAGGCTAGAATGGGATTAGTGAGACACATGGTTGTGACCTTACATTCTGTAGTATGCCTCATCAGTATGAGAGGATACTAGTGGCTGCATGAAATCAGTATGGACCTGTGGAGTTTAGCTAACTGTCAGGGTAACTTGTACGTGATAATTGTGATGACACTTTCCCGCTTGCATAGTAGGTTCCTACATGTCATTGTGTGCCTCTAGGATTAGATGTCAGATTTTGTGTTGGAACCTTTCAGTTAGTATACTTTTAGGATTCCTGGACTTATAAAGATATGTGCTATGTGAATTTGATAGCCTGTTTAGGACTTGAGGTTATCTCCTTAGCACGGTGGAAGTGGACCACTTAGGTACCACGCGGTTGGGTGGTAGTGTATTTTTCACTCTTATCATTTTGAGATTTATTGATGTAATGCCCTGCCAAGGGATCCAAAGAATTTCACTACATTTACCAAACAAATTTTTTTTTTTAAACATGAAAGTAAAACCATTCACAACACTTGCGGAAGTAATAGTAACATCCAACTGAAAGTAAACATAACAGATTACATTCTTTAAAGAACCCTTAATGTTGTATTACATCTAATCATAACTATTCATCTAACATCACATCCTTATGAAATAACAATGATACATTCAATGTTCCTACACAATATACAAGTGTCCTTCTTTTGTAATTACATTTTAGATTATTCAATCATCCACTGTACATGTTACAAGGTATGAAAAGCTTGAAAGAATAAACATCCATATAAATAAAGTACATCATCATCCAATATTAATCTATGATGCAATTAAAATAAATGAAACCACATATCATACATGATACATCATAACAAAAGATATAAACATCCATCATAAAAGATAACCATATATCACAAATGTAAATAACTAAGTGCACAGTTCCTCCCAACCGTAAATAGCATCATTAGACCATATGTGGATCCTAGCCATCCCTCCGTGCATAACATTCCAAAGCACTGAAGAGATCATCGATAATATCATAGTAGGAATGTCACTCCTAAAACATCCCACTAACATGCAAAGTAAAGCATAGGATACCATCATCTAACATATTCAAATCATCAATATAAGAAACATACCAATAAATACATCAATCATAAGGTATAACATCTATCATAATGATCAAAGATCATAATGAAGATAAATACCAACCAAGAAAGCATCAGCCACTGTGTCTCAGATGGATCTCAAATGATAAGAGTGATAAAACACTACCACTCGACCGCATGGTACCTAAGTGGTCCACTTCCACCATGCTGAGAGAATAATCTCAAGTCCCAAATAAGATATCAAAATCACAAAGTATAAATCTCTATAAGTCCAGGAATCCTAAAAGTATACTAACTCAAAGGTTCCTAACACAAAATCTGATATCTAATCTCCAGAGGCACACAATGACATGTAGGAACCTACTATGCAAGTGGGAAAGTGTCATTGCAATTATCATGTACAAGTTACCCTGGCAGTTAGCTAAACTCCATGGGTCCATACTAATTTCATGCGACCACTAGTATCCTCTCATACTGACGAGGCATACTACAGAATGCACGATCGCAACTATGCGTTCTCACTACTCCCATTCTAGCCTATACAAGCACTCAAGGCATGGGCGAGAACATCAAAACAATTATCTTTTTAGGTTCATTTAATCTCCATTTAGTGTGTAAATGTTATCACTTATTAACAAAACTTACAATGAGTTACCCTGGCAGCCACTTAGGGCCCCGACCCCCATTGCAAGCCACTTCCTGAAACTACAAGTAGATTACCTACCCTAAGTTTATGGAATCATAAAATCACCACAGTCCTGTACAAGTGACTATAAAGAAAATCCAAAAGATAATCCATAAAAAGAATCATCAAATATCCATGATAAAAGCATCAAATATCCATAATAAGAATCATCAAATCACCAAGATAAGAATCATCAAATCTCCATGAGCATCTGGAAAAGCATCCATAGAAAATCATGACCACAACAGTTCTCTATTGGCAACTGAAGGCATCACTGATAATCATAAGTATCCATTGGTTCTCAATAACCAAAAATATCTCAAAATCATATTGATCGAAGACTCCAAAATGGTTGAGTCAAACATGTCACAACATGACCTCATCAAGAAATAAATCCACATTTCAGTCCCATCATGGCAACTAAAAAATAATCAAAGGATAACTGATCGATGACTCAAAAATGATTAGCTCAAGTGTTTCATACTCATACATCTCAACTTCACACATGAAGACTGATGAACAATAATAATCAGTAAATACAAACATTTCATAGAGCATATGATCACATAACCATGGTTGGGCTTATAAAGATCAAGACCAAATAAGATCAACATGCCATCATATCTCATAACTCCCGAGCCTTTGGTAACAACCTAGGACTGGTCAACACTAGTCAACCCAAAAACCCAAAACAAGAAGCATATAGAAAACACGATGCAAACACATGTTTTAGTTTTGCTATATTACATAGTTGATTCAAGTGTAGAGGTTTCCAATTTTCTATTTGCAAGTATACTTTCAAGTGTCTTAAGTTTCATCATTTTTCCTACAAGTCAACCCATCTGTTCTCCGATAGCATTATCCTTCCATTATTAAGAATTACATTCTAAGAGTAACTTAAAGGATAAATATTCACTAAATTGATCATCATTGACCTTTAATTAAATTGTCCTCTATATTTAATCATGATCCATATTCTAATTGATTAACTCTTCTTTAATGTTACTTCAACTTCTCAACATAATCAAATGATCATTATTCATTCATAAAAGAACCAATTATCATCTTCGAATAAGTAGATTATAACTTCATTAAAATGATCAATTAACATAGGTACACCATCCATGACCTATTACATTCTAATAGTTTTCAATTAGAAACTTAATTAAGTATTACTAAAGTTTGATTCTTTTAATTTAATCATTATCATCATTGACAACCATATAATATCTAAAGTCATAATTCAAGTCATAAGACTTATCAACTTTGATATAGATAATCTACAATCTCGTTAAAAGAATTATATCAATTAAATCTCTATTACATAACTTAATGATGAGGACACAACCCAAGAATAGAATGGACACAACAGAAAAGGGAAATTGTATTAACTGAGAAAATAAGCTAGTACAAACAGTACAAAGAAAATAAACTTCAAGACATGCCCTAAGGGCTTACAATAGCATAAATTTGGAGATAATTTCTCCTTTCAGTACCTCCTCTCAAACTCCACTCCGAACTACATTTTACAATGCCAGGAATCTCCTTAAATAGACCCTGGAGGGTTAAGGACTAGGAATACATTCTAGAAAGTGCTAGTAGGCATCCACCGACCAAATAGAAGGTTCTAGAAGCTGTGTTAGAAGTCTGTGCAAATCCAGAAGAATCCAGAAATGGTAACCGAACTTTTGGGAGGCATAACTTTTGAACCGTAGCTCCGATTGATGAACCGTTTACATTTTTGGAAAGCTCTCAAAGCGCTCTATAGCCCTATGGACCAGCTTTTCTCATCCCCTATTTTTATCCCTTTTTGATGTCATTTAATGCCCCTAACCTAACTTTGAAGCGTTCTTAGGAGGTCTCCAAAACTCAAAAAACTGCAATAACTTTCAAACCGTGGGGTATTTTGACCTAATTCTTTTTTTGGAATGCTCTAAATCACAATTACATTTATCTAGCCAATTTATACCTCCTAGTTCACCAAAATGATAGCCCAATTACATGCTACTATTTTTTTGAGATTTTTTAGCTCACTGATAGTGGAACTGTGAGAGTTGGAACCTTTATTTGACCCAAATGGGTATCCAAAAATGAAAACACATGAAACAGAAACTAAGCCTAAGTATATTTTTTGGGTGACACAGGATTGCCCTTATACCTCTGGATGCTCCTGTATAACTTAATTATTAATTAAATCTAATTAACTCTCATTAATTGATTTAATTAATAATTGCATAACCATAGCAATGTTCTAATTAATATCAGTTGACTAATAACTAACTAGAATTCTGTAAGTTAAAAGTCAACTATAATTCAATACTCAAATGATCATATTAATAATTCAATAATAATAACTTGTGAATATTAATAACAAGCTATATTGAAAGTCTTAATAATAATTCTGTATGACCACTTTCGTCATCTTGAAAGAATACCAACATTCCCTTGACAAATTTGTATTATCAAAAATTATTTCAAATCAGACTCAATCACACAACTTAATTATTAATATCATAGTTATAATATCAACTCAATAAATATCAATTGATTAAAAATCAATTATACTTCAAATCCAAAAACTAATATCTTTACAAAACTTTAATCATTAAATAATCTTCACTGGATTAAATCTAATCAAACTATTTACACCATTACTTATTAATAGTTTGCTAGCCTCAACAAACATTAATAAATAGTAACTCATCAAAATATATTTCCATAAACCCCATTAGTTAATATTTAACTAACCTATAAAGCATATCAATAAGTATTTCAATTAAACCTCATTGCATAACTTATTGCTATACTTCAATTATTACAAAGCTCAATTTTAGTTTATTTGAATTACTTAATAGTTATACTAGCTATGCTTATCATTCATTAATAATTGCTAACCTTAACAATTATTAATAAATTATAATCCCATTAATAGTTTCAATACTTAAATCAGATTCATCATTCATTCAATGAATATCAAATAAATGTTAATATTTTTAGAAGAATTGTTCTTATAGTTTTCTCAAATTTCCATTCAATTTTCCTATCTTTCTCATTTAAATTCTATTAAACCATTTATATCATGAGACTTAAAGTATTATAAGATGATTAATTTTATTAATATTAAAATTTCATTTATAATAAATATAATATATATATAATAATTGTTGAATATCAAAATATATATATATATATATATATTACATAACACATGAAATAACATAAATTAAGGAATGTTTAAATTTAGAAACATCTGTATTAAATTTGATTGTTTCAACCCCTTTTAAAAAAAATGATGGCAATATTTATAAATCACTTGCACGTACTCATGCGAGACCTGCGGGTCGCAAGTACTCTGCAAATCGCAGGTACACTGCGATCACGCAAGTACTCCGCGATCTTTGCAGTCCTGCCACGTACCATAGCCAGGGTTAATGAGGATGGGGGTGTGGTCAGGGTAAAGCCCGCCCACCCCAATATATATAAAAGCAAATCGTATAACTTTTTCAGTAAAACGTTTCCATGCGAATCAAATTTCTATTATATATATATATATTTTTTACTGTCGGGTTTAGCAGTATATACATATATGTATATATATGTATATGTATATATTTATATATGCATGTATGTATATATATTTATATATGCATGTATATATATATATATATATATATATATATATATATATATATATATATATATATATATATATATATATATATGACTTTAAATAAGAAGAGCTTTCAATTTTTTTAAGAATTTCCTCTTTTTAAAAAATTATTGTCTTCTAAATTTAACCATAGATTTCTCTAATAGGTTGATTATAGATTCAAAAAACCCTTTTCAAATCTATTTATCAATATGATTCTAAATCGAACCCAAAATCGTTTCAGATCTAATTTCTTCTTTAATTGGATCTAGAGTTTTCTATTATTTTCTTCTCAACCAAATAAAATATCTAGATTCCAATTTTAATTATAGATTCAATTACAAGAGTATTCATACACATAGACATGATGAAAACAGGATAAAAAAGAGTGCAAAGGGAATATGTGAATATCACGAGTGCACCTGGACACTGATGCTAATTTTACATGCTTCAGAAGTCCATAAAAAGTCTCTTCCTTCTTCTCATATGCAATTCCTCCAAGATCCAAGCCAACCGAAAACCTCCAAATGACTAGAAGTGCTAGAAGAAGCATAGAAGCAAGTAAAAAATATATGAGCATATGAACTTCTCCAATGCATGTAAGCTTTGAAGCTTCCCTTTTTAGCTTGAAGCTTGTAGCTTGTAGCTTATAGCTTCCATTAAGCTTCTCCAAACACACTAGGAGAGCCTCTATTTAAAGGCCTCTAAGATGCATCTAGAGTGTCTCTAGAAACAATTAGAAGATAAGCATGACAACCAAGCATGGGTCTTCTCCAACCTTCTAGATAAGTCTTAAGTTTGTAGACAACATGTGCTCAAATAAAATGCTAACTTTCAAGTGTAGACAACTTGTGTATTCTTAGAATGCAAACTCCTGTGTTGTCTACATGACAACTCTCAAAAATTCACAAATTTCTATGTGAGAAAATATTAAAATAATGCACAATCATTAATATAATATTTACTTTACTCTTTCCTATTTAATTAATTAATTTATTAAATCTCATGCACTAACTTTAATAATTCCATTTTTCAATCTTAATATATTTATATTTTAGTCACATGAAATCTAGAATCTTTTAATAATTTTAAATATATTTTTCACTTTTAAATTTCATTTTCCAAAACTTAATTGCTAAAATATTTATTAGCTTTAATAATAATATTATTTAGTCATTTATTTAAAAATGAACTCGAAATATATTATTATTAAAATTAATATTGTCACATTCCAAATTTAGACTTTTAACTTTTATTTTCAAATTTAATTATTTTATTTAATTAATTTCTCAATTAATTAAATAAAATAAATATTAAAATACCATATTAATTTTTCAATTAATTAAACCATTAATTAAATCTTTTAATTAGGCTTAATTAATAGAAAATACATCAAAGACTCATAAGGTTAAAATATGAAAAACCCATCATAGCCAAAATACATACAAAATTAAACCAAGGGTTAATATCACGAATTATGTTATCTAACGTATTCGGAAGGTACTCAACTCAGATACTTGTCCTAATTTTTCAACTAGAACAAATGGCTTAAAGGGTTGGGATTTAGACTTGAGAATTTATCTCCCCTCTCTTATCGTTGAGATAATTTTATAGGGTACGCTCATCCTGGAGATTCAGGGAAGTCGATACTCAGTACCTGCAACCTGCATAAAAACCACACATGTACAAACACAATATATACTAAACTAAATAGGCAATGGCAGGAAGTGGTGCATCATGTAGATCCCGACTAGCAGGTGACTACGACTCCCTTCCTTAACCATATCAGACATGCCATACAAAAGTAAACACGCAAAGAAAACATGCACATCATACACATGCAAGTATGGGGTAAGTATCCATAAAAAAATACATATGATAATAAACCATCTAACTAATCATCATTAATAACTGAAAACACTAAAAATAATCATCATGCATACATGAAATGCAAAATCTAAGTAATCTCATCACAAAATAAACTGAATCCATAGCACAATATCTGATAATCTCAAAAGAATGCTGCTAACCAACATCATAAAACTAGCTCTAAAAGAGTTTGACAATGATAGGAAAATGCAAACTAGGGGCAGGCACTACAATTGAGATATCATGGCTGATGCGTCCTTCATGATGGTGGATATGTATCCTTTTTCATTGATGATTAACATATGTTAGATGATGTTATCTTATGCTTTTATTTGCATGTTAGATTATGTTTACATATGATGTTGTATTTATTAGGAGTGATATTCCTACTATGTAATACAGATGATCTCTTCGGTGATTTGGAATGTTACACACGAAGGAATGGCTATGATCCACGATGGTCTAATGATGATATTAATGGTTGGGAGGAACCGTGCACTTAGTTTATTATGTTTGATCTTTATGATGGATGTCTATGACTTCTATGATGATGTATCATGTGTATCATGTGATTATCTCTACTTTGATGTATCATGGATTAGAATAGGATGATGTACTTTATTCTATGTATGTATATTCTTTTGAGCTTGTCATACCCTATGACATGTACAGTGGATGATTGAGTATTTGAAATGTAATGTATAAACATTGGACTTATCATTATTATTTCATGTGGATGTTGTAATAAATGGATTCATGTATGTAATTCAACGTTAAGGGATCTTAAATAATGTAATCTGTTATTTATGTTATGTTTATTTTCAGATGGACATTACTATTGCTCCCATTATTGTGCATGAGTTATATGTGGTAATTGCTTTCAAAAAAAAAATTTTTAAAAAAATGCTACTAAACTTAGTGAAATTCGAGGTTAATTCTTTGGATCACTTGGCAGTGCATTACATAGTCACATACGCACAGATCAAGTTTGACCAAAAGTTTATCAGATTTAACCACAGTTGATTTGAGTTGACTAGTTTTGAAAAGAATTTTGAAATAATTAAACAAAATTATTTAATTAAATGGAGTACTTACTTCTAATTAATTAAACAAAGTTATTTAATTAAATGAGAAGCCATTCAAAATTAATTAAATAAGAAAACTGTCTCTAATTAATTAAAGATTATCTAATTAAATAGACAAAATAATTATGAGAGCATATCTCATTTCATTAAATTAAATATCTCAACAAAATCTCTCTTCAGTTCAAAAATGAAAATTTCCAGTTCATTATTGATCAAAAATGAGTTAAATGAGTTAAATCTTTTTTATACTCAAATTGAATCAGTTAACTCCTTATTTTACTCAAATTAAATTTGTTAACTCCCTTTAATTTGAAAATCTCTCTTTATGACTGAACCTCAACTTTAATCGTGACCTTTGATTGAAATCGATCTCAACCGTTGATGAATTCCAAGAAAGTCTATTGAAGAGACCCTCATCTCTTCATTTTGAAAGGTTGAATGAGAATTTGCATCGAATTGTTGCTGGAATTCATACTCACATTTGCTCATATTCACATACTCAAAAATAAAGTTTAACCAAAAGTTGACCAGATTTAACCACAGTTGACTTTAGTTGAATAGTTTCAAAAAGAATTTTGAAATAATTAAATAAAATTATTTAATTAAATGAAGTACTTACTTCTTATTAATTAAACAAAGTTATTTAATTAAATGAGAAGCCATTCCTAATTAATTAACTGAAGTTATTTAATTAAATAAGAAAAGTGTCTCTAATTAATTAAAGATTATTTAATTAAATAGAAAAAGTAATTATGAGAGCATATCTCATTTTATTAAATTAAATATCTCAAAAAAATCTCTCTTCAGTTCAAAAAGGAAAATTTCCAGTTCACTATTCATCAAAAATGAGTTAAATGAGTTAACTCCTTTTTCTACTCAAATTGAATTACTTAACTTCTTATTTTACTCAAATTAAATCTGTTAACTCATTTTAATTTGAAAATCTCCCTTTATGACTGAACTTCACCTTTAATCCTAACAGTTGATTGAAATCGATCTCAACCGTTGATGAATTCCAAGAAAGTCTATTTAAGAGACCCTCATCTCTTCATTTTGAAAGGTTGAATAAGAATTTGCTTCGAATTATTGCTGGAATTCATACTCACATTTTCTCATATTCACATACGCAAAGTTCAAGTTTGACCAAAAGTTGACCAGATTTAACCACAGTTGACTTGAGTTGACTAGATTCAAAAAAAAATTTGAAATAATTAAGAAAAAATTATTTAATTAAATGGAGTACTTCTAATTAATTAAAATAAGTTATTTAATTAAATGACAAGGCATTCCTAATTAATTAAATGAAGTTATTGAATTAAATAAGAAAAGTGTCTCTAATTAATTAAAGATTATTTAATTAAATAGAAAAAGTAATTATGAGAGCATATCTCATTTTATTAAATTAAATATCTCAACAAAATCTCTCTTCAGTTCAGAAAGGGAAATTTGCAATTCACAATTGATCAAAAATGAGTTAAATCAGTTAACACCTTTTTTTACTCAAATTGAATCAGTTAACTCCTTATTTTACTCAAATTAAATTCGTTAACTCCGTTTAATTAGGAAATCTCCCTTTATGACTGAACTTCACATTTAATCCTGACCGTTGATTGAAATTGATATCAACCGTTGATGAATTTCAGGAAAGTCTATTTAAGAGACCCTCATCTCTTCATTTTGAAAGGTTGAATGATAATTTGCATCGAATTGTTGCTGGAATTCACACTCACATTTGCTTATATTCACATATGCAGAGATCAAGTTTGATCAAAAGTTGACCAGATTTAACCACAGTTGACTTTAGTTGAATAGTTTCAAAAAGGATTTTAAAATAATCAAACAAAATTATTTAATTAAATGGAGTACTTACTTCTAATTAATTAAATAAATTTATTTAAATAAATGAGAAGCCATTCCTAATTAATTAAATGAAGTTATTTAATTAAATAAGAAAAGTGTCTCTAATTAATTAAAGATTATTTAATTAAATAGAAAAAGTAATTATGAGAGTGTGTCTAATTTTATTAAATTAAATATCTCAACAAAATCTCTCTTCAGTTCAAAAAGGAAAATTTCTAGTTCACTATTGATAAAAAATGAGTTAAATCAGTTAACTTTTTCTTCCGCTCAAATTGAATCAGTTTACTCCTTATTTTTATCAAATTAAATCTGTTAACTCCCTTTAATTTGGAAATCTCCCTGTATGACTGAACTTCACCTTTAATCCTGACCATTGATTGAAATCGATCTCAACCGTTGATGAATTCCAGGAAAGTCTATTTAAGAGACCCTCATCTATTCATTTAGAAAGGTTGAATGAGAATTTGCATCGAATTGTTGCTGGAATTCATACTCACATTTGCTCATATTCACATACGCAAAGATCATGTTTGACCAAAAATTGACCAGATTTAACCACGGTTGAATTGAGTTGACTAGTTTTGAAAATAATTTTGAAATAATTAAACAAAATTCTTTAATTAAATGGAGTACTTACTTCTAATTAATTAAACAATGTTTTTTAGTTAAATGAGAAGCCAATTCTAATTAATTAAATGAAGTTATTTAATTAAATAAGAAATGTGTCTCTAATTAATTAAAAATTATTTAATTAAATAGAAAAAGTAATTATGAGGGCATATCTCATTTGATTAAATTAAATATCTCAACAAAATCTCTCTTCAGTTCAAAAAGGGCAAATTTTAGTTCACTATTGATCAAAAGTGAGTTAAATCAGTTAACTCCTTTTTCTACTCAAATTGAATCTGTTAACTGCTTATTTTACTCAAATTAAATCCGTTAACTCCATTTAATTTGGAAATCTCCCTTTATGACTGAACTTCACCTTTAATCCTGACCGGTGATTGAAATCGATCTCAACAGTTGATGAATTCTAGGAAAGTCTATTTAAGAGACCCTCATCTCTTCATTTTGAAAGGTTGAATGAGAATTTGCGTCAAATTGTTGCTGAAATTCATACTCACATTCGTTCATATTCACATATACAAAGATCAAGTTTGATCGAAAGTTGACCAGATTTAACCACGGTTGACTTGAGTTGACTAGTCTCGAAAAGAATTTTGAAATAATTAAACGAAATTATTTAATTAAATGCAGTACTTACTTCTAATTAATTAAACAAAGTTATTTAACTAAATGAGAAGCTATTACTAATTAACTAAATGAATTTATTTAATTAAATAAGAAAAGTGTCTCTAATTAGTTAAAGATTATTTAATTAAATAGAAAAAGTAATTATGAGAGCATATGTCATTTTATTAAATTAAATATCTCAACAAAATCTCTCTTCAGTTCAAAAAGGGAAATTTTCAGTTCACTATTGATCAAAAATGAGTTAAATAAGTTAACTCCTTTTTCTACTCAAATTGAATCAGTTAACTCCTTATTTTACTCAAATTAAATCTGTTACTCCCTTTAATTTGGAAATCTCCCTTCATGACTGAACTTCACCTTTAATCCTAACCGTTGATTGAAATCGATCTCAATCGTTGATGAATTCTACAAAAGTTTATTTAAGAGACCCTGATCTCTTCATTTTGAAAGGTTGAATGAGAATTTGCATCGAAATGTTGTTGGAATTTATACTCACATTTGCTCATATTCACGTACGCAAAGATCAAGTTTGACCAAAAGTTGACCAGATTTAACCATGGTTGACTTGAGTTGACTAGTTTCGAAAAGAATTTTGAAATAAATAAATGAAATTATTTAATTAAATGAAGTACTTATTTTATAATTAATTAAACAAAGTTATTTAATTAAATGAGAAGCCATTCCTAATTAATTAAATGAAGTTATTTAATTAAATAAGAAAAGTGTCTCTAATTAATTAAAGATTATTTAATTAAATAGAAAAAGTAATTATGAGAGCATATCTCATTTTATTAAATTAAATATCTCAACAAAATCTCTCTTCAGTTCAAAAAGGAAAATTTCCAGTTCACTATTGATAAAAAATGAGTTAAATCAGTTAGCTCCTTTTTCTACTCAAATTGAATTTTTTAACTTCTTATTTTACTCAAATTAAATCCATTAACTCCCTTTAATTTGGAAATCTCCCTTTATAGCTGAACTTCACATTTAATCCTAACCGTTGATTGAAATCGATCTCAACTGTTGATGAATTCTAGGAAAGTCTATTTAAGAGACCCTCATCTCTTCATTTTGAAAGGTTGAATGATAATTTGCATCGAATTGTTGCTTGAATTCATACTCACATTTGCTCATTTTCACATACGCAAAGATCAAGTTTGACCAAAAGTTGACCAAATTTAACCACAGTTGACTTGAGATGCCTAGTTTTGAAAAGAATTTTGAAATAATTAAATGAAATTATTTAATTAAATGGAGTAATTCTAATTAATTAAACAGAGTTATTTAACTAAATGAGAAGCCATTCCTAATTAATTAAATAAAGTTATTTAATTAAATAAGAAAAGTGTCTTTAATTACTTAAAGATTATTTAATTAAATAGAAAAAGTAATTATGAGAGCATATGTCATTTTATTAAATTAAATATCTCAACAAAATCTCTCTTCAGTTCAAAAAGGGAAATTTTCAGTTCACTATTGATCAAAAATGAGTTAAATAAGTTAACTCTTTTTTCTACTCAAATTGAATCAGTTAACTCCTTATTTTACTCAAATTAAATCTGTTACTCCCTTTAATTTGGAAATCTCCCTTTATGACTGAACTTCACCTTTAATCCTAACCGTTGATTAAAATCGATCTCAATCGTTGATGAATTCTACAAAAGTTTATTTAAGAGACCCTGATCTCTTCATTTTGAAAGGTTGAATAAGAATTTGCATCAAAATGTTGTTGGAATTTATACTCACATTTGCTCATATTCACATACGCAAAGATCAAGTTTGACCAAAAGTTGACCAGATTTAACCATGGTTGACTTGAGTTGACTAGTTTCGAAAAGAATTTTGAAATAAATAAATGAAATTATTTAATTAAATGAAGTACTTTTTTTATAATTAATTAAACAAAGTTAATTAATTAAATGAGAAGCCATTCCTAATTAATTAAATGAAGTTATTTAATTAAATAAGAAAAGTGTCTCTAATTAATTAAAGATTATTTAATTAAATAGAAAAAGTAATTATGAGAGCATATCTCATTTTATTAAATTAAATATCTCAACAAAATCTCTCTTCAGTTCAAAAAGGAAAATTTCGAGTTCACTATTGATAAAAAATGAGTTAAATTAGTTAGCTCCTTTTTCTACTCAAATTGAATTTTTTAACTTCTTATTTTACTCAAATTAAATCATTTAACTCCCTTTAATTTGGAAATCTCCCTTTATAGCTGAACTTCACCTTTAATCCTGACCGTTGATTGAAATCGATCTCAACTGTTGATGAATTCTAGGAAAGTCTATTTAAGAGACCCTCATCTCTTCATTTTGAAAGGTTGAATGAGAATTTGCATCGAATTGTTGCTTGAATTCATACTCACATTTTCTCATATTCACATACGCAAAGATCAAGTTTGACCAAAAGTTGACCAAATTTAATCACAGTTGACTTGAGTTGCCTAGTTTTGAAAAGAATTTTGAAATAATTAAACGAAATTATTTAATTAAATGGAGTAATTCTAAATAATTAAACAGAGTTATTTAATTAAATGAGAAGCCATTCCTAATTAATTAAATGAAGTTATTTAATTAAATAAGAAAAGTGTCTTTAGTTACTTAAAAATTATTTAATTAAATAGAAAAACTAATTATGAGAGCATATCTCATTTTATTAAATTAAATATCTCAACAAAATCTCTCTTCAGTCCAAAAAGGAAAATTTCTAGTTCACTATTGATCAAAAGTGAGTTAAATCAGTTAACTCATTTTTCTACTCAAATTGAATCAGTTAACTCCTTATTTTACTCAAATTAAATCTGTTAACTGCCTTTAATTTTGAAATCTCCCTTTATGACTGAACTTCACCTTTAATCCTGACCGTTGATTGAAATCGATCTCAAACGTTGATGAATTCCAAGAAAATCTATTTAAGAGACCCTCATCTCTTCATTTTGAAAGGTTGAATGAGAATTTGCATCGAATTGTTACTGGAGTTCATACTCACATTCTCTCATATTCACATACCCAAAGATCAAGTTGGACCAAAAGTTGACCAGATTTAACCACGATTGACTTGAGTTGACTAGTTTTGAAAAAAATTTAAAAATAATTAATCGAATTTATTTAATTAAATGGAGTACTTACTTCTAATTAATTAAACAAAGTTATTTAATTAAATGAGAACCCATTCCTAATTAATTGATTGAAGTTATTTAATTAAATAAGAAAAGTGTCTCTAATTAATTAAAGATTATTTAATTAAATAGAAAAAGTAATTATGAGATCATATCTCATTTTATTAAATTAAATATATCAACAAAATCTCTCTTCGGTTCAAAAAGGGAAAATTCCAGTTCACTATTGATCAAAAGTGAGTTAAATCAGTTAACTCCTTTTTCTACTCAAATTGAATCAGTTAACTCCTTATTTTACTCAAATTAAATTGGTTAACTCCCTTTAATTTGAAAATCTCCCTTTATGACTGAACTTCGCATTTAATCCTGACCACTGATTGAAATCGATCTCAACCGTTGATGAATTCTAAGAAAGTTTATTTAAGAGACCCTCATCTTATCATTTTGAAAGGTTGAATGAGAATTTGCATCGAATTGTTGCTAGAATTCATACTCACATTTTCTCATATTCACATACGCAAAGATCAAGTTTGACCAAAATCTGGCCAGATTTAACCACAGTTGACTTTAGTTGACTAGTTTTCAAAACAATTTTAAAATAATTATACGAAATTATTTAATTAAATATCTCAACAAAATATTTTATTAAATTAAATATCTCAACAAAATCTCTCTTCTGCTCAAAAAGAGAAATTTTCAGTTCACTATTGATAAAAAATGAGTTAAATCAGTTAACTCCTTTTTCTACTCAAATTGAATCAGGTAATTCCTTATTTTACTCAAATTAAATCTGTTAACTCCTTTTAATTTGGAAATCTCCCTTTATGACTGAACTTCACCTTTAATCCTAACCGTTGATGGAAATCGATCTCAATTGTTGATGAATTTTAAGAAAGTTTATTTAAAAGACCCTCATCTCTTCATTTTGAAAGGTTGAATGAGAATTTGCATCCAATTGTTGCTGAAATTCATACTCATATTTTCTCATATTCACATACGCAAAGATCAAGTTTGACCAAAAGCTGAGTAGATTTAACCACTGTTGACTTGAGTTGACTAGTTTCGAAAAGAATTTGAAAATAATTAAATAAAATTATTTAATTAAATGAAGTACTTACTTCTTATTAATTAAACAAAGTTATTTAATTAAATGAGAAGCCATTCCTAATTAATTAAATGAAGTTATTTAATTAAATAAGAAAAGTGTCTCTAATTAAT
The DNA here is from genome assembly GCA_028749045.1 of Cupressus sempervirens. Taxonomy (NCBI): domain Eukaryota; kingdom Viridiplantae; phylum Streptophyta; class Pinopsida; order Cupressales; family Cupressaceae; genus Cupressus; species Cupressus sempervirens. The sequence goes on from CM053793.1 coordinate 384,703,854, forward strand.
TAAAGATTATTTAATTAAATAAAAAAAGTAATTATGAGAGCATATCTCATTTTATTAAATTAAATATCTCAAAAAAATCTCTCTTCAGTTCAAAAAGGAAAATTTCTAGTTCACTATTGATAAAAAATGAGTTAAATGAGTTAACTCTTTTTTCTACTCAAATTGAATTACTTAACTTCATATTTTACTCAAATTAAATCCGTTAACTCCCTTTAATTTGGAAATCTCCCTTTATGACTGAACTTCACCTTTAATCTTGACAGTTGATTGAAATTGATCTCAACCGTTGATGAATTTCGGAAAAATCTATTTAAGAGACCCTCATCTCTTCATTTTCAAAGGTTGAATGAGAATTTGCTTCGAATTGTTGCTGGAATTCATACTCACATTTGGTCATATTCACATACGCAAAGATCAAGTTTGACGAAAAGTTGACAAGATTTAACCACGGTTGACTTGAGTTGACTAGTTTCAAAAAAAAAATTTAAATAATTAAACGAAATTATTTAATTAAATGGAGTACTTACTTCTAATTAATTAAACAAAGTTATTTAATTAAATGATAAGCCATTCCTAATTAATTAAATGAAGTTATTTAATTAAATAAAAAAATTGTCTCTAATTAATTAAAGATTACTTAATTAAAAAGAAAAAATATTTATGAGAGCATATCTCATTTTATTAAATTAAATATCTCAACAAAATCACTCTTCATTTCAAAAAGGGAAATTTCCAGTTCACTATTGATATAAAATGAGTTAAATCAGTTAACCCCTTTTTCTACTCAAATTGAATCAATTAACTTCTTATTTTACTCAAATTAAATCTGTTAACTCCCTTCAATTTAGAAATCTCCCTTTATGACTGAACCTTACCTTTAATCCTGACCGCTGATTGAAATGGATCTCAACCGTTGATGAATTTCAGAAAAGTCTATTTAAGAGACCCTCATGTCTTCATTTTGAAAGGTTGAATGAGAATTTGCATTGATTTGTTGCTGGAATTCATACTCACATTTGCTCATATTCACATTTGCTCATATTCAGATTTGGTGCATCGAATTATTGCTAGAATTCATACTCATATTTGCTCATGTTCACATACACAAAGATCAATTTTGACCAAAAGTTGACAAGATTTAACCACGGTTGACTTGAGTTGACTAGTTTCAAAAAGAATTTTGAAATAATTAAATGAAATTATTTAAGTAAATGGAGTACTTACTTCTAATTAATTAAACAAAGTTATTTAATTAAATGATAAGCCATTCCTGATTAATTAAATAAAAAAATTATCTCTAATTAATTAAAGATTACTTAATTAAAAAGAAAAAATAATTATGAGAGCATATCTCATTTTATTAAATTAAATATCTCAACAAAATCACTCTTCATTTCAAAAAGGGAAATTTCCAGTTCACTATTGATATAAAATGAGTTAAATCAGTTAACCCCTTTTTCTACTCAAATTGAATCAATTAACTTCTTATTTTACTCAAATTAAATCTGTTAACTCCCTTCAATTTAAAAATCTCCCTTTATGACTGAACCTCACCTTTAATCCTGACCGCTGATTGAAATATATCTCAACCATTGATGAATTTCAGAAAAGTCTATTTAAGAGACCCTCATCTCTTCATTTTGAAAGGTTGAATGAGAAATTGCATTGATTTGTTGCTGGAATTCATACTCACATTTGCTTATATTCACATTTGCTTATATTCATATTTGGTGCATCGAATTATTGCTAGAATTCATACTCACATTTGCTCATATTCACATACGCAAAGATCAATTTGACCAAAAGTTGACCAGATTTAACCACGGTCGACTTGAGTTGACTAGTTTCAAAAAGAATTTTGAAATAATTAAACGAAATTATTTAATTAAATGGAGTACTTACATCTAATTAATTAAACAAAGTTATTTTATTAAATGAGAACCCATTCCTAAGTAATTAAATGAAGTTATTTAATTAAATAAGAAAAGTGTCTCTAATTAATTAAAGATTACTTAATTAAATTAAAAAAGTAATTATGATAGCATATCTCATTTTATTAAATTAAATATCTCAACAAAATCTCTCTTCAGTTTAGAAAGGGAAATTTCCAGTTCACTATTGATATAAAATGAGTTAAATCAGTTAACTCCTTTTTCTACTCAAATTGAATTAGTTAACTCCGTATTTTACTCAAATTAAATTTGTTAACTCCCTTTAATTTGGAAATCTCCCTTTATGACTAAACTTCACCTTTAATCCTGATCGTTGATAGAAATCGATCTCAACCGTTGATGAATTTCAAAAAAGTTTATTTAGGAGACCCTCATCTCTTCATTTTGAAAGATTGAATGAGAATTTGCATCGAATTATTGCTGGAATTCATACTCACATTTGCTCATATTCACATACGCAAAGATCAAATTTGACCAAAAGTTGACCAAATTTAACCACGGTTGACATGAGTTGACTAGTTTCGAAAAGAATTTTGAAATAATTAAATGAAATTATTTAATTAAATGGAGTACTTACTTCTAATTAATTAAAAAAAGTTATTTTATTAAATTAGAACCCATTCCTAAGTAATTAAATGAAGTTATTTAATTAAATAAGAAAAGTGTCTCTAATTAATTAAGGATTACTTAATTAAATAGAAAAAGTAATTATGAGACCATATCTCATTTTATTAAATTAAATATCTCAACAAAATCTCTCTTTAGTTCAAAAAGGGAAATTTCCAGTTCACTGTTGATCAAAAATGAGTTAAAGCAGTTAAATTGAATCAATTAACTCCTAATTTTACTCATATTAAACCTGTTAACTCCCTTTAATTTGGAAATCTCCCTTTATGACTGAACTTCAACTTTAATCCTGACCGCTGATTGAAATCGACCTCAACTGTTGATGAATTCTAGGAAAGTCTATTTAAGAGACCCTCATCTCTTCATTTTGAAAGGTTGAATGAGAATTTGCATCGAATTGTTGCTGGAATTCATACTCACATTTGCTCATATTCACATACGCAAAGATCAAGTTTTACCAAAAGTTGACTAGATTTAAGTACGGTTGAGTTGAGTTGACTAGTTTCGAAAAGAATTTTGAAATAATTAAACGAAATTATTTAATTAAATGGGGTACTTACTTCTAATTAATTAAACAAAGTTATTTAATTAAATGAGAATCCATTCCTAATTAATTAACTAAAGTTATTTAATTAAATAAGAAAAGTGTCTCTAATTAATTAAAGATTATTTAATTAAATAGAAAAAGTAATTATGAGAGCATATCTCATTTTATTAAATTAAATATCTCAACAAAATCTCTCTTTAGTTCAGAAAGGGAAATTTCCAGGTCACTGTTGATTAAAAACGAGTTAAATCAGTTAACTCCTTTTTCTACTCAAATTGAATCAATTAACTCCTAATTTTACTCATATTAAACCTGTTAACTCCCTTTAATTTGGAAATCTCCCTTTATGACTGAACTTCACCTTTAATCTTTACCGCTGATTGAAATCGACCTCAACCGTTGATGAATTCCAGGAAAGTCTATTTAAGAGACCCTCATCTCTTCATTTTGAAAGGTTGAATGAGTATTTGCATCGAATTGTTACTGGAATTCATACTCACATTTGCTCATATTTGCATACGCAAAGATCAAGTTTTACCAAAAGTTGAACAGATTTAACCACGGTTGACTTGAGTTGACTAGTTTCGAAAAGAATTTTGAAATAATTAAACGAAATTATTTAATTAAATGGGGTACTTACTTCCAATTAATTAATCAAAATTTAATTAAATGAGAAGCCATTCCTAATTAAATAAATGAAGTTATTAAATTAAATAAGAAAAGTGTCTCTAATTAATTAAAGATTATTTAATTAAATAGAAAAAGTAATTATGAGAGCATATCTCATTTTATTAAATTAAATATCTCAACAAAATTTGTCTTCAGTTCACAAAGGGAAATTTCCAGTTCACTATTGATCAAAAATGAGTTAAATCAGTTAACTCATTTTTCTACTCAAATTGAATCAGTTAACTCTTTATTTTACTCAAATTAAATCTGTTAACTCCCTTTAATTTGGAAATCTCCCTTTATGGCTGAACTTCACCTTTAATCATGACTGTTGATTGAAATCGATCTCAACCATTGATGAATTCCAAGAAAGTCTATTAAAGAGAGCCTCATCTCTTCATTTTGAAAGGTTGAATGAGAATTTGCATCGAATTGTTGTTGGAATTCATACTCACATTTTCTCATATTCACATTTGTTGCATCGAATTGTTGCTAGAATTCATACTCACATTTGCTCATATTCACATACGCAAAGATCAAGTTTGACCAAAAGTTGACCAGATTTAACTACGGTTCACTTGAGTTGACTAGTTTCGAAAAGAATTTTGAAATAATTAAACAAAATTATTTAATTAAATGGAGTACCTAATTCTAATTAATTAAACAAAGTTATTTAATTAAATGAGAAGCCATTCTTAATTAATTAAATGAAGTTATTTAATTAAATAAAAAAATTGTCTCTAATTAATTAAAGATTACTTAATTAAATAGAAAAAGTAATTATGAGAGCATATCTCATTTTATTAAATTAAATATCTCAACAAAATCACTCTTTAGTTCAAAAAGGGAAATTTCCTGTTCACTATTGAAAAAAAATGAGTTAAATGAGTTAACTCCTTTTTCTACTCAAATTGAATCAGTTAACTCCTTATTTTACTCAAATTAAATCTATTAACTCCCTTTAATTTGACAATTTTCCTTTATGACTGAACTTTATCTTTAATCCTGATCACTGATTGAAATGGATCTCAACTGTTGATGAATTCTAGGAAAGTCTATTTAAGAGACCCTCATCTCCTCATTTTGAAAGGTTGAATGAGAATTTGCATCAAATTTTTGCTGGAATTCATCCTCACATTTGCTCATATTCACATTTGTTGCATCGAATTGTTGCTGGAATTCATACTCACATTTGCTCATATTCACATACGCAGAGATCAAGTTTGACCAAAAGTTCACCAAAGTTAACCACGGTTGACTTGAGTTGACTAGTTTCGAAATTTTTTTTGAAATAATCAAACGAAATTATTTAATTAAATAGAGTACTTACCTGTAATTAATTAAACAAAGTTACTCAATTAAATGAGAAGCCATTCCTAATTAATTAAATGAAGTTATTTAATTAAATAAGAAAAGTGTCTCTAATTAATTAAAGATTATTTAATTAAATAGAGAAAGTAATTATGAGAGCATATCTCATTTTATTAAATTAAATATCTCAACAAAATCTCTCTTCAGTTCAAATAGAGAAATTTCTAGTTCACTATTGATAAAAAATGAGTTAAATCAGTTAACTCCTTTTTCTACTCAAATTGAATTAATTAACTTCATATTTTACTCAAATTAAATATATTAACTCCTTTTAATTTGGAAATTTCCCTTTATGACTAAACTTCACCTTTAATCCTGACCATCTATTGAAATCAATCACAACTGTTGATAAATTCCAAGAAAGTTTATTTAAGAGAAACTCATTTCTTCATTTTGAAAGGTTGAATGAGAATTTGCATCGAATTGTTGCTAGAATTCATACTCGCATTTTCTCATATTCACATACGCAAAGATCAAGTTTGACCAAAAGTTGACCAGATTTAACCATGGTTGACTTTTGTTGACTAGTTTCGAAAAGAATTTTGAAATAATTAAAACAAATTATTTAATTAAATAGAGTACTTACTTCTAATTAATTAAACAAAGTTATTTAATTAAATGAGAAGTCATTCCTAATTAATTAAATGAAGTTATTTAATTAAAAAAGAAAAGTGTCTCTAATTAATTAAAGATTATTTAATTAAATAGAAAAAGTAATTATGAGAGCATATCTCATTTTATTAAATTAAATATCTCAACAAAATCTCTCTTCAGGTTAGAAAGGGAAATTTTCAGTTCACTATTGATCAAAAATGAGTTAAATGAGGTAACTCCTTTTTCTACTCAAATTGAATCAGTTAACTCCTTATTTTACTCAAATTAAATCTGTTAACTCTCTTTAATTTGGAAATCTCCCTTTATGACTAAACTTCACCTTTAATCCTGATCGTTGATTGAAATCGATCTCAACAGTTGATGAATTTCAAAAAAGTCTATTTAAGAGACCCTCATCTCTTCATTTTGAAAGGTTGAATGAGAATTTGCATCGAATTGTTGCTGGAATTCATACTCACATTTTCTCATATTCACATACGCAAAGATCAATTTTGACCAAAAGTTGACCAGATTTAACCACGGTTGACTTGAGTTGACTAGTTTCGAAAAGAATTTTGAAATAATTAAATAAAATTATTTAATTAAATGGAGTGCTTACTTCTAATTAATTAAACAAAGTTCTTTAATTAAAAGAGAACCCATTCCTAAGTAATTAAATGAAGGTATTTAATTAAATAAGAAAAATGTCTCTAATTAATTAAAGATTACTTAATTAAATAGAAAAAGTAATTATGAGAGCATTTGTCATTTTATTAAATTAAATATCTCAACAAAATCTCTCTTTAGTTCAAAAAGGAAAATTTCCAGTTCACTATTGATCAAAATGGAGTTAAATCAGTTAACTCCTTTTTCTACTCAAATTGAATCAGTTAACTACTTATTTTACTCAAATTAAATCTGTTAACTCTCTTTAATTTGAAAATCTTTCTTTATGACTGAACTTCACCTTTGATCCTGACCATTGATTGAAATAGATCTCAACCGTTGATGAATTCCAAGAAAGTCTATTTAAGAGACCCTCATCTCTTCATTTTAAAAGGTTGAATGAGAATTTGCATCGAATTGTTGCTGGAATTCATACTCAGATTTGCTCATTCACATACACAACGATCAAGTTTGACCAAAAGTTGACCAGATTTAACCACGGTTGACTTGAGTTGACTAGTTTCAAAAAGAATTTTGAAACAATTAAACGAAATTATTTAATTAAATGGAGTACTTACTTCTAATTAATTAAACAAAGTTATTGAATTAAATGAGAAGCCATTCCTAATTGATTAAATGAAGTTATTTAATTAAATAAGAAAAGTGTCTCTAATTAATTAAAGATTATTTAATTAAATAGAAAAAGTAATTATGAGAGCATATCTCATTTTATTAAATTAAATATCTCAACAAAATCTCTCTTTAGTTCAAAAAGGGAAATTTTCAGTTCACTATTGATCAAAAATGAGTTAAATCAGTTAACTCATTTATCTAATCAAATTGAATCAGTTAACTCCTTATTTTAGTCAAATTAAATCTGTTAACTCCCTTTAATTTGGAAATCTCCCTTTATGACTGAACTTCACCTATACTCCTAACCATTGATTGAAATTGATCTCAACTGTTGATGAATTTCAGGCAAGTCTATTTAAGAGACCCTCATCTCTTCATTTTGGAAGGTTGAATGAGAATTTGCGTCGAATTGTTGCTAGAATTCATACTCACATTTGGTAATATTCACATATGCAAAGATCAAGTTTGACAAAAAGTTGACCAAATTTAACCACGGTTGACTTGAGGTGACTAGTTTCGAAAAGACTTTTGAAATAATTATACGAAATTATTTAATTAAATGGAGTACTTACTTCTAATTAATTAAACAGAGTTATTTAATTAAATGAGAAGCCATTCCTAATTAATTAAATGAAGTTATTTAATTAAATAAGAAAAGTTTCTCTAATTAATTAAAGATTATTTAATTAAATAGAAAAAGTAATTATGAGAGCATATCTCATTTTATTAAATTAAATGTCTCAACAAAATCTCTCTTCAGCTGAAAAAGAGAAATTTCTAGTTCACTATTGATCAAAAATGAGTTAAATTAGTTAACTCCTTTTTCTACTCAAATTGAATCAGTTAACTCCTTATTTTACTCAAATTAAATCTGTTACCTCCCTTTAATTTGAAAATCTCCCTTTATGACTGAACTTCCCCTTTAATCCTAACCGTTGATTGAAATCGATCTCAACCGTTGATGAATTTCAAGAAAGTCTATTTAAGAGACCCTCATCTTTTCATTTTGAAAGGTTCAATGAGAATTTGCATCGAATTGTTGCTGGAATTCATACTCACATTTGCTCATATTCACATATGCAAATATCAAGTTTGACCAAAAGTTGATCAGATTTAACCACGGTTGACTTGAGTTGACTAGTTTTGAAAAGTATTTCGAAATAATTAAATGAAATTATTTAATTAAATGGAGTACTTCTAATTAATTAAAAAAAGTTATTTAATTAAAGGAGAAGCCATTCCTAATTAATTGAATAAAGTTATTTAATTAAATAAGAAAAGTGTCTCTAATTAATTAAAGATTATTTAATTAAATAGAAAAAGTAATTATGAGAGCATATCTCACTTTATTAAATTAAATATCTCAACAAAATCTCTTTTCAGTTCAAAAAGGGAAATTTTCAGTTCACTATTGATAAAAAATTAGTTAAATCAGTTAACTTCTTTTTCTACTCAAATTGAATCAGTTAACTCCTCATTTTACTCGAATTAAATATGTTAACTCCCTTTAATTTTGAAATCTCCCTTTATGACTGAACTTCACCTTTAATCCTGACCGCTGATTGAAATCGATCTCAATCATTGATGAATTCTAGGAAAGTCTATTTAAGAGACCCTCATCTCTTCATTTTGAAAGGTTGAATGAGAATTTGCATCGAATTGCTGCTAGAATTCATACTCACATTTGCTCATATTCACATATGCAAAGATCAAGTTTGACCAAAAGTTGACCAAATTTAACCACGGTTGACTTGAGTTGATTAGTTTCAAAAAGAAGTTTGAAATAATTAAATGAAATTATTTAATTAAATGGAGTACTTACTTCTAATTAATTAAACAAAGTTATTTAATTAAATGAGAATCCATTCCTATTTAATTAAATGAAGTTATTTAATTAAATAAGAAATGTGTCTCTAATTAATTAAAGGTTATTTAATTAAATAGAAAAAGTAATTATGAGCGCATATCTCATCTTATTAAATTAAATATCTCAACAAAATCTCTCTTCAGTTCAAAAAGGAAAATTTCCAGTTCACTATTGATGAAAAATGAGTTAAATCAGTTAACTCCTTTTTCTACTCAAATTGAATCAGTTAACTCTTTATTTTACTCAAATTAAATCTGTTAACTCCCTTTAATTTGGAAATCTCCCTTTATGATTGAACTTCACGTTTAATCCTGACCGTTGATTGAAATTGATCTCAACCGTTGATGAATTTCAGGAAAGTCTATTTTAGAGACCCTCATCTCTTCATTTTGAAAGGTTGAATGAGAATTTGGATCGAATTGTTGCTGGAATTCATACTCGCATTTGCTCATATTCACGTACTCAAAGATCATGTTTGACTAAAAGTTGACCAGATTTAACCACGTTTGACTTGAGTTGACTAGTTTCAAAATGAATTTTGCAATAATTAAAAAAAATTATTTAATTAAATGGAGTACTTACTTCTAATTAATTAAACAAAGTTATCTAATTAAATGAGAAGCCATTCTTAATTAATTAAATGAAGTTATTTAATTAAATAAGAAACGTGTTTCTAATTAATTAAAGATTATTTAATTAAATAGAAAAAGTAATTATGAGAGCATATATCATTTTATTAAATTAAATATCTCGAGAAAATCTCTCTTTAGTTCAAAAAGGGAAATTTCCAGTTCACTATTGATCAAAAATGAGTTAAATTAGTTAACTCATTTTTCTATTCAAATTGAATCTGTTAACTACTTATTTTACTCAAATTAAATCTGTTAACTCCCTTTAATTTGAAAATATCCCTTTATTACTGAACTTCACCTTTAATCCTGACTATTGATTGAAATTGATCTCAATCGTTGATGAATTCTAGGAAAGTCTATTTAAGAGACCCTCATCTCTTCATTTTGAAAGGTTGAATGAAAATTTGCATCGAATTGTTGCTGGAATTCATACTCACATTTTCTCATATTCACATACACAAACACTAATACATTAGGCAGTGTTTTGCGATGTCAATTTGTGACGTCAATGTGTAATATAAGACAAAAAAAAAAGGGCGCGTTGCTCACATTGTTTGCGCCCAATGAATCAGATCTCCCAACAGAGCGGAAAAATACCTTCGAGCACAATGAATCAACGAATTTGCCCCCGATCGAGCTTAGAGCACTACAATTATTTGGAGTAAATTTTGAATCCAAAGACTACATGAATTGTATGCAAGACGAAGGAAACAAACAAATATTCATTGGACTTTAGGTCTAAGGTAAAATATCTCATTCTCTGAGACATCCTCCTCTTGAAGATGAAGGAAAGAGAAAAATCTTGATTGGACTCCAGGTTTGATGTGAAGAGGTAAAATATCTCTTTCTGTGAGACATCCTCCTCTTTGATCGCGCCTTATTTGATTCATTATCTGGTCGATATAACGTTTAAATAGAATAGATTTTGCAAAATCATTCAATGGTACAAGGTGTCGTAGTGGACAGTTAGTTTGAGTATTATTTTTGGTGCTAGATGTGAACGGGAATATGATTTTTTGATTTTTTGATTTGGTCCATACCCCCACCATAACACTCGGTTCCATATCCCGGAATGGCTTAGTCCCTGGAACTTGGCCCATTCCTGAATAGTTGTGTCTAAAGAGGAAATGGATATCTATGAGATGGAAATGGAGTTTATTGGCTGGCTAATTAGATACCAAAAAAAAGTCAGCCGCCCTGATGCCCTACTATTCGATGGTGCATGAACCTACAGGGTGTGCATGAGGGTCGGGTATTGTTTCTTGTATAACCCCCTCAATCCTAAAAATAACATAAATAATTAATCCCTTGTTGCCTATAGGAATGCCTCTTTCCTAACTTGGTCTAGGTTTTTGATTATCCTAAGAAGGAAATAATAATACTTCCCCCATGTCTCAAATTTGTTTCAAATAGCGAGGATTGGGGTTCAAGGATACATGCTAATAGAGGGAGTAGGGATCATGCTTTAGGGATACTTGATGTTGGAGAGAGTAGGGTTGAGGGGGCATGTAGAATGAAACAAAGGCATGACATTATGAGAAAGCACAGAATGCCATTGAAGGCTATAATCACACTTTCATACAGAGGATTAGGGACAGTACATGTCATACTACATATCAATTCAATTTTGCAGGATGAAAAAGATTCAATGAGAACTCTATTATCCTTAGAGACTGGTCAATCAACAACATTGAATGGAACAAATTGAAAGTCATCAGACTTGCCATAACAAACTCCACAACCTACGAAAGCCTGCATGTCTCATATTTGTTTCTGAGTTCTTGGAGAGAAATCTTTGGACTATTGATGGAGGCATGAACCTGCAGATGATAATATGGAAAAAATAGTCTTTGTGGCTGCAAAATATTAAGCTACCTTCCAGCTTCTTCAACTGTGAGTAGAAGAAGAATTATAAGAGGCTCTCGAAGAATTGGGAGGTTAGAGATAAGTTTAAATCAATTGTAGGTCTCTCTTTTGTTTACTTACTCTAGTTCACTTTAATACTCTTACCAGCCTCCAAAAATGGTAGAGTATCAACCAATTTTAAGAACAACCTCTCACTCCATCCTTATTGGGCTCAACCTCACATGCACCACTATGTCTCCCTTCTAAGTCAGGCTTTCACTTTTTTGATATCCTGACATTTCTCAACCATTTTTCACAGTGATAGGATGAAAATTGATTGTAAATCAGAGTAGATACAATTCAGACATGTCCTTCAAAATTACATAATCATGAACGTTGGCAATTAGTGATTAATCAAAAAATCACAATTTTTGGCTTCATCAACACATTCCTCACAACATCATATGAAGTTCCTTAATCATTTAGCAAATGTGGGCTTAGCAAAAACTTTGGTAAATTAAAAATTGCTTAAGTTTATTTAAAAAGAACTTTCTGTTATACATAAGAATTTTTCTGCTATCCAATATTTTACTTGATGTTGTTTCTAGAAGAGATTGTATATGTTTTTTGAATCACAATGTTTCAGATCTCACTCTATGATCTATCATCTAGATGTTAGAGAGCAGAAGGTTGTTGTGCTTGCTAGCATGTTTTGGCATGAGGGAGCAAGTACCAAAGTGTTGGGCCTATCATTCTTGCAGAGGGTGCTCCTGAGCTTCCCATTTCTACAAATGGTGTAACACTTGTTTAATTGCATGTTCAGAGCTCATTTTCAAATTGTTAAAAGTATTTGTTCAGAGTATGGTTAAAAGTATTTGTTCAGAGCTCATTTTCAAATTGTTTGAAAGATCACTCAAGTCATTCTTTAAATGTATGGATTTGTGGTTTTTTATGTCAATGCAAATCATGCTGTTGTTAGTAGGCTTAATTCCTTTTGATTACTATCTATGGCATTTTTTCATCTTCTTCACAGGGGCAGGAAAAGCCATACAAAAAGTTTCAAGCAGTCAGTGTAGCTTCTGTTATTGCTCAACTAGTTAACAATATACCAAACAAATGCATCATTTATCCATCTGTATATTTTTACTATTTTTCTTAAGTTGACAATGCTTCCTTTTGAATCTATTTATGTTAAAGCAGGATGTATCAGTATTGACTGTAGTAGAAAAACAAGTTACACAGATGGAAACTTGCATTGTTGCACTTACAGCTGACATTTGACACTTGGAGTTGATATGCACGTTTACATGAAATGCTGAAGTAAGATGCATATCAAATATATTGTCTTGAATATTTCATGCCAAATTATGGGCTCTCTTGTTAAATGAGCATACACAGTTTAAATGGTATACTCTTACAAACTATTAGCTCTTTTGTTGCTCACTTCCCTAATTTCCCTACAGCTACGAGCAGAAATTAACAATAAATATTTGACATATTATTAGTGTTGATCTTCTTAAGTTGGGCACTGATTTCAACCCATTCTGATTGATTTGTACAGATTCTTATAACCAGTTCCATATATTTAATTACATTTAGACACTATCTTTTAATGCTTTATTTCAGTGTGCTACATATTCTGTTTCATCTTTGTGATATATGATGAAAGTATTATAACATATGGAGGAACAGTCCATGAGTGGCGTGGCCAATTGAAATGGTTTTAGTTTCAATTTTACACCATTTGATACAAATAATCAATTTACCAATCCACCCCTAGGTTCATTCCATTTGCAGTAAAATCTTCATTACATAGAAAATGTTCACAAAATCTATGTCAATGCTCACGCATCTTCTTGGACTTACGCAAATCTATGTCAATCCTCGCACATTTTCTTGGACTTACGCAGGAACTATGCTGCCCTACAGCTCTTGTTAAATATGTTATCAACTTGACTTTTCTATTAAAGGCTCTCATGCTGAATTGAAAGCCAAGTAAAGAAAAAGATATTATACACTATTTTGTTGGTACCCTGTGTAGCACAACAAACTTGTTCTTACTATAAGAAAATTTTCTTTTCTTTTGTTTCATTGCAGATCTTCTGCTTGCACGGAGGTCTCTCCCCATCATTGGACACACTTGATAACATTCGAGCTTTGGATCGCATACAGGAAGTGCGTCTATACACATAAGTATAAAATTCTTCTTTTCTCGCAACACATATAACAACAATTTTAAGTGCTTGCAAGGTATATACTTATGAATAAATATTACATCCTGATTTAAATGTATGAAAACAATTTTCATTCCTTTTAAGCTTCATTCATCTCGAGGTGCAATTCACAAACTCAAGAATAGTGGCTTTTGTTCTTCAGGATACCTTTAGGGGAAGAGTATGTGAATGCTCCCTCGTGTTTGGAGTCCAGTTTAGAGGAGATGGCTATTTACACTGCTAAGGTTTGTTGAATCTAATTCTGAATAACATTGCTTTCTATTGTTGAATCTAATCTAATGTATATTTTAACTAGACTTGTAGCTTATATGTTTTGAAATTTTTGTTAGACCTTGTAGTTTGTATAATTTGATTGCTGGAGAGCTTCTACAGCTAAGCAAGAAGGCCGTTGCACGAGTTATAGCCGCGTGCTCGGGTATGAAAATTGTTTTTTTTTTATTCTAATGTATATTTTAACTAGACTTTTAGCTTATATGTTTTGAAATTGCTTTTAGTGGCTTAATGTTGTAAGGTCTCTTGAAATAAGACCTTCAGGCAGATGGTCAAAGTTTTACAAATAATCTTAGGAATACAGTCAAAGAAAGTATTTTTAAAATATTAAAGTATTTAGCTAGGTCTAAGAAGATTTGTGTACTTTCGACAATTTTGCTTAGTTTTTGAAAGTTGCAGTAGACCGAAGTTTTCATAGCCCAATTTTTGCTTCCTACAAAGAACGATCATGTCAAATAATATAAGTGAAATCCATAAAGAAATCCATAATGTAGGTGGTTTTCATCTAAAGAAATCCATAAAGAAGATATAAACTATTGGAAGAGAAGAATTCCTCATTTACTGTGTGAAATGCAAAAGTGTCTACCTCCAACTTTTTTCAATGCACAGGAACACTACCTCATACACCTAGTTGAGGAGATTGAATTGTGTGGACCTGTACACACTAGGTCAATGTGGATGGTTGAGAGACATTTGAAATATTTGAAGGCTTTGGTTCGACAAAGAGCACATCCTGAGGGTTCTATGGTAGAGGGATATATGGTATACCAGACTATGGTGTACATTATTGAATATCTTCCTAAGTTTGCATCAAATATCCATGTAGATCGCATTTGGGATCTCGAGCCTTTAAAAAAATTAGAAGGGGAGTACTTGATGGGGAAAGGTACATTGAGGAAAGTGAGAGGTAATAAATTATAAGATGTTATTGTAATAAATTATTTCTTAATCTTCAAAATAAATCGGTTGTAAGTTGTCTATTTTTTTTTTGTATAGGTGCTCGAGAGTGGGATGCACTACATTTGTATATTGCAAACAATCTTGATTGGATGACAGTATGGATTGAACGATGTCAACATTCTGGTCACACATTAACATGGGAAGGTGTATCTTCATTGGTTAAGGAAGCTCATCGTAATGGAGATTCCAATGTTACGCAAAGGGAAATAGATTTAGCACGTGGTTCAAGAGATTTCCAGGTACGTACAAATTTATTAATCACCCGTATGTTTATCAACTCACGATACAATAATTTTGATATGTTTCACATATTATTGTAGATTAAACACCACAAGGCTATGTTCTGTAATGGTCAAAAAATTTGCGTCAAAGTGTTGGATGACACAAAGAAAACTTGTGATTCAGGAATAACTGTAGTCTTTCAAGTGACTAATATTTCATCTAGAAATGACTTACATCCTCAAGAGTCTAAAAATTGATACTATGGCATTTTGGATGAGATAATTGAGTGTGACTTTAGTTCCTTCAAATTAGTACTCTTCGTTGTCAAATGGTACAGGCTATGACTTAATCCAAATGATCCTGATAGAATTGTTATTGAACATGATAATGGATTTATAATGGTTAATACAAGGTCGTTTGAGCCAGTTGGGGATGAGCCTTATGTTCTTCCAAGCCAATGTGAGCAGGTATTTTACTCAAAGGTTCCACATAAACTAGGTTGGTCATTTGTTGTTAGACATGAACCAAGAGGAAGGCCAATAAAGTATAATGCGATGGAAGAAGGAGATACTGAAGAAGTAGAAGATGATGTAGATGGTGATCACGATCGACAGTTATTGGATGATGTTCCTGACACAAATTTTCATGAAGAAGAAGAAGAAGATGATGACGATGATGCTACTACTGATGATGATGATGAAGATGATGTTGATGTTGATGATGATGTTGATGATGACGATGACGATGATGACAATGACGATGACGATGGCGAGGAGGATGATGATGACGATGACGATGACGATGATGAGGACGATGATGATGATGATGATGATAACGACGATGATGAGGATGATGATGATGGAATTTAGAGGTATGCCATCAATCCTTAATCTATTTAATATTCATTTCTTGATAGAAATATATTTGTCTTATATATATGGTTACATAGTTTATTCATTATCTATTTAAAAGCTACAAGTTTCAACTACAAATAGAATACTGCTAATCTAAATTAACTATTAATCTAAATTAATTAAATAAAACTATTTAAAACACATATTGATGCGTGAATGTATTGAGCCTTATTTTCTTTTAGGTCAAAAGCATTTGTAAGTGTTTAGTTTAGAAAAGGGGATTCATTAAATATCTATAAAAGGGAGTTGTAACTAGAATAAAATTCATAGGGAAAACATAATATAAGTGCTTACCCAATTTGTTGGTTAATAATTCAAGTATCTTTAACATTTCATTTTATAATAGGAATAACATTGTATCAGTATGTTGATTTACAGACTAAAATTAGAAAACTTATTTCAGTACATGTATTTGGATCTATGGTATTTACACGGTAAGTAAAAAGAAACCAGTAATCCATTTTAAAATTATTATAATGGGTTTTGGAAGAAATTACAGTTATTTTAATTAATATAAAATATCTAACTGAATTTCAAAATGTTATGCAAGTGGCTTTAGTCTAGGTGTTTCCTCCACCTCCACATACATCAAACAACTTCAAATAGCATGTCCCCAGGGTGACTAAGCCCTCAACTCATCAGTTGATACAAAAACCCAGTTTTAGCCCTTCACTAGGCCTACTTCCCTAGTAGGCTTATAATGTGAGCCTGATTTAAGTGTTTTATTGTGTACCTTTTAATGTTTTTAATTTTTATGTGATGCTAATGATGGATGTGATTATGATTATGATGTGATGATGCTCACGATAATTGAATTACATTTGCAGGAAATTGAACCCCTTTCAGGAGCATCCTGCACAGTCTCATGGATCGACAGGTATAAGTCAATACTCCTTATAGACAGTCTATTTAATACACTTATCAATAGTAAGATTGATGTCTTCTAAGATCTCTCCCATTTGTAGGTACCAGCGAATAGGTATTTGTCAAAAGTGTCTTCCTCGAGTGAGGGAAATATAGGAATAGAAGAGGAAAGTGAGACATGCAGTTTATCTAGAACAGGGAGATTAACTAGAGGTCAAAGGACTAGAAAGAAATTCAATAAAAGCATGAAATTTTTCCTTGCTCAAGGGGGGTCATGTTCTTATGATGATGATACAAAAGGCGACATCGAGGTGCCCTTGAGGTACCAACATCTACAGAAACATTGGGTACCCAAGGAACTTCCTCCAATAAACACTAATTTTTGTGTTAACGAGAGGATATATCGCATAGCACCATCATCACTACATGGTTTGGGCCTATTTTCTATGGACGGCATAAAGGTGTCTTACAACAAAGTTTCTGAATTGATGGAGTATGTTGGACCATGTTACGATTACAAAAGTTGGATACATATTGTTAAATATAAAAAAAGTATGCGTAGGTATGCCCTCTCCGCAAATTATATACAATAGCAAGACAATAATCAAAGTAAAATTGTGGCTATATACATTGATGGAAGGCCAAAAGCAACAGGGAATATTGTAGGTTTTATAAATAGTACACGACCTGGGTCAACTATAAAGCAACCCAATTGCATATTTGAGGCACGCGAGGGAAATCGTGTATTCATCTGTGTGATAAAATCAATACGTGCAGGGGAAGAGCTTCTTATTGATTACAATTTGAACCGCATAGATACAAACAAGGCTACTATCATGGGGGTGGTACATACTATTAAACCAACTTCTAATCAATGACTCCAACATACCATTTAGTCAATAAATTATTGGCTAACATTTTTATACTTCATCTTTGACACAAGGGGCACAATATGGAGCAACCGCCTGGAGGGGATGCTGACGATGCTCCCGGCTCATCTACACATGAGCAGGTAAAACTCATTTGTAATTGTGCAAACTAGATAGAAGCAAAATGTTATTTTTTTAATGTTGTTTTCTTTATTGTTTTGGAGTAATTTTGATAATACTAATACTATTGTTGTCACAAAGGGCTAGTGGTCAGAGGGAGGGAAAGGAACCTGCAGTCCCTTAGCAGGTCCCCCCTGAGGAGGACCCTTTCTATATCAATTTAGCAGAGACCGATGACTCGATCGGTTCAATTAAAATTAATTTAAAGAAAATTAGCAAAGAAATTCTACGTTTGGCAACCATAAAGCCTATGACTCAACAAATAAAAGATAGGGCATCTGAATTGTTGCACACCTCTGAGTCCTTAAAAGTAAGTATTAATGAAATTTTTAATTATAACAAGAGTTAAATAATGGTTTTTATGTTATTCTCTTTTATGGCATTAATTAAAATATGGATGCGTTGTCTTTACAGAGTTTTTTTGCTTGATTTTGAGCCTTGTTCCCATGATGAGGGTGCTGCAAGTGGTTCAGGTAGATCGCATGTTCCATTCCCCACTTCTGTTTTCCACTGAATATATATAGGAATGATCATAATCATTGACAATACATGCTCGAACAATCCTTTTTTTTAACGCTCTAACAATCTTGTCCATGCTAGTCCACGCATTTTATATTTATGCATGCTCTGACAATTTTATTCTTCAGCTTCACATCAATTGAATCCTACGATGATGTCGCCTCCATCTAGGACAACCACAAATCTCTTTTGGACTGCTGAGTCAACAACATGCAACTTACATGCATCGACTGTTGCACCATCTGCTGGTACACAAATCCCTCTTTTTCTCTCTTATTACAGCAACAAACAGTTTCTTTTTTACAACTTTATAACATCAATTATCATTTGTTCTTTTATACTTCGATCGTGACAAAGACTTATGAAACTTATGAAACTTTTTGCAATAGGACCTGCAACATCATTTCCTGGATGTTCCTATGTTCCTAGTACGAGAATGGTGAAGGATGTCACATTGATCGTCAGCGACGATGAAGGCATTCCATTAAAAGTAGCCAAAGTTCCAGGTACTTTAAAGTTATTATTATTCTATAGTGATATAATAGTAATTTAGTTTTTGATCACTCTTCATCGACTAATGATCCCATGATTGTTTTGTAGAGAATGATATTTTTTATAGAAAACTTGGTGATGAGTGTTTGTGAATATTTGGGCCCACCATGCGTACCTGGTGGAACATCATAGCCTAACTAAAACCCCAAACCACTATTTTGATTTCATATCATTGCTATAATAGTTTTCCTTTTCGCCCATTTCTTGAACTATATTAAAGGTAGCTTCACTTCATTTATGAGTCTAACATGTTTTTTTTTACTTAAAAGGTGGAATCACCAACGCAAACCGTTGAAGGATGATCTTATAGAGAGCATGACCCAACTCTTTGGACCTCGTGCATTCGAGAGAAAAAAGCTCCTTGAAAAAGTTGGTTTATGTTTGAAGTATATTAGGGACCAGTACAAAAAATACTTACGAGATAACCTCAGGTACGAGCGTCCGCCCTATGTTCCTAAGGCTGAGTGGTAGGCTCTGATTTTGGATGGAAAGTATAAAGCTGACAAGAAAAATAATATTACACCAGTGGAGAGTACAACAAGGTATGTGATACTGTTGAGAATCTAATTATGTACTAGTTAACCTCCATATTTATACTATCTAACATATTTCAAACTTTTCATAGATTGCCTAACACATCAAAGGCAACAAAGGCAAGACTAGAAAAGCACGGGACACACAAGCTCGGCTCTGGTGGTTTTTCGAAACTTCAAGCAAGAGTTGTAAGTATTAGTTAATGAAAAATTGTATCAAATTTTTTATATAATGTGAAGGGAAATTCTAGGACTCCCTTATTTAGCTCATCAATTATAAATAGGTCAATAGAATATAATAACAGTAGTGGATTTTCATATTCAATATAAACAATTCAACAATTGAAGTCAAGACTCTGCAATCTAGATTAGTGAAGAAAACTTGTGATTCACTAATATGACATTATTTAAAATCTCACCCTTGACTGAATTTTTCTCCAATAGTTGAGAATAAAGGTAGTGATTGAAAGAATGAGGGAATGCAGTAGCACTTGCAGCCATTTTTATTTCCAAAGAGCTGAACTAACTCTTACCCAACTTAAGAATTTGGAGAAAATATGTTGGTACAAGCAAAGCATACAAACACGCAACATTTATATAGTAGATTGCTCCATCAAAACTGCTCAATTTTTCTCCTATTATATTGTGATGGATATAGATGATTTGCTGTTGATATTTTAACTACCCTCCATTGGTTGATGAAACAATGCAAGTAAAATTCACCATACCACGCAAAAATGTAGGGCTCAGAGTTCAAGAGATGCCTCACAGAAGACGATAAGAGAATTGGCTTCCAACAAGGCTATAGAGCTGTGGCTGAATGGCTACGAGCTGAAATTAGTGTGGAAGGTTCTAATACTGATGCATCTCAGCCACAGGTAAATAAGCTAAATGAAATTTATTTCAAATTGAATACTTTACCAATTAGTCTATTTGATGTTAAGTTCCAATATAAAGTGAGTATATCTGTTTTAAGCAAGCAATGATAACAATGCATAGGATGTTGGAATGCAGCCTGACAATCCTTCTACACAATCTATGGATTTCAAAGGTTCACATGATGTGCATCCCAGTGGTGGAGGTATACATTTGCTATTAAATTTTTTATATGTAATTGCAATTGGTGTTTGGATTAACGTAACATTTTGTATAGCAGCTGTAGAGGATCGAGGGGTCGATGTTCATGACCGTGTTGACATTGAGTCTAGACAAAATGATGTGGTCAGATCAGGTAAAGAGACACAGTTATGTTATTTAAAATAATTAAATACTTGTAACAATTATAATAAATTATTTTTAATTTAAATCTTTTATTTGTTATTGCAGAGGACCCCCCTTTGCAACAGCATAGGAATTTCAGATCATCAAGAACAGAGAATAGAACAACTGATGAGGGGGGAATTGATGATGACACTGATGCTCCTCTTAGAGCTTACATAGCAAAAAGAAATAGAAAGAAAAAAAAAGAAATGATTGTCACTACATACCTTAATTGATAATGACTGTATTTTATGTCTCAATGAATTTAATTAAGTGCTGATGAATGTTCATGAATTATGTGTTAATGTAGAATATTGATGAATGTTGCATGTTAATGAATCTAATGTGTTAATGAATGTTATAATGTGATATTGATTGAATGTTATCATGTGATATTGATTGAATGTTACATTTTATTAATGGTTGAAAGAATGAATGAATGTTAGATGTTAACGGGGAATGTAGAGTGATGTTAGGGGGAGCGGGGTGGGGCCAAATGAGCTTCCACCTTCACGTGGTTGGCCCTGTTTAGTAGAGAATATTAAACTATTCTCGAAACAAAGTGAAGCTCAATAAGATACTCAAATAAACACCCTACCCCAAAACACACGAATGTGTGTTAATTCTCCATATAGGTTGTGATACACTCATAAAATCCAATGCTTCATAAGAGATCACCACTCTTATATCAATTCATAGTACAACGTTTGAACTCCAATGGCTATGCAAGGAATTCATAAGTACAAGGGTTACACATATCAAGAAGGGTTAATGTCGTAGTATGTAGAATGAGAGACTAGCCATATTGATAGTTTGATAAGATGGTTTGGCTCTTCCTAATGGGTTTTAGAAATACCACATAATCAAATCATCTTGGATTAGCCATATTATCCGTTATTGTTGTAGTATTCTATTTTATATCACATACACTCTCTTTCACGAAAATATTTATGCATGCCCTTAATCTCCAATCGATGCATCCCATCTCTTGGTAACATTCCCTTAAGCCAATTTGTCCAACAATTTGGATATACTATCTGTACTCCCATATTATGTTACGATTCTAGCATGTGTTGTGCTCCATTGGTCTTCTTTTTTATTTCACACACACTACGCACTCTTATTCATTCACACATATCCACACCTTATATTTTTTCAAGATAGAGCCTTTAAAATTTATATTTGAAATCTAAAATTATTTCCATCCCATTGATATTGATATGGGAACCCTAGAGTACTTGTATGAATGGATGTGTATTTTCATTCCCAACTCCTTGTAAATGCAAAGATGTCAGTAGTTCAGTCAACAATATAATATTGCTTTATCAATCTTATGCAATCCCTTGCAAGTAGATTAGAAGCTCCCCAAAGGACATTAATTGCTCCCCCTGCATATTCACTACTGCTATGTCAAGGTAACTTTAAGGATTTTATAAATGAGAATTTGTGTCAATGATTAGCAATTTTATCCATTGTGTTGGCACATCATAGCCACGGTCCTCTTAATTGAATGAGGTCTTATTTGTTTCATTTGTCCCACCACACAGCTCCTTTATTTGGTTCACCTAGCAGATGGGTCATCCAAAATAATTAACTTTTCAGTCTCAGTGCCTTATTAGTATCACACTTCATTATACTTCTACCTTTGTGAGATATATAATTGTTGTTTTATTCATATAAGTCATTGGATATATAAAAGTTGATATGTCCTCCAGAAATTATGACTTGAGATGAGGAGCCAAGAACAAAATAAATCTAGAATATTTCATTATGTGCCATCCCAATATACAGTTTTGCGGCTGTTATTGTTTTAAGTATGAGGTCGATCATCTAGTACCAACAATGCTTGAATATTGTCATTGTCTTCACCAAAATAAAATTCTCCATCAACATAGACAAATTTCAATTATGATCTGTAATCGTAGAGTGCTCTAAGAGGCCCTATGCAGATCATTTCCACTGCATACTCCCACCGCATACTTTAGATCTTAATCTTTTCATTGCCTTTGCAGGTGACATGGTAAGTAGTTTTGGTAACAATACTTGCTTTGCATAGAAGACAACTACTCACTGAAACTACTATGACATCTTCCTTCATCCTCATAGTTGTATAACATGTTATGTATATCATGATTCACTACATACACAATGTTCTTCATTCCTTTCTATTGATACATATCAAGTTCTAACCCAGTAATCTTCCATCGTTGGTTCCTATTACAAAGTTGATGCCGCACAGGGTGAGTCAGAGATATAGTTATTCCATTGGTTCAGAAGTTCTCCATCATTATTTCAGGCATGTGATTCTATTATTCCTAGGAAATGATCTGTTGTGATACTAGATCTCTGATTTGCTATCTTGATCAAGATATTTTCCCAAAAAAAGGTTGATCAGGATTTTCCCAATTTTTTCTAGAATTTTGGCCCACATTTTGTCAATAATTTTTTTCCCCTTAGCATTAGCTAGTAAGGAGGAAAATCAAACTTGTTGACTTCTTGCCTCCAAATCTGACAAGAACTCCACAAGCTCTTCATCTAAAAACACAATGATTCTTTTCAAATGCAAATACATCACTAGCAATTCATTTTGTTTGGCCTGTCACAATAAGCACAACATTTCTCCTTTCCATGTCACTATGTGTGATTGCTATTACATCACCATTGCCTATATAAGCTGAGTAGAAATGGATCAATCGAGAGCACTTTCTTATGAATTTAGCTTTCAAATTGCACAACACTAGTTCTTCTAAATCGTAAAAGATGGTAAACAAAACTTGTGAAGCCTAATGAGCATTTTGTGCCTCCTTGAGGTACTCAAATATATGAGCAAAATTACCACAAACTATCAAAAAGCTATAAAGATCTTTCACACACAATTTTCATTTCAAAAATAGAAGTAACATCATTTTTGTAGCTTCCTATGTCATTTGTAGGCAAATCATCTTAGTGAATATTGTAAAAAACAAACAAAAACAAGTTTTTATACCCCTATGCAAAAATCACAACTACTTAGGGTATAGTCCCATGAAGAGAGGGGAGCCACTTAAATTGCTAAGAATTTCAGGAGACTCATAAATCAGCTAGTCCCATGGCTTTTATAGGGCAAATCGTACTAAAAACAAATTGGTTGAATTTTTTTGGGACATTAGCAGTCTCATAATTCTATGGCACCAATTAATGCTAAAATAATTAATTGAGAGTCTTTGTAATGGCTAATGTATTTGATGTGGAACAACTGAACCAAATTAGTAGTTAAAAAAAAGCTAGACATTTTCATTAAGAACTACAACCCCCTCACGGATCGTACATCATAGAAGCCAACCTTACTAGCTCATCTGACAAGTGTTTCTTTGTTGCTTGGCATTTACCTTTTGTAGTTTTTGATTGATTTTGAGGGTTTGACTTAGAAGTTAAATACATTCTAGTTTTGAGCTAATGCAATGTATTTCTTTGCCCTTATGCATAATTTTGAAATACTGCATATCATAAATACATGTTTGATATTTTTTTGTGAAAACACACCCATCCTCCAAAAAAAATATCATCGTAACACCATCATAACTTTCACACATGAAATTTTTTTTCCCATTATTTACAAACATTTCAATGTAGTAAACATATAATTATTGCACTATATCTTGCACACTTTTCTTGTAGAATATATAACTATTGTAGGTTACATAAAAAGACTTTATCAAGATAAATCTGGTTGAGATCCCGCGCAACCCTTCTAGAAAAATATTTGAAGTATAGTTCATTAAACCCATCTTTTTATTAGAGTTCACATTTGAAGAAGGGAGCATGATAGATTGTCTTGAAATAATCCTCGCACTAAGACCAAGCGTGAACCCTTGCCCTCTTGGCCCCAACTAGCAAGCACATAGGACATCAAGCAAGAGGCGGCCTACCTAGTGGAGTGTTGGTATCTACCCTCCCTATTCATGCCACATCTAAATTTATTTCATAGCATCCAATCAACATACAATTGGAATCAGGGAGCTTGTGGCGGGGTCGCTGTGGTGGCGATGGCAGTTGGCATTGTCGTCACAGCGGCCTTGCCATATTGCTAAACACAAACGTCGCAATTGCGATGCACGCACGTGCATTGTGATGAAATAAGCATCGCATGCATAGCGACACCATCACAATTGATGATTTTGCGTTGCAATTGCGACACATTCAGCGGTGTCGACAGCACCATCGCAACTTTCCATGGACATCGCAAGTACGACGCCCACAGATGAATTGTAAAGGCTCCTGCCTCAGCAAACCATTGTTGTAGGAAAACTCAACGAGATGTAGGTATCCCTCCCATTTGACCTGATGATCCATCATGTACATACGTAGCATGTCCTCCAAAACCTAATTCACTCGCTCGGTCTGGCCATCAGTCTGAGGATGGTACGTTGTACTAAAATTGAGCCTAGTGCCCAAAGCTGACTGCAAATCTCTCCAAAATGAAGAAGTGAACAAGGAGTCTCTGTTAAATATGATCTTATGGGGAACACCATGAAGTCTAACAATGTCCCGCAAGAACACCTGAGCTATGTCTCGTGCTATGAATGTAGTATGCATGGGTGAAAAATGGGCAACCTTGGTCAATGTGTCAAGTATCACCAAAATGGCATCATGGCAACGAGATGACATAGGAAGACCAACAATAAAATCCATAGATATAGTGTCCCATTTCCACACTACAATCCCATGTGGTTGGAGAAGCCCGCCAGGATAACGGTGCTCCGCCTTCACCCTCTGGCACTTGAGGCATCTCGCAACTATGTTAGTAATCTACACTCTCATGCCTGGCCAATGATACAACTGCCTCAAATCTGCATGTAACTTCTTAACACCGGGGTGCGCTGCATAAGGTGCTCTGTGAGCCTCAAGTAAAATGAGGTCGCGCAAACCCCCAATGGAAGGTACATACATACATCTCCTATGTTGCAAAAGTCCATCGAACTCCAAGGAATACTCTGCAAACTTCCCTTCCAAGGGTCTCTGGGAGTGTACTAACTGACTTACTTCTGCATAAAGCTCATCAGCTGGTAAGTGCTGCAAGATTCACTCTCTCAAGTTAGTACAAGTAGTCACAGATGAAAGCTCATGGTGCCTTCTACTTAAGGCATCTGCAACCACATTCTCCTTTCCCTTGATGTAATGTTCATCAAAATCATACTAACACAGGAACTCCATCCACCTTCTTTGCCTAGCATTAAGGTTCGGCTGAGAAAATATGTACTGCAAGCTCTGGTGATCGGAATGAAGCTTGAATCTATGACCCAGAAGGAAATTTCGCCATCTCACCGAGGCATGAACCACTGTTGCTAGTTCTAGGTCATGAGTAGGATAATTGAGTTCATGAGTCTTCAACTTCCTAGACTCAAAGGAAATCGGTCGTCCTTCTTGCATAAGGACTGCTCCTAAACCATCTAAAGATGCATTGGTGCACACCACAAAATCTGCAACAAGATCTGGTACTGCCAGAATCGGTGCACTCGTGAGGGCTCTCTTGAGCTCTTCAAAAGCTCTACCACACTTCTCCATCCACTCGTACTTCTTCCCCTTTCTCTGAAGAGAAGTGATGGGGTGTGCCAATCTAGAGAATCCTGAAATGAAGCATCGATAATATCCTGCTAGCCCCATAAAGCTCCTCACTTCAGTAATACTGGTGGGTGCTGACCAATCCATGATAGCCCTAAACTTTGATCGATCTACTGAGACACCATCACCTGATATGACATGATGCAAATAATGTATCTCGGGTCTGAAGAATGCACACTTTGACAAGCTACCAAACAACTAATTCTCTCTCAACCTCTGCAATACCTGTCTTAGGTGCTCTTCATGCTCTCTCTCATCATGAGAATAAATCAGAATGTCATCAAGAAACACAACCACAAACTTATCCAAAAAAATATGGAATACTCCATTCATAAGGCTCATGAATACAGCTGGAGCATTTGTAAGGCCAAAAGGTACCACAGTGAACTCGTAGTGGCCATACCTAGTACAAAAAGTTGTCTTGGGGATATCACTATCCACAATCCTCAATTGATGGTAACCCAATTTCAGATCAATCTTTGAAAATACTCGGGCACCCTGCAACTGATCAAAGAGATCATCGATTCTAGGAAGAGGATATCAGTTCTTGATGGTCACTTTGTTCAATTGCCGATAATTGATACACAACCTAGGTGATCCATCCTTCTTCTTGACGAAGATCACCGGTGCACCCCAAGGTGACACACTAGGTCAAATGTGCCCCTTCTCCAAGAGTTCCTCCAATTGAGCCTTTAGCTCACTAAGCTCATGAGTAGTCATCATGTATGGTGCTCTTGAAACTGGCTCGGCTCCTGGCACTAGGTCTATATGAAAATCCACTACTCAAGGTGGAGGCATACCAGGAAGCTCTGAAGGAAACACATCTGCAAACTCCTGAAGGATTGGAAAATCATCAAGGGATGGTTCCCTTTCTAAATCTTCCTCTCTATCACTAATAGTGATAGCAAACAATTGACAACCCTTTCGCATGCACCATCTAAGATGCATAGCAGAAATCATACGAAGGGACATTGGCCTCTTCACTCTGAAGATCTCCCTAGAGATACCATCATCATCTACACATTCCACCCTCTTCTGTCAACAATCCATCTTGGCGCTATGGGCATAAAGCCAATCCATGCCAAGAACAACATCATAAGAACCTAGAGGGGTAATGCGTAGATCAGTCCTAGTGGACATGTCTCCAATCTGCATCCGACAACTCCGCACCATGGAACTAACTGACACTCTAGCTCCTGAGGCTAACTCTACCTCCCAACTAACCTCTTGTCTAACTGCCACTAGCCCACAACGCTCCACCACAAATGGAGATATAAAAGAGTCGGTAGCCCTAGAATCAAATAAAATTGCAACCATATGGCCCTGTATAATACCTTTAGCCTCGATAACTGTGGCCTGATGCTCAGCCTGGCGGTTGTCAACCACAACAAAAACTCTATGGGATCTACCCATGTCACCCACTGTCAGCTCTGAAAAAGCCCTGCTCTGACCACTGGATGCATGTCCCTGCAGACACTCCCTAGCTATATGACCCATGCCACCATAAGTGTAGCGTGGTCCACGAGTATAAGATCATGCCCCCTGTGACCCAGACTGTTGTGGGCCTCCTGACCTGCTAGATCTGCTGAATCCTCCCCTAGAAGACTGCTGAGTCTTCATTGACTGTGACTGTGGGGCCTATACTTTCTAATCCTACCTAGGACCCTGTGACTGCCACTTCTTGGGCTTAGAGCCCTGATAACCCTGAGAAGGTTTCTACTGCTGCTGCTGGGGTTTTGGCTGCTGAGACTGCTGGCCCCTAGAGGATCCTGCTGTATAGTTCTGATTCCCTTTCCAAGGGGGTTTTCGTTGGGAGAAGTTTCGATTCTGATAGCGATCCCAGGACTCCTGCCTACCTCGAGTATCCTCAGCAACTAGTGCTATCTCCACTGCCTGTCTGAAGGTGGTAGGAAATGCCATCCTAACTAGGCCCTGAAGAGAGAAATTTAGACCCATGATAAAGAAATGCACCCGTAGTTTCTCGTCCTTCATATATTCCACATAAGGAAGGAGCTCAAGAAACCTACTCTCGTACTAAGCCACTGTAAGGCCTCTCTGATAAAGAGAATGGAACTCCTCTATCTGTTTTTTTCGGAAATGCTCTGACAAGTAGCTCTCTTAGAATCTTTCTAGGAAAGATTCCCATGTGAGGGTGTCCATCCTAACTCCACCAATGATCTCCTCTTGATGCCACCAGTTGGAGGCATCCCCTCTCAACTGATGAACTGCAAGGCGTGCTTTTAGATTACTCCCATAAGGGCATAAACCAAAGCACCGCTGTAAGCTCTGCAACCATGCCTCTACTACTGAACCCTCAGTCGTACCGGTAAAGAACGGTGGTCCGAGTCAAATCAATTCCCTGATGTCATCTCCTACATGTCTAGGAGGTCTGTCAAAAGGGGGTTCTCTCTGGTGTATGGACTCTTCCTTGTGTTCACCCTGACCCTCTATCTGTCTTGGTGGGGGACTCCTAGTCCTCTCTCTAACTCTGGGCCCGCCTCCTCCGGGTCCCTCTGCTTCCACTACTGGAATCTGCTAAACTGGCTGAACTACAGGTACCACTCTCTGCTGAACTACACCAATCAAAGTATGAAGTCCATCTATAATGTCCTAGTTCGGGTTCGGTGGTGGTGGAGGTGGAGGTGGAGGTGGAGGTGGTCCATCCTCCTGTCCCGCTCTACCACCCCTATTCCTACGACCTCTGCCTCCCCGATTACGAGTAACAGGCGGCATCTACACAATTAAAAGTTTGAGTTAAGTTTAGGAAGCATAATGGTTAAGGTTCCTAGCATTGAAACACGGGCTCTGATACCAAAATGTCATGCCCAAACTATGAGGGCAAGAACACAATTTTTTTTTTTTAAAAATAATTATTAAATAAACAAGTTCTAAGTTTAAAATGATTGTGATTACAGTTTAAGAAAAAGATCTCTTCGATACGTCTTAAGTTTTAAAATCTTCACACAAGAATTAATCATTGATTTATCCTTTATCATTAATTTGGTTAAAACATTACTAAGTATAGTTATTAAATAAAGTGCTTTAAGATGAAATGATTGAGATAACATTTTGCATATAGATTCTCTACATTATGTCTTAAGATTTTAACATGAAGAAGATTATATCTTATGTGATAAGATTGATATTGATCATTATTTTAAATAGATTATTAATTAGTCTATTAAATTTTGATACAAGGGACTAACCTTCTTAATTAAACCCATTAATATTTACATCTGATGCTAACTATCTTTTACAAAGTTAATTTAATAAATCAATTTATTAAAGACCAAATTAACAAAATTCTATTTAATACTAACATTTCTAAAATCTAAGATTTAACTTAAATCTAAGCAGAATTTATCTTAAATTAAATACCATATTCAGTTTTACATATATCTAATCGAAACTAAAAATAATTACAAAACTAAATAAATTAACATTAATATGTAAACTAAATTAATCTAAAAATAAAAATAAAGCTAACTAAATCTAATATAATTGACTAGTCATAGTTCTAAACTTAATTACATTTAACTAACTTAATGACTTTTCTAAAACATGCTAAAAAAAAATACTAAAACAAATATATTATATATATTAAAATTTTAATAAGCATAAATAACCAACAAAAACATTTAAATCTAACATTAACTAATATGATCTTAAACTAATTCTAACAAACATATAATTTAACAACTAACTCTATAAAACAACCTTAAATTAAACTAACCTATACTATCTTAACCCCTCCTCCCTACACCTACCCCCCCCACCCTACACCTATGGGCAGCGCCTCCCAAGTGCTATCCTTGGGACAACACTCTGCCCCACACTGACAGGTGCAGACCCCAACCAAAGGTGGGCGGCTTCAGTTCTAGATGCATGCTTAAATACATTTGCAAAAAGTGCAAGAAGAAGGTGAGTGCTCCATAAGGTAAGAGGTAGATAGGAGATGGGATGTGGGGGACAAAATGATGTCACCCTCCCTCATACAAAAGACTTAGTTAAAACAAAAGTCCTCTTTAATTCAAACCAAAACCGACGTCCCTTATGGAGGACAAAAAAAGTATGCATTAACTCATAAAGTTATATGGGTGAAGATATAGATATTAACTTTTAAAAATATATATATATATATATATATATATATATATATATATATATATATATTCAATTTTATGCACCCATGAGATTAACATAAGATTTCTTTTATTTCTTTATTCTCTTAGGAAGGAATCTATTCAAGAATATGCTCTGTGGTCTTGGAAGGAATGAAATTTTCTCCTCATGTATTTTCCAGAGAGTTTTTACTCCTGGGAGTGCATATTTTTTTTTGAAGAAAAAATTTAACAAGGCATGGTCATGTTATTTTATGCATTTCATTTATGTTACAAAGGATTTAATCAAATCTATTATTAACATTTTTCCTTTATACAAGCATGCCAATGCAAGGGAGTACATTAGGTATAGTCTCTCAGTCTCTTATTTAAACATGTATGTTTTATATTAATTCTTCAAGGACATGGTATGAGTTCTAAATTCTTATTATTATTATTATTATTGATTTCAAGAATAAAACCTCTCGGTCCAATTGATCATAATTGAAGAACTTAGGAGGTGAATGATACTATACACATAATTGAAAAGGTGGTGGATTATTCTAATTCAAATTTGATTATAACCACCATGAAATTTATCAATAAATGAAATATATTTGATTTCGTAATATAGGGTTTGCTCTTGATTTGATCTCATCATAATACTTGTACATCATATTTGAAACTCACTATATCAATTCAACTCTTCATTATCATAATTAAAACTTGAACATTCATAATTCAAGACATTATCTACCAACAATTTTCTCACAAACATAAGCCAAATTTTTAAATTCACAAGGAATCATTGCAAGGATAATTTCATAAATCTTTTTTTTTCTATTATGCATCCTAGTTCAAGGCTCCATCAGGAAAGAACTAGTAAGAAAACCCGGTGTCGTTGCCATTTACAATAAGATTTAAAATAAAATTTACAATAGGATCTCAATCCCAAATTTCAACAATTAAATCAAATTTTTTCTCATGATCAAAATCAAGGAATTTGTAATGTTTTTTGAATCTCTTTTCAAAAACCATGGAGGAAACCAATAACTGATCGGGTGACAACCAAGCAGAACCAAAAGAAAATCAAATATGCATAATCATATATGGTTTACACAATAGGATTCCCAATGAATCAAGACTAGGGAAAGGTGGATTCTTCCAACAGGAGAAGTCAAGCACAACACCAATTCAGATGCCCAAACGGGGCTAATAACCAAGAACTTCCATTCTTCCATTTAAACATGCCATACTCATACTAGGTTTGTGCTGACGGGTAGGGGCCCATAACACCCTACCCTTTATCCCTCTTCTCATCTTGAGAAGAGACTCTACACTGGTTGGAGTCCAACTAAACAGACCTTTCTCAAAATTGGTCACTTCTGCCCTCTCCAAGGGTGAGTAATACCAAAACACCCATGCAAGGAAAACTCAAAATTGCAAACATAAACAAGAAAGGAAAAACAACAAAAAATAACATGGTTATCAAATCTTCCCAACATACCCACATCCATACAAACAGTGAAACAACAACAAGGTAACATGAACATGAAACAAAACATAAAAACTGAATAGGGGAGATGAGAATTTCCTACCTTCACAAAGAGGTAATGGCAGTGAACAAGTTTGAGTAGAGTATCCCTTTCCTTCCTTCAACCTTCAAGCATTCCTCTCTAAATGTAGAGATTGGGTAACAACCAACTAGTCCAAGGAAGGCCTCTAAATAAGCCTCCAACTCAACCACCCAAAAGGAGCAATAACTATCTCCACCTACTAACAAATCTAGAAACTCCTAACTCAACCTACACCATGGTTAAACTCTAAGTGGAGATGAGGTGAGGTAACTCAAGATAACCATGGTCAATTTTCGCACAAAGGCAAAAAGGGACTTTTTGAGTGACCTCAAAAGTCAAAAAAAAGGGCTTAGGGGTTGGAAAAGACCCCTAACCAATACCCATACCCTTTGGTTAGAATACTAACATGATTAAAAGCCTTAGGAAAGAGGTTTAGAGTCAAATAAAATCTAGGAATAAAATCGGACCATCTAACTATTCTAACACTGCGGATTAAGCATTAATCCGGATTAGGGATGACTAACCTTAATTAAGAACCTAATAGAAAAACTGACACTAACTTAAACCAACTTGGCCCAAAGGTTAAACAATTAACCCTAAATAGCACCCCGAAGCACATAAACATTTTACGAGTGTCAAGCGACACTAAAAGAACATAATTACAAACATTAACATTCACTGAACAAAGAAGATACATACATATATCTCACAATACAATACGTGAATTACAAACAACAAAGTTTCCAAAATTAACACATAGAGATCAGTTCTATTCCTCCGTAGGGTTCCTCGGCTAAATATCTGCACACTCATTGCACACATCAGTAGTCCCATAAAATCACATGTACATAAATGTATACATATTTAGAAATTCTCATAAATTAAAACATTCATCAATAAATATTTCTTCATCCTACATAATTCTTAACCATTTAAAATATCTTAAATCAAAATCTCAATCCTACTTTTACTGATTTCATCAACATACATATACATGAAACACTAAATGACAATCATCAAATATATCTGAAAATAACATCACACAACATAAAATAATAAAATATGTTCTAAGCATCAGATAATGTCTCGACATCTCGAGTCGTGAATAACAAAATAAGAGTGATGTATCACTATGCTACGATGGGTCGGCGCGAGGCCTCACACTTTAATCATGACCATTGATTGAAATTGATCTCAACCATTGATGAATTCCAGGAAAGTCTATTTAAGACACCTTCATCTCCTAATTTTGAAAGGTTGAGTGAGAATTTGCATCGAATTGTTGCTAGAATTCATACTCGCATTCGCTCATATTCACATACGCAAAGATCAAGTTTGACCAAAAGTTGAACAGATTTAACCATAGTTGACTTGAGTTGACTAGTTTCGAAAAGAATTTTGAAATAATTAAACGAAATTATTTAATTAAATGGAATACTTACTTGTAATTAATTAAACAAAGTTATTGAATTAAATGAGAAGCCATTCCTAATTAATTAAATGAAGTTATTTAATTATATAAGAAAAGTGTCTCTAATTAATTAAAGATTATTTAATTAAATAGAAAAAGTAATTATGAGAGCATATCTTATTTTATTAAATTAAATATCTCAACAAAATCTCTCTTCAGTTCAAAAAGGCAAATTTCCAGTTTACTATTGATCAAAAATGAGTTAAATAAGTTAACTCCTTTTTCTACTCAAATTGAATAAGTTAACTCCTTATTTTACTCAAATTAAATCTGTTAACTCTCTTTAATTTGGAAATCTCACTTTATGACTGAACTTCACCTTTAATCCTGACCGTTGATTGAAATCGATCTCAACCATTGATGAATTCCAGGAAAGTCTATCTAAGAGACCCTCATCTCTTCATTTTGAAAAGTTGAATGAGAAATTGCAGCTAATTGTTGCTGGAATTCATACTCACATTTTCTCATATTCACATACAGAAAAATCAAGTTTGACCAAAAGTTGACCAGATTTAACCATGGTTGACTTGAGTTGACTAGTTTCGAAAAGAATTTTGAAATAATTAAACAAAATTATTTAATTAAATGGAGTACTTACTTCTAATTAATTAAACAACATTATTTAATTAAATGAGAAGCCATTCCTAATTAATTAAATGAAGTTATGTAATTAAATAATAACAGTGTCTCTAATTAATTAAAGATTATTTAATTAAATAGAAAAAGTAATTATGAGAGCATATCTCATTTTATTAAATTAAATATCTCAACAAAATCTCTCTTCAGTTGAAAAAGGGAAATTTCCAGTTCACTATTGATAAAAAATGAGTTAAATCAGTTAACTCCATTTTCTACTCAAATTGAATTAGTTAACTCCTTATTTTACTCAAATTAAATCTGTTAACTCCCTTTGATTTCAAAATCTCCCTTTATGATTGAACTTCACCTTTAATCCTGACCGTTGATTGAAATCGATCTCAACCATTGATGAATTTCAGGAAAGTCTATTTAAGAGAACCTCATTTGTTCATTTTGAAAGGTTGAATGAGAATTTACATCGAATTATTGCTGAAATTCATACTCACATTTGCTCATATTCACATACACAAAGATCAAGTTTGACAAAAAGTTGACCAGATTTAACCACGGTTGACTTGAGTTGCCTAGTTTGGAAAAGAATTTTGAAACAATTAAAAAAAATTATTTAATTAAATGGAGTACTTACTTCTAATTAATTAAACAAAGTTATTTAATTAAATGAGAAGCCATTCCTAATTAATTAAATGAATTTATTTAATTAAATAAGAAAAGTGTCTCTAATTAATTAAGGATTATTTAATTAAATAGAAAAACTAATTATGAGAGCATATCTCATTTTATTAAATTAAATATCTCAACAAAATCTCTCTTCAGTTCAAAAAGGGAAATTTCCAGTTCACTATTGATAAAAAATGAGTTAAATCAGTTAACTGCTTTTTCTACTCAAATTGAATCAGTTAACTCCTTATTTTACTCAAATTAAATCTGTTAACTCCCTTTAATTTGAAAATCTCCCTTTATGAATGAACTTCACCTTTAATCCTGACTGTTGATTGAAGTCGATCTCAACCATTGATGAATTCCAGGAAAGTCTATTTAAGAGACCCTCATCTCTTCATTTTGAGAGGTTGAATGAGAATTCGCATTGAATTGTTGCTGAAATTCATACTCACATTTGCTCATATTCACATATGCAAACATCAAGTTTGACCAAAAGTTGACCAGATTTAACCACGATTGACTTGAGTTGACCAGTTTCGAAAAGAATTTTGAAATAATTAAACGAAATTATTTAATTAAATGGAGTACTTACTTCTAATTAATTAAACAAAGTTATTCAATTAAATAAGAAGCCATTCCTAATTAATTAAATGAAGTTATTTAATTAAATAAGAAAAGTGTCTCTAATTAATTAAAGAATATTTAATTAAATAGAAAAAGTAATTATGAGAGCATATATCATTTTATTAAATTAAATATCTCAACAAAATCTCTCTTAAGTTCAAAAAGGGAAATTTCCAGTTCACTATTTATAAAAAATGAGTTAAATTAGTTCACTCCTTTTTTTACTCATATCGAATCAGTTAACTCCTCATTTTACTCAAATTAAATCTGTTAACTCCCTTTAGTTTTGAAATCTTCATTTATGACTGAACTTCACGTTTAATCCTGACCGTTGATTGAAATCGATCTCAATCGTTGATGAATTCAAAGAAAGTCTATTTAAGAGACCCTCATCTCTTCATTTTGAAAGGTTGAATGAGAATTTGAATCGAATTGTTGCTAAAATTCATACTTGTATTTGCTCATTTTCACATACGCAAAGATCAAGTTTGACCAGAAGTTGACCAGATTTAACCACGGTTGACTGGAGTTGACTAGTTTCAAAAAGAATTTTTAAATAATTAAACGAAATTATTTAATTAAATGGAGCATTACTTCTAATTAATTAATCAAAGTTATTTAATTAAATGAGAAGCCATTCCTAATTAATTAAATAAAGTTATTTAATTAAATAATAAAAGTGTCTCTAATTAATTAAAGATTATTTAATTAAATAGAAAAAGTAATTATGTGAGCATATCTCATTTTATTAAATTAAACATTTCAACAAAATCTCTCTTCAGTTCAAAAAGGGAAATTTCCAGTTCACTATTAATCAAAAATAAGTTAAATCAGTTAACTCTCTTTTCTACTCAAATTGAATCAGTTAACTCCTTTTTTCACTCAAATTAAATCTATTAACTCCCTTTAATTTGGAAATCTCCCTTTATGACTGAACTTCACATTTCATCTTGACAGTTGATTGAAATCGATCTCAATCGTTGATGAATTCCAAGAAAGGCTATTTAAGAGACCCTCATCTCTTCATTTTTAAAGGTTGAATTAGAATTTGCATCGAATTGTTGTTGGAATTCATACTCACATTTGCTCATATTCACATACACAAAGATCAAGTTTGACCAAAAGTTGACCAGATTTAACCATAGTTGACTTGAGTTGACTAGTTTCGAAAAGAATTTTGAAATAATTCAATGAAATTATTTAATTAAATGAAGTACTTACTTCTAATAAATTTAAAAAAATTATTTAATTAAATGAGAAGCCATTCCTAATTAATTAAATGAAGTCATTTAATTAAATAAAAAAAGTGTCTCCAATTAATTTAATTAAATAGAAAAAGAAATTATGAGAGCATATCTCATTTTATTAAATTAAATATCTCAACAAAATCTCTATTTAGTTCAAAAAGGGAAATTTCCAGTTCACTATTGATAAAAAATGAGTTAAATGAGTTAACTCCTTTTTCTACTCAAACTGAATTAGTTAACACCTTATTTTACTCAAATTTGGAAATCTCCCTTTATGACTGAACTTCACCTTTAATCCTGACCGTTGATTGAAATCGATCTCAACCATTGATGAATTCCAAGAAAATCTATTTAAGAGACCCTCATCTCTTCATTTTAAAAGTTTGAATGAGAATTTGCCTCGATTTGTTGTTCAAATTCATACTCACATTTGCGCATATTCACATACGCAAAGATCAAGTTTGACCAAAAGTTGACCAGATTTAACCACGATTGACTTGAGTTGACTAGTTTCAATTTTTTTTTGAAATAATTAAACAAAATTATTTAATTAAATGGAGAATTTACTTCTAATTAATTAAACAAAGTTATTGAATTAAATGAGAAGCCATTCCTAATTAATTAAATGAAGTTATTTAATTAAATAAGAAAATTGTCTCTAATTAATTAAAAATTATTTAATTAAATAGAAAAAGTAATTATTAGAGCATATCTCATTTTAGTAAATTAAATATCTCAACAAAATCTCTCTTCAGGTCAAAAAGGAAAAAATTCCAGTTCACTATTGATAAAAAATGAGTTAAATTAGTTCACTCATTTTTTTATTCAAATCGAATCAGTTAACTCCTCATTTTACTCAAATTAAATTTGTTAACTCCCTTTAATTAAGAAATCTCCCTTTATGATTGAACTTCACCTTTAATCCTGACCGTTGATTGAAATCGATCTCAACCGTTGATGAATTCCACAAAAGTATATTTAAAAGACCGTCATCTCTTCATTTTGAAAGGTTGAATGAGAATTTGCATCAAATTGTTGCTGGAATTCATACTCACATTTGCTCATATTCACATACGCAAAGATCAAGTTTGACCAAAAGATGACCAGATTTAACCACGGTTGACTTGAGTTGACTAGTTTCGAAAAGAATTTTGAAATAATTAAACAAAATTATTTAATTAAATGGAGTACTTACTTCTAGTTAATTAAACAAAGTTATTTAATTAAATGAGAAGCCATTCTTAATTAATTAAATGAAGTTATTTAATTAAATAAGAAAATTGTCTCTAATTAATTAAAGATTATTTAATTAAATAGAAAAAGTAATTATGAGTGCATATCTTAATTTATTAAATTAAATATCTCAACAAAATCTCTCTTTAGTTCAAAAAGGGAAATTTCCAGTTCACTATTGATCAAAAATGAGTTAAATCAGTTAACTCTTTTTTCTACTCAAATTGAATTAGTTAACTCCTTATTCTACTCAAATTAAAACTGTTAACTCCCTTTAATTTGGAAATCATCCTCTATGACTGAACTTCACCTTTAATCCTGACCGTTGATTGAAATCGATCTCAACCGTTGATGAATTCCAAGTAAGTCTATTTAAGAGACCTTCATCTCTTCATTTTTAAAGGTTGAATGAGAATTTACACTGAATTGTTGCTGCAATTCATACTCGCATTTGCTCATTTTCACATACGCAAAGATCAAGTTTGACCAAAAGTTGACCAGATTTAACCACGATTGACTTAAGTTGACTAGTTTCGAAAAGAATTTTTAAATAATTAAACGAAATTATTTAATTAAATAGAGTATTACTTCTAATTAATTAACCAAAGTTATTTAATTAAATGAGAAGCCATTCCTAATTAATTAAATGAAGTTATTTAATTAAATAAGAAAAGTTTCTCTAATTAATTAAAAATTATTTAATTAAATAGAAAAAGTAATTATGAGAGCATATCTCATTTTATTAAATTAAATTTTTCAACAAAATCTCTCTTCAGTTCAAAAAGGTAAATTTCCAGTTCACTATTGATCAAAAATGAGTTAAATGAGTTAACTCTTTTTTCTACTCAAATTAAATTAGTTAACTCCTTATTTTACTCAAATTAAATCTGTTAACTCCTTTTAATTTGGAAATCTCCCTTTATGACTTAACTTCACATTTAATCTTGACAGTTGATTGAAATCGATCTCAATCGTTGATGAATTCCAAGAAAGGCTATTTAAGAGACCCTCATCTCTTCATTTTGAAAGGTTGAATGAGAATTTGGATCGAATTGTTGCTGGAATTCATACTCGCATTTGCTCATATTCACATACGCAAAGATCAAGTTTGACTAAAATTTGACCAGATTTAAACATAGTTGACTTGCGTTGACTAGTTTCAAAAAGAATGTTGAAATAATTTAACAAATTTATTTAATTAAATGAAGTACTTACTTCTAATAAATTAAACAAAATTATTTAATTAAATGAGAAGCCATTCCTAATTAATTAAATGAAGTTATTTAATTAAATAAAAAAAGTGTCTCCAATTAATTAAAGATTATTTAATTAAATAGAAAAAGTAATTATGAGAGCATATCTCATTTTATTAAATTAAATATCTCAACAAAATCTCTATTCAGTTCAAAAAGGAAAATATCCAGTTCACTATTGATAAAAAATGAGTTAAATGAGTTAACTCCTTTTTCTACTCAAATTGAATCAGTTAACACCTTATTTTACTCAAATTAAATCTATTAACTCCCTTTAATTTGAAAATCTCCCTTTATGACTAAACTTCACCTTTAATCCGGACCGTTAATTAAAATCGATCTCAACCGTTGATGAATTCAAGGAAAGTCTATTTAAGAGACCCTCATCTCTTCATTTTGAAAGGTTGAATGAGAATTTGCATCGAATTGTTGCTGGAATTTATACTCACATTTGCTTGAATATTCGCATATGCAAAGATCAAGTTTGACCAAAAGCTGATCAGATTTAACCACGGTTGACTTGAGTTGACTAGTTTCGAAAAGAATTTTGAAATAATTAAACGAAATTATTTAATTGAATGGAGTACTTACTCCTAATTAATTAAACAAAGTTATTTAATTAAATGATATGCCATTCCCGATTAATTAAATGAAGTTATTTAATTAAATAATTAACTGAAGAGAGATTTTGTTGAGATATTTAATTTAATAAAATGAGATATGCTCTCATAATTACTTTTCCTATTTAATTAATAATTTTTAATTAATTAAAAACACTTTTCTTATTTAATTAAATAACTTAATTTAATTAATTAGGAATGGCTTCTCATTTAATTAAATAACTTTGTTTAATTAATTAGAAGTAAGTACTCCATTTAATTAAATAATTTCATTTAATTATTTCAAAATTCTTTTCGAAACTAGTCAACTCAAGTCAACTGTGGTTAAATCTTGTGAACTTTTGGTCAAACTTGATCTTTGTGTATGTGAATATGAGCAAATGTGAGTATGAATTTCAGCAAAAATTCGATGCAAATTTTCATTCAAGCTTTCAAAATGAAGAGACAAGGGTCTCTTAAATAGACTTTCCTAGAATTCATCAACGGTTGAGATCAATTTCAATCAACGGTCAGGATTAAAGGTGAAGTTTAGTCATAAAGGGAGATTTCCAAATTAAAGGGAGTTAATAGATTTAATTTGAGTAAAATAAGGAGTTAACTGATTCGATTTGAGTAGAAAAAAGATTTAACTCATTTAACTCATTTTTGATCAATAGTGAACAGGAAATTTCCCTTTTTGAATTGAAGAGAGATTTTGTGAAGATATTTAATTTAATAAAATGAGATATGTTGTCAAGTTACTTTTTCTATTTAATTAAATAATCTTTAATTAATTAGAGACACTTTTGTTATTTAATTAAATAGATTCATTTAATTAATTAGGAATGGCTTCTTATTTAATTAAATAACTTTGTTTAATTAATTAGAAGTAAGTACTCCATTTGATTAAACAATTTTGTTTAATTATTTAAATTTTTTTTCAAAACTAGTCAACTCAAGTCAACTTTGGTTAAATTTGGTCAACTTTTGGTCAAACTTTATCTTTGCGTATGTGAATATGAGAAAATGTGAGTATGAATTCCAGCAATAATTCGATGCAAATTCTCCTTCAACCTTTCAAAAGGAAGAGATGAGGGTCTCTTAAATAGACTTTCTTGAAATTCATCAATAGTTGAGTTCGATTTCAATCAACGGTCAGGATTAAAGGTGAAGTTCAATCATAAAGGGAGATTTCCAAATTAAAGGGAGTTAACAGATTTAATTTGAGTAAAATAAGGAGTTAACTGATTCAATTTGAGTAGAAAAATGAGTTAATTGATTTAACTCATTTTTGATCAATAGTGAACTGGAAATTTCTTTTTTTGAACTGAAGAGAGATTTTGTTGAGATATTTAATTTAATAAAATGAGATATGCTCTCATAATTACTTTTTCTATTTAATTAAATAATCTTTAACTAATTAGAGACTCTTTTCTTATTTAATTAAATAACATCATTTAATGAATTAGGAATGGCTTCTCATTTAATTAAATAGCTTTGTTTAATTAATTAGAAGTAAGTACTCCGTTTAATTAAATAATTTTGTTTAATTAATTCAAAAAAAATTTTGAAACTAGTCAACTCAAGTCAACCGTGGTTAAATCTGGTCAACTTTTTGTCAAACTTGATCTTTGCGTATGTGAATATGAGCAAATGTGAGTATGAATTCCAGCAACAATTCGATGCAAATTCTCATTGAACCTTTAAAAATGAAGAGATGAGGGTCTCTTAAATAGACTTTCCTTGAATTCATCAACGGTTGAGATCGATTTCAATCAACGATCAAGATTAAAGGTGAAGTTCAGTCATAAAAGGAGATTTCCAAATTAAAGGTAGTTAACAGATTTAATTAGAGTGAAATAAGGAGTTAACTGATTCAATTTGAGTAGAAAAAGGAGTTAATTGATTTTAACTCATTTTTTATTAATAGTGAAATGGAAATTTCCCTTTTTGAACTGAAGAGAGATTTTGTTGAGATATTTAATTTAATAAAATGACATATGCTCTCATAATTACTTTTTCTATTTAATTAAATAATCTTTAATTAATTACAGACACTTTTCTTATTTCATCAAATAACTTCATTTAATTAATTTGGAATGGCTTCTCATTTAATTAAATAACTTTGTTTAATTAATTAGAAGTAAGTACTCCATTTAATTAAATAATTTTCTTTAATTATTTAAAAATTCTTTTCGAAGCTAGTCAACTCAAGTCAACTGTGGTTAAATCTGATCAACTTTCGGTCAAACTTTATCTTTGCGTATGTGAATATGAGTAAATGTGAGTATGAATTCCAACAACAATTCGATGCAAATTCTCATTCAAGCTTTCAAAATGAAGAGACAAGGGTCTCTTAAATAGACTTTTCTAGAATTCATCAACGGTTGAGATCAATTTCAATCAACGGTCAGGATTAAAGGTGAAGTTCAGTCATAAATGGAGATTTCCAAATTAAAGGGAGTTAATAGATTTAATTTAAGTAAAATAAGGAGTTAACCGATTCAATTTGAGTAGAAAAAAGAGTTAACTCATTTAACTCATTTTTGATCAATAGTGAACAGGAAATTTCCCTTTTTGAACTGAAGAGAGATTTTGTTGAGATATTTAATTTAATAAAATGAGATATGCGCTCATAGTTACTTTTTCTATTTAATTAAATAATCTTTAATTAATTAGAGACACTTTTGTTATTAAATTAAATAGATTCATTTAATTAATTAGGAATGGCTTCTCATTTAATTAAATAACTTTGTTTAATTAATTAGAAATAAGTACTCCATTTGATTAAATAATTTTGTTTAATTATATCAAAATTCTTTTCGAAACTAGTCAACTGAAGACAACTGTGGTTAAATCTGCTCAACTTTGGGTCAAACTTGATCTTTGCGTATGTGAATATGAGCAAATGTGAGTATGAATTCCAACAACAATTCGATGCAAATTCTCATTCAACCTTTCAAAATGAAGAGATGAGGGTCTCTTAAATAGACTTTACTGGAATTCATCAATGGTTGAGATCGATTTCAATCAACGGTTTTAAAAAAAAAACATTTCTACACAGGATTTTAATCATGAACGTAATTGAATTTCAACAATCAGTATACATTTCCATCATGGCCCTTAACAAGGGTTCCGTATGAATTTTTGCAACACATTTCTAAGAACCGTGGAGAGAACATGATCTGATTAGGTGACAACAAGCATGACCAAGAAACAAATCAAACATGCATATTCATACAAGGTTTTCACAATAGGAATCAGAATGAATCAACACTAGGGAAAGGTGGATTCTTCCAACCAGGAGAAGTCAAGCACAACACCAAACAGATGCCCAATCGGGGCTATAAACCAAGAATTTCCGTTCTTCCATTTCAACATACCATAATCATACAAGATTTGTGCTAACAAGTAGGGGCCCATAACACCATACCCTTTCTCTCTCTTCTCATCCTGGGAAGAGACTCTACACTGGTTGGAGTTCGACTAAGTAGACCTTTCCCAAAATTGGTCACTTCTACCCTCTCCAAGGGTGAGTAATACCAAAACTCCCATGCAAGAAAAACTCAAAATTGTAAACATAAACATGAAAGAAAATCATCCAAAAATAACATGGTTTTCAAAGCTTCCCAACATACCCACAAAAATACAAACATTGAAACAACAACAAGGTAGCATAAGCATGAAAAAAACATGGAAACAGAACAAGGGAGATGAGAATTTCCTACCTTCACAAGAGGTAATGTCAATGAACAAGTTTGAGTAGAGCTTTCCCCTTCCTTCCTCCAATCTTCCAAGACTCCTCTCTAAATGTAGAGATTGGGTAACCCCCTCAACTAGTCCAAGAAAGGCCTCTAAATCATCCTCATACTCAACCACCAAAAGGATCAATAACTTCTCCCACCCACTTACAATTCTAGAAACTCCTAACTCAACCCACACCATGGTTAAACACTAAGTGGAGGTGGGGAAATGAAACTCATGGTAGCCATAGTCAATTTTTGCACAAAACCAAAAAGAGACTTTTTGAGTGGCCTCAAAAGTCAAAAAAAGGGGCTTAGGGGTTGGAAAAGACCCCTAACCCATACCCATACCCTTTGGGTATAAATATTTCATGTTTTAAAGCCTTAGGAATAGGTTTAGAGCCAAACAAAAGCTAGGAATAATTAGAATCAACTAACAACTCTAACAATGCAGATTAGGCACTAATCTGGATTAAGGGTGACTAAACTCGATTAAGAACCCAAGTAGAAAACTGACACTAACTTAAATTGACTTAGGTCCATGGGTTACACAGCTAACCCTAACTAGCACACTGAAGAACATAAACAAATCACGAGTGTCAAGTGACACCATAGAACACAGTTACGAGCATAAACATTTACTGATCACATAAGGATACATACATACATCTCAAATTAAAATACTTGAATTACGAACAAATGGGTTTCCAAAATTAACACATAGAGATCAGTTCTGTTCCTCCATCGGTTTCCTCAGCTAAAATATCTGCACACTCATTGCACACATTAGTAATCCCCAAAATCATAAAGATTCCAAAATCAATGTGTTAATCCTACATTTTACTTAATTCATCAACATACATATACCTAAAATCTTAAATGATAAACATTAAATATCTAAAAATAACATCACACAACATGAAATAATATGATATGTTCAAGCATCAGATAATGTCTTGACATCTCGAGTCGTGAGTATCAAAATACTAGAAATGTATCACTATGCTACGATGGATCGAGGTGAACTCAGAACATAATGCTTCAATTACTTAACTATTTAATTCATTTCTACTCACATCGAATCATCATAAATTACATCATCAATATGACATATAACTTATTCATTAATTCAGATTAAATGCAAGAATAATCATTTTTAGACATGCATATACCTAAACATCATAACATCACCAAGTGAATATTGAACTATCTAAATGCATAGAATCCTAATTATTGAGGAAACAAAATCAATAACATCTTCATTAAGTGAAACACCTTGTATTATTGTTATTGCAAATTAATGTTTTAAACAGTCAAGACAACATAGTCGTTCTCTAATCTTTAAGTATTAA
Organism: Cupressus sempervirens; assembly: GCA_028749045.1. Taxonomy (NCBI): domain Eukaryota; kingdom Viridiplantae; phylum Streptophyta; class Pinopsida; order Cupressales; family Cupressaceae; genus Cupressus; species Cupressus sempervirens. The sequence goes on from CM053793.1 coordinate 384,748,694, forward strand.
AGCATGGATGTATCTGTTGTTCTCAATTTTCATTAGGACATCTAAAAACCTACAATATTACTCCATATCCATTCAAATCTCCTACAACATATTTGACAGAGAAATTCATATTTAATAGGTACATGCGAGGAGGGACCTTACATCCTCCCCCACTAGCCTTTGAATTCCTCTCAGAAGTCACACAACTAAAATGTTCATTCTATGCTAGCCCTTATCTAGACGTATTCCAAGATATCTAAACCGTTCACATAATCTAACAGCTATCGTATTTCAACGCAACATTGTCTACTATAAAACTTGCTACTTAAGTCCAATTATTTATTCGACACTTAAAGTTACTCCAATGATTTAACTCAATTTTATAATTCTTTTCTAAACAAAAACATTTTTAATAAAATGACACTAAGTTCCAACATAGGAACAATATGGTTATTAACATTAAAATAAACTAATAAACTAATCTCTACTATTAACTTTAATTAATTCTAAAATTCAAATTAATAAACACTAATTACTAACATAATGGTTCTAGATTACTTCTTTAACGAATTGAATAAATTAACTATCTTAACTTAACCAACATATTTAAACTAGTAACAAAACTAACTAAATTAAAAGAAAACTTTATTCCATAAATAAATCTTACTAATTTAGAAATACTTTAATAATAAATTTTTAAAAAAACAACACTAAACAAAATCGAATTAAATACTTACAATTTTAAACTATCTAAAACATACTAAAATTACTAACATTAAATAAAATCTAATAGTATTTATTCTAACACAAAACCCCTAGCAATCCCTACCTTAACTTAAAAAGAACTTAACATTTAACGAAAAAAAATATAAAAATCTTAATCTCAAATTTTAACATAATCTCAATAAATTAACTAACCAACTAATTTTAATATCTAACTTTAACATTTTGGAATGAAGACAAAATATTATTAACGACTAAAATATTAATATAAAATAGAACTAACTAACAAAATACTAAAATTAATTACTAATCCACAATAACAACTAAATATACTTTACCTCCAAACTAAACTAAATTAACAACATTTAAAAAAATATATACTAATTACTATTATCATAAAACAACTAAAATCTAAAACTACAATTAAACTTACTAAACTAACAAAAATAATAATAATAAAACATCAACATAACTCCTAACTACTTCCTAACTACTCCCTACATCCTTATAATTCCTCTCAATTTAAACTTTACCATTAATTTAAATAATTCCCTTGATTATATCCTTTTAATAAAAATAAAGCATTCCTAAACATGATTCAATCCCTACTCAAATAAATCCAAAAATAACAAAACATCTCATTATGCAATTCCTTATAATTGAATTATATTCTAATAAGTAAATAGAATAACACTTTATTTCTTTAACATAACAACTTATCTCACTTGTGGTTTGAATATTAAAGATTTCATTCTTCTCATTTTAATAATTCTTATATAATCATTAACTCTATCCTAATGCTACTTCCTAGGTCAGAGCTTGGAAACTTCACAACTCACCTAAGACTTCAAAATTTCATGCTTTTCTTGCTGCACGTGCAAGGCTCCTTTTCTTAGGCATGAGTGGGGAGGAAAAGACTTAATTTTTATCAAACCCCATGCCTAGGGCTACACGCCTATGGGGAAGAAGGAGAATGTTTATGTTTATAATTTATTATGGAGGTAAGTTGCAGTTCTTTCTTTTTAAACATTTAAACCTGCATCTACCCTCCTCCATGGTCAACTTAGCCTTTGTTTGCTGCTCACATGGTTGATGGTATGAGACAAGTGGAAGGCTTGACAAGACAAGCCATCGACCCCATTAAATGCATTTTTCCAGAGTGAAGCGACCTGAATATGAAGGTGTCTTCAATAAAGCTTATGAATGATTACGTTTTGTTGACTTCGTGTAGTTTTAAATATTTACCCCTCCACCATATTTAATAGGTCTTTGCAAGATGTAGGCGCCTAGAATATGGAGTCTTTACCATGTTTTGAGGAAAATTGCATTGTATGTTTATTTTTTTGTTTGCAATTTAATATTTACACATCTTTCCCGAATCGACCTAGGGAAGTGGGCAGGGATGTGACCCCCCCAGTTTAAATTTATAACCTATCATTCCATACATGCCCAAGTCACCCACATGGAAAAGACATAGTATATTTATATTACTTTTTCTCTTTTCATGTCACGACTAATGTTTATTTTCCATAATTGTTGATATATTATTTTGCCATATTGTTCTATTTAATTTTTATTTAATGTCTGTAATGTTGAGAATTTTGGTGGTTTGGTTTACATACATTTTGTAGAGAATTTCCATAATCAATTTTAAATGCATATAATTTCTTCCATATAATTTCCATAATCAATTTTAAATGCATACGAGATGGTCTATTATACCATTGTGGGTTTCAATTTCCTTTTCTAATGTGCAACTATGATTTTTTACAACTATCAATTCTCTAACATGCATATACCTTAATTATTCAAGATAATGGAAATAACATTATCATTCGAATACTATTACCTAATCTAACACTTTCTGGTTAATTCTATTCTTCCATGATAATTAGAATTACTCTGGCAATCTAAATATAAAGGAAGAAGCACATTAACTTAAAGCACCAAGCCAACTTAGCTTCACACTTGCAATATATGTCTCCCATCGATGATTCTTCCTTTACATAAAAGGGTGGTGAGAACCCTTAAGTATGCTAATACAATGAAATACTACTCACTAACTCAGATGTTCCTCCCAATCTTCTCGGAATAGAGAAGAAATCTTGTTCAAAGTGTAAGTTTGAATATTGAATTTTTTTTTTTTTAACAAGAACTTATAGAGAAGTCTATATATTTTTATCATTTCATCAAAGTTACACTAATCAAATATGAAAATGTGAGAAGAGGTTTAATTCATGTAGTTTTAAACGTCCACACTTTACATGGGTCCATTATTGCCTCAGTGTCATGAAATCGGGCGCTCTGATACCAAAATGTCATGCCCAATCGCACCAACAAGTTATGTTTTAAAATTTAAAAGTGATGATATGATTAAATGTAATAAACAAGTATTCATATAAATTCACTAAACTTCCTCAAGCACATGTATAATTATAAAATTTAAACACAACTAAAATGCAAATTTTCTTAACATATTTTAAACTTAAAAATTTGATAGCTAAGTATATATATCAACATGTTATCTGTTTAATCTAATTTAAATGAATGTGATTACCAATCATAAAAATGTGTAGTAAGGTAACACCATCACATCTGATTTCTAAATTACAAAAGCAAAACTAGAAATAAAGCTATAAGACTCAATGCAAGCATATTTACTCAATCTCATTTTTCTATAAAACTACCTGGTTCAAAGGCTCTTCTAGGAAAGAACCAGTAAGAAAACCTGGCTTCGTTGCCACTTCAACAAAGGTTTTAAAAAAAAATACATTTCTACACAAGATTTTAATCCTAAATGTAATTGAATTTTAACAATCAATATACATTTCCAACATGGCCCTTAATAAAGGTTCCATATCAATTTCTGCAACACATTTCTACGAACCGTGGAGAGAACAAGATCTAATCAGGTGACAACAAGCATGAACAAGAAACAAATCAAACATGCATATTCATACAAGGTTTTCACAATAGGTTTCACAATGAATCAACACTAGGGAAAGGTGGATTCTTCCAACCAGGAGAAGTCAAGCAAAACACCAAACAGATGCCCAATCGGGGCTATAAACCAAGAACTTCCGTTCTTCCATTTCAACATACCATAATCATACAAAGTTTGTGCTAACAGGTATGGGCTCATAACACCCTACCCTTTCTCCCTCTTCTCATCTTGCAAAGAGACTCTACACTGGTTGGAGTCCAACTAAACAAACCTTTCCCAAAATTGGTCACTTCTGCCCTCTCCAAGGGTGAGTAATACCAAAACTCCTATGCAAGAAAAATTAAAAATTGCAAACATAAACATGAAAGGAAATCATCCAAAAATAATATGGTTTTCAAAGCTTCCCAACATACCCACAAACATACAAACATTGAAACAACAACAAGGTAGCATAAGCATGAAACAAATATGGAAACAGAGCAAGGGAGATGAGAATTTCTTACCTTCACAAGAGGTAATGGTAATAACAAGTCTGAGTAGAGCTTTCCCCTTCCTTCCTCCAATCTTCCAAGACTCCTCTCTAAATGTAGAGATTGAGTAACCCCCTCAACTAGTCCAAGAAGGGCCTCTAAATTATCCTCAAACTCAACCACCAAAAGGATCAATAACTTCTACCACCCACTTACAATTCTAGAAACTCCTAACTCAACCCACACTATGGTTAAACACTAAGTGGAGGTGGGGAAATGAAACTCATGGTAGCCATAGTCAATTTTTGCACAAAACCAAAAAGAGACTTTTTGAGTGGCCTCAAAAGTCAAAAAAAGGGGCTTAGGGGTTGGAAAAGACCCCTAACCCATACCCATACCCCTTGGGTATAAATATTTCATTTTTTAGAGCCTTAGGAATAGGTTTAGAGCCAAACAAAAGGTAGGAATAATTAGGACCAACTAACAATTCTAACAATGCAGATTAGGCACTAATCCGGATTAAGGGTGACTAAACTCGATTAAGAACCCAAGTAGCAAATTGAAACTAACTTAAACTGACTTAGGTCCATGGGTTACACAGCTAACTCTAACTAGCACACTGAAGAACATAAATAAATCACGATTGTCAAGCGACACCATAGAACACAGTTACAAGCATAAACATTTACTGATCACATAAAGATACATACATACATCTCAAATTAAAATACTTGAATTACGAACAACAAGGTTTCCAAAATTAACACATAGAGATCAGTTTTATTCTTCCATCGATTTCCTCAGCTAAAATATCAGTACACTCATTGCACACATCAGTAGTCTCGAAAATCACATGTACATATGTGTGTGTGTACATGTATATATGTACATGTACTATGCTACGATGGATCGGGGCAAACTCAGAACATAATGCTTCAATTACTTAACTATTTAATTCATTTCTACTCACATCGAATCATCATAAATTACATCATCAATATGACATATAACTTATTCATTAATTCAGATTAAATGTGAGAATAATCATTTTTAGGCATGCATATACCTAAACATCATAACATCACCAATAGTGAATATTGAACTATCCAAATGCATAGAATCCTCATTATTGAGGTAACAAAATCAATAACATCTTTATTAAGTCAAACACCTTGTATTATTGTTACTGCAAATTAATGTTTTAAACAGTCAAGAAAACATAGTCCTCTAATCTTTAAGTATTAAAGCATGGATGTATCTGTTGTTCTCAATTTTCATTAGGACATCTAAAAACCTACAATATTACTCCATATCCATTCAAATCTCCTACAACAGATTTGACAGAAAAATTTATATTTAATAGGTACATGTGAGGAGGGACCTTACATAATTTTTTATCAACAGTGAACTGAAACTTTCCCTTTTTGAACTGAAGAGAGATTTTGTTGAGATATTTAATTTAATAAAATGAGATATGCTCTCATAATTACTTTTTCTATTTAATTAAATAATCTTTAATTAATTAGACACTTTTCTTATTTAATTAAATAACTTCATTTAATGAATTAGGAATGACTTCTCATTTAATTAAATAACTTTGTTCAATTAATTAAAAGTAAGTATTCCATTTAATTAAATAATTTTGTTTAATTATTTCAAAATTCTTTTCGAAACTAGTCAACTCAAGTCAACCATGGTTAAATTTGCTCAACTTTTGGTCAAACTTGATCTTTGCGTATGTGAATATGAGCAAATGTGAGTATGAATTCCAGCAACAATTCGATGCAAATTCTCATTCAACCTTTCAAAATGAAGAGATGAGGGTCTCTTAAATAGACTTTCCTGGAATTCATCAACGGTTGAGATCGATTTCAATCAATGGTCAACATTAAAGGTCAAGTTAAGTCATAAAGGGAGATTTCCAAATTAAAGGGAGTTAACAGATTTAATTTGAGTAAAATAAGGAGTTAATAGATTCAATTTGAGTATAAAAAGGAGGTAACTGATTTTACTCATTTTTTATCAATAGTGAACTGGAAATTTCCCTTTTTGAACTAAAGATAGATTTTGTTGAGATATTTAATTTAATAAAATGAGATATGCTCTCATAATTACTTTTTCTATTTAATTAAATAATCTTTAATTAATTAGAGACACTTTTCTTATTTAATTAAATAACTTCATTTAATTAATTAGGAATGGCTTCTCATTTAGTTAAATAACTTTGTTTAATTAATTTGAAGTAAGTACCATTTAATTAATTAATTTTATTTAATTATTTCAAAATTCTTTTCAAAACTAGTCTAATCAAGTCAATCATGCTCAAATTTGGTCAACTTTTGGTCAAACTTGATATTTGCGTATGTGAATATGAGAAAATGTGAGTACAAATTCCAGCAACAATTCGATGCAAATTCTCATTCAAACTTTCAAAATGAAGAGATGACGGTCTCTGAAATAGACTTTCCTGGAATTCATTAACGGTTCAGATCGATTTCAATAAATGGTCAGGATTAAAGGTGAAGTTCAGGCATAAAGGGAGATTTCCAAATTAAAGGGGGTTAACAGATTTAATTTGAGTAAAATAAGGAGTTAACTAATTCAATTTGAGTAGAAAAAGGAGTCAACTGATTTAACTTATTTTTTATCAACAGTGAACTGAAAATTTCCCTTTTTGAACTGAAGAGAGATTTTGTTGAGATATTTAATTTAATAAAATGAGATATGCTCTCATAATTAATTTTTCTATTTAATTAAATAATCTTTAATTAATTAAAAACACTTTTCTTATTTAATTAAATAACTTCATTTAATTAATTAGGAATGGCTTCTCATTTAATTAAATAACTTTTTTTAATTAATCAGAAGTAAGTACTCCATTTAATTAAATAATTTCGTTTAATTATTTCAAAATTCTTTTCAAAACTAGTCAACTCAAGTCAACTGTGGTTAAATCTGGTCAACTTTTGGTCAAACTTGATCTTTGCGTATGTGAATATGAGAAAATGTAAGTATGAATTCTAGAAACAATTCGATGCAAATTCTCATTCAACCTTGAAAAATTAAGGGATGAGGGTCTCTTAAATAGACTTTCTTGGAATTCATCAATGGTTGAGATCGATTTCAAACAACGGTTAGGATTAAAGGTGATGTTCAGTCATAAAGGGAGATTTTCAAATTAAAGGGAGTTAACATATTAAATTTGAGTAAAATAACGAGTTAACTGATTCAATTTGAGTAGAAAAAGAAGTCAACTGATTTAACTCATTTTTAATCAATAGTGAACTAGAAATTTCACTTTTTGAACTGAAGAGAGATTTTGTTGAGATATTTAATTTAATAAAATGAGATATGCTGTCATAATTACTTTTTCTATTTAATTAAATAATCTTTAATTAATTAGAGACACTTTTCTTATTTAAATAAATAACTTCATTTAATTAATTAGAAATGGCTTCTCATTTAATTAAATAACCTTGTTTAATTAATTAGAAGTAAGTACTCCATTTAATTAAATAATTTTGTTTAATTATTTCAAAATTCTTTTCAAAAGTAGTCAACTCAAGTCAACCGTGGTTAAATCTAGTCAACTTATGGTGAAACTTGATCTTTGCATATGTGAATATGAGCAAATGTGAGTATGAATTCTAGCAACAATTCGATGCAAATTCTCATTCAACCTTTAAAAATGAAGAGATGAGGGTCTCTTAAATAGACTTTCCTGGAATTCATCAACGATCGAGATCGATTTCAATCAACGGTCAGGATTAAAGGTAAAGTTCAATCATAAAGGGAGATTTTCAAATCAAATGGAGTTAACAGATTTAATTTGAGTAAAATAAAGAGTTAACTAATTCAATTTGAGTATAAAAAGGAGTCAACTAATTTAACTCATTTTTTATCAATAGTGAATTGGATATTTCCCTTTTTGAACTGAAGAGAGATTTTGTTGAGATATTTAATTTAATAAAATGAGATATGCTCTCATAATTACTTTTTCTATTTAATTAAATAATCTTTAATTAATTAGAGTCACTTTTCTTATTTAATTAAATAACTTCATTTTATTAATAATGAATGGCTTCTCATTTAATTAAATAACTTTGTTTAATTAATTAGAAGTAAGTACATCATTTAATTAAATAATTTCATTTAATTATTTAGAAATTCTTTTCGAAACTAGTCAACTCACTTCAACCGTGGTTAAATCTAGTCAACTTTTGGTCAAACTTGATCTTTGCGTATGTGAATATGAGCAAATGTGAGTATGAATTCCAGCAACAATTTGATGCAAATTCTCATTCAACCTTTCAAAATGAAGAGATGAGGGCTTGTTAAATAGACTTTCCTGTAATTCATCAACGGTTGAGATCGATTTCAATCAATGGTCAGGATTAAAGGTGAAGTTTCGTCATAAAAGAAGATTTCCAAATTAAAGGGAGTTAATAGATTTAATTTGAGTAAAATAAGGAGTTAACTGATTCAATTTGAGTAGAAAAAGGAGTCAACTGATTTAACTCATTTTTGATCAATAGTGATCTGAAAATTTCCCTTTTTGAATCGAAGAGAGATTTTGTTGAGATATTTAATTTAATAAAATGACATATGCTCTCATAATTACTTTTTCTATTTAATTAAATAATCTTTAATTAATTATAGGTACTTTTCTTATTTAATTAAATAAATTCATTTAATTAATTACGAATGGCTTCTCATTTAATTAAATAACTTTATTTAATTAATTAGAAGTAACTACTCCATTTAATTAAATAATTTCATTTAATTATTTCAAAATTCTTTTCGAAACTACTCAACTCAAGACAACCATCGTTAAATATGGTCAACCTTTGGTCAAACTTGATCTTTGCGTATGGAAATATGACCAAATGTGAGTATGAATTCTAGCAACAATTCAATTCAAATTCTCATTCAACCTTTCGAAATGAAGAGATGAGGGTCTCTTAAATAAACTTTCTTAGAATTCATCAACGGTTGAGATCAATTTCAATCAACGGTTAGGATTAAAGTTGAAGTTCAGTCATAAAGCAAGATTTTCAAATTAAAGGGAGTTAACAGATTTAATTTGAGTAAAATAAGGAGTTAACTGATTCAATTTGAGTAGAAAAAGGAGTCAACTGATTTAACTCATTTTTTATCAATAGTGAATTGGAAATTTTACTTTTTGAACTGAAGAGAGATTTTGTTGAGATATTTAATGTAATAAAATGAGATATGGTCTCATAATTACTTTTTTTATTTAATTAAATAATCTTTAATTAATTAGAGACACTTTTATTATTTAATTAATTAGGAATGGCTTCTCATTTAATTAAATAATTTTTTTAAATTAATTAGAAGTAAGTACTTCATTTAATTAAATAATTTCGTTTAACTATTTCAAAATTCTTTTCGAAACTACTCAAATCAAGTCAACCGTGGTTAAATCTAGTCAACGTTTGGTCAAACCTGATCTTTGCATATGTGAATATGAGCAAATGTGAGTATGAATTCCAGCAACAATTCGATACAAATTCTCATTCAACCTTTCAAAATAAAGAGATGATGGTCTCTTAAATAGACTTTTCTAGAATTCATCAACAGTTGAGATCGATTTCAATCAACAGTCAGGATTAAAGGTGAAGTTCAGTGATAAAGGGAGAATTCAAAACTTAAGGGTGTTAACAGATTTAATTTGAGTAAAATAAGGAGTTAACTGATTCAATTTGAGTAGAAAAAGGAGTCAACTGATTTAACTCATTTTTGATCAATCGTGAACTGGAAATTTCCCTTTTTGAACTGAAGAGAGATTTTGTTGAGATATTTAATTTAACAAAATGAGATATGCTCTCATAATTACTTTTTCTGTTTAATTAAATAATCTTTAATTAATTAGAGACACTTTTCTTATTTAATTAAATAACTTCATTTAATTAATTAGGAATGGCTTCTCATTTAATTAAATAACTTTGTTTAAATAATTAGAAGTAAGTACTCCCTTTAATTAAATAATTTTCTTTAATTATTTAAAAATTCTTTTTGAAACTAGACAACTCAAGTCGTCGGTGTTTAAATCTGGTCAACTTTTGGTCAAACTTGATCTTTGCGTATGTGAATATGAGCAAATGTGAGTATGAATTCCAGCAACAATTCGAAGCAAATTCTCATTCAACCTTTAAAAATGAAGAGATGAGGGTCTCTTAAATAGACTTTCCTAGAATTTATCAACGGTTGAGATCGATTTCAATCAACGTTCAGGATTAAAGGTGAAGTTCAGTCATAAAGGAAGATTTCCAAATTGAAGAGAGTTAACAGATTTAATTTGAGTAAAAAAAGGTGTTAACTGATTCAATTTGAGTAGAAAAAGGAGTTAACTGATTTAATTCATTTTTGATCAATAGTGAACTGGAAATTTGGCTTTTGGAAGTGAAGAGAGATTTTGTTGAGATATTTAATTAAATTAAATGAGATACGCTCTCATAATTACTTTTTCTATTTAATTAAATAATCTTTAATTAAATAGAGGCACTTTTCTTATTTAATTAAATAACTTCATTTAATTAATTAGGAATGGCTTCTCATTTAATTAAATAACTTTTTTTAACTAATTAGAATTAAGTACTCCATTTAATTAAATAATTTTTATTTTAATTATTTCAAAATTATTTTCAAAACTAGACAACTCGAGTCATCCATGGTTAAATTTGGTCAACTTTTGGTCAAACTTGATCTTCGCGTATGTGAATATGAGCAAATGTGAGTATCAATTCCACCAATAATTCGATGCAAATTCTCATTCAACCTTTCAAAATGAAGAGATGAGGGTCTCTTAAATAGACTTTCCTAGAATTCATCAACGGTTATGATTGATTTTAATCAACGGTTAGGATTAAAGATGAAGTTCAGTGATAAAGGGAGATTTCCAAATTAAAGGGTGTTAACAGATTTAATTTGAGTAAAATAAGGAGTTAACTGATTCAATTTGAGTAGAAAAAGGAGTCAACTGATTTAACTCATTTTTCATCAATAGTGAACTAGAAATTTCCCTTTTTGAACTGAAGAGAGATTTTGTTGAGATATTTAATTTAATAAAATGAGATATTCTTTCATAATTACATTTTGTAATTAATTAAATAATCTTTAATTAATTAGAGACACTTTTCTTATTTAATTAAATAACTTCATTTAATTAATTAGGAATGGCTTCTCATTTAATTAAATAACTTTGTTTAACTAATTAGAAGTAAGTACTCCAATTAATTAAACAATTTTATTTAATTATTTCAAAATTCTTTTCGAAACTAGTCAACTCAAGTCAACCGTGGTTAAATCTTGTAAACTTTTGGTCAAACTTGATCTTTGCGTATGTGAATATGAGCAAATGTGAGTATGAATTCCAGCAACAATTCGATGCAAATTCTCATTCAACCTTTCAAAATGAAGAGATGAGGGTTTCTTAAATAGACTTTCATGGAATTCATCAATGATTGAGATCGATTTAAATCAATGGTCAAGATTAAAGGTGAAGTTCAGTCATAAAGTGAGATCTCCAAATTAAAGGGAGTTAACAGATTTAATTTGAGTAAAATAAGGAGTTAACTGATTCAATTTTAGTAGAAAAAGGAGTGAACTGATTTAACTCATTTTTGATCAATAGTGAACTGACAATTTCCCTTTTTGAACTGAAGAGAGATTTTGTTGAGATATTTAATTTAATAAAATGAGATATGCTCTCATAATTACTTTTTCTATTTAATTAAATAATCGTTAATTAATTAGAAGCACTTTTCTCATTTGATTAAATAATAATCATTTAATTAATTAGGAATGGCTTCTCATTTAATTAAATAACTTTGTTTAATTAATAAAAGTAAGTACTCCATTTAATTAAATAATTTTATTTATTTATTTCAAAATTCTTTTCAAAACTAGTCAACTCAAGTCAACCATGGTTAAATCTAGTCAACTTTTTGTCAAACTTGATCTTTGCGTATGTGAATATGAGTAAATGTGAGTATGAATTCCAGCAACAATTCTATGCAAATTCTCATTCAACCTTTCAAAACGAAGAGATGAGGGTCTCTTAAATAGACTTTCTTGAAATTCATCAACGGTTGAGATCGATTTCAATCAACGGTCAGGATTAAAGGTGAAGTTTAGTCATAAAGGGAGATTTCCAAATTAAAGAGAGTTAACAAATTTAATTTGAGTAAAATAAGAAGTTAACTGATTCAATTTGAGTAGAAAAGGAGTTAACTGATTTAACTCGTTTTTGATCAATAGTGAACTAGAAATTTCCCTTTTTGAACTGAAGAGAGATTTTGTTGAGATATTTAATTTAATAAAATAAGATATGCTCTCATAATTATTTTTTCTATTTAATTAAATAATCTTTAATTAATTAGAGACACTTTTCTTATTTAATTAAATAAATTCATTTAATTAATTAGGAATGGCTTGACATTTAATTAAATAACTTTGTTTAATTAATTAGAAGTAAGTACTCCATTTAATTAAATAATTTCGTTTAATTATTTCAAAATTCTTTTCAAAATTAGTCAACTCAAGTCAACCGTGGTTAAATCTGGTCAACTTTTAATCAAACTTGATCTTTGCGTATGTGAATATGACCATATGTGAGTAAGAATTCCAACAACAATTCAATGCAAATTCTCATTCAACCTTTCAAAATGAAGAGATGAGGGTCTCTTAAATAGACTTTCCTAGAATTCATCAATGGTTGAGATCAATTTCAATCAACTGTCAAGATTATAGGTGAAGTTCAGTCATAAAGATTAACTGATTAAATTTGAGTAGAAAAAAGAGTTAACTCATTTAACTCATTTTTCATCAATAGTGAACTGAAAATTTCCCTTTTTGAACTGAATAGAGATTTTGTTGAGATATTTAATTTAATAAAATGAGATATGCTCTCATAATTACTTTATTTATTTAATTAAATAATCTTTAATTAATTAGAGACAATTTTCTTATTTAATTAAATAACTTCATTTAATTAATTAGGAATGGCTTCTCATTTAATTAAATAACTTTGTTTAATTAATTAGAAGTAAGTACTCCGTTTAATTAAATAACTTTGTTTAATTATTTCAAAATTCTTTTCGAAACTAGTCAACTGAAGTCAACCGTGGTTAAATCTGGTCAAATTTTGGTGAAACTTGATCTTTGCATTTGTGAATATCAGCAAATGTGAGTATGAATTCCAACAATAATTCAATGCAAATTCTCATTCAACCTTTCAAAATGAAGAGATGAGGGTCTCTTAAATAGACTTTCCTAGAATTCATCAACGGTTGAGATCAATTTCAATCAACGGTCAAGATTAAAGGTGAAGTTTAGTCATAAAGGGAGATTTCCAAATTGAACGGAGTTAATAGATTTAATTTGAGTAAAATAAGGAGTTAATTGATTCAATTTGAGTAGAAAAAGGAGTTTACTGATTTAACTCATTTTTTATCAATAGTGAACTGGAAATTTCCCTTTTTGAACTAAAGAGATATTTTGTTGAGATATTTAATTTAATAAAATGAGATATGCTCTCATAATTACTTTTTCTATTTAATTAAATAATCTTTAATTAATTAGAGACACTTTTCTTATTTAATTAAATAAATTCATTTAAATAATTAGGAATGGCTTCTCATTTAATTAAATAACTTTGTTTAATTAATTAGAAGTAAGTACTCCATTTAATTAAATAATTTGATGCAGGAGCATCCAGAGGTATAAGGGCAATCCTGTGTCACCCAAAAAAATGTACTTAGACTTAGTTTTTATTTCATGTGTTTTCATTTTTGGATACTCATTTGGACCAAATAAAAGTTCCAACTCTCATAGTTCCACTATCAGTGAGCTAGAAAATCTCGAAAAAATAGGAGCATGTCATTGGACCATCATTTTGGTGAACTAAGAAGTGTAAATTGGATAGATAAATGTAATTGTGATTTATAGCATTCTTGAAAAAGAATCAGGTCAAAAGACCCCACGGTTTGAAAGTTATTGCAATTTTTTTAGTTTTGAAGACCTCCTAAGAATGCTTCAAAGTCAGGTTAAATGCATTAAATGACCTCGAAAAGGGCCAAAAAATGGGGGATGAGCTAAGTTGGTCCATAGGGCTATAGAGCACTTCGAGAGCTTTTTGAAAATGTAAACGGTTTGTCAATCAGAGCTACGGTTCAAAAGTTATGCTTCCTGAAAGTTCGGTTACCGTTTCTAGATTCTTCTAAATTTGCACCGACTTCTAACGCAGCTTCTAGAACCTTCTATTTGGTTGGTGGATGCCTACTAGAACTTTCTAGAATATACTCCTAGTCCTTAACCCTTCGGGGTCTATTTAAGGAGATTTTTGGCATTGTAAAAAGCAGTTCGGAGTGGAGTTTGAGAGGAGGTACTAAAAGGAGAAATTATCTCCAGATTTATGCTATTGTAAGCCCTTAGGGCATGCTTTGAAGTTTATTTTCTCTGTACTATTTGTACTAGCTTATTTTCCTAGTTAATACAATTTCTCTTTTCTGTTGTGTCCATTCTGTTCTTGGGTTGTGTCCCCATCAAGTGGTATCAGAGCTGGTTTTCCTGAGTGTGTAGATAGAGCGCAGACTGTGAGGCAGTTTGCACTAGGACTGTGTGGTTGTGGGTTTGAGTTAAAATATGCCTCCACGAAGAGAGCATGGTGGAAGGGCCAGAGCTATTAATCCTGAGGAGGTTAGAGCCCTCCAAAGGCAGGTACAAGTATTGCAAGAGGAGCTCCGTAGAGGAGCAAATGTTGCCGCTGGTGACGACAGTGAGGAAGACAATGAAGAAGAAGTTATGGGACCAGAAAGATAATTTGACGGGGAATTTCTGAATCATGTAGAGGAAAGGCTTTTTAGGGCCATTACTAATTTTGGGAAAAGGCCCACAATTGAAGTGGGTGTATTTTCAAGAAATCTGAAACCAGATGAGTTGATCGATTGGATCAATGAACTAGAAGAATACTTTGAGTATGAGGATATTAGGGACCTAGATAGGGTTAATTAAGTTTGCAAAGGCCAAACTGAAAGGGCATGCCAAAACATGGTGGCAAGAGGTTCAGTTGGAAAGAAATAGAAGAGGAAAGGAGAAGGTCACAAGATGAGATCGCATGGTGGACAAATTGAAGAAGCAGTTCATTCCTATCGACTACGAGTTAGATTTGTTTAAGAAGATGCATGCGTTAAAGCAAGCAGGAAGATCAATCCAAGAATATACAGAGGAGTTTTACCGACTCTTGATTAGAGCAGGGCATGCAGAAGCAAATAAGGAGAAGGTTGCTCGTTATATTAGTGGGTTGTGACCTAGCATCCAGGAGGAATTAAGTCTGGTAAGAATGACCAGCGTTGAAGAGGCATACTAGTTTGCCCTATGAGTTAAACAGAAGATGAATAAAAGGTTTGAAGGAAGACAAAGAGGGCGCGGTCAAGGAGGAAGAGGAAGCGGTAGATCATCTGGAGGCCGCAATGAAACCCAAAAGAAAAATGAAGATGTGGGTACTAGTAGGAACCAAAGGAATGAGGGTTTCAACCGCTCTCATGATCAAGACTTTGGAAATTAGAGAGGAAGAGGTAGAGGATGTGGACAAGGAAGAGGAGGCTTTCGTGGTACCTATTTTCATTGCAATGAAGAAGGTCATCATGCCTTTGAATGCCCTCAATGACAAGGAAGGATAGATAGGAGAGCTGAGGGCCAAGCTAGGGTTGCTCATGTGGATGAGGATGCACAATCATCACATTCAGAGGATGCAGAAAGAGGAGAGGCCTTGGTAAATGAAAGAGTCCTACTAAGTGGTGAGATTGAACCAGGACAATGGAGGAGTTTGTTCCGTACCAGATGCAAGTGTGATAATAAATGTTGTGACGTGATCATTGATGGTGGTAGCATTGATAACTTGGTATCAGAAGAGATGGTCTCTAAGCTCAAGCTCAAGAGGGAGAAACATCCCCAGCCCTATCGGATTGCTTGGGTAAAAGATGATCATAAGGTCCTGGTAAGTGAACAATGTTTAGTAAAATTCAAAATTGGGAGTTACCATGATGAAGTTCTCTGTGATATTATTTCGATGGATGTTTGCCATCTATTATTGGGTAGACCATGGTAGTTTGATAGACATGCAGTGCATGATGGACATGCAAACACATACTCTTTGACAAAGGATGGAGTTCGCCACAAATTGAAGCCCATGAAAAAGGAATGTGAAAAGGTATGTAGTAGTGCTCAGATTTGTCTTGTTGATGAAAGGAAGTTTTTAGATGGCATGAAACATCAGCATATGCGCTATGCTTTAATTCCTAGGAAAGATAAAGAAGGTAGTAATGAAATGCCACTTGAAGTTTCAGATTTACTAGGGGAGTTTGGAGATATTATCTCTGATAATGTTTCAGATGGATTGCCACCAGTAAGGCAAATCAGTCATCAGATAGATCTGATTCCAGGAGCTACTTTTCCTAACAAGGCTGCTCACAGGATGACTCCTACTAAAATAGAGGAGCTAAATAGATAGGTTCAGGAGTTGGTGAGGAAGGGCTTGGTTCGAGAGAGCCTAAGTCCATGTGTAGTACCTGCAATATTCACACCAAAGAAGGATGGAGAGTGGAGGATGTGTACAGATTCTTGAGCTATAAATAGAATAACAATCAAGTATCAGTTTCCTTTGCCAAGGATGGATGATCTTATGGACTGCTTGAGTGGAGCTCAGTACTTCACAAAGATAGATCTCAAGAGTGGCTATCATCAGATACGGATTCAAGATGGAGATGAGTGGAAAATAGCCTTCAAGACCAAGGAGGGTCTTTATGAGTGGTTAGTCATGCCCTTTGGATTGACGAACACCCCAAGCACCTTCATGCGGCTCATGAATGAGGTACTTAAGAAGTTCTTGGGAAAATTTGTTATTGTCTATTTGGATGATATTTTAATTTTCAGCAAGACTTTGGAAGAAAATTTATTGCATATTCGTAGTGTCCTTGAAAGGCTAAGGGAAGAGAAACTATTAATTAATCTGAAGAAATGTATCTTTGCAAAAAGGGAGTTAGTCTATTTGGGGTTTGTTATATCACCTGAAGGTGTCAAAATGGATCCAAAGAAGGTAAAAGCCATCTTGGAATGGCCTACTCCAAGGTCTGCTACTGAGGTAAGATCATTTCATGGTCTAGTTAGTTTTTACAAGAAGTTTATTAAGAATTTCAGTGGCATATGTGCACCCCTAACTGATACAATAAGAGGGGATAGAAAAGAGTTCAAATGGACTACAGTAGCTGCGAGAAGTTTTGAATTGTTGAAGAAGAAGGTGACAGAACAACATGTGTTGGCACTTCCAGATTTTAAAAAAGTGTTCTAGGTGGATTGTGATGCTAGTGGCAGCGCTATTGGGGCTGTATTAAGCCAAGATGGTAAGCCTATTGCATATTTTAGTGAAAAATTGAATGATGCAAAGAAGAAGTATTCTGTTTATGATCAAGAGTTCTATGCAATAGTTTAGGCCTTAAAGAAATGGAGGCATTATTTATTGCCAAAGGAATTTGTTTTGTATACTGATCATCAGGCATTACAATACCTAAATAGCCAAGGTAAATTGAATCAGAGGCATATGAAGTGGGTAGAATTCTTGTAGAGCTATATATTTGTGTTGAAGCATAGAAGTGAAAAATGTAACAGGGTTGCAGATGCACTAAGTAGTAGAAAGTTGTTACTTACAGTAATGCAGGTTGAAGTAGTTGGGTTTGATGAACTCAAGAATTTGTACCCCGAGGATCCTAATTTTTCTAAAGCATGGATAGATTGTAAAGAGCCTGTTGCTATAGACAGAACCAAGTGGTTAGACTATTTGATTCAGAATGGCATATTGTTCAAGGGTAGTCAATTGTGCATTCCAAGGAGTTCCATGAGGGAAAATCTAATTAAGGAGAAACACAGTGGAGGGATGACAGGACATTTTGGTTGAGATAAGACCATTGCCATTCTTAGAGAACATTATTTTTGGCCTCAAATTTCACAGAATGTGAAGAAGTTTGTACAGAGTTGCCAGGTTTGTCAAGTTGCCAAGGGGTTTAGTCACAATACTGGCCTATATCAGCCATTGCCTATTCCATCAAGGCCATGGGAGGACATAAGTATGGATTTTGTTCTTGGATTGCCAAGGACACAAAGGGGTAATGACTCAGTATTCGTAGTGGTTGATAGGTTCTCCAAAATGGCACATTTCATTCCATGCCACAAAACTCATGATGCTGTCCATATTGCAGACTTGTTTTTCAAAGAGGTGGTAAAACTACATGGTCTTCCAAGGAGTATAGTTTCTGACAGAGATACTAAATTTGTGAGGTATTTGTGGAGGACATTGTGGAATAAGTTGAGAACAGACCTAAAATTTAGTTCCACGCATCGCCCGCAGACTGACGGCCAAACAAAAGTCTGGGCAATTTGCTGAGATGTTTAGTTGGGGATAAGCCCAAGGGATGGGATTTGATTCTACCACAGGCAGAGTTTGCTTATAATAACTCTATAAATAGGAGTACTGGAAAATCACCATTCCAAATTGTATATGGGAGTAGCCCAAGGATTGCACCAGAGCTGAGGAAGATAGAACAAGGGGAAAGGACAAGGGTTGAAGCTGAGGAATTTTCTAAACATATCAGGCATCTACATGAGGAGGTTCAAGCACACATTACCAAGATGAATCAAGAGTATAAAGCTAGGGCTGATCAAAGGAGAAGACATAAAGAATTCCAAGTAGGGGATCTAGTCATAGTGCACTTACAAAAAGAAATATTTCCAACTGGTACTTACAACAAGCTGAAAATGAAGAAATTTGGCCCCTACAAAATTTTGAAGAAACATGACTCAAGAAATGCATATGAGGTGGAGCTGTCAGATGGTATTCACATTTCTCCCATTTTCAACATTGCAGATTCAATAGAGTATCATGATGATGGTGCAGATGAGGAGCTGGTGTTAGAGCCATTCCCAATTCCTGCTTCTAAGAAGGAGGAGATAAAAGACATTCTAGATCATCATGTGGGTAGGAGTACCAGAAACAAGCAGTATGAAGAGTATTTGGTCAAATGGAAAGGATGACCAATCGAGGACTCAACTTGGATTTCAGCAGCTGAGGTTTCCCATTTGGGATTTTCTCTACCATTCATAAAGTGACAGGTCACTTTTCAATCTACCCTGGGTGTCTGATGCAGGAGCATCCAGAGGTATAATGGATTTCCTGTGTCACCCAAAAAAATGTACCTAGACTTAGTTTCTGTTTCATGTGTTTTCATTTTTGGATACCCATTTGGGCCAAATAAAGGTTCCAACTCTCACAGTTCCACTATCAGTGAGCTAGAAAATCTCAAAAAAATAGGAGCATATAATTGGGCCATCATTTTGGTGAACTAGAAAGTGTAAATTGGCTAGATAAATGTAATTGTGATTTAGAGCATTCCAGAAAAAGAATCAGGTCAAAAGACCCCACGGTTTGAAATTTATTGAAGTTTGTCGAGTTTTGGAGACCTCCTAAGAATGCTTCAAAGTTAGGTTAGGGGCATTAAATGACCTTGAAAATTGCCAAAAAATGAGGGATGAGCTAAGATGATCCATAGGGCTATAGAGCGCTTTGAGAGCTTTCCGAAAATGTAAACAGTTCGTCAATCGGAGCTACGGTTCAAAAGTTATGCCTCCCAGAATTTTGGTTACCATTTCTGGATTTTTCTAAATTTGCACCGACTTCTAACGCAGCTTTTGGAACCTTCTATTTGGTCGGAGGATGCCTACTAGCACTTTCTAGAATGTACTCCTAGTCCTTAACCCTTCGGGGTCTATTTAAGGAAATTTTTGGCATTGTAAAAGGCATTTTGGAGTGGAGTTTGAGAGGAGGTACTGAAAGAAGAAATTATCTTCAGATTTATACTATTGTAAGCCCTTAGGGCATGCTTTGAAGTTTATTTTCTCTGTACTATTTGTACTAGCTTATTTTTCCAGTTAATACAATTTCCCTTTTCTATTGTGTCCATTCTGTTCTTGGGTTGTGTCCCCATCATAATTTCGATTAATTATTTCAATTTTTTTTGAAACTAGTCAACTCAAGTCAACAGTGGTTAAATCTGGTCAACTTTTGGTCAAACTTGATCTTTGCATATATGAATATGAGCAAATGTGAGTATGAATTCCAACAACAATTCGATGCAAATTCTCATTCAACTTTTCAAAATGAAGAGATGAGGGTCTCTTAAATAGACTTTCCTTGAATTCATCAACGGTTGAGATCGATTTCAATCAACGGTCAGGAGTAAACATGAAGTTCAGTCATAAAGGGAGATTTCTAAATTAAAGGGAGTTAACAGATTTAATTTTAGTAAAATAAGGAGTTAATTGATTCAATTTGAGTAGAAAAAGGAGTTAACTCATTTAACTCATTTTTTATCAATAGTGAATTGAAAATTTCCCTTTTTGAACTGAAGAGAGATTTTGTTGAGATATTTAATTTAATAAAATGACATATGCTCTCATAATTACTTTTTCTATTTAATTAAATAATCTTTAATTAATTAGAGACACTTTTTTTATTTAATTAAATACCTTCATTTAATTAATTAGGAATGGCTTCTTAATTAATTAAATAACTTTGTTTAATTAATAAGAAGTAAGTACTCCATTTAATTAAATAATTTAGTTTACTTATTTCAAAATTCTTTTCGAAACTAGTCAACTCAAGTCAACCATGGTTAAATCTAGTCAACTTTTCGTCAAACTTGATTTTTGCTAATGTGAATATGAGCAAATGCGAGTATGAATTCCAACAACAATTCAATGCAAATTCTCATTCAACCTTTCAAAATGAAGAGATGAGGGTCTCTTAAATAGACTTTCTTGGAATTCATCAACGGTTGAGATCGATTTCAATCAACGGTTAGGATTAAAGGTGAAGTTTAGTCATAAAGAGAGATTTCCAAATTAAAGTGAGTTAACATATTTAATTTTAGTAAAATAAGGAGTTAACTGATTCAATTTGAGTAGAAAAAGGAGTTAACTCATTTAACTCATTTTTTAACAATAGTGAATTGAAAATTTCCCTTTTTGAACTGAAGAGAGATTTTCTTGAGATATTTAATTTAATAAAATGAGATATGCTCTCATAATTACTTTTTCTATTTAATTAAACAATCTTTAATTAATTAGAGACACTTTTTTTATTTAATTAAATACCTTCATTTAATTAATTAGGAATGGCTTCTTATTTAATTAAATAACTTTGTTTAATTAATTAGAAGTAAGTACTCTATTTAATTAAATAATTTGGTTTATTTATTTAAATTTTTTTTTCAAAATTAGTCAACTCAAGTCAATCGTGGTTAAATCTGATCAACTTTTTGTCAAACTTGATTTTTGCGTATGTGAATATGAGCAAATGTGAGTATGAATTCCAGCAACAATTCGATTCAAATTCTCATTCAACCTTTCAAAATGAAGAGATGAGGGTCTCTTAAATAGACTTTTTTGAAATTCATCAACAGTTGAGATCGATTTCAATCAACGGTTAGGATTAAAGGTGAAGTTTAGTCATAAAGAGAGATTTCCAAATTAAAGGGAGTTAACAGATTTAATTTGAGTAAAATAAGGAGTTAGCTCATTCAATTTGAGTAGAAAAATGAGTTAACCCATTTAACTTATTTTTTATCAATAGTGAACTGAAAATTTCCCTTTTTGAACTAAAGAGAGATTTTGTTGAGATATTTAATTTAATAAAATGAGATATCCTCTCATAATTACATTTTTCATTTAATTAAATAATCTCTAATTAATTAGAGACACTTTTCTTATTTAATTAAATAATGTCATTTAATTAGAGCATATCTCATTTTATTAAATTAAATATCTCAACAAAATCTCTCTTCAGTTCAAAAAGGGAAATTTTTAGTTCACTATTGATAAAAAATGAGTTAAATGAGTTAACTCTTTTTTGTACTGAAATTGAATCAGCTAACTCCTTATTTTACTCAAATTGCATCTGTTAATACTCTTTAATTTGAAAATCTCCCTTTATGACTGAACTTCACCTTTAATCCTGACCGTTGATTGAAACTGATCTCAACCGTTGATGAATTCCAAGAAAGTCTATTTAAGAGACCCTCATCTCTTCATTTTGAAAGGTTGAATGAGAATTTGCATCGAATTGTGTTGGAATTCATATGCACATTTGCTCATATTCACATACGCAAAGATCAAGTTTGACCAAAAGTTGATCAGATTTAACCACAGTTGACTTGAGTTGACTAGTTTCAAAAAAAAATTTAAAATAATTAAATGAAATTATTTGATTAAATGGAGTACTTATTTTTAATTAATTAAATAAAGTTATTTAATTAAATGAAAAGCCATTCTGAATTAATTAAATGAAGTTATTTAATTAAATAAGAAAAGTGTTTCTAATTAATTAAAAATTATTTAATTAAATAGAAAAAGTAATTATGAGAGCATATCTCATTTTATTAAATTAAATATCTCAACTAAATCACTCTTTAGTTCGAAAAAGGGAAATTTTCAGTTTACTATTGATAGAAAATGAGTGAAATCAGTTCACTCTTTTTTGTACTCAAATTGAATCAGTTAACTCCTTATTTTACTCAAATTAAATCTGTTAACTCCTTTTAATTTTGAAATCTCCCTTTATGACAAAACTTCACCTTTAATCCTAACCGTTGATTGAAATCGATCTCAACTTTTGATGAATTCCAAGAAAGTCTATTTAAGAGACCCTCATCTCTTCATTTTGAAAGGTTGAATGAGAATTTGCATCAAATTATTTTTGAAATTCATACTCACATTTGCTCATATTCACATACGCAAAGATCAAGTTTGACCAAAAGTTGACCAGATTTAACCACGGTTGACTTGAGGTGACTAGTTTCAAAAAGAATTTTGTAATAATTAAATAAAATTATTTAATTAAATGGAGTACTTACTTCTAATTAATTAAACAAAGTTATTTAATTAAATGAGAAGCCATTCTTAATTAATTAAATGAAGTTATTTAATTAAATAAGAAAAGTGTCTCTAATTAATTAAAGATTATTTAATTAAATAGAAAAAGTAATTATGAGAGCATATCTCATTTTATTAAATTAAATATCTCAACAAAATCTCTCTTCAGTTCAAAAAGGAAAATTTCCAATTCACTATTGATAAAAAATGAGTTAAATCAGTTAACTCTTTTTTCTACTCAAATTGAATCAGTTAACTCCTTATTTTACTCAAATTAAATCTATTAACTCTTTTTAATTTAAAAATCTCCTTTTATGACTGAACTTCACCTTTAATCCTGACCGTTGATTGAAATCGATCTCAATCGTTGATGAGTTCCAAGAAAGTTTATTTAAGAGACCCTCATCTCTTCATTTTGAAAGGTTGAATGAGAATTTGCATCGAATTGTTGCTGGAATTCATACTCACATTTGCTCATATTCACATACGCAAAGATCAAGTTTGACCAAAAGTTGTCCAGATTTAGCCACGGTTGACTTGAGTTGACTAGTTTCAAAATTTTTTTTGAAATAATTAAACAAAATTATTTAATTAAATGGAGTACTTACTTCTAATTAATTAAACAAAGTTATTTAATTAAATGAGAAGCCATTCCTAATTAATTAAATGAAGTTATTTAATTAAATAAGAAAATTGTCTCTAATTAATTAAAGATTATTTAATTAAATAGAAAAAATAATTATGAGAGCATATCTCATTTTATTAAATTAAATATCTCAATAAAATCACTCTTCAGTTCAAAAAGAGAAATTTCTAGTTCACTATTAATAAAAAATGAGTTAAATCAGTTAACTCCTTTTTCTACTCAAATTGAATCAGTTAACTCCTTATTTTACTCAAAATAAATCTTTCAACTCCCTTTAATTTGGAAATCTCCCTTTATGACTGAACTTCACCTTTAATCTTGGCTGTTGATTGAAATCTATCTCAACCGTTGATGAATTTCAGGAAAGTCTATTTAAGAGACCCTCATCTCTTCATTTTGAAATGTTGAATGAGAATTTGCATCGAATTGTTGCTGGAATTCATACTCACATTTGCTCATATTCACATACGCAAAGATCAAGTTTGACTAAAAGTTGACCAGATTTAACCACGGTTGACTTGAATGAAATAGTTTCAAAAAGAATTTTGAAATAATTAAATGAAATTATTTAATTAAATAGAGTACTTACTTCTAATTAATTAAACAAAATTATTTAATTAAATGAGAAGTCATTCCTAATTAATTAAATGAAGTCATTTAATTAAAAAAACAAAAGTGTCTCTAATTAATTAAAGATTATTTAATTAAATAGAAAAAGTAATTATGAGAGCATATCTCATTTTAATAAATTAAATATCTCAACAAAATCTCTCTTCAGTTCAAAAAGGAAAATTTCCAGTTCACTATTGATCAAAAATGAGTTAAATGAGTTATCTACTTTTTCTACTCAAATTGAATCAGTTAACTCCTTATTTTACTCAAATTAAATCTGTTCACTCCCTTTAATTTGGAAATCTCCCTTTATGATTGAACTTCACCTTTAATCCTGACCGTTGATTGAAATCGATCTCAACCGTTGATGAATTCTAGGAAAGTCTATTTAAGAGACCCTCATCTCTTCATTTTGAAAGGGTGAGTGAGAATTTGCATCGAATTGTTGCTGGAATTCATACTCATATTTTCTCATATTTACATACGCAAAGATCAAGTTTGACCAAAAGTTGAGCAGATTTAACCACGGATGACTTGAGTTGACTAGTTTTGAAAAAAAATTTGAAATAATTAAACGAAATTATTTAATTAAATAGAGTACTTACTTATAATTAATTAAACAAAGTTATTTAATTAAATGGGAAGCCATTCCTAATTAATTAAATGAAGTTATTTAATTAAATAAGAAAGGTATCTCTAATTAATTAAAGATTATTTATGTAGTGCCTGCCCCTAGTTCACATTTTGTTATCGTTGCTGAACTCTTTTAGAACTAGTTTTATGTTATTGATTAGCAGCATTCTTTTGAGATTATCAAATATTGTGCTATGGATTCAGTTTATTATGTGATGAGATTACTTAGACTCGACATTTCATGTATGTATGACAATTATTTTTAGTGTTCACAATTATTGATGATGATTATTACATTGCTTTCAATTATTAATGATGATTAGTAAGATGATTTATTATCATATGTGCTTTCTTATGGATACTTACCCCATACTTGCATGTGTATGGTGTGCATTTTTTTTTTGCATGTATTCTTTTGTATGGCGTGTCTGATGTGGTTAAGGAAGGGAGTCGTAGTCACCTACTAGTCGGGATCTACACAATGCACCACTTCCTACCATTGTCTGTTTAGTTTAGTATATATTGTGTTTGTACATGCATGGGAGAAGATTAATATGCTCATATATTTTTTACTTGCTTCTATGCTCCTTCTAGCACTTCTAATCACTTGGAGGATTCGATCGGCTTGGATTCTTGGAAGAATTGCGAATGATGGAGAAGGAAGAGATTTTCTATAGACTTCTGAGGCATGGAAAATTAGCATCAGTGTCCAGGTGCACTCGTGATATTCTCATGTTCCCTTTGCACTCTTTTTCTTCTTGTCTTCATCATATCTATTTTATGTGTCTGAATACTCTCTGTATTTGAAATTGGAATCTAGATTTTTTATTTGGATGAGAAAAAAATAATAGAAAAACCCTAGTTTCAAATGAGAAAGAAATTAAATTTTAATCGGGTTTGGGTTTGAATTTATATTAAATTAGAAAGACAAGATTTGGAATTAAAATAGAAATTTTATGGTGAAAATTTGAATGATTAGATGTAATCTTTCTATCAATTATATTTTTAGATGCGTATGAACAAACCATTTTATGGTTAAATTTAGAGAAAATTTATTTTAAGAGGAAATTCTTAATTCATCACAGATTGTCCTGTTGCTGCCCCTTGGATAGACCCGAACTCAGTCATTCATAACTTTTTATTGCGATCAAATTTATTCAATCGCTCTAGTCAGAATTGGCGCAACTTGACCCTTACCAACATATTTAAATTTCAACCCAATCCAACAGTTCATTAGGGAGATATGGCCGTCGTATTGGGACTGTTTTATTCAAGAACAGATATTTTTCCATTTTTCATAACCAAGAATTCTTTATGCTTAAACTTCACAAAATAATATATCAAAACATGGAATGAATTAAAGATATTATTGAAATATTTCTTTATTAGAATCTTATTAAAATGCATTAGTTTTATATGGTTTATTATCTAATCTAATTAAATCAAATTTAATTAAAATTAGTTAATAGTAGAAGAAGTGTAATTAATTATTAGTCAATCTAAGTAAATGGATGAGAGAAAATTAAAAAGAAAGAGATTTTAATATAGTTTATATTATGGACTTTTTTATAATGTATATTGAATACTATTTAATATATATTAAACAATTTTAGAGTTGTTTAATGAAGATGATAATGTTAAGAATTTGATGATTATTCATGTTAAAATCTACAATGAGTCTTATTAGTTGTGATAGGGATATTTTTCAAACAACTTTTATATAGACAAAATATTATTAGAACAATTAGAAAATTGAGTCTAATGGCTGATTTTAATATTGATTAAATAATTGTAAGATGATAATTTAAATTTAAAAATTCTGAATGATATTGGATTAAGACTGAATTATTATGTTATTGGTTAATACGTTTGAATACCTTAATAGAGTTAAGAGTTAGGCAAATATTAACTAATGAGTTTATGGAAAGATTCTATAGATTGAGTATTTATAGTTTGAGGATATTAGTTAATGATTGAAGTACTGTAAAAGATATTAATCAAATTGAATTGGTTAATAATTTGGAGGAGTATCAATTAACTGAATCATCGTACATAGGGGAAACTTATTTGAGATAATAATACTTGGTATTGGAGATTTATTATAACTTATTATTAAAATATAAATAAGAACTTTGTTGAAGAGTGACGAATTTGGTTAGTATAGAATTATTAATAAGATTTCCAATATAACTTGTTATTAATTATTAACAAGATTATTATTATTGAATTATTAATACGATCATTTGAGTATTGAATTATAGTTGACTTTTAACTTACAGAACTCTAGTTAGTTATTAGTCAACTGATGTTAATTAGAACGTTGCTATGCTTATACAATTATTAATTAAATCAATTAATGAGAGTTAATTAGATTTAATTAATAATTAAGTTATGTAATAGAGATTTATTTGATATAATTCTTTTAATGAAATTTTAAAAGTATTGATATCAAATTGATAGGTCTTAATCTGATGACTTGAATAATGACTTTAGATATTATATGGTTGTCAACGATGGTGACGATTAAATTCAAAGACTCAAACTTTAGTAATACTTAATTAAGTTTCTAATTGAAAACTAATAAGATGTTAATAGGTCATGGATGGAGTACCTATGTTAATGGATTGAGATAAATAAAGTTATAATCTCTTATTCGAAGAATGATAATTGGTCCTCTTATAATATAACGAATAATGATCCTTAAGAAGTTGAAAGGTTAATGAATTAGAATATGGATCATGGTTAAATATAAAAGACAATTTAATTAAGTAAATATTTATCCTTAAGTTATTCTTAGAATGTAATTCTTAATAATGGAAGGATAATGCTATCGGGTAACAAATGGGTTGACTTGTAAGTCAGATGATGAAACTTAAGAGACTTGAAAATATACTTGCAAATAAAAAACTGGAAACCTCTACACTTGATTCAACTATGTAAGATAGCAAAACCAAAACATGTGTCTGCATCGTGTATTCTATATGCTTCTTGTTTTGAGTTTTAGGTTGACTAGTGTTGACTAGTCCTAGGATGTTACCACAGGCTCGAGGGTTATGAGATATGATGGCATGTTGATCTTATTAGTCTCGATCTTTATAAGCCCAACCATGGTAATGTGATCGTATGCTCTATGAAATGTTTATATTTACTGATTGTTATTTCAGTCTTCATATGTGAAGCTGAGAGGTATGTGTATTAGACACTTGAGCTAATCATTTTTGATTCATCAATCAGTTATCCTTGAATTATTTTGTAGTCGCCATGATGGGACTGAAATATGGTTTTATTTCTTGATGATGTCATGTTGTGACATGTTTGACTCAACCATTTTGGAGTCTTCGATCAATATGATTTTGAGATATTCTTGGTTGCTTATTGAGAACCAATGGATATTGTGATTTATTTTGAGATATATATTGGTTATTGAGAACCAATTGATACTTATGATTATCAGTGACGCCTTCAGCTGCCTATAGAGAATTGTTGTGGTCATGATTTTCTGTGAACGTTTTTTCAGATGCTCATGGAGATTTGATGATTCTTATCTTGGAGATTTGATGATTCTTATTATGGATATTTGATGATTTTTTGCATATTTGATGATTTTATTATGGATTATCTTTTATTATTTCGAGATTTATGATTCCATGAGCTTAGGGTAGGTAATCTACTTGTAGTGTCGGGAAGTGGCTTGCAATGGGGGTTGGGGCCCTAAGTGGTTGCCAAGGTAACTCATTGTAAGTTTGGTTAATAAGTGATAACATTTACACACTAAATGGGGATTAAATGAACCTAAAAAGATAATTGTTTTGGTTCTCACCCATGCCTTGAGCACTTGTACAGGCTAGAATAGGAGTAGTGAGAACGCATAGTTGCGACCGTGCATTCCGTAATATGCCTTGTCAATATGAGAGGATACTAGTGGCTGCATGAGATCAATATGGACCCGTGGAGTTTAGCTAACTGCCAGGGTAACTTGTGCGTGATAATTGTGATGACACTTTCCCGCTTGCAGAGTAGGTTTCCTACATGTCTTTGTGTGCCTCTGAGAATTAGATGTCGATTTTGTGTGATGAAACCTTTGAGTTAGTATACTTTTATGATTCCTGAACTTTTTATGCTATGTGCATTGATATCCTATTTGGGACTTGAGATTATCTCCTCAACATGGTGAGAGTGGACCACTTAGATTCCACGAGGTTGGGTGGTAGTGTATTTTCCACTCTTATCATTTGAGATCCGTCGGAGACACCGTGGCTGGAGCATTCTTGATTGGTATTTATCTTCATTATGTTCTTGGAGCATTATGATAGATGATATACCTTATGATGGATGTATTTGTTGGTATGTTTCCTATATTGATGATTTGCATATGTTAGATGATGGTATCCTATGCTTTACTTTGCATGTTAGTAAGATGTTTTAGGAGTGACATTCCTACTATGTTAATACCGATGATCTCTTCGGTGCTTTGGAGTTTTACACACGAAGGGATGGCTAGGATCCACGATGGTCTAATGATGCTATTTACGGTTGGGAGGAACCGTGCACTTAGTTATTTATGTTTGTAATATATAGTTAACATTTATGATGGATGTTTATATCTTCTATGATGATGTATCATGCATGATATGTGGTTTCATTTACTTTAATTGCATCATGAATT
This sequence comes from Cupressus sempervirens, assembly GCA_028749045.1. Lineage (NCBI taxonomy): Eukaryota > Viridiplantae > Streptophyta > Pinopsida > Cupressales > Cupressaceae > Cupressus > Cupressus sempervirens. Next base: position 384,778,366 of record CM053793.1, read on the forward strand.
AATATTGGATGATGATGTACTTTATTTACTTGGATGTTTATTCTTTTAAGCTTTTCATACCCTATGATATGTACAGTGGATGATTGAGCTAAATTAAAATATAATTACAAAAGGACACTTGTATATTGCTTAAGTACATTGGATGTATCATTGTTATTTCATAAGGATGGGATGTTAGATGAATAGTTAATTTAGATGTGATACAACGTTAAGGGATCTTTAAAGAATGTATCATGTTATGTATATATGTTATGTTTATTTTCATTTGAATTGTTGCTATTGCTTCCGCAAATGTTATGAATGGTTTTATCTTTCATGTTTAAAAAAAAAATTGTTTGGCAAACTTAGTAAAATTCTTTGGATCCCTTGGTGGGGCATTACATTATGTAATGCCCATGTTTAGGTTTGCAGTAGAATTTTTAGTTTTGAAAGCTAAGTGTTGAAATATAAAAAATATGCAAGTAATAGTTTTAAGTTCTGTTTCAGTTCACCTAGTTTCAAGTTTTCAGTTTGAAAAAGATACATATGATAGTTTTAAGTTTTCGTTTCATTCAACTAGTTAATAAATAGTAGCATTCCAATATATCCAGAGCTCCCAATGTTGAAACTCAGGCTCTGATACCAAATGTAATGCTCCACCAAGGGATCCAAAGAATTTTACTAAGTTTGCCAAACATTTTTTTTTAAAACATGAAAGATAAAACCATTCATAACATTTGCGGAAGCAATGGAAACAATTCAAATAAAAATAAACATAACATATATACATAACATGCTACATTCTTTAAAGATCCCTTAACGTTGTATCACATCTAAATTAACTATTCATCTAACATTCCATACAAGCTTATAACTTCAATTTACTTTACTCTTTCCAAATTTAATTTATTTATTTATTAAGTCTCATGCACTAACTTTAATATCTCAACTTTTCAATCTTAATATATTTATATTTTAGTCATATGAGATTTAGAAACTTTTAATAATTTAAAATATATTTTCCATTTTTAAATTTTATTTTCCAAAACTTTATTGCTAAAATATTTATAAACTTTAATAATAATATTATTTAGTCATTTATTTAAAAATGAGCTCCAAATATATTATTATTAAAATAAATATTGTCAGATTCCAAATTTAATATTATAACTTTTATCTTCAAATTTAATTATTTTATTTTCAAATTTAATTAATTAAATGTGAATTATTAGAGAAAATGAATTAAATAAAAGAAAATTAGAAATTAAAATTAATATGATATTTTAATATTTATTTTATTTAATTAATTTGAAAATTAATTAAATAAAATAATTAAATTTGAAAATAAAATAATTAAATTGAAAGATAAAAGTTATAATATTAAATTTAGAATGTGACAATATTTATTTTAATAATAATATATTTGGAGCTCATTTTTAAATAAATGAATAAATAATATTATTATTAAAGTTAATAAAGATTTTATCAATAAAATTTTAGAAAATGAAATTTAAAAATAGAAAATATATTTTAAATTATTAAAAGATCCTAAACTTCATATGATTAAAATATAAATATATTAAAATTGAAAAGTGGAGATATTAAAGTTAGTGCATGAGACTTAATAAATAAATAAATTAAATTTCAAAATAGTAAAGTAAATTAGAGTTATAAGCTTGCATGGGATGTTAGATGAATAATTAATTTAGATGTGATACAACGTTAAGGGATATTTAAAGAATGTAGTCTGTTATGTATATGTGTTATGTTTATTTTCATTTGAATTGTTGCTATTTCTTCCGCAAATGTTATGAATGGTTTTATCTTTCATGTTTTAAAAACAAAAATTGTTTGGAAAACTTAGTAAAATTTTTTGGATCCCTTGGCGGGGCATTACAACTTACTTCCAATTAATTAAACAAAGTTATTTAATTAAATGAGAAGCCATTCCTAATTAATTAAATGAAGTTATTTAATTAAATAAGAAAAATGTCTCTAATTAATTAAAGATTATTTAATTAAATAGAAAAAGTAATTATGAGAGCATATCTCATTTTATAAAATTAAATATCTCAACAAAATCTCTCTTCAGTTCAAAAAGGGAAATTTTTAGTTCACTATTGATAAAAAATAAGTTAAATGACTTAACTCCTTTTTCTACTCAAATTGAATAAGTTAACTCCTTATTTTACTTAAATTAAATCCATTAACTCTCTTTAATTTAGAAATCTCCCTTTATGACTGAACTTCACCTTTAATCCTGACTGTTGATTGAAATCGATCTCAACCATTGATGAATTTTAAGAAACTCTATTTAAGAGACCCTCATCTCTTCATTTTGAAAGGTTGAATGAGAATTTCCATCGAGGTGTTGATGGAATTCATACTCACATTTGCTCATATTCACATACGCAAAGATCAAGTTTGATCAAAAGTTGACCAGATTTAACCAAGGTTGACTTGAGTTTACTAGTTTCGAAAAGAATTTTGAAATAATTAAACAAAATTATTTAATTAAATGGAGTACTTACTTCTAATTAATTAAACAAAGTTATTTAATTAAATGAGAAGCCATTCCTAATTAATTAAATGAAGTTATTTAATTAAATAAGAAAAGTGTCTCTAATTAATTAAAAATTATTTAATTAAATAGAAAAAGTAATTATGAGAGCATATCTCATTTTATTAAATTAAATATCCCAAAAAAATCTCTCTTCAGTTCAAAAAGGAAAATTTTCAGTTCACTATTGATAAAAAATGAGTTAAATCAGTTAACTTCTTTTTGTACTCAAATTGAATCAGTTAACTCCTTATTTTACTCAAATTAAATCTGTTAACTCCCTTTAATTTGGAAATCTCCATTTATGACTGAACTTCACCTTTAATCCTGACCGTTGATTGAAATCGATCTCAACTGTTGATGAATTTCAGAAAAGTCTATTTAAGAGACCCTCAACTCTTCATTTTGAAAAGTTGAATGAGAATTTGCATCGAATTATTGCTGGAATTCATACTCACATTTTTTCATATTCACATATGCAAAGATCAAGTTTGACCAAAAGTTAACCAGATTTAACTATGGTTGACTTGAGTTGACTAGTCAACTCCTTATTTTACTCAAATTAAATCTATTAACTCCTTTTAATTTGGAAATCTCCCTTTATGACTAAACTTTACCTTTAATCTTGACCTTTGATTGAAATCGATTTGAACCGCTGATGAATTCCAAGAAAGTCTATTTAACAGACCCTCATCTCATTTTGAAAGGTTGAATGAGAATTTGCATCGAATTGTTGTCAGAATTCACACTCACATTTGCTTATATTTACATACACAGAGATCAAGTTTGGCCAAAAGTTGACCAGATTTAACTATGATTGACTTGAGTTGACTAGTTTTGAAAAGAATTTTGAAATAATTAAATAAAATTATTTAATTAAATGGAGTACTTACTTCTAAATAATTAAACTAGGTTATTTAATTAAATGAGAAGGCATTCCTAATTAACTAAATGAAGTTATTTAATTAAATAATAAAAGTGTCTTTAATTAATTAAAATTTATTTAATTAAATAGAAAAAGTAATTATGAGAGCATATCTCATTTCATTAAATTAAATATCTCAACAAAATCTCTCTCTAGTTCAAAAAGGGTAATTTTCAGTTCACTATTCATTAAAAATGAGTTAAATCAGTTAACTCATTTTTTCACTCAAATTGAATCAGTTAATTCTTTATTTTAGTCAAATTAAATTTGATCACTCCCTTTAATTTCTAAACCTCCCTTTACAACTGAACTTCACCTTTAATCCTGACTGTTGATTGAAATTGATCTCAATCGTTGATTAATTCTAGGAAAGCCTATTTCAGAGACCGCCATCTCTTCATTTTGAAAGGTTGAATGAGAATTTGGTTCAAATTTTTGCTAGAATTCATACTCACATTTTCTCATATTCACATACCCAGAGATCAAGTTTGACCCAAAAGTTGACCAGATTTAACCACGGTTGATTTGAGTTGACTAGTTTCGAATTTTTTTTTGAAATAATTAAACGAAATTATTTAATTAAATGGAGTACTTACTTCTAATTAATTAAACAAAGTTATTTAATTAAATGAGAAGCCATTCCTAATTAATTAAATGAAGTTATTTAATTAAATAAGAAAAGTGTCTCTAATTAATTAAAGATTATTTAATTAAATAGAAAAAGTAATTATCAAAGCATATCTCATTTTATTAAATTAAATATCTGAACAAAATCTCTCTTCAGTTCAAAAAGGAAAATTTTCAGGTCAATATTGATAAAAAATGAGTTAAATGAGTTAACTCCTTTTTCTACTCAAATTGAGTCAGTTAACTCCTTATTTTCCTCAAATTAAATCTGTTACCTCCCTTTAATTTGGAAATCTCCCTTTATGACTGAAACTGATCTCAACCGTTGATGAATTCTAGGAAAGTCTAATTAAGAGACCCTCATCTCTTCATTATGAAAGGTTGAATGAGAATTTGCATCGAATTATTTCTAGAATTCATACTCACATTTGCTCATATTCAAATACGCAGAGATCAAGTTTGACCAAAAGTTGACCAGATTTAACTACGATTGACTTGAGTTGACTAGTTTCAAAAAAAATTTAAAATAATTAAACAAAATTATTTAATTAAATAGAGTACTTACTTCTAATTAATTAAACAAAGTTATATAATTAAAGGAGAAGCCATTCCTAATTAATTAAATTAAATTATTTAATTAAATAAGAAAAGTGTCTCTAATTAATTAAAGATTATTTAATTAAATAGAAAAAGTAATTATGAGAGCATATCTCATTTTATTAAATTAAATATCTCAACAAAATCTCTATTCAGTCCAAAAAGGAAAATTTCCAGTTAACTATTGATCAAAAATGAGTTAAATGAGTTAACTCCTTTTTCTACTCAAATTGAATCAGTTAACTCCTTATTTTACTCAAATTAAGTCTGTTAACTCCCTTTAATTTGGAAATCTCCCTTTATGACTGAACATCACGTTTAATCCCGATCGTTGATTGAAATTGATCTCAACCGTTGATGAATTCCAAGAAAGTCTTTTTAACAGACCCTCATCTCTTAATTATGAAAAGTTGAATGAGAATTTGCATCGAATTGTTGCTAGAGTTCATACTCACATTTGCTCATATTCAAATACGGAGAGATCAAGTTTGACCAAAAGTTGATCAGATTTAACCACAATTGACTTGAGTTGACTAGTTTCGAAAAGAATTTTGAAATAATTAAACGAAATTATTTAATTAAACGGAGTACTTACTTCTAATTAATTAAACAAAGTTATTTAATTAAATGAGAAGCCATTCCTAATTAATTAAATGAAGTTATTTAATTAAATAAGAAAAGTGTCTCTAATTAATTAAAGTTTATTTAATTAAATAGAAAAAGTAATTATGAGAGCATATCTCATTTTATTAAATTAAATATCTCAACAAAATCTCTCTTTAGTTCAAAAAGGGAAATTTTCAGTTCACTATTGATAAAAAATGAGTTAAATTAGTTAACTCCTTTTTCTACTCAAATTGAATCAGTTAACTCCTTATTTTACTGAAATTAAATCTGTTAAATCCCTTTAATTGGAAAATCTCCCTTTATGACTAAACTTCACCTTTAATCCTGACCGTTGATTGAAATCAATCTCAAACGTTGATAAATTTTAGGAAAGTCTATTTAAGAGACCCTCATCTCTTCATTATGAAATGTTGAATGAGAATTTGCATCGAATTGTTGCTAGAATTCATACTCACAATTGCTCATATTCAAATACACAGAGATCAAGTTTGACCAAAAGTTGACCAGATTTAACCATGATTGACTTGAGTTGACTAGTTTCGAAAAGAATTTTGAAATAATTAAATGAAATTATTTAATTAAAAGGAGTACTTACTTCTAATTAATTAAACAAAGTTATTTAATTAAATGAGAAGCCATTCCTAGTTAATTAAATGAAGTTATTTAATTAAATAAGAAAAGTGTCTCTAATTAATTTAAAATTATTTAATTAAATACAAAAAGTAATTATGAGAACATATCTCATTTTATTAAATTAAATATCTCAACAAAATCTCTCTTTAGTTCAAAAAGCAAAATTTCCAGTTCACTACTAATCAAAAATGAGTTAAATCAGTGAACTCCTTTTTCTACTCAAATTGAATAAGTTAACTCCTTATTTTACTCAAATTAAATCTGTTAACTCCCTTTAATTTGGAAATCTCCCTTTATGACAAAACTTCACCTTTAATCTTGACTTTTGATTAAAATTGATCTGAACCGTTGATGAATTCCAAGAAAGTCTATTTCAGAGACCCTCATCTCATTTTGAAAGGTTGAATGAGAATTTGCATTAAATTGTTGTCGGAATTCAAACTCACATTTGCTCATATTTACATACGCAGAGATTAAGTTTGACCAAAAGTCGACCAGATTTAACCACGGTTGACTTGAGTTGACTAGTTTTGAAAAAAAATTTGAAATAATTAAATTAAATAAAAAGCCATTCCTAATTAATTAAATAAAAAGCCATTCCTAATTAATTAAATGAAGTTATTTAATTAAATAAGAAAAGTGTCTCTAATTAATAAAAAATTATTTAATTAAATAAATAATGTAATTATGAGAGCATATCTCATTTTATTAAATTAAATATCTCAACAAAATCTGTCTTCAATTAAAAAAGGGAAATTTTCAGTTCACGATGGATCAAAAATGAGTTAAATCAGTTAACTCCTTTTTCTACTCAAATTGAATCAGTTAACTCCTTATTTTACTGAGATTAATTCTGTTAACTCCCTTTAATTTGAAAATCTTCTTTTATGACTGAACTTCACCTTTAATCCTGACCATTGATTGAAATCGATCTCAACCATTGATGAATTACAGGAAAGTCTATTTAAGAGACCCTCATCTCTTCATTTTGAAAGGTTGAATGAGAATTTGCATCGAATTGTTCACAATTGATCAAAAATGAGTTAAATCAATTAACTCCTTTTTCTATTCAAATTGAATCAGTTAACTCCTTATTTTACTCAAATTAAATCCGTTAACTCCCTTTCATTTGGAAATCTCCCTTTATGACTGAACTTCACCTTTAATCCTGACCATTGATTGAAATCGATCTCAATCGTTGATGAATTCTGGGAAAGTCTATTTAAGAGACCCTCATCTCTTCATTTTGAAAGGTTGAATGAGAATTTGCATCAAATTGTTACTAGAATTCACACTCACATTTGCTCATATTTACATAGGAAGAGATCAAGTTTGACCAAAAGTTGACAAGATTTAATCACGGTTGACTTGAGTTGACTAGTTTTGAAAAGAATTTTGAAATAATTAAACGAAATTATTTAATTAAATGGAGTACTTACTTCTAATTAATTAAACTAGGTTATTTAATTAAATGATAAGCCATTCCTAATTAATTAAATGAAGTTATTTAATTAAATAAGAAAAGTGTCTCTAATTAATTAAAAATTATTTAATTAAATAAAAAATGTAATTATGAGAGCATATCTCATTTTATTAAATTAAATATCTCAACAAAATCTCTCTTCTGTTCAAAAAGGGAAATTTCCAATTCACTATTGATAAAAAATGAGTTAAATCAGTTAACTCTTTATTTTACTCAAATTAAATCTGTTAACTCCCTTTAATTTGGTAATCTCCCTTAATGACTGAACTTCACCTTTAATCCTGACCGTTGATTGAAATTGATCTCAACCATTGATGAATTCTAGGAAAGTCTATTTAAGAGACCCTCATCTCTTCATTTTGAAAGGTTGAATGAGAATTTGCATCGAATTGTTGCTAGAATTCATACTCAGATTTGCTCATATTTACATACGCAGAGATCAAGTTTGACCAAAAGATGACCAGATTTAACCAAGGTTATTTAATTAAAAAGAAAAAGTAATTATGAGAGCATATCTCATTTTATTAAATTAAATATCTCAACAAAATCTCTCTTCAGTTCAAAAAGGGAAATTTTCAGTTCACTATTAATCAAAAATGAGTTAAATCAGTTAACTCCTTTTTCTACTAAAATTGAATAAGTTAACTCCTTATTTTACTCAAATTGAATAAATTAACTCCCTTTAATTTCGTAATCTCCCTTAATGACTGAACTTCACCTTTAATCTTGACCTTTGATTGAAATCGATCTCAACCGTTGATGAATTTCAGGAAAGTCTATTTAAGAGACCCTCATCTCTTCATTTTGAAAGGTTGAATGAGAATTTGCATCGAATTGTTGTCGGAATTCACACTCGCATTTGCTCATATTTACATATGCAGAGATCAAATTTGTCCAAAAGTTGAACAGATTTAACCACGGTTGACTTGAGTGTACTAGTTTTGAAAAGAATTTTGAAATAATTAAACGAAATTATTTAATTAAATGGAGTACTTACTTCTAATTAAATAAACTAAGTTATTTAATTAAATGAGAAGCCATTCCTAATTAATGAAATGAAGTTATTTAATTAAATAAGAAAAGTTTCTTTAATTAATTAAAAATTATTTAACTAAATAGAAAAAGTAATTATGAGAGCATATCTCATTTTATTAAATTAAATATCTCAACAAAATGTCTCTTCAGTTCAAAAAGGAAAATTTCCAATTCACTATTGATAAAAAATGAGTTAAATCAGTTAACTCCTTTTTCTACTCAAATTGAATCAGTTAACTCCTTATTTTACTCAAATTAAATCTATTAACTCCCTTTAATTTGAAAATCTCCTTTATGACTGAACTTCACCTTTAATTCTGACCGTTGATTGAAATCGATCTCAACCGTTGATGAATTTCAGGAAAGTTTATTTAAGAGACCCTCATCTCTTCATTTTGAAACGTTGAATGAAAATTTGCATTGAATTGTTGCTAGAATTCATACTCACATTTGCTCATATTCACATATGCAAAGATCAAGTTTGACCAAAAGTTGACCAGATTTAACCATGGTTGACTTGAGATGACTAGTTTCGAAAAGAATTTTGAAATAATTAAACGAAATTATTTAATTAAATGGAGTACTTACTTCTAATTAATTAAACAAAGTTATTTAATTAAATGAGAAGCTATTCCTAATTAATTAAATGAAGTTATTTAATTAAATAAGAAAAGTGTCTCTAATTAATAAAAGATTACTTAATTAAATAGAAAAAGTAATAATGAGAGCATATCTCATTTTATTAAATTAAATATCTCAAAAAAAAAAAACTTCAGTTCAAAAATGAAAATTTCCAGTTCACTATTGAGAAAAAATGAGTTAAATCAGTCAACTCATTTTTCTACTCAAATTGAATCAGTTAACTCCTTATTTTACTCAAATTAAATCTGTTAATTCCCTTTAATTTGGAAATCTCCCTTTATGACTGAACTTCACCTTTAATCATGACCGTTGATTGAAATCGATCTCAACCGTTGATGAATTCCAAGAAAGTCTATTTAAGAGACCCTCATCTCTTCATTTTGAAAGGTTGAATGAAAATTTGCATCGAATTGTTACTAGAATTCATACTCACGTTTGCTCATATTCACATACGCAAAGATCAAGTTTGACCAAAAGTTGACCAGATTTTACCACGGTTGACTTGAGTTGACTAGTTTCGAAAAGAATTTTGAAATAAATAAACGAAATTATTTAATTAAATGGAGTAATTACTTCTAATTATTTAAATAAAGTTATTTAATTAAATGAGAAGCCATTCCTAATTAATTAAATGAAGTTATTTAATTAAATAAAGATTATTTAATTAAATAGAAAAAGTAATTATAAGAGCATATCTTATTTTATTAAATTAAATATCTCAACAAAATCTCTCTTTAGTTCAAAAAAGGAAATTTCTAGTTCACTATTGATAAAAAAATGAGTTAAATGAGTTAACTCCTTTTTCTACTCAAATTGAATAAGTTAACTCCTTATTTTACTCAAATTGCATCTGTTAACTCCATTTAAATTGGAAATCTCCCTTTATGACTGAACTTCACCTTTAATCCTGACCGTTGATTGAAATCGATCTCAACCGTTGATGAATTCCAGGAAAGTCTATTTAAGAGACCCTCATCTCTTCATTTTGAAAGGTTGAATGAAAATTTGCATCGAATTTTTGCTGGAATTCATACTCACATTTGCTCATATTCACATACGCAAAGATCAAGTTTGACGAAAAGATTACCAGATTTAACCACGGTTGACTTGAGTTGACTAGTTTTGAAAAGAATTTTGAAATAATTAAACAAAATTATTTAATTAAATGGAGTATTTACTTCTATTTAATTAAAAAAAGTTTTTAATTAAATGAGAAGCCATTCCTAATTAATGAAATGAAGTTATTTAATTAAATAAGAAAAGTGTCTCTAATTAATAAAATATTACTTAATTAAATAGAAAAAGTAATTATGAGAGCGACTCTCATTTTATTAAATTAAATATCTCAAAAAAAAAAATTTCAGTTCAAAAATGGAAATTTTTAGTTCACTATTGAGAAAAAATGAGTTAAATCAGTTAACTCCTTTTTCTACTCAAATTGAATAATTTAACTCCTTATTTTACTCAAATTGCATCTGTTAACTCCCTTTACTTTGGAAATCTCCCTTTATGACTGAACTTCACCTTTAATCCTGACCGTTGATTGAAGTCGATCTCAACCGTTGATTAATTCCAGGAAAGTCTATTTAAGAGACCCTCATCTTTTCATTTTGAAAGGTTGAATGAGAATTTGCATCGAATTGTTGCTGGAAGTCACACTCACACTTACTCATATTCACATATGCAAAGATCATGTTTGACCAAAAGTTGACCAGATTTAATCACGGTTGACTTGAGTTGACTAGTTTCGAAAAAAATTGAAATAATTAAATAAAATTATTTAATTAAATGGAGTACTTACTTCTAATTAATTAAACAAAGTTATTTAATTAAATGAGAAGCCATTCCTAATTAATTAAACGAAGTTATTTAATTAAATAAGAAAAGTTTCTCTAATTAATTAAAGATTACTTAATTAAATAGAAAAAGTAATTATGAGAGCATATCTCATTTTATTAAATTAAATATCTCAACAAAATCTCTCTTCAGTTCAAAAAGAAAAATTTCCAGTTCACTATTGATAAAAAATGAGTTAAATCAGTTAACTCCTTTTTCTACTCAAATTGAATTAGTTAACTCCTTATTTTACTTAAATTAAATCTGTTAACTCTCTTTAATTTGAAAATCTTCTTTTATGACTGAACTTCACCTTTAATCCTGACCGTTGATTGAAATCGATCTCAACTGTTGATGAATTCTAGGAAAGTCTATTTAAGAGACCCTCATGTCTTCATTTTGAAAGGTTGAATGAAAATTTGCATCGAATTGTTGCTGGAATTTATACTCACATTTGCTCATATTCATATATGCAAAGATCATGTTTGACCAAAAGTTGACCAGATTTGACCACTATTGAATTTAGTTGACTAGTTTCGAAAAGAATTTTGTAATAATTAAACGGAATTATTTAATTAAATGGAGTACTTACTTCTAATTAATTATACAAAGTTATTTAATTAAATGAGAAGCCATTCTTAATTAATTAAATGAAGTTATTTAATTAAATAAGAAAAGTGTCTCTAATTAATTAAAGATTACTTAATTAAATAGAAAAAGTAATTATGAGAGCATATCTCATTTTATTAAATTAAATATCTCAACAAAATCTCTTTTCAGTTCAAAAAGGGAAATTTTCAGTTTATTATTGATGAAAAATGAGTTAAATCAGTTAACTCCTTTTTCTACTCAAATTGAATCAGTTAACTCCTTACTTTACTCAAATTAAATCTGTTAACTCCCTTTAATTTGAAAATCTTCCTTTATGACTGAACTTCACCTTTAATCCTGAACGTTGATTGAAATCGATCTCAACCGTTGATGAATTGTAATGCCCCGCCGAGGGATCCAAAGAATTTCACTAAGTTTGTCAAACAAATTTTTTTTCTTAAACATGAAGGTAAAACCATTCATAAGATTTGCGAAAGCAATAGTAACATCGAACTGAAAGTAAACATAACATGACAGACTACATTATTTAAAGATCTCTTAACGTTGAATCACATCTAATCATAACTATTCATCTAACATCGTATCCTTATGAAATAACAATGATACATCCAATGTTCCTAAACAATATACAAGTGTCCTTTTAGAATTTACATTTTAGATTATTCAATCATCCTCTGTACATGTCACAGGATATGAAAAGCTTGAAAGAATAAACATCCATATAATTAAAGTACATCATCATCCAATACTAATCCATGATGCAATTAAAATAAATGAAACCACATATCATACATGATACATCATCACAAAAGATATAAACATCCATCATAAAAGATAACCATATATCACAAAATATAACTAAGTGCACGGTTCCTCCCAACCGTAAGTAGCATCATTAGACCATCGTGGATCCTAGCCATCCCTCCATGCGTAACATTCCAAAGCACCGAAGAAATCATCGGTATTATCATAGTAGGAATGTCACTCCTAAAACATCCTACTAACATGTAAAGTAAAGCATAGGATACCATCATCTAACATATGCAAATCATCAATATAAGAAACATACTAGTAAATACATCCATCATAAGGTATATCATCTATCATAATGATATAAGAATAGAATAAAGATAAATACCAACCAAGAATACTCCAGCCACGGTGTCTTGGACGGATCTCAAATGATAAGAGTGGAAAAACACTACCACCCAACCGCGTGGAACCTAAGTGGTCCACTCCAACCATGCTGAGGAGATAATCTCAAGTCCCAAACAAGATATCAATTCATAAAGCACAAATCTCTAATAGTCCAGGAATCCTAAAAGTATACTACTCAAAGCTTCCAACACACAAAAAATCAACATCTAATTCTCAGAGGCACAACAATGACACGTACGAAACCTACTATGCAAGCGAGAAAGTGTCATCGCATTTATCACATACAAGTTACCTTGGCAGTTAGCTAAACTCCATGGATCCATACTGATCTCATGCGGCTACTAGTATCCTCTCATACTGACGAGGCATACTACGGAATGCATGATCACAACCATGCGTTCTCATTACTCCCATCCTAGCCTGTACAAGCACTCAAGCCATGGGCGAGAACATCAAAACAATTATCTTTTTAGGTTCATTTAATCCCTATTTAGTGTGTAAATGTTATCACTTATTAACAAAACTTACAATGAGTTACCTTGGCAGCCACTTACGGCCTCGACCCCCATTGCAAGCCACTTCCCGACACTACAAGTAGATTACCTACCCTAAGCTCATGGAATCATAAATTTCAAAATCACAAAAGATAATCCATAATAAAAACATCAAATATGCATAAAAGCATCAAATATCCATAATAAGAATCATCAAATCTCCAAGATAAGAATCATTAAATCTCCATGAGCATCTAGAAAAATATCCAGAAAAAATCGTGACCACAACAGTTCTTTATTGGCAACTGAAGGCATCACTGATAATCATAAGTATCCGTTGGTTCTCAATAACCAAAATATACCTCAAGATAAATCACAATATCCATTGGTTCTCAACAAGCAACCAAGAATATCTCAAAATCATACTGATCGAAGACTCAAAAATGGTTGAGTCAAACATGTCACAACATGATATCATCAAGAAATAAATCCACATTTTAGTCTCATCATAGTGACTAGAAAATAATTCAAAGATAACTGATCGATGACTCAAAAATAATGGTTTAGTCTAATGTCTCATATATAAGAATCTCAACTATAACAATCAGTAATCACATCCAATACATAGAGCATTCCATCACATAACCATGGTTGGGCTTATAAATATCGAGACCAAATAAGATCAACATGCTATAATATCTCATAACCCCCGAGCCTCTGGTAACAACCTAGCACTGGGCAACACTAGTCAACCCAACACCCAAAATAAGAAGTATATAGAATACACGATGCAAACACATTTTTTGGTTTACTAAATTCACATAGTTGAATAATGTGGAGGGGTTTCCTGTTTTCTATTTTTAAGTATACCTCAAGTGTATTTAAATTTTGTCATTTGACCTACAAGTCAACCCATTTGTTCCCTGATAGCATTATCCTTCTATTATTAAGAATTACATTTTAAGAATAACTTAAGGATAAATATTTACTCCCTAAATTGATCATCATTGACCTTTAATTAAATTTTTCTCTTCATTTAATTAAGATCCATATTACTAATTAAATAACTTTTCAACTTTTCAAGGATCATTATTCATTATAAGAACCAATCACTAGTCTTCAAATAAGAAGAATATAACTTTATTAAAATGATCAATTAAATCAATCAATTAATATAGGTTCACAATCTATGACCTTTTATCATTCTAATAATTCTCAATTAAGTCTTTAGCCTTTTAATTTAATCGTTACAACTAATAACCATATAATATCTAAAGTCTTTATTCAAGTCATAAGAATTACCAACTTTTGATACCAATATTTTAACAATCTTGTTTAAGAAATATATCAATTAAATCTCTATTACATAACATAATTATTAATTAAATCCAATTAACTCTAGTTAATTGAGTTAATTAATAACTTCACAACTAAACCATCAACCCAAATAAACTTTTCTGAAATTCATCAATGGTTGAGATCGATTTCAATCAACGGACAGGATTAAAGGTGAAGTTCAGTTATAAAGGGAGATTTTCAAATTAAAGGGAGTTAATAGATTTAATTTGAGTAAAATACGGAGTTAACTGATTCAATTTGAGTAGAAAAAGGAGTTAACTAATTTAACTCATTTTTTATCAATAGTGAACTGAAAATTTCCCTTTTTGAACTGAAGAGAGATTTTGTTGAGATATTTAATTTAATAAAATGAGATATGCTCTCATAATTACTTTTTCTATTTAATTAAATAATCTTTAATTAATTAGAGACACTTTTCTTATTTAATTAAATAACTTTATTTAATTAGTTAGGAATGACTTCTCTTTTAATCAAATAACTTTGTTTAATTAATTAGAAGTAAGTACTCCATTTAAATAAATAATTTTGTTTACTTATTTCAAAATTCTTTTCCAAACTAGTCAACTCAAGTCAACCATGGTTAAATTTGGTCAACTTTTGGTCAAACTTGATCTTTGCGTATGTCAATATGAGAAAATGTGAGTATCAATTCTAGCAACAATTCGATGCAAATTCTCTTTCAACTTTTCAAAATGAAGAGATGAGGGTTTCTTAAATAGACTTTCTTTAAACTTATCAACGGTTGAGATCGATTTCAATCAACGGTCAGGATTAAAGGTGAAGTTCAGTCATAAACAGAGATCTCCAAATTAAAGTGAGTTAACAGATATAATTTGAGTAAAATAAAGAGTTAACTGATTCAATTTGAGTAGAAAAAAGAGTTAATTGATTTAACTCATTTTTTATCAACAGTGAACTGGAAATTTTCCTTTTTGAACTGAAGAGAGATTTTTTTGAGAAATTTAATTTAATAAAATGAGATATACTCTCATAATTACTTTTTTTATTTAATTAAATAATCTTTAATTAATTAGAGACAGTTTTCTTATTTAATTAAATAACTTCATTTAAGTAGTTAGGAATGGCTTTTAATTTAATTAAATAACTTTGTCTAATTAATTAGAAGTAAGTACTCCATTTAATTAAATATTTTTTTTTAATTATTTCAAAATTCTTTCTGAAACTAGTCAACTCAAGTCAACCATGGTTAAATCTGGTCAACTTTTTGTCAAAGTTGATCTTTGTGTATGTGAATATGAGCAAATGTGAGTATGAATTTCAGCAACAATTCGATGCAAATTCTCATTCAACCTTTCAAAATGAAGAGATGAGGGTCTCTTAAATAGACTTTCCTGGAATTCATCAACGGTTGATAGCGATTTCAATCAACGGTCAGGATTAAAGGTGAAGTTCAGTGATAAAGGGAGATTTCAAAATTAAATGGAGTTAATAGATTTAATTTGAGTAAAATAAGGAGTTAACTGATTCAATTTGAGTAGAAAATCGAGTTAACTCATTTAACTCATTTTTGATTAATAGTGAACTGAAAATTTTCCTTTTTCAACTGAAGAGAAATTTTGTTGAGATATTTAATTTAATAAAATGAGATATGCTCTCATAATTACTTTTTCTATTTAATTAAATAATCTTTAATTAATTAGAGACACTTTTCTTATTTAATTAAATAACTTCATTTAATTAGTTAGGAATGGCTTCTCATTTAATTAAATAACTTTGTTTAATTATTTAGAAGTAAGTACTCCATTTAATTAAATAATTTTCTTTAATTATTTCAAAATTCTTTCTGAAACTAGTCAACTCAAGTCAACCGTGGTTAAATCTGGTCAACTTTTTGTCAAACTTGATCTTTGCATATGTGAATATGAGCAAATGTGAGTATGAATTCCAGCAACAATTCGATGCAAATTCTCATTCAACCTTTCAAAATGAAGAGATGAGGGTCTCTTAAATATACTTTCCTAAAATTCATCAACGGTTGAGAGGGATTTCAATTAACGGTCAGGATTAAAGGTGAAGTTCAGTCATAAAAAGAGATTTCCAAATTAAAGGGAGTTAATAGATTTAATTTTTGTAAATTAAAGAGTTAACTGATTCAATTTGAGTAGCAAATGGAGTTAACTCATTTAACTCATTTTTGATTAATAGTGAACTGGAAATTTCTCTTTTTGAACTGAAGAGAGATTTTGCTGAGATATTTAATTTAATAAAATGAGATATGCTCTCATAATTACTTTTTCTATTTAATTAAATAATCTTTAATTAATTAGAGACACTTTTCTTATTTAATTAAATAACTTCATTTAATTAGTTAGGAATGGCTTCTCATTTAATTAAATAACTTTTGCTTAATTAATTAGAAGTAAGTACTCCATTTAATTAAATAATTTTGTTTAATTATTTAAAAGAAAAAATCGAAACTAGTCAACTCAAGTCAACCATGGTTAAATCTGGTCAAGTTTTTGTCAAACTTGATCTTTGCGTATGTGAATATGAGAAAATGTGAGTATGAATTCCAACAACAATTCGATGAGAATTCTCATTCAACCTTTCAAAATGAAGAGATGAGGGTCTTTTAAATAGACTTTCCTGGAATTCATCAACAGTTGAGATCGATTTCAATCAACGATCAGGATTAAAGGTGAAGTTCAGTCATAAAGGGAGATTTTCAAATTAAAGGGAGTTAACAAATTTAATTCGAGTAAAATAAAGAATTAACTAATTCAATTTGAGTAGAAAAAGGAGTTAACCGATTTAACTCATTTTTGATCAATAGTGAACTTGAAATTTCCCTTTTTGAACTAAAGAGAGATTTTGTCGAGATATTTAATTTAATAAAATGAGATATGCTCTCATAATTACTTTTTCTATTTAATTAATTAGAGACACTTTTCTTATTTAATTAAATAACTTCATTTAATTAGTTAGGAATGGCATCTCATTTAATTAAATAACTTTGTTTAATTAATTAGAAGTAAGTACTCCATTTAATTATATAATTTTGTTTAATTATTTCAAAATTCTTTCCGAAACTAGTCAACTCAACTCAATCGTGGTTAAATCTGGTCAACTTTTGGTCAAACTGGATCTTTGCATATGTGAATATGAGCAAATGTGAGTATGAATTCCAGCAACAATTCGATGCAAATTCTCATTCAACCTTTCAAAATGAAGAGATGAGGGTCTCTTAAATAGACTTTCCTAAAATTCATCAACGGTTGAGATCGATTTCAATCAACGGTTAGGATTAAAGGTGAAGTTCAGTCATAAAGGAAGATTTCCAAATCAAAGGGAGTTAACATATTTAATTTGAGTAAAATAAGGAGTTAACTGATTTAATTTCAGTAGAAAAAGGAGTTAACTGATTTAAGTCATTTTTTATCAATAGTGAACTGGAAATTTCCCTTTTTGAACTGAAGAGAGATTTTGTTAAGATATTTAATTTAATAAAATGAGATATGCTCTCATAATTACTTTTTCTATTTAATTAAATAATCTTTAATTAATTAGAGACACTTTTCTTATTTAATTAAATAACTTCATTTAATTAGTTAGGAATGGCTTCTCATTTAATTAAATAACTTTGTTTAATTAATTAGAAGTGAGTACTCCATTTAATTAAATAATTTCGTTTAGTTATTTCAAAATTCTTTTCGAAACTAGTCAACTCAAGTCAACCGTGGTTAAATCTGGTCAACTTTTGGTCAAACTTGACCTTTGCGTATGTGAATATGGGCAAATGTGAGTATGAATTCTAGCAACAATTCGATGCAAATTCTCATTGAAACTTTCAAAATGAAGAGATGAGGGTCTCTTAAATAGACTTTTCTGGAATTTATCAACATTTGAGATCGATTTCAATCAACGGTCAGGATTAAAGGTGAAGCTTAGTCATAAATGGAGATTTTCAAATTAAAGGGAGTTAACAGATTTAATTTGAGTAAAATAAGGAGTTAGCTGATTCAATTTGATTAGAAAAAGGAGTTCATTGATTTAACTCATTTTTGATCAATAGTGAATTGGAAATTTCTCTTTTTGAACTGAAGAGAGATTTTGTTGAGATATTTAATTTAATAAAATGAGATATGCTCTCATAATTACTTTTTCTATTTAATTAAGTAATCTTTAATTAATTAGAGACACTTTTCTTATTTAATTAAATAACTTCATTTAATTAATTAGGAATGGCTTCTCCTTTAATTAAATAACTTTGTTTAATTAATTAGAAGTAAGTACTCTATTTAATTAAATAATTTCATTTAATTATTTCAAAATTCTTTTCGAAACTAGTCAACTCAAGTCAATCATGGTTAAATCCGGTCAACTTTTGGTCAAACTTGATCTTTGCGTATGTAAATATGAGCAAATGTAAGTGTGAATTCCAGCAACAACTCGATGCAAATTTTTATTCAACCTTTCAAAATAAAGAGATGAGGGTCTCTTAAATAGACTTTCATGGAATTCATCAACGGTTGAGATCAATTTCAATCAACAGTCAGGATTAAAGGTGAAGTTCAATCATAAAGGGAAATTTGCAAATTAAAGGGAGTTAACAGATTTAATTTGAGTAAAATAAGGAGTTAACTGATTCAATTTGAGTAGAATAAGGAGTTAAGTGATTTAACTCATTTTTTATCAACAGTGAACTGAAAATTTCCCTTTTTCAACTAAAGATAGATTTTTTTGAGATATTTAATTTAATAAAATGAGATATGGTCTTATAATTACTTTTTCTATTTAATTAACTAATCTTTAATTAATTAGAGACACTTTTCTTATTTAATTAAATAACATCATTTAATTAATTAGGAATGGCTTGTAATTTAATTAAATAACTTTGTTTAATTAATTAGAAGTACTCCATTTAATTAAATAATTTTGTTTAATTATTTCAAAATTCTTTTCGAAACTAGTCAACTCAAGTCAACCGTGGTTAAATCTGGTCAACTTTTGGTCAAACTTGATCTTTGCATATGTGAATGTGAGAAAATGTGAGTATGAATTTCAACAAAAATTGGATGCAAATTCTCATTCAACCTTTCAAAATGAAGAGATGAGGGTCTCTTAAATAGTCTTTCCTAGAATTCATCAACGGTTGAGATCGATTTCAATCGACGGTCAGGATTAAAGGTGAAGTTCAGTAATAAAGGGAGATTTCCAAATTAAAGGGAGTTAACAGATTTAATTTGTGTAAAATAAGGAGTTAACTGATTCAATTTGAGTAGAAAAAGGAGTTAACTGATTTAACTCATTTTTGATCAATAGTGAACTAGAAATTTCCCTTTGTGAACTGAAGAGAGATTTTGTTGAGATATTTAATTTAATAAAATGAGATATGCTCTCATAATTACTTTTTCTATTTAATTAGATAATGTAATGCCCCACCAAGGGATCCAAAGAATTAACCTAGAGTTCTCACTAAGTTTAGTAGCATTTTTTTTTTCCATAGAAGTAAACATCACATATAACTTATGCACAATAACAGAAGCAATAGCAGTGTCCATCTAAAATTAAACATAACATAAATAACAGATTACATTTTTTAAGATCCCTTAACGTTGAATTACATACATGAATCCATCTAGTACAACATCCACATGAAATAATAATGATAAGTCCAATGTTTATACATTACATTTCGTATACTTAATCATCCACTGTACATGTCACAAGGTATGACAAGCTCAAAAGAATATAGATACATGGAATAAGGTACATCATCCTATTCTAATCCATGATACATCAAAGTAGAGATAAACACATGATACACATGATACATCATCATAGAAGATATATACATCCATCATAAAGATGAAACATAATAAACTAAGTGCACAGTTCCTCCCAACCGTTAATAGCATCGTTAGAGCATCGTGGATCCTGGCCAACCCTCCATGTGTAACATTCCAAATCACCGAAGAGATCATCGGTACTAACATAGTAGGAATGTCACTCCTAATCAATATAACATCATATGTAGAAACTAATCTAACATGCAAATAAAAGCATAAGATAACATCATTTAACATATGCTAATCATCAATGAAAAAGGATACATTTCCACCATCATGAAGAACGCATAAGCCACGATGTCTCAATAAATCTCAAAATGATAAGAGTGAAAAATACACTACCACCCGACCGCATGGTACCTAAGTGGTCCACTCCCACCGTGCTAAGGAGATAATCTCAAGTCGCAAACAGGCTATCAAAATCATATAGCACATATCACTATAAGTCCAAGAATTCTAAAAGTATACTAACTCAAAGGTTCCAAACACAAAATCTGATATCTAATCTTCAGAGGCACACAATGACATGTAGGAACCTACTATGCAAGCGAGAAAGTATCATCGCAATTATCACGTACAAGTTACCCTGGCAGTTAGCTAAACTCCATGGGTCCATATTGATTTTATGCGGCCACTAGTATCCTCTCATATTGACAAGGCATACTACGGAATGCAAGGTCGCAACCATGCATCTCACTACTCCAATCCTAGCCTGTACAAGCACTCAAGGATGTAACGCCCCGCCAAGGGATCCAAAAGAATTAACCTAAAGTTTCACTAAGTTTTTTAAACATTTTTTTTTTTTTAAAAGTAAGAAAGTATAACATACACATCAAACACATAGTAGCGGAAGCAATAACATGTAATCATCGAAAAACATACATTGCAAGTTACATTTCTTAAAGATCCCAAGACGTTGGGTCACGTTTAAATTTAATTAAATCTAAGTCTAACAACTATCACATATATTGAAAGAATAATCAGAAAGTCCCATGTCCATAATATACATTTGTTCCGAATGCCTCTCGGCAAATTAATTCGGAATGCTCAATCATCCACTGTACAAGTCACAGGGTATGAAAGGCTTAAAATAATATACATATGTAAAGATCAAGATACAACATCCTCAAATCCATGATACAAAGTACAGTGAAAATATATGAAACTATTCACCATACATGATACATCCATACATCCATAATGTTAAAACATCTATCATAAAATCTAACCATCCATCATAATAATCCAAGAACATAGTGAAGGTAAATGCCAATCACGAAATCTCTAGCCACAGTGACCACGGAACGGATCTCAATGGTAAGAGTAAAAGCACTACCACCCGACCGCGTGGAACCTAAATGGTCCACTCCCACCGCACTGAGGAGATAGTCTCAAGTCCCAAATAGGATAACAAAACCTATAATCATAAATACTCTCTAAGCCTAAGAAATCCTTTAAGTATGCTAACTCAAAGGTTCCTAAAAATATCGACATCTAAATCCCAGAGGTACCACAAGACATGTAGGAAACCTAATATGCAAGTGGGAAAGTGTCATTGCAAAAGTCACGTAGAAGTTACTCGAGCAATCCCTTAGGAATCTCGGGTCCCTACTGATCCTGCGGGCACTAGTATCCTCTCGTACTGACAAGGCCTACTATGAAATGCAAGGTCGTAACCAAGCGTTCTCTCTACCCCATCCTAGTCTGTACTAGCACTCAAGGCATGGGAGAGAACATACAATTATCTTGTTAGGTTCATTTTATCTCATTTAGTGTAAATGTTTTCACTTATTAAAACAACTTACAATGGGTTACTCCAGGCAGCCTCTTAGGGCCCTGATCCCCATTGCAAGCCACTTTCTGACACTACACATAGATAACCTACCCTAGGCTCATGAAATCATAAATCAAGAATCATAATAAAATCACCTCAATCCTATACAAGCAACTAAAAAAAATCATAAAAGATAAGCCACAAAATTACATCATTTCTTCATGAGCAACAGATAATATCAATTAGTAATCATATGATCACGACAATTCTCTATTAGCAACTGAAGGCATCAATGATAAGTTACAAAATCCAATGGTTCTCCAATGAGCAACCAGAAAGTATCCCAATAGTAAATTACCATACTGATCGAAGACTCCAAAATGGTCAAGTCAACACATGACATCATGAGAAACATAACAACCACTTTAGTCCTTTCAAGCGACTGAAAAGAAATCCAAGTATAACTGATCGAGACTCAAAAATGGTTATCAAATATAACTGATCGAGACTCGAAAATGGTTAAGTCAAGTATCTCAAATATGTACATCTCAGCTTCACACAAGGAAACTGGAAAGCAATAACAAACAGTAAACACAATCATATCATAGAGCATATCAACACATCACCAGGGTTGGGTTTAAAATATCAAGATCAAAACAACATAACATCACATTCACATAATCCCCGAGCCTCTGGTAACAAACTAGGACTGGTCAATGCTAGGACAAAACCCAAACACCCCATAATATAGATAACACATAGAAATATAGAATAGTCTCACAATTTGATTTAATCCTAATAATATAACGTTAATTCAAATATACGGGTTTCTATTCTCATTTCCAGTGTATAATTTAGGTACTTATGAATTACAATATATCCCTTAACCTATCCTTATATTACCAACTTCTAGAATTATCAATTATTAATAATTAATATAATTACTAATAATTTTAATAATTAAAATAATCTTATTTTAAATACATTATTATTTAAATAAACAATAATAAAACTTTGTTAATACTTTCATTTAAATAATAATTAAGAATTATTAATAATCTTATTAATAATTTTATTTAATAATAATTAATAATATCATTAAAACATTTTTTTTAATAAATATTATTAATTAAAATAATAACTAATTACAATTAATATTATTAAAAATAATAATAATAATCAAAAAACATAATTAAAACTTTATTTAATTAACATAGGCCATCGGCCTTTTAATATGGCCGGCGCGGCAGGCCTGCTGACGCAAGGCCTGCGGCAGCCTGGCTGACGCAGTACCTGCACCAGCAGACTGTCGGCGGCAATCTTTAAAACAAGTACAGGGGGGTGTGGTTATTCCCGCCCCCACCCTTATTCATAAATATATATATATATATATATATATATATTTTGTTTTAAAATTTTATATTATTACTTTTCAAATATATTTAATTTTATGAACATTGTTTTAAACTTTCTTTTTCTTTCTTTTTTTTTTTTAATATATATATAAATACATGATTGAAATTTTAATTTGATAGAACTAATCACTCAGATCTCTATATTAAAATATTCTTTAAAAGAATATCGTCTTTTTTTTTTTCAGTATAAAAATTATATAACAAATTTCTTTTCTTTCATTTTAATAAAATTCTTCAATCAAGATTTTCTTTTCTTTCAAAAGCTCTCCCTAGTTTAATTTGTAAACATCTATCATCTAGAACAAGGGTTTCAAATTGATTTATTCTTCTAATTCTATTATATAGGTGAAATACAATATAGTATCATAAGGTTCATAAGAGAGCGAAAGAATCAAACAATGAAATCCAGACAATTCGGACTGATAATCCACAAGCACGAAGAAGACAAGATTATCAAATTGCATAATTCAACCCATGATCAAACACAAGACCCTACCTCAACCTGATGCTATTATGCAATCTCCAAAAACTGCAAGAGAATTCGCTCCTCTTCAATAACCTTCCTCTAGAAAACTTTCTTGGTATCAACCTTCTAAAATTTGCTTCCAAAAAATTGTCTCCCCAAAAATTCCCGTCCAAATTCGTCTATATCAAAAAATGAACCCCCCAAACTTGTGATAAAATTTTTTTCCTCAAATCGGGGCACTAATTGTGCGTTTACCCGAGAAGACTCTTTGCACAACTCAGTTAACTCCAAATTAACCTTTATTATCTTTTCTTTTATTTTGCATTCAACTTTCATGCACATTAAGTTGAATTATTAAATAACTTATTTAATATTCCACTTGACTTCTATTTTAAATTAATTTACTACTTTAATCTTATGTGCACTTTTAAGAAATTAAAATAACATTATTAATTTCTATAATTTAATCTTTTAATTTAATTCTCATATTTAAACTCATGCTTAGATCATGCGATCTAGAATTCTTAATAATTTAATATCTTTCAACTTTTAATTAATTTTAGAACTTAATTGATAACATATTTAATTAATTTAAAAACAATAATATTTAACATTTATTTAAAAATCAACTTCAATTATATTATTATTAAATTAAATAAATATTATCCTATTCTAAATTTATGTTTGAACTTTAATCTCCAAATTTAATTCTTTTATTTAATTAATTTCTCAATTAATTAAATATTAGAGATATCATATTAATTCTCTATTAAATTAAATCATTAATTAATCTTTTTAATTAGACTTTAATTAATAGAAAATACATCAAGGACTCATAAAGAAACATACGAAAACCCATCATAGAAAAACACATACTAAATCAAACAAAAAGGGTTATAATCACGAAATTACATCATTTGATGCATTCAGAGGGTACTTAACTCAGATACTTGTCCTAATTATCAATTAGGACAATTGGTTAAAAGGTTTAGAAATTTGGACTTAAGAGTTTATCTCCCCTCTCTTACCATTGAGACAATGCGATAGGGTACGCTCATCCTGGCAATTCAGGGAAGTCGATACCCGGTACTTGCAACCTACATAAAATCCACGCATGTGCAAACATAATATTCTAAGCTAAACAGACAATGGTAGGAAGTGGTGCATCGTGTAGATCCCGACTAGCAGGTGACTACGACTCCCTTCCTTAACCACATCAGAAATACCATACATAAATAAAACAAAAACGCACACCATACACATGCAGTATAGGGTAAGTATCCATAAGAAGGCACATGTGATAATAAACCATCTAACTAATCATCATCGATAACTGAAAACATTGAATAATCATCATACATGCATGAAATATAGAGTACCAAGTAATCTCATCATATAATAAACTTAGTGTAAAACAACATCTGATAATCTCTAAAATAATAATACTAATCCTCAAACATAAATTGGCCTAAAAGAGTTTTGCAAAATAACTGAAAATATGACTTAGGGGCAGGCACTACATCCACCCCCCCTAGACTTAGGCTTACTCCTGGAAGCCTACAACAAAAGAAAAGCTAAGGACTCACTGTGCGGGTCCCATTGGACCCTTTCCCCCTGTAGGAGGATAAGACTCCACTGAGAACACTACAACATACTTAGAACAATATGATTCTGGTTTAATAGTAAACCAAAAACCACATTGATCGAACTCTCATCCTTTAACAAATACTAAAATAGATTCCCTAAAACATTCTAAACAAGGATCAACATCCCAAAATCATTGGAAAATATACAAGTGATGATGTATAGATAAAAGATACATGTTTTGAAAATAGAAAAAGTTTCAATGTTTAGTTTTTCCTATGCTTAGGTTTACGTATAATTTCACTTTGAAGTCTAAGTGTTGAAGTATGAAAAATATACAACTAAAAGTTTAAGTTTAGGTTTCAGTTCAACTAGTTCCAGTTTGAAAAGGATACACATAATAGTTTAAAGTTTTCATTCTTGTTCAACTAGTTAACACTAGTGGCGTTCCAATATACCCAGAGCTCCCAATGTAGAAACTCGGGCTCTGATACCAGATGTAATGCCCCGCCAAGGGATCCAAAAGAATTAACCTAAAGTTTCACTAAGTTTGCTAAATTTTTTTTTTTTTTTTAAAGTAAGAAAGTATAACATACACATCAAACACATAGTAGCGAAAGCAATAACATGTAATCATTGACAAACATACATTGCAAGTTACATTTCTTAAAGATTCCAAGACGTTGAGTCACGTTTAAATTTAATTAAATCTAAGTCTAACAACTATCACATACATATGAAAGAATAATCAGAAAGTCCCATGTCCATAATATACATTTGTTCCGAATGCCTCTTGGCAAATTAATTCGGAATGCTCAATCATCCACTGTACAAGTCACAGGGTATGAAAGGCTTAAAAGAATATACATATGTAAAGATCAAGATACAACATCCTCAAATCCATGATACAAAGTACAGTGAAAATATATGAAACTATTCACCATACATGATACATCCATACATCCATAATGATAAAACATCTATCATAAAATCTAACCATCCATCATAATAATCCAAGAACATAGTGAAGGTAAATGCCAATCACGAAATCTCCAGCCATGGTGACCACGGAACGGATCTCAATGGTAAGAGTAAAAGCACTACCACCCGACCGCGTGGAACCTAAATGGTCCACTCCCACCGCACTGAGGAGATAGTCTCAAGTCCCAAATAGGATAACAAAACCTATAATCATAAATACTCTCTAAGCCCAGGAAATCCTATAAGTATTCTAACTCAAGGGTTCCTAAAAAGATCGACATCTAAATCCCAAAGGTACCACAAGACACGTAGGAAACCTAATATGCAAGCGAGAAAGTGTCATCACAAAAGTCACGTAGAAGTTACCCGAGCAATCCCTTAGGAATCTCGGGTCCCTACTAATCCTGTGGCCACTAGTATCCTCTTGTACTGACGAGGCCTACTATGGAATGCAAGGTTGTAACCAAGCATTCTCTCTACCCCATCCTAGTCTGTACTAGCACTCAAGGAATGGGAGAGAACATACAATTATCTTGTTAGGTTCATTTTCTCTCATTTAGTGTAAATGTTTTCACTTATTAAAACAACTTACAATGGGTTACTCCAGGCAGCCTCTTAGGGCCCCGATCGCCATTGCAAGCCACTTTCTGACACTACACATAGATAACCTACCCTAGGCTCATGAAATCATAAATCAAGAATCATAATAAAATCACCTCAGTCCTATACAAGCAACTAAAAAACATCATAAAAGATAAGCCACAAAATTACATCATTTCTTCATGAGCAACAGATAATATTAATTAGTAATCATATGATCACGACAGTTCTCTATTAGCAACTGAAGGCATCAATGATAAGTTACAAAATCCAATGGTTCTCCAATGAGCAACCAGAAAGTATCCCAATGGTAAATTAACATACTGATCGAAGACTCCAAAATGGTCAAGTCAACACATGACATCATCAAGAACATAAAAACCACTTCAGTCCTTTCAAGCGATTGAAAAGCAATCCAAGTATAACTGATCGAGACTCAAAAATGGTTATCAAATATAACTGATCGAGACTCAAAAATGGTTAAGTCAAGTATCTCAAACAGGTACATCTCAGCTTCACACAATAAAACTGGAAAGCAATAACAAACAGTAAACACAATCATATCATAGAGCATATCAACACATCACCAGGGTTGGGTTTAAAATATCAAGATCAAAACAACATAACATCACATTCACATAATCCCCGAGCCTCTGGTAACAACCTAGGACTGGTCAATGCTAGGACAAAACCCAAACACCCCATAATACAGATAACACATAGAAATATAGAATAGTCTCACAATTTGATTTAATCTTAATAATATAACGTTAATTCAAATGTACGGGTTTCTATTCTCATTTCTAGTGTATAATTTAGGTACTTATGAATTACAATATATCCCTTAACCTATCCTTATATTACCAACTTCTAGAATTATCAATTATTAATAATTAATATAATTACTAATAATTAAAATAATTAAAATAATCTTATTTTAAATACATCATTATTTAAATAAACAATAATAAAACTTTGTTAATACTTTCATTTAAATAATAATAAAGAATTATTAATAATCTTATTAATAATTTTATTTAATAATAATTAATAATATCATTAAAACATTTTTTTTTTAAAATATTATTAATTAAAATAATAACTAATTACAATTAATATTATTAAAACTAATAATAATAATCAAAAAACATAATTAAAACTTTATTTAATTAACATAGGCCATCGGCCTTTTAATATGGTCGGCGCGGCAGGCCTATTGACGTAGGACCTGCGGCAGCCTAGCTGACGCAGTACCTACGCTAGCAGACTGCCAAAGGCAGTCTTTAAAACAGGTATGGGGGGGGGGGGTGTGGTTATTCCCGCCCCCACCCTTATTCATAATTTTTTTTTTTTTTTTTTTTTTTTTTTTAAATTTTATATTACTACTTTTCAAATATATTTATTTTTATGAACATTGTTTTAAACTTTCTTTTTTTTTCTTTTTTTTTTTAATATATATATTTAAATACATGATTGAAATTTTAATTTGATAGAACTAATCACTCAGATCTCTATATTAAAATATTCTTTAAAAGAATATCGTCTTTTTTTTTCAGTATAAAAATTATATAACAAATTTCTTTTCTTTCATTTTAATAAAATTCTCCAATCAAGATTTTCTTTTCTTTCAAAAGCTCTCCCTAGTTTAATTTGTAAAAATCTATCATCTAGAATGAGGGTTTCAAATTGATTTATTCTTCCAATTCTATTATATAGGTGAAATACAATATAGTATCATAAGGTTCATAAGAGAGTGAAAGAATCAAACAATGAAATCCAGACAATTCGGATTGATAATCCACAAGCACGAAGAAGACAAGATTATCAAATTGCATAATTCAACCCATGATCAAACACAAGACCCTATCTCAACCTGATGCTATTATGCAATCTCCAAAAACTGCAAGAGAATTCGCTCCTCTTCAATAACCTTCGTCTGAAAAACTTTCTTTGTATCAACTTTCTAAAATTTGCTTCCAAAAAATTGTCTCCCCAAAAATTCCCGTCCAAATTCTTCTATATCAAAAAATGAACCCCCCAAAGTTGTGATAAGCAATTTCTCCTCAAATCGGGGCACTAATTGTGCCTTTACCTGAGAAGACTCTTTGCACAACTCAGTTAACTCCAAATTAATCTTTATTATCTTTTCTTTTATTTTGCATTCAACTTTCATGCACATTAAGTTGAATTATTAAATAACTTATTTAATATTCCACTTGACTTCTATTTTAAATTAATTTATTACTTTAATCTTATGTGCACTTTTAAGAAATTAAAATAACATTATTAATTTCTATAATTTAATTCTCATATTTAAACTCATGCTTAGATCATGCGATCTAGAATTCTTAATAATTTAATATCTTTCAACTTTTAATTTATTTTAGAACTTAATTGATAACATATTTAATTAATTTAAAAACAATAATATTTAGCATTTATTTAAAAATGAACTCCAATTATATTATTTTTAAATTAAATAACTATTATCCTGTTCTAAATTTATCTTTGAACTTTAATCTCCAAATTTAATTCTTTTATTTAATTAATTTCTCAATTAATTAAATACTAAAGATATCATATTAATTCTCTATTAAATTAAATCATTAATTAATCTTTTTAATTAGACTTTAATTAATAAAAAATATATCAAGGACTCATAAAGAAACATACGAAAACCCATCATAGAAAAACACATACTAAGTCAAACAAAAAGGGTTATAATCATGAAATTACATCATTTGATGCATTCGGAGGGTACTTAACTCAGATACTTGTCCTAATTATCAATTAGAACAATTGGCTAAAGGGTTTAGGAATTTGGACTTAAGAGTTTATCTCCCCTCTCTTACCATTGAGGCAATGCGATAGGGTACGCTCATCTTGGCAATTTAGGGAAGTCGATACCCAGTACCTGCAACCTGCATGAAATCCACACATGTGCAAATACAATATTCTAAGCTAAACAGACAATGGTAGGAAGTGGTGCATCATGTAGATCCTGACTAGCAGGTGACTACGACTCCCTTCCTTAACCACATCAGAAACACCATACATAAATAAAACAAACACGCACACCATACACATGCAGTATGGGGTAAGTATCCATAAGAAGGCACATGTGATAATAAACCATCTAACTAATCATCATCGATAATTGAAAACATTGAATAATCATCATACATGCATGAAATATAGAGTACCAAGTAATCTCATCATATAATAAACTTAGTGTAAAACAACATCTGATAATCTCTAAAATAATAATACTAATCCTCAAACATAAATTGGCCTAAAAGAGTTTGGCAAGATAACTGAAAATACGACTTAGGGGCAGGCACTACAAAGGAATGGGCGAGAACAAACACTTGTCTTTTTAGGTTCATTCAGTTAGTATTAGGTGTGAATGTTATCACTTATTAATCCAACTTACAATGAGTTACCCTGGTAGCCTCTTAGGGCCCCGACCCCCATTGCAAGCCACTTCCTGTCACTACGTGCATATATCCTACCCTAATGCTCATGGACTCATAAATCTCAAAATCACAAAAGATAATCTATAAAATCATCAAATATGCATAAAAGCATCAAATCTCCACGAGCTAACATCCATAGAAAATCATGAACACAACAACTCTCTATTGGCAATTGAAGTATCACTGATAATCAAATATCCAATGATTCTCAATAACCAAAATATATATCTCAATCATACTGATTGAAGACTCCAAAAATGGTTGATTCAAACATGTCACAACATGACATCATCAAGAATAAATCAACATCTCAGTCCCATCATGGCGACTAAAAAATAATCAAGGATAATTGATCGATGACCAAAATAATGGTTAGGTCAAGAGTCTCATACACAAGAATCTCAACTATAACAATCAGTAATCACATCCAATACATAGAGCATTCCATCACAAACCATAGTTGGTTTTATAAAGATCGAGATTAAAACATCATCATGACATCACAATCACATAACCCCTAAGCCTCTGGTAGACATCTTATACTGGTCAACACTAGTCAACCCAAAACCCAAAACAATAGCATAAAGAATACACAATGTAAACACATGTTTGAAAATTGACACTCTCAATGAATCAAAACTTCGATTATATATTCTAATAACTAATCTTAATTAAACTGAGTTTAATTAAATTAATTATTAATATCTCTTCATAATTGACAAGCTCAATATCAATATTTTAAATCATTAAAAGAGTGATCCATTAATTTAGAACTTTATAATATTCATTTATAATTAATTATATATACATATATACTTATATATACATATATATATATATATATATTTATATTTATATATATACATACATAAATATATATATATATATATATATATATAATAACATTTAATAATTAATGATATTGCAACAAAATCGAGATTCATATCCAAATCTCATATGAAATAATGTTGCAAATAAAATTTTATATAATTTAAACCAAACTCAAATCGCAATGCGATTTTAAAATTGCGCGGCCCAATACATCTGCACCGTAGGTACACTACGGATCGCAGGTACACTGCAATCACAGGTACCCTACGATCTCGCAAGCCTGCGTTGGTTGGGGTATATAATACACGCCCAACATCATATATATATATATATATATATATATATATATATATATATTTTAACGCGATTTTTAATAACGTTTTTTATGAAAACGTTCCCATGTGATATGAAATACTATTAACATGAAACTCTATCGCGATTTGACATTTGATTACTATATATGTATATATATATACATGCAGAGTTTATCACCATCACAACACACACACACACACACACACACATATATATATATAATGATATATATGTATATGTGTATGCAGATTCAAGAATATACATAGTTTTCTTAAAAATTCTAATTTTTAGAATTTTCCTTTAAATCTTTGATCTTCAAATTTATCCAATAAATAATCTAATAGGTTTGGCTATGAATTTAAACCCTAGCCCCATTTTCTTTTAGATCTATGCATATAAATATTTTCACATAAATTCAATTGCCCATATTGAGAATGCATACAATAAAATTATGAAATTTCTCAGAAGACATATGGAAGACACGAAGAAGACAGAGAATGCAAGATGCAAAAATAGCATAAGTAAAATCACAAGAACCTACCCAAATTCTGATGATAATTCACTCTTCCTCAGAAAACCCACAGAGCAAGCTCCCTTCTTCAGAATTTTCGAATCCTCCAATGCTCCAATTGCACTTCAAACACTATGTCTAAGCTTCTAGGGATGCCTGAATATAAAGAGCTCTCAAGAAACCTCTAGAATGCTTCTAGAAACAGCTGGAAGGTGTCACCAACTAAGCATGGGTCTTTTCCAACCTTCAAGATGAGCCATAGGGTTGTAGACACCATGTGCTTAATTGATGCACTAACCCCCGTGTTGTTGACACATGAGAAATAAAAAAGTGCGTTAACTCCCATGCAAGCTTATAACTCCAATTTACTTTTTACATAATTTCTATTTAAATTTTTATAACTTTCATTTTAATTTTTATAAATTTTATTATTATTATTTATTTATTACTTTATTATTATTTTATTATTACTATTAATTTTAATTTCTAATTTTCTTTTATTTAATTCATTTTCCTCAATAATTTTCATTTAATTAATTACAATCAAAATATCAAATAACATAATATTTTATATTAATTTTCTCAAATAATTAATTTATTAATTAAATCTATTTATTAAGACTTAATTAATAGAAAATTCACCATAGACCTCCAAGATAAAATATGAAAACCCATCATAGAACAAATCATACAAAATCAGTCCAAAGGGTTAAAAATCATGAAATATGTCATCTGACACATTCGGTGGGTATTCAACTCTGATACTTGTCCTAACTCACTAGGACAAATGGTTTAATGGTTTGGGATTTGGATTTGAGAATTTATCTCCTTTCTCTTATCATTGAGATAGTATAATAGGGTACGCTCATCCTGGCAATTCAGGAAAGTCGATACCTAGTACCTGCAACCTGCAGAAAAACCATGCATGTACATACAATATATATAATGCTAGGCTAAACAGACAATGGCAGGAAGTGGTGCATTGTGTAGATCCCAACTAAGCAGGTGACTATGACTCCCTTCCTTAACCACATCAGAAATGCCATACAATAAGAAAACATGCACACCATACACATGCAAGTATGGGGTAACTATCCATAATAAAACACATAAGATAATAACCATCCGTCTAATCATCAATAATAACTGAAAATAGTATAATGATCATCACATATGCATGAAATGTAAAATCTAAATGATCCCATCATATAACCACTGAATCCATAACATAATGTTGGATAGGGTCAAAACAATACCACTAATCCATCAACATAAAACTAGTCTATCACAGTGTGATAATAATAGCATCAATGTCCAGAAAAGATGTGAACGAGGGTAGGCACTACAAATAATCTTTAATTAATTAGACACATTTTTCTTATTTAATTAAATAACTTCAATTAATTAATTAGGAATGGCTTCTCATTTAATTAAATAACTTTGTTTAATTAATTAGAAGTAAGTACTCTATTTAATTAAATAATTTCATTTAATTATTTCAAATTTTTTTCGAAACTAGTCAACTCAAGTCAATCGTGGTTAAATCTGGTCAACTTTTGGTCAAACTTGATCTTTGTGTATGTGAATATGAGCAAATGTGAGTATGAATTTCAGCAACAATTCGATGCAAATTCTCATTCAACCTTTCAAAATGAAGAGATGAGGGTCTCTTAAATAGACTTTCCTAGAATTCATAAATGGTTGAGATCGATTTCAATCAACGGTCAGGATTAAAAGTGAAGTTCAGTCATAAAGGGAGATTTCCAAATTAAAGGGAGTTAACAGATTTAATTTGAGTAAAATAAGGAGTTAACTGATTCAATTCGAGTAGAAAAAGGAGTTAACTCATTTAACTCATTTTTGATCAATAGTGAACTAGAAATTTCCCTTTTTGAACTGAAGAGATATTTTGTTGAGATATTTAATTTAATAAAATGAGATATGCTCTCATAATTACTTTTTCTATTTAATTAAGTAATTTTTAATTAATTAGAGACACTTTTCTTATTTAATTAAATAACTTCATTTAATTAATTAGGAATGGCTTCTCACTTAATTAAATAACTTTGTTTAATTAATTAGAAGTAAGTACTCCATTTAATTAAACAATTTCATTCAATTATTTCAAAATTCTTTTCGAAACTAGTCAACTCAAATCAACCATGGTTAAATCTGATCAACTTTTGGTCAAACCTGATTTTTGCGTATGTGAATATGAGCAAATGTGAGTATCAATTCCAACAACAACTCGATGCAAATTCTCATTCAACCTTTCAAAATGAAGAGTTGAGGGTCTCTTAAATAGACTTTCCTAAAATTCATCAATGGTTGAGATCAATTTCAATCAACGATCCGAATTAAAGGTGAAGTTCAGTCATAAAGGGAGATTTCCAAATTAAAGGGAGTTAACAGATTTAATTCGAGTAAAATAAGGAGTTAACTTATTCAATTTGAGTAGAAAAGGGAGTTAACTGATTTAACTCATTTCTGATAAATACTGAACTGGAAATTTCCTTTTTTGAACTGAAGAGAGATTTTGTTGAGATATTTAATTTAATAAAATGAGATATGCTCTCATAATTACTTTTTCTATTTAATTAAGTAATCTTTAATTAATTAGAAACACTTTTCTTCTTTAATTAAATAACATCATTTAATTAATTAGGAATGGCTTCTCATTTAATTAAATAACTTTGTTTAATTAATTAGAAGTAAGTAATCTATTTAATTAAATAATTTCATTTAATTATTTCAAAATTCTTTTCGAAACTAGTCAACTGTGGTTAAATCTGGTCAACTTTTTGTCAAACTTGATCTTTGCGTATGTGAATATGAGGAAATGTGAGTATGAATTCCAGCAACAACTCGATGCAAATTCTAATTCAACCTTTCAAAATGAAGAGATGAGGGTCTCTTAAATAGACTTTTTCGAAATTCATCAACGGTTGAGATTGATTTCAGTCAATGGTCAGGATTAAAGGTGAAGTTTAGTCATAAAGGGAGATTTCAAAATTAAAGGGAGTTAAAAAATTTAATTTCAGTAAAATAAGGAGTTAACTGATTCAATTTGAGTAGAAAAAGGATTTTACTTATTTAACTCATTTTTTATCAATAGTGCACTGGAAATTTCTCTTTTTAAACTAAAGAGAGATTTTGTTGAGATGTTTAATTTAATAAAATGAGATATGCTCTCATAATTACTTTTTCTATTTAACTGTATAATCTTTAATTAATTAGAGACACTTTTCTTATTTAATTAAATAACTTCATTTAATTAATTAGGAATGGCTTCTCATTTAATTAAATAATTTTTTTAAATTAATTAGAAGTAAGTACTCCATTTAATTAAGTAATTTCATCTAATTATTTCAAAATTCTTTTCGAAACTAGTCAACTCAAGTCAACCGTGGTTAAATCTGGTCAACTTTTGGTCAAACTGGATCTTTGCGTATGTGAATATGAGCAAATGTGAGTATGAATTCTAGCAACAATTCGATACAAATTCTCATTCAACCTTTCAAAATGAAGAGATGAGGGTCTCTTAAATAGACTTTCTTGGAATTAATCAACGGTTGAGATCGATTTCAATCAACGGTCAGGATTAAAGGTGAAGTTTAGTCATAGAGGGAGATTTCTAAATTAAAGGGAGTTAACAAATTTAATTTGAGTAAAATAACGAGTTAACTGATTCAATTTGAGTAGAAAAAGGAGTTAACTGATTTAACTCATTTTTGATCAATAGTTAATTGGAAATTTCCTTTTTTGAACTGAAAAGAGATTTTGTTGAGATATTTAATTTAATAAAATGAGATATGCTCTCATAATTACTTTTTCTATTTAATTAAGTAATCTTAAATTAATTAGAGACACTTTTCTTATTTAATTAAATACATTTATTTAATTAATTAGGAATGGCTTCTCATTTAATTAAATAACTTTGTTTAATTAATTAGAAGTACGTATTCTATTTCATTAAATAATTTCGTTTAATTATTTCAAAAAAAATTTGAAACTAATCAACTCAATTTAACCGTGGTTAAATCTGGTCAACCTTTGGTCAAACTTGATCTTTGCGTATGTGAATATGAGCAAATGTGAAAATGAATTCCAACAACAATTCGATGGACTTTCTCATTCAACCTTTCAAAATGAAGAGATGAGGGTCTCTAAAATAGACTTTCCTAGAATTCATCAACGGTTGAGATCAATTTTAATCAGCGGTCAGGATTAAAGGTGAATTTCAGTCATAAAGGGAGATTTCCAAATTAAAGCGAGTTAATAGATTTAATTTGAGTAAAATAAGGAGTTAACTGATTCAATTTGAGTAGAAAAAGAAGTTCACTGATTTAACACATTTTTGATCAATAGTGAACTGGAAATTTCCCTTTTTGAACTGAAGAGAGATTTTTTTGAGATATTTAATTTAATAAACTGAGATATGCTCTCATAATTACTTTTTCTATTTAATTAAGTAATCTTTAATTAATTAGAGGCACTTTTCTTATTTAATTAAATAACTTCATTTAATTAATTAAGAATGGCTTCTCATTTAATTAAATAACTTTGTTTAATTAATTAGAAGTATGTACTCCACTTAATTAGATAAATTTTGTCTAATTATTTTAAAATTCTTTTCGAAACTAGTCAACTCAAGTCAACTGTGATAAAATCTGGTCAACTTTTGGTCAAAATTGATCTTTGCGTATGTGAATATGAGCAAATGTGAGTATGAATTCCAGCAACAATTCGATGCAAATTCTCATTTAACCTTTCAAAATGAAGAGATGAGGGTCTCTTAAATAGACTTTTTTAAAATTCATCAACGGTTGAGATTGATTTCAATCAACGGTCAAGATTAAAGGTGAAGTTCAGTCATAAATAGAGATTTCTAAATTAAAGGGAGTTAACAGATTTAATTTGAGTAAAATAAGGAGTTAACTGATTCAATTTGAGTAGAAAAAGGAGTTCACTAATTTAACTCATTTTTTATCAATAGTGAACTGGAAATTACCCTTTTTGAACTAAGAGAGATGTTGTTGAGATATTTAATTGAATAAAATGAGATATGCTATCATAATTACTTTTTCTATTTAATTAAATAATCTTTAATTAATTAGAGAAACTTTTCTTATTTCATTAAATAACTTCATTTAATTAATTAGGGATGGCTTCTCATTTAATTAAATAACTTTGTTTAATTAATTAGAAGAAAGTACTGCATTTAATTAAATAATTTTGTTTAATTATTTGAAAATTCTTTTCGAAACTAGTCAAATCAAGTCAACCGTAGTTAAATCTGGTAAACTTTTGGTCAAACTTGATTTTCGCATATGTGAATATGAGCAAATGTGAGTATGAATTTCAACAAAAATTCGATGCAAATTCTCATTCAACCTTTCAAAATGAAGAGATGAGGGTATCTTAAATAGACTTTCCTGGAATTCATTAACGGTTGAGATCGATTTCAATCAACGGTTAAGATTAAAGATGAAGTTTAGTTATAAAGGGACATTTCAAATTTAGAGAGACTTAATAGATTTAATTTGAGTAAAATAAGGAGTTAACAGATTGAATTTGAATAGAAAAAGGAGTTGACTTATTTAACTCATTTTTTATCAATAGTGAACTGGAAATTTTAGTTTTTTGACTGAAGAGAGTTTTTGTTGAGATATTTAATTTAATAAAATGAGATATGCTCTCATAATTACTTTTTCTATTTAATTAAATAATCTTTAATTAATTAGAGACACTTTTCTTATTTAATTAAATAACTTTATTTAATTAATTAGGAATGGCTTCTCATTTAATTAAATAACTTTGTTTAATTAATAAGAAGTAAGTACTCCATTTAATTAAACAATTTCATTTAATTATTTCAAAATTCTTTTCAAAACTAGTCAACTCAAGTCAACTGTAGTTAAATCTGGTCAACTTTTGGTAAAACCTGATCTTTGCGTATGTGAATATGAGCAAATGTGAGTATGAATTCCAGCAAGAATTCGATGCAAATTCTCATTCAACCTTTTAAAATGAAGACATGAGGATCTCTTAAATAGACTTTCCTGGAATTCATCAACGTTTGAGATCGATTTCAATCAACGGTCAGGATTAAAGGTGAAGTTCAGTCATAAAGGGAGATTTTCAAATTAAAAGGAATTAACAGATTTAATTTGAGTAAAATAAGGATTTATCTAATTCTATTTGACTAGAAAAAGGAGTTAACTGATTTAACTCATTTTTTATCAATAGTTAACTGGAAATTTCTCTTTATGAACTGAAGAGAGATTTTGTTGAGATATTTAATTTTATAAAATGAGATATGCTCTCATAATTACTTTTTCTATTTAATTAAGTAATCTTTAATTAATTAGACACAATTTTCTTATTTAATTAAATAACTTCATTTAATTAATTAGGAATGGCTTCTCATTTAATTAAATAGTTTTGTTTAATTAATTAGAAGTAAGTACTCCATTTATTTAAATAATTTTGTTTAATTATTTCAAAATTCTTTTTGAAACTAGTCAACTCAAGTTAACCAGGTTAAATCTGGTCAACTTTTGGTCAAACTTGATCTTTGCATATGTGAATATGGGTAAATGTGAGTATGAATTCTAGCAACAATTCGATGCAAATTCTCATTCAACCTTTCAAATTGAAGAGATGATGGTCTCTTAAATAGACTTTCTTGAAATTCATCAACGGTTGAGATCGATTTCAATCAACGGTCAAGATCAAAGGTGAAGTTCAGTCATAAAGGGAGATTTCAGAATTAAAGGTAGTTAACAGATTTAATTTGAGTAAAATAAGTAGTTAACTGATTCAATTTGATTAGAAAAAAGAGTTAATTTATTTATCTCATTTTTTATGAATAATGAACTGGAAATTTACCTTTTTTAATTGAAGAGAGATTTTGTTGAGATATTTATTTTAATAAAATGAGATATGCTCTCGTAATTACAATTTCTATTTAATTAAATAATCTTTAATTAATTAAAGACACTTTTCCTAATTAACTAAATAACTTCATATAATTAATTAGGAATGGCTTCTCATTTAATTAAATAAATTTTTTTAATTAATTAGAAGTAAGTACTCCATTTAATTAAATAATTTCGTTTAATTATTTCAAAAAAAATTTTGAAACTAGTCAACTCAAGTCAACCGTGGTTAAATCTGGTCAACTTTTGGTCAAGCTTGATCTTTGCGTATGTGAATATGAGCAAATGTGAGTATGAATTCCAGCAACAATTCGATACAAATTCTCATTCAACCTTTCAAAATGAAGAGATGAGGGTCTCTTAAATAGACTTTTCTGAAATTCCTCAATGGTTGAGATCGATTTCAATCAACGGTCAGGATTAACGGAGAAGTTGAGTCATAAAGGGAGATTTCTAAATTAAAGGGAGTTAACAGATTTAATTTGAGTAAAATAAGGAGTTAACTGATTCAATTTGAGTAGAAATAGGAGTTAACTGATTTAACTCATTTTTTATCAATAGTGAACTGAAAATTTCCCTTTTTGAACTGAACAGAGATTTTGTAGAGATATTTAATTTAATAAAATGAGATATGCCCTCATAATTTTTTTTTCTATTTAATTAAATAATCTTTAATTAATTAGAGACACTTTTCTTATTTAATTAAATAACTTCATGTAATTAAATAGGAATGGCTTCTCATTTAATTAAACAACTTTATTTAATTAATTAGAAGTACTCCATTTAATTAAATAATTTCTTTTAAGTATTATAAAATTCTTTTCGAAACTAGTCAACTCAAGTCAACCGTAGTTAAATTTGGTCAACTTTTGGTCAAACTTGATCTTTACGTATGTGAATATGATCAAATGTGATTATGAATTCCAGCAACAATTCGATGCAAATTCTCATTCAACCTTTCAAAATGAAGAGATGAGGGTCTCTTAAATAGACTTTCCTAGAATTCATCAATGGTTGAGATTGATTTCAATCAAGGATCATGATTAATGGTGAATTTCAGTTATAAAGGGAGATTTCCAAATTAAAGGGAGTTAACAGATTTAATTTGAGTAAAATAAGGAGTTAACTGATTCAATTTGAGTAGAAAAAGGAGTTAACTGCTTTAGCTCATATTTAATCAATAGTGAACTGAAAATTTCCCTTTTTGAACTGAAGACAGATTTTGTTGAGATATTTAATTTAATAAAATGAGATATGCTCTCGAAATTACTTTTTCTATTTAATTAAATAATCTTTAATTAATTAGAGACACTTTTCTTATTTAATTAAATAACTTCATTTATTTAATTAGGAATGGTTTCTCATTTAATTAAATAACTTTGTTTAATTAATTAAAAGTACGTTCTTCATTTAATTAAATAATTTTATTTAATTATTTCAAAATTATTTTTGAAACTAGTCAACTCAAGTCAACCGTGGTTAAATCTGGTCAACTTTTGGACAAACTTGATCTTTGCATATGTGAATATGAGCAAATGTGAGTATGTATTCCAGCAACAATTCGATGCAAATTCTTATTAAACCTTTCAAAATGAAGAGATCAGGGTCTCTTAAATAGACTTTTCTGGAATTCATCAACGGTTGAGATCGATTTCAATCAACAGTCAGGATTAAAAGTAAAGTTCAGTCATAAAGGGAGATTTCCAATTAAAGGTAGTTAACAGTTTTAATTTGAGTAAAATAAGGAGTTAACTGATTCAATTTGAGTAGAAAAAGGATTTAACTGATTTCACTCATTTTTTATCAATAGTGAATTGGAAATTTCCCTTTTTGAACTGAAGACATATTTTGTTGAGATATTTAATTTAATAAAATGAGAAAAGCTCTCGTAATAACTTTCTCTATTTAATTAAATAATCTTTAATTAATTAGGAATGGATTCTCATTTAATTAAATAACGTTGTTTAATTAATTAAAAGTAAGTACTCCATTTAATTAAATAATTTCCTATAATTATTTCAAAATTCTGTTTGAAACTAGTCGACTCAAATCAACCGTCATTAAATCTGGTCAACTTTTGGTCAAACTTGATCTTTGCGTATGTGAATATGAGCAAATGTGAGTATGAATTCCAGCAACAATTCGATGCAAATTCTCATTCAACCTTTCAAAATGAAGAGATGGGGGTCTCTTAAATAGACTTTCTCACAATTCATAAACGGATGAAATTAATTTCAATCAACAGTCAGGAGAAAAGGTGAAGTTCAGTCATAAATGGAGATTTCCAAATTAAAGGGACTTAATAGATTTAATTTGAGTAAAATAAGGAGTTAACTGATTCAATTTGAGTACAAAAAGGAGTTAACTGATTTAACTCATTTTTCATCAATAATAAACTGAAAATTTCCCTTTTTGAACTGAAAAGAGATTTTGTTGAGATATTTAATTTAATAAAATGAGATATGCTCTCATAATTACTTTTTCTATTTAATTAAGTAATCTGTAATTAATTAGAGACACTTTTCTTATTTAATTAAATAACTTCATTTAATTAATTAGGAATGGCTTCTCATTTAATTAAATAAGTTTCTGTAATTAATTAGAAGTAAGTACTCCATTTAATTAAATAATTTTGTTTAATTATTTAAAAATTCTTTTCAAAACTAGTCAACTCAAGTCAAGCATGGTTAAATTTGGTCAACTTTTGGTCAAACTTGATCTTTCCGTATGTGAATATGAGCAAATGTGAGTATGAATTCCAGCAAAAATTTGATGCAAATTGTCATTCAACCTTTCAAAATGAAGAGATTAGGGTCTCTTTAATAGACTTTCCTTAAATTCATCAACGACTGAGATCGATTTCAATCAACGGTCAAGATTAAAGGTGAAGTGCAGTCATAAATGGAGAATTCCAAATTAAAGGGAGTTAATAGATTTAATTTGATTAAAATAAGGAGTTAACTGATTCAATTTGAGTAGAAAAAAGAATTAACTGATTTAACTCATTTTTGATCAATAGTGAACTGGAAATTTCCCTTTTTGAACTGAAGAGAGATTTTGTTGAGATATTTAATTTAATAAAATGAGATATGCTCTCATAATTACTTTTTCTATTTAATTAAGTAATCTTTAATTAATTAGAGACACTTTTCTTATTTAATTAAATAACTTGACTTAATTAATTAGGAATGGCTTCTCATTTAATTAAATAACTTTGTTTAATTAATTATAAGTATGTACTTCATTTAATTAAATAATTTCATTTAATTATTTGAAAAAAAAATTTGAAACTAGTCAACTCAATTCAACCGTGGTTAAATCTGGTGGACTTTTGGTCAAACTTGATCTTTGCGTATGTGAATATGAGCAAATGTGAGTATGAATTCCACCAACAATTCGGTGCAAATTCGCATTCAACCTTTCAAAATGAAGAGATGAGGGTCTCTTAAATAGACTTTCTTGGAATTCATAAACAGTTGAGATCGATTTCAATCAACGGTCAGGATTAAAGCTGAACTTTAGTCATAAAGGGAGATTTCAAAATTAAAGGGAGTTAATAGATTTAATTTGAGTAAAATAAGGAGTTAACTGATTCAATTTGAGTAGAAAATGGAGGTAACTGATTTAACTCATTTTTTATCAATAGTGAACAGGAAATTTTCCTTTTTGAACTGAAGAGAGATTTTGTTGAGATATTTAATTTAAGAAAATGAGATATGCTCTCATAATTACTTTTTCTATTTAATTAAGTAATCTTTAATTAATTAGAGACAATTTTCTTATTTAATTAAATAACTTCATTTAATTAATTAAAAATGGCTTCTCATTTAATTAAATAACTTTTTTTAATTAATTAGAAGTAAGTACTTCATTTAATTAAAAAAATTTGTTTAATTATTTCAAAATTCTTTTCGAAACTAGTCAACTCAAGTCAACCGTGGTTAAATCTGGTCAACTTTTGGTCAAACTTGATCTTTGCATATGTGAATATGAGCAAATGTGAGTATGAATTCTAGCAAGAATTCGATGCAAATTCTCATTCAACCTTTTAAAATGAAGACATGAGGGTCTCTTAAATAGACTTTCCTGGAATTCATCAACGGTTGAGATCGATTTCAGTCAACGGTCAGGATTAAAGGTGAAGTTCAGTCATAAAGGGAGATTTTCAAATTAAAAGGAGTTAACAGATTTAATTTGAGTAAAATAAGGATTTAACTAATTCTATTTGAGTAGAAAAAGGAGTTAACTGATTTAACTCATTTTTTATCAATAGTGAACTGGAAATTTCTCTTTTTGAACTGAAGAGAGATTTTGTTGAGATATTTAATTTTATAAAATGAGATATGCTCTCATAATTACTTTTTCTATTTAATTAAGTCATCTTTAATTAATTAGACACACTTTTCTTATTTAATTAAATAACTTCATTTAATTAATTAGGAATGGCTTCTCATTTAATTAAATAGTTTTGTTTAATTAATTAGAAGTAAGTACTCCATTTAATTAAATAATTTCGTTTAATTATTTCAAAATTCTATTCGATACTAGTCAACTCAAGTCAACCATGGTTAAATCTGGTCAACTTTTGGTCAAACTTGATTTTTGCGTATGTGAATATGAGAAAATGTGAGTATGAATTCCAGCAACAATTCTATGCAAATTCTCATTCAACATTTCAAAATGAAGAGATGAGGTTCTCCTAAATAGACTTTTCTAGAATTCATCAACTGTTGAGATCGATATCAATTAGCGGTCAGGATTAAAGGTGAAGTTTAGTCATAAAGGGAAATTTCCAAATTAAAGGGAGTTAACAAATTTAATTTGAGTAAAATAAGGAGTTAACTGATTCAATTTGAGTAGAAAAAGCATTTAACTGATTTAACTCATTTTTTATCAATAGCGAACTGAAAATTTTCTTTTTTGAACTGAAGAGAGATTTTGTTGGGATATTTAATTTAATAAAATGTGATGGGGACACAACCTAAGAACAAAATGGACACAACAGAAAGGGAAAGTTATATTAATTGAGAAAATAAGCTATTACAAATAGTATAGAGAAAATAAACTTCAAAACATGCCCTAAGGGCTTACAATAGCATAAATTTGGAGATAATTTCTCCTTTCAGTACCTCCTCTCAAGCTCCA
This sequence comes from Cupressus sempervirens, assembly GCA_028749045.1. Taxonomy (NCBI): domain Eukaryota; kingdom Viridiplantae; phylum Streptophyta; class Pinopsida; order Cupressales; family Cupressaceae; genus Cupressus; species Cupressus sempervirens. The sequence goes on from CM053793.1 coordinate 384,822,782, forward strand.
CTCCGAACTGCCTTTTACAATGCCAACAATCTCTTTAAACAGACCCCGGAGGGTTAAGGACTAGGAATACATTCTAGAAAGTGCTAGTAGGCATCCACCGACAAAATAGAAGGTTCCAAAAGCTGTGTTAGAAGTCGGTGCAAATCTAGAAGAATCCAGAAATGGTAACCAAACTTCCGGGAGGCATAACTTTTGAACCGTAGCTATGATTGACAAACCCTTTATATTTTCGGAAAGCTCTCGAAGCGCTCTATAGCCCTATGGACGATCTTTGCTCGTCTCCCATTTTTGACCCTTTTTTAGGTCATTTAATGCCCCAAACCTAACTTTGAAGCATTCCTAGGAGGTCTCCAAAACCCGAAAAACTGTAATAACTTTCAAACCATGGGGCCTTTTGACCTGATTCTTTTTCTGGAATGCTCTAAATCACAATTACATTCATCTGGCCAATTCACACTTTCTAGGTCACCAAAATGATGGCCAAATTGCATGCTCCTATTTTTTCGAGATTTTTTAGCTCACTGATAGTTGAACTGTGAGAGTTGGAACCAAAAATGTAAAGACATGAAACAGAAACTAAGTCTAAGTACATTTTTTTGGGTGACACGGGATTGCCCTTATACCTCTGGATGCTCCTACATTAGACACCCAGGGTAGATTGAAAAGTGACCTTGTCACTTTATGGATGGTAGAGAAAATTCCAAATGGGAAACCTCAGCTGTTGAAATCCAAGTTGAGTCCTCGATTGACTGTCCTTTCCATTTGACAAAATACTCTTCATATTGCCTGTTTCTAGTACTCCTACCCACATGATGATTTAGAATGTCTTCTATCTCCTCCTTCTTAGAAACAGGAATTGGACATGGCTCTAACACCAGCTCCTCATCTGCACCATCATCATGATACTCTGTTAAATCTACAATGTTGAAAATGGGAGAAATGTGAATACCTTCTGGTAGCTCCACCTCATATGCATTTCCTGAGTCATGTTTCTTAGAAATTTTGCAAGGGCCAAATTTCTTCATTTTCAGCTTGTTGTAAGTACCGGCTAGAAATCTTTCTTTTCGTAAGTACACCATGACTAAATCTCCTACTTGTAATTCCTTGTGTCTTCTCCTTTGATCAGCCCTAGCTTTATACTCTTGATTCATCTTGGTAATGTGTGCTTGAACCTCCTCATGTAGATGCTTGATATGTTCAGCAAATTTCTCAACTTCAGCACTTGTCCTCTCCCCGTGTTCTATCTTCCTCAATTCTGGTGTAGTCCTTGGGCTATTCCCATATACAATTTGGAATGGTGATTTGTAGTGCCTGCCCCTAGTTTATATTTTTTGAGCTACATTTATGATATGATTGCCAAACTCTTTTAGGCCAATTTATGTTTGATGAGTAGTATCATTATTTTAGAGATTATCAGAGGATGTTTACACTCAGTTTATTATATGATGAGATTACTTGGTACTCTATATTTCGTGCATGTATGATGATTATTCAATGGTTTTAGTTATCGATGATGATTAGTTAGATGGTTCATTATTCCATGTGTTTCTTATGGATACTTACCCCATACTGCATGTGTATGGTGTGCGTGCTGTTTTATTTATGTATGGTGTTTCTGATATGGTTAAGGAAGGGAGTCGTAGTCACCTGCTAGTCGAGATCTACACGATGCACCACTTCCTGCCATTGCATGTTTAGCTTAGAATATTGTGTTTGTACATGCATGAATTTTTATGCAGGTTGCAGGTACCGGGTATCGACTTCCCTGAATTGTCAGGATGAGCGTACCCTATCGCACTGTCTCAATGGTAAGAGAGGGGAGATAAACTCGTAAGTCCAAATCCTAAACCCTTTAGCCAATTGTCCTAATTGATAATTAGGACAAGCATCTGAGTTAAGTACCCTTCGAATGCATCAAATGATGTAATTTGGTGATTATAACCCTTTTGTTTGATTTGGTATGTATTTTTCTATGATGGGTTTTCGTATGTTGCTTTATGAGTCCTTGGTGTATTTTCTATTAATTAAGTCTAATTAAAAAGACTAATTAATGATTTAATTTAATAAGGAATTATTATGATATCTTTATATTTAATTAATTAATTAATTAATTAAATAAAAGAATTAAAGTTGGAAATTAAAGTTCAAGATATATTTAGAACAGGATAATATTTATTTAATTTAATAATAATATATTTGGAGTTTATTTTTAAATAAATGCTAAATATTATTGTTATTTAAATTAATTAAATATGTTATCAATTAAGTTCTAAAATAAATTAAAAAGTTGAAAGATATTAATTTATTAAGAATTCTAGATCGCATGATCTAAACATGAGTTAAATATAAGAATTAAATTAAAAGATTAAATTATAAAAATTAATAATGTTATTTTAATTTTTTAAAAGTGCACATAAGATTTAAAATAATAAATTAATTAAGAATTGAAGTCAAGTGAAATTTTAAATAAAGTTATTTAATCATTCAACTTAATGTGCATGAAAGTGGAATGCAAAAGGATTAGAAAAGATAATAAAAGTTAAATTGGAGTTAACTGAGTTGTGCAAAGAGTCTTCTCGGGTAAACACACAATTAGTGCCCCGAATTGAGGAGAATTTGCTTATCACAATTTTGGGGGTTCATTTTTGAGGGAGAGAAATTTGGACGGGAAGTTTTGGGGAGACAATTTTTGGAAGCAAATTTCAGAAGGCTGATACGAAGAAAGTCTTGAAGGGGAAGGTTATTGAGAGGAGCGAATTCGCATACAGTTCCTGGAGATTGCATAATAGCATCAGGATCAGGTAGGGTCTTGTGTTTTTTATCCATTAAATATGCAATTATCCCTTCCTGCCTTCTTCGTGTCTGGGCTTTGTAGATTTGAATTCTCTGTTATGAAAGTTTTAAGCTTTCAATATTGTGAATTTATTAATTATTCGTCAATAATTTTTGTATCCATGGAGATTGGATGAATTAATTAGAACCATTGTTTTCTTGATTTAGAAATTAAGATCTAATTTAATAAGGGTTTTGTTTTAATGAATTGAAAAGTTCTAGATAAATAAATAAAAAAACAAATATATATATATATATATTTATATATTACATATTTACTCATTGGAAGAAATTGTTTTTATTAAAAATTAAACAAAATTAATTTTTTAAAATAAAACTTATTTTATTTGTACTAAAATAAAAAAAAATAAAAAAAAATATTAAAAAAAATAAATAAATATAATATAATATTATATAGTGGGGGGGGAGGGAATCACCCCGTACCCGCCCCTCATTGTCGGCAGGCCGACAGTACCTACGTCGCAGGTACTGCGACGACAGGTACAGAGTACCTGCCGCCGCAGGCCCTGCGACCGCAGGCCTGCGGCCAAAGCCGACGGGCTATAAACGTGGGAGAACTTTGTTTTCGTTTTTTTAATTTTTTTTATAATTTTTTTTAAATTATTAAAAACAAATTTTATTTATTTAAAATTTTAAATAATAAAAATTATAATATATTCAATTTTTATAACAGATTAAACTTTTTAAATATTTAATAAATAAATATTAATTGCATAGATATATTTGTAAATTTTAATTTATTAATAATTTTTCTTAAATATTAATAAATTAACAATTATTAGTTGGATTAAAATAAGTAATTAGATCTAATGAATATTGATTAATTTAATTAAAATTAGTTAATTAAGTTAATTAATAATGAATTTTATTTGACTAAATTATAAATTTGGATATTGATTTAATGAAAGTTATTATAGAAATGGGTTATTCGAAAAAGGGTAGTTGTGAAAACTTGGTTACTTGAATTCGACATTAAACTAAAACACAAACCCTACTTTAACTTAAATAATATACTTTCAGATCCAATCTCTGAGACTTTGATGTTGTCTTTGTACTTTGAATGTTTTGGGGTTGGTTTAGCGTTGACCAGTTCAGGTTGTTACCAGAGGCTCGGGGTTGTGAATGTGATGTCTTGATGATTTGGTCTCGATCTTTCTTAACCTGACCATGGTAATGTGATGAAGTGCTCTATGACATGATTGTGTTTATTGTTTGTTATTGCTTTCCAGTTTCCTTGTGTGAAGCTGAGGTGTATGTATTTGAGAATACCTAACTTAACCATTTTTGAGTCTCGATCAGTTATATTTGATAACCATTTCTGAGTCTCGATCAGTTATACTCGTATTACTTTCTGGTTGCTCATTAGAGAACCATTGGATTTTGTGACTTATCATTGATGCCTTCAGTTGCTGATAGAGAACTGTCGTGATTACATGATTACTATTTGATGTTATCTGTTGCTCATGAAGAACTGATATATTTTGTGGATTATCTTTTTATGATATTTTCAGTTGCTCGCATAGGACTGAGTTGGTTTTATTATGATTCTTTGATTTATGAGTTCATGAGCTAGGGTAGGTTATCTATGTGTAGAGTCGGGAAGTGGCTTGCAATGAGGGTCGGAGCCCTAAGAGGCTGCCTTGAGAAACCCATTGTAAGTCATTTTTAATAAGTGAAAATATTTACACTAAATGAGAGAAAATGAACCTAACAAGATAATTGTATGTTCTCTCCCATGCCATGAGTGCTAGTACAGACTAGGATGGGGTAGAGAGGACGCTTGGTTACGACCTTGCATTCCATAGTATGCCTCGTCAGTATGAGAGGATACTAGTGGCCGCAAGATCAGTAGGGACCCGGGATTCCTAAGGGATTGCTTGGGTAACTTCTACATGACTTTTGCGATGACACTTTCTCACTTGCATATTAGGTTTCCTACGTGTCTTGTGGTACCTCTGGGATATAGATGTCGATCTTTTTAGGAACCCTTGAGTTAGCATACTTATAGGATTTCCTGGACTTAGAGAGTATTTATGATTATAGGTTTTGTTATCCTATTTGGGACTTGAGACTATCTCCTCAGCGTGGTGGGAGTGGACCATTTAGGTTCCACGCGGTCGGGTGGTAGTGCTTTTACTCTTACCATTGAGATCCGTTCCGTGGTCATCGTGTTTGGAGATTTCATGATTGGCATTTACCTACACTATGTTCTTGGATTAGTATGATGGATGGTTAGATTTTATGATAGATGTTTTATCATTATGGATGTATGGATGTATCATGTATGGTGAATAATTTTCATATATTTTTACTGTACTTTGTATCATGGATTTAAGGATGTTGTATCTTGATCTTTACATATGTATATTCTTTTAAGCCTTTCATACCCTGTGACATGTACAGTGGATGAATGAGCATTCTGAATTAATTTTCCAAGGAGCATTCGGAACAAATGTATATTATGGACATTGGAGTTTTTGATTATTCTTTTCTATGTATGTGATAGTTGTTAGACTTAGAATTAATTAAATTTAAACGTGACTCAACATCTTGGGATCTTTAAGAAATGTAACTTGCAATGTATGTTTGTTGATGATTACATGTTATTGCTTCCGCTACTATTTGTTTGGTGTGTATGTCATACTTTCTTACTTTAAAAAAAAAAAAATGTTTACCAAACTTAGTGAAACTTTAAGTTAATTCTTTTGGATCCCTTGGCGGGGCGTTACATGATTTTATAGTACTCCTATTTATAGAGTTATTATAAGAAAACTCTGCATATGGTAGAATCAAATCCCATCCCTTGGGCTTATCCCCATCTAAACATCTCAGCAAATTGCCCAGACTTTTGTTTACCACTTCTGTTTGGCCATCAGTTTGTGGGTGATGCGTGGAACTGAATTTCAAGTCTGTTCTTAGCTTTTTCCACAATGTCCTCTAGAAATACCCCACAAATTTAGTATCTCTGTTAGAAACTATACTCCTTGGAAGACCATGTAGTCTTACCACCTCTTTGAAAAAAAAATCTGCAATATTGACAACATCATGAGTTTTGTGGCATGGAATGAAATGTGCCATTTTGGAGAACCTATCAACCACCACGAATACTGAGTCATTACCCCTTTGTGTCCTTGGCAATCCAAGAACAAAATCCATACTTATGTCCTCCCATGGCCTTGATGGAACAGGCAATGGCTGATATAGGCCAGTATTGTGACTAAACCCCTTGGCAACTTGACAAACTTGGCAACTTTGTATGAACTTTTTCACATCCTGTAAAATTTGAGGCCAAAAACAATGTTCTCTAAGAATGGAAATGGTCTTATCCCGACCAAAATGTCCTACCATCCCTCCACTGTGTTTCTCCTTAATCAGATTTTCCCTCATGGAACTCCTTGGAATGCACAATTGACTACCTTTGAACAACATGCCATCCTGAATCAAATAGTCTAACCACTTGGTTCTATCTATAGAAACAGGTTCTTTAAAAGCTTTCCATGCTTTAGCAAAATCAGGATCCTCAGGGTACAAATTCTTGAGTTCATCAAAACCAACTACTTCAACCTGCATTGTTGTAAGCAACAACTGTCTCCTACTTAGTGCATCTGCAACCCTGTTACATTTTCCACTTCTATGCTTCAACACAAATGTATAACTCTACAAGAATTCTACCCACTTCATATGCCTCTGATTCAATTTACCTTGGCTATTTAGGTACTATAATGCCTGATGATCAGTATACAAAAAAAATTCCTTTGGCAATAAATAATGGCTCCATTTCTTTAAGTCTCGAACTATTGCATAGAACTCTTGATCATAAACTGAATACTTCTTCTATGCATCATTCAATTTTTCACTAAAATATACAATAGGCTTACCTTCTTGGCTTAATACAGCCCCAATAGCACTGCCACTAGCATCACAATCCACCTGGAAAACCTTTCTAAAATCTAGAAGTGCCAACATAGACTGTTATGTTACCTTCTTCTTCAGCAATTCAAAACTTCTTGCAGTTGCTGCAGTCCATTTGAACTCTTTTCTATCCCCTCTTATTGTATCAGTTAGGGGTGCAAATATGCTACTAAAATTCTTAATAAACTTCCTGTAAAAACTAACCAGACCATGAAATGATCTTACCTTAGTAGCAGACCGTGGAGTAGGCCATTTCAAGATGGCTTTTACCTTCTTTGGATCCATTTTGACACCTTCAGGTGATATAAAAAACCCTAAATAGACTAACTCCCTTTTTGCAAAGTTACACTTCTTCAGATTAATTAACAGTTTCTCTTCCCTTAGCCTTTCAAGGACACTACGAATATGCAATAAATGTTCTTCCAAAGTCTTGCTGAAAATTAATATATCATCCAAATAGACAATAACAAATTTTTCCAAGAACTTCTTAAGTACCTCATTCATGAGCCGCATGAAGGTGCTTGGGGCATTCGTCAATCCAAAGGGCATGACTAACCACTCATAAAGACCCTCCTTGGTCTTGAAGGTTGTTTTCCACTCATCTCCTTCTCGAATCCGTATCTGGTGATAACCACTCTTCAGATCTATCTTTGTGAAGTACTAGGCTCCACTCAAGCAGTCCATAATATGATCCATCCTTGGCAAAGGAAACTGGTAATTGATGGTGATCCTATTTATAGCTTGAGAATTTGTACACATCCTCCACTCTTCATCCTTATTTGGTGTGAGTATTGCAGGTACTGCACATGGACTCAGGCTCTCTCGAATCAAGCCCTTCCTCAATAACTCCTGAACCTATCTATTTATCTCCTCTATTTCAGTAGGAGTCATCCTGTGAGCAGCCTTGTTAGGAAAACTAGCTCCTGGAATCAGATCTATCTGATGACTGATTTGCCTTACTGGTGGCAATCCATCTGAAACATTATCAGAGATAATATCTCCAAACTCCCCTAGTAAATCTGAAACTTCAAATGGTATTTCACTACCACCTTCTTTATCTTTCGTAGGAATCAAAGCATAGCACATATGCTGATGTTTCATGCTATCTAAAAACTTCCTTCCATCAACAAGACAAATCCTAGCACTGCTACATACCTTTTCATCTTCCTTTTTCATGGGCTTCAATTTATGGTGAACTCCATCCTTGGTGAGAGAGTATGTGTTTGCATGTCCATCATGCACTGCATGTCTATCAAACTGCCATGGTCTACCCAACAATAGATGGCAAACATCCATCGAAATAACATCACAGAGAACTTCATCATGGTAACTCCCAATTTTGAATTTTACTAAACATTGTTCACTTACCAGGACCTTATGATCATCTTTTACCCAAGCAATCCGATAGGGCTGTGGATGTTTCTCCCTCTTGAGCTCCAGCTTAGAGACCATCTCTTCAAATACCAAGTTATATATGCTACCACCATCAATGATCACGTCACAACATTTATCCTCACACTTGCATCTGGTATGGAATAAACTCCTCCGTTGTCCTGGTTGATTCTCACCACTTAGTAGGACTCTTTCATTTACCAAGGTCTCTCCTCTTTCTGCATCCTCTGCATGTGATGATTGTTCATCCTCACCCACATGAGCAACCCTAGCTTGGCCCTTAGCTCTCCTATCTATCCTTCCTTGTCATTGAGGGCATTCAAAGGCATGATGACCTTCTTCATTGCAATGGAAACAGGTACCACGAAAGCCTCCTCTTCCTTGTCCACGTCCTCTACCTCTTCCTCTCTGATTTCCAAAGTCTTGATCATGGAAGTGGTTGAAACCCTCATTCCTCTGGTTCTTGCTAGTACCCACATCTTCATTTTTCTTTTGGGTTTCATTGCGCCCTCTAGATGATCTACCGCTTCCACTTCCTCCTTGACCATGCCCTCTTTGTCTTCCTTCAAACCTTTTAATCAGCTTCTCTTCAACTTGTAGGGAAAATTGGTATGCCTCTTCAACGCTGGCCATTCTTACCAGACTTAATTCCTCCTGGATGCTAGGTCGCAACCCACTGATATAACAAGCAACCTTCTCCTTATTTGGTTCTGCATGCCCTACTCTAATCAAGAGTCAGTAAAACTCCTCTATATATTCTTGGACTGATCTTCCTACTTGCTTTAACCCATGCATCTTCTTCAACAGATCAAGCTCGTAGTCCACAAGAATGAATTGCTTCTTCAATTTGTCCACCATGCGATCTCATCTTGTGATCTTCTCCTTTCCTCTTCTGTTTCTTTCCAATTGAACCTCTTGCCACTAGATTTTTGCATGGCCTTTCAGTTTGGCCTTTGCAAACTTAACCCTATCTAGGTCCCTGATATCCTTATACTCAAAGTATTCTTCCAGTTCATTGATCCAATCGATCAACTCATCTGGTTTCAGATTTCCTAAAAATACACCCACTTCAATTGTAGATCTTTTTCCAAACTTAGTAATGGCCCTAAAAAGCCTTTCCTCTACAGAATTTAGAACTTCTTCGTCAACTTCTTCTTCTGGTCCCATTACTTCTTCTTCATTGTCATCCTCACTGTTGTCACCTGCAGCAACATTTGCTCCTCTACGAAGCTCCTCTTGCAATGCTTGTACCTGCCTCTGGAGGGCTCTAACCTCCTCAAGATTAATAGCACTGGCCCTTCTGCCATGCTCTCTTCGTAGAGGCATCTTCTAACTCAAACTCACAACCACACAGTCTTGGTGCAAACTGCTTCACAGTCGGCGCTCTATTGACACACTCAGGAAAACCCGCTCTGATACCACTTGATGGGGACACAAACCAAGAACAAAATGGACACAACAGAAAGGGAAAGTTATATTAATTGAGAAAATAAGCTATTACAAATAGTACAGAGGAAATAAAATTCAGAACATGCCCTAAGGGCATATAATAGCATAAATCTGGAGATAATTTATCCTTTCACTACCTCCTCTCAAACTCCACTCCGAACTTCCTTTTACAATGCCAAAAATCTCCTTAAACAGACCCCGGAGGGTTAAGGACTAGGAATACATTCTAGAAAGTGCTAGTAGGCATCCACCGACAAAATAGAAGGTTCTAGAAGCTGTGTTAGAAGTCGGTGCAAATCTAGAAGAATCCAGAAACGGTAACCAAACTTTCGGGAGGAATAACTTTTAAATCGTAGCTCTGATTGATGAACTGCTTACATTTTCGGAAAGCTCTCAAAGCACTCTATAGCCCTATGGATGAGCTTAGCTCATCCCCCATTTTTTGACCCTTTTTGAAGTCATTTAATGCCCCAAACCTGACTTTGAAGCATTCTTAGGAGGTCTCCAAAACTCGAAAAACTGCAATAACTTTCAAACCGTGGGGCCTTTTGACCTAATTCTTTTTCTGGAATGCTCTAAATCACAATTACATTCATCTGGCCAATTCACACTTTCTAGGTCACCAAAATGATGGCCAAATTGCATGCTCCTATTTTTTTGAAATTTTCTAGCTCACTGATAGTTGAACTGTGAGAGTTGGAACCTTTATTTGACCCAAATGGGTATCCAAAAATGTAAAGACATGAAACAGAAACTAAGTCTAAGTACATTTTTTTGGGTGACACAGGATTGCCCTTATACCTCTGGATGCTCCTGCATCAAAATGAGATATGCTCTCATAATTACTTTTTTTATTTAATTAAATAATCTTTAATTAATTAGACAAACTTTTCTTATTTAATTAAATAACTTCATTTAATTAATTAGGAATGGCTTCTCATTTAATTAAATAACTTTGTTTAATTAATTAGAAGTAAGTACTCATTTAATTAAATAATTTCGTTTAATTATTTCAAAATTCTTTTCGAAACTAGTCAACTCAAGTCAACCATGGTTAAATCTGGTCAACTTTTGGTCAAACTTGATCTTTGCATATGTGAATATGAGCAAATGTGAGTATGAATTCCAGCAACAATTCGATGCAAATTCTCATTCAACCTTTTAAAATGAAGACATGAGGGTCTCTTAAATAGACTTTCTTGGAATTCATCAATGGTTGAGATCGATTTCAATCAATGGTCAGGATTAAAGGTGAAGTTCAGTCATAAAGGGAGATTTCAAAATTAAAAAGAGTTAACAGATGTAATTTGAGTAAAATAAGGAGTTAACTGATTTAATTTGAGTAGAAAATGCAGTTAACTGATTTAACTCATTTTTGATCAATAGTGAACTAGAAATTTCTCTTTTTGAACTGAAGAGAGATTTTGTTTAGATATTTAATTTACTAAAATGAGATATGCTCTCATAATTACTTTTTCTATTTAATTAAATAACTTCATTTAATTAATTAGGAAGGGCTTCTCATTTAATTAAATAGCTTTGTTTAATTAATTAGAAGTAAGTACTCCATTTAATTAGATAATTTCATTTAATTAATTCAAATTTTTTTTAGAAACTAGTCAACTCAAGTGAACCGTGGTTAAATCTGGTCAACTTTTGGTCACACTTGATCTTTGCGTATGTGAATATGAGAAAATGTGAGTATGAATTCCAACAACAATTTGATGTAAATTCTCATTCAACCTTTCAAAATAAAGAGATGAGGGTCTCCTAAATAGACTTTCCTAGAATTCATCAATGGTTGAGATCGATTTCAATTAGCGGTCAGAATTAAAGGTGAAGTTCAGTCATAAAGGGAGATTTCCACATTAAAGGGAGTTAACAGATTTAATTCGAGTAAAATAAGGAGTTAACTGATTCAATTTGAGTAGAAAAAGCAGTTAACTGATTTAACTCATTTTTTATCAATAGTGAACTGGAAATTTTCCTTTTTGAACTGAAGAGAGATTTTGTTGAGATATTTAATTTAATAAAATGAGATATGCTCTTATAATTACTTTTTCTATTTAATTAAATAATCTTTAATTAATAAGACACACTTTACATATTTAACTAAATAACTTCATTTAATTAATTAAGAACGGTTTCTCATTTAATTAAATAACTTTGTTAAATTAATTAGAAGTAAGTACTCCATTTAATTAAATAATTTTGTTTAATTATTTCAAAATTCTTTTCGAAACTAGTCAACTCAAGTCAACCGTGGTTAAATCTGGTCAACTTTTGGTCAAACTTGATCTTTGCGTATGTGAATATGAGCAAATGTGAGTATGAATTCCAGCAACAATTTGATGAAAATTCTCATTCAACCTTTCAAAATGAAGACATGAGGGTCTCTTAAATAAACTTTTCTGAAATTCATCAACGGTTGAGATCGATTTCAATCAGCGGTCAGGATTAAATGTGAAGTTCAGTCATAAAGGGAGATTTCCAAATTAAAGGGAGTTAACAGATTTAATTTGAATAAAATAAGGAGTTAACTGATTCAATTTGAGTAGAAAAAGGAGTTAACTGATTTAACTCATTTTTTATCAATAGTGAACAGGAAATTTGCCTTTTTGAATTGAAGAGAGATTTTGTTGAGATATTTAATTTCATAAAATGATATGTGCTCTCATAATTACTTTTTCTATTTAATTACGTAATCTTTAATTAATTAAAGACACTTTTCTTATTTAATTAAATAACTTCATTTAATTATTTAGCAATGGCTTCTCATTTAATTAAATAAATTATTTTAATTAATTAGAAATAAGTACTCCATTTAATTAAATAATTTCATTTAATTATTTCAAAATTCTTTTCGAAACTAGTCAACTCAAGTCAATCGTGGTTAAATCTGGTCAACTTTTGGTCAAACTTGATCTTTGCATCTGTGAATATGAGCAAATGTGAGTTTGAATTCCAGCAACAATTCGATGCAAATTCTCATTCAACCTTTCAAAATAAAGAGATGAGGGTCTCTTAAATAGACATTTCTTGAATTCATCAACGGTTGAGATCGATTTCAATCAACGGTCAGAATTAAAGGTGAAGTTCAGTCATAAAGGAAGATTTCCAAATTAAAGGGAGTTAACAGATTTAATTTGAGTAAAATAAGGAATTAACAGATTCAATTTGAGTAGAAAAAAGAGTTAACTAATGTAACTCATTTTTTATCAATAGTGAACTAAAAATTTCCCTTTTTGAACTAAAAAGAGATTTTGTTTTGATATTTAATTTAAGAAAATGAGATATGCTCGCATAATTACCTTTTCTATCTATATAAATAATCTTTAATTAATTAGAGACACTTTTCTTATTTAATTAAATAACTTCATTTAATTAATTAGGAATGGCTTCTCATTTAATTAAATATGTTTATTTAATTAATTAGAAGTAAGTACTCCATTTAATTAAATAATTTTGTTTAATTATTTCAAAATTCTTTTCAAAACTAGTCAACTCAAGTCAACCATGGTTAAATCTGGTCAACTTTTGGTCAAACTTGATCTTTGCGTATGTGAATATGAGAAAATGTGAGTATGAATTCTAGCAACAATTCAATGCAAATTTTCATTCAACCTTTCAAAATAAAGAGATGAGGGTCTTTTAAATAGACTTTCTTGGAATTCATCATTGCTTGAGATCAATTTCAATCAACGGTCAGGATTAATGGTGAAGTTGAGTCATAAAGGGAGCTTTCTAAATTAAAGGGAGTTAACATATTTAAGTTGAGTAAAATAAGGAGTTAACTAATTCAATTTGAGTAGAAAAAGGTGTTAACTGATTTAACTCATTTTTTATCAATAGTGAACTGGAAATTTCTCTTTTTGAATTGAAGAGAGATTTTGTTGAGATATTTAATTTAATAAAATGAGATATCCTCTCACAATTAATTTTTCTATTTAATTATGCAATCTTTAATTAATTAGAGACACTTTTCCTATTTAATTAAATACCTTCATTTATTTAATTAGGAATGGCTTCTCATTTAATTAAACAACTTTGTTTAATTAAGTAGAAGTAAGTACTCCATTTAATTAAATAATTTCGTTTAATTATTTCAAAATTCTTTTCGAAACTAGTCAACTCAAGTGAAACGTGGTTAAATCTGGTCAACTTTTGGGAAACTTGATATTTGTGTATGTGAATATGAGCAAATGTGAGTATGAATTCTAGCAACAATTCGATGCAAATTCTCATTCAAGCTTTCAAAATGAAGAGATGAGGGTATCTTAAATAGACTTTGCTGGATTTCATCAATGGTTGAGATCGATTTCAATCAACGGTCATGATTAAAGGTGAAGTTCAGTCATAAAGGTTGATTTCCAAATTAAAAGGAGTTAATAGATTTAATTCGAGTAAAATAAGGAGTTAACTGATTCAATTTGAGGGAAAAAAGGAGTTAATTGTTTTAACTCATTTTTTATCAATAGTGAACTGGAAATTTCCCTTTTTGAACTGAAGAGAGATTTTGTTCAGATATTTAATTTAATAAAATGAGATATGCTCTCATAATTACTTTTTCTATTTAATTAAGTAATCTTTAATTAATTAGAGACGCTTTTCTTATTTAATTAAATAACTTCATTTAATTAATTAATAATGGCTTCTCATTTAATTAAATAACTTTTTTTAATTAATTAGAAGTACGTACTCCATTTAATTAAATAATTTCGTTTAATTATTTCAAAATTCTTTTTGAAACTAGTCAACTCAAGTCAACCGTGGTTAAATCTGGTCAACTTTTGGTCAAACTTGATCTTTGCATATGTGAATATGAGCAAATGTGAGTATGAATTCCAGCAAAAATTCGATGCAAATTCTCATTCAACCTTTCAAAATGAAGAGATGAGGGTCTCTTAAATAGACTTTCTTGGAATTCATCAAGGGTTGAGATCGATTTCAATCAACGATCAGGATTAAAGGTGAAGTTCAGTCATAAAAGGAGATTTCCAAAATAAAGGGAGTTAACCAATTTTTGGAAAGGTCTATTTAGTCGGACTCCAATCAGTGTAGAGTCTGTTCCCAGGATGTGAAGAGGGAGAAAGGGTAGGGTGTTATGGGCCCCTACCTCTCAGCACAAACCTTGTATGATTATGGTATGTTGAAATGGAAGAATGGAAGTTCTTGGTTTATAGCCCCGATTGGGTATCTGTTAGAGTTGTACTTGACTTCTCCTGGTTGGAGGAATCCACCTTTCCCTAATGTTGATTCATTGTGAATCTTATGATGGAAACCTTGTGTGAATATGCATGGTTGAATTGTTCTTGGTCTTGCTTGTTATCACTTGATCAGATTTTGTTTCTTCCACGACTCGTAAAAATGTGATGCAAAAATTGTATGAATCCCTTGATGAGGGTCATGAAGAGAATTCAATTAAATTGTTGTAATTCAGGATTGGAATCATATGTAAAGTGTATTTCAAACTTTGTTGTAATGGCAATGAAGCTGAGTTTTCTTCCTGATTCTTTCCCGGCTGAGCCTTTGAATCAGGTTTGCCAATAAAATTGGTGTTTAAGTATAATTGGTTATCTTGTATTTAAATCAAAATTTTTAATTTAGATGGATGCACATCAAATTAGGATAATATGATGATGGTTTAATTAAGTAAAATTTTGAGTTTTCTTTATGCTAAAAAAAATGAAATTTATGTTATGAATGTAGGTTCAGTTTCAGGATTACTGGAAGCAAAACAACTCTTGCATTATAGTAAATGGATCATTCATATTCCTAGAATATTTATTTTGTAATAGCTCCTATTAGACCTTTAAAAAAAGAATAACCCCCTCTTAATAAATCAATCAATTTCAAAAAAAATTATACTTAGAGGAAATTTATTCTTAGAGAAAAAATGCTCACTGCCTTTTGTATGAGGAGCAAGATTTATTGTCTTTTGCCACAGAGCATCAAAAAGATACTATTAATATTCTTTTGAACTTGTTAATATTAAATGTTTAAATAAAATAAAGTAAAAATAAAATCAATTCAAAAATGGGCATATAAATTAGGGAAATATCCTATCCTACCAAATAAACTTTAAAACATTATTACACACCCATAACTGTTAAATTTAGGTGTATCTCTTGGAGACAGAGTCTGCAATGTACATGGGGGGGGGAGAGGGGGGGGGGGGGGGGGGTGGTGTGGGGGGGTGGGGGTGTGATGTCACCCTATCCCCATGTCACATACCCCTTTCTCCTCTCAAAATGGGTGCTCACCTTTTTATTGGGTGGGAGTTGAATGCAGTGGTTTTTTTTTTTAAGTAAGGCAAAACAAATTTAAAACCTTACCTCCCTTCCACCCTGTTTAAGACTGACGCAGGCCTGATCCTTTCCCTCATGTGATTGGACAGCCTTGAAAACATGACCCAAGGGCCACATATAGTACACCCCACTTGGGTGTGCGCTTGGGATTGTGCCCCAAGTTGGGGTAAGTGTAACGCCACATGGCATTTGGGGATGCAGTTATGTCGTTGGGTTAGGTTAAGGTTTGCTAGAGGGTTGGGGGTTAGTTTGTGTAGTGTTAGTTTAAAATTTATAAGTTTTCTTTTAGTTAGTAGGCATGTTGATTTAGGTTAGTTGATTTATTACTTTAATGTTAGTTTATGTTGTTAAGTTATAGTGTTTGGTTTAAAATTTGAAATTAAATTAGTTAGTTTTAAAATTTAAGTTACTTTAGTTAGTATTATGTTAGAATGTAAGTTTAGTTAGTATGTTTTGATTTTTTTTTAAATTTGTGATTATTAACTGTTTAAATTAAGTTAATTATAGTTAGTTGTTTAATTATATTAGTTTGTTCGTAGTAGTGTTAGGATTGATTTAGGATTATTAATGTTTTTAGTTAGTTGTTAATTTAATATAGTTTTATAATTATCAGTTTAGTAGATTTTATATTATGTTATTTTAGTTAGCTTTTAATTCAGTTAAATCTTAAATATTTGTTTTGTTAATTATTAAATAAATTTAGCTATTTTTTTGTTAATTCATTTTTGTATAGTATTTAATTAATTTAAATATTAGATTACGTTAGATGTAGTTAGTTTAGTTTTATAATTGATTTAATTGTTAATCAACTTAGAAAGCCATAGTATAATGATTAGTTAAAAGATTAGTTAATTTTAAGATTAATATTAAATTAGTCTTTGAATATATATATTTTTTGAATATAGTTTAGTTGCTATTATAGTTTTTATTTTGTGACAATTGAATTTGGTACTTGATTTACGATTGTATTAAAATCAGAATGATAAGTGTAGTTTGGTTATGAATTAGTATCATGATAAATTATTATTAAGTTATAGGATCTACCATCTTTTAAATTAGTGTAACGTTAGTGCTATACTGATATGATTTTAATTAGTTTAAATGTTTTTTTTAAAAAATATTTAGTAAGATTTTGATGGTTTATTAATTTGTTAAAAATAGTTGAAATGTTAAAGTTAATAAATTTGATAAACATATATTCAGTTTGAATTCTAGTTAAATTGTTTATCCCTAAAGTGACTTTTCAATATTGATTAGTTTGAAAATTGATAATTGTCTAAGAGTTTTATAGTTGATTTTGATTATACATTTTCAATGAATCTAAACTCGAATACATTTGCATTGTCATTTAAATAATTGTTTTCTCATATTGTTGTAAGTTAATGTAATAGCATAAATTTTGTCGATATTAACTTTATAACGAAAGTTTCATTACCTTAATGATGTAATCATCCTCATGTTTATAAACTTAATACGTAATGTAGAGAACCTATACTTAACTATTATCACAATCATTTCAACTTAGAGCATGTTTAATTATTAATCATTATTCAAAATAAAATTGTGTGTTTTTTCCCTCGTAGTTTGGGCATGACATTTTGGTATCAGAGCTCGTGTTTCAACACTAGGAACCTTAAACCCTTACGCTTCTGAAACTTAAAACTAAAAAATTTAATTGTGTAGGATGCCTCATGTTACTTGAAGCAACCAACGAGGCAGAGGTCGTAGGGCGAGAGGTGGTAGAGCGGGACAGGGGGATGGACCACCTCCACCACCACCACCTCCACCTCCACCACCACCTAACCCGAATTAGGACATTATTGATGCACTTCAGACTTTGATCAGTGTAGTTCAGCAGAGGGTAGTACCGATAGTTCAGCCAATTCAGCAGATTCTCGTAGTGGAAGTAGAGGGACCCGGAGGAGGCGGGCCCAGAGTCAGAGAGAGGACTAGGAGTCCCCCACCGAGATAGTTAGAGGGGCAAGATGAGCATGAAGGTGAGTCAATACACAAAAGGAGACCCCCACTTGACAGACCTCCTAGACATGTAGGAGATGATATCAAGGAATTGATTCGACTTGGGCCACCATTATTTACCAGTTCTATTGAGGGGACAGTAGCAGAGGCATGGTTGCAGAGCCTACATCGGTGCTTTGGATTATGAACCTATGGGAGTAATCTAAAGGTGCACCTAGCAGCTCATCAGTTGAGAGGGGATGCCTCCAATTGGTGGCATCAGGAGGAGATCATAGGAGGAGTGAGGATGGACACCCTTACATGGGAATCATTCCTAGAAAGATTTCGAGAGAGGTAATTGTTAGAGCATTTTCGATAGAAACAGATAGAGGAGTTCCATTCTCTTTATCAGAGAGGCCTTTCAGTGGCTCAGTACGAGAGCAGGTTTCTCGAGCTCCTTCCTTATGTGGAATACATAAGGATGAGAAACTACGGGTGCATCGCTTTATCATGGGTTTGAATTTCTCACTTCAGGGTCCAGTTCGGATGGCCTTCCCTACCACCTTCAGACAGGTAGTGGAGATAGCACTAGTGACAGAGGATACTCGGGGAAGACAAGAATCACGGGATCGGTCTCAGAATCAAAATTCTACCCGGCAAAAACCCCCTTGGAAAGGGAATCAAAATTATACACTAGGGTCCTCTAAGGGTCAATAGTCTTAGCAACAGTAGCAAGAATTCTCACAGGGTTACCAGGGCTTCGAGCCCAAGCAGTGGCAGTTATAGCAGGATCAGAAAGTATATACACCACAGTCACAGTCAGTGCAGACTCAACAATCTTCCAAGGGTGGATACAGTGGGTTTAGCAAGTTAGGGGGCCCACAGCAGTCAGGATCACAGGATACACGATATTATACCCAAGGGCCATGCTATGCTTGTGGTGGCATGGGTCATATAGCTAAAGAGTGTCTGTAGGGGCAGTTATCCAATGGTCAAAGAGGGGCTTTTTCAGAGCCAACAGTTGGAGACATGGGCAGGTCCCACAGAGTTTTCGCAGTGGTTGACAACTGCCAGTTTGAGCATTAGGGTACAGTTATTGAGGCTACAGGTGGAGTTGGTCGAGAGCTGGACCAAGTTAGGGTCTAGCGGGAATGTTATGATGAGGTCACAATTTCTTTGGGGGATGCAGCACGGATGCGATCTCTATACCCTTATATTTTGATGAACTCCAGGAGAAAGGTCATGCCTTGTTGTTCGTAATTCACGTATTGTATTGTGAGATGTATGTATGTATCTTTCTATGTTTACTAAATGTTAGTGTTCGTAATTATGTTCTGTTAGTGTCGCTTGACACTCGTAAATTGGTTATGTTCTTTTGTATGTTGTTTAGGGTTAGTTGTGTAACCTTTGGACCCAAGTTGGTTTAAGTTAGTGTCAGTTTGCTAATTGGGTTCTTAATTGAGGTTAGTCATCCCTAATCTGGATTAGTGCTTAAATTGTATTTTTGAGTTATTAAATGGTCCTATTTTATTTCCTAAATTTTTATTTGGCTCTAAACCTCTTTCCTAAGGCTTAAACTTGTTATAATTATACCCAAAGGGTATGGGTATGGGTTAGGTGTCTTTTCTAACCCTTAAGCCCCTTTTGTTGACTTTGGAGATCACTCAAAAAGTCTCCTTTTGCCTCTGTGCGAAAATTGACCATGGTTATCTTGAGTTTCATTATCCCATCTCCACTTAGGGTTTAACCATAGTGTAGGTTGAGTTAGGAGTTTCTAGAATTGCTAGTGGGTGAAAGTAGTTATTGCTCCTTTTGGGTGGTTGAGTTGGAGGCTTATTTAGAGGCCTTCATTGGATTAGTGGGGGTTGTTACCCAAACTCTACATTTAGAAAGGAGTTCTTGAAGATTGAAGCAAGGAGAAGGAAACTCTACTCAAACTTGTTCATTGCGATTACCTCTTTGTGAAGGTTGGAATTCTCATGTCCCTTATTCAGATTTCATTCTTGTTGCATGCTTATGCTACCTTGTTGTTGTTTGAATGTTTGTATGGTTGTGGGTATGTTGGGAAGATTTGAAAACCATGTTATTTTTTTTTATGTTTTCCTTTCA
This sequence comes from Cupressus sempervirens, assembly GCA_028749045.1. NCBI lineage: Eukaryota > Viridiplantae > Streptophyta > Pinopsida > Cupressales > Cupressaceae > Cupressus > Cupressus sempervirens. The sequence continues at coordinate 384,842,761 of CM053793.1, forward strand.
TGTTCATGTTTGCAATTTTGTGATTTTTCTTGCATGGGTGTTTTGGTATTACTCACCCTTGGAGAGGGCAGAAGTGACCAATTTTGGGAAAGGTTTGTTTAGTCAGACTCCAACCAGTGTAGAGTCTCTTCTCAGGATGAGAAGAGGAAGAAAGGTTAGGGTGTTATGGGCCCCTACCTGTCAGCACAAACCTTGTATGATTATGGTATCTTAAAATGGAAGAACGGAAGTTCTTGGTTTATAGCCCTGATTGAGCATATGTTGGTGTTGTGCTTGACTTCTCCTAGTTGGAATAATCCGCCTTTCCCTAGTGTTGATTCATTGTGAATCTTATAGTGGAAACCTTGTGTGAATATGCATGGTTGAATTGTTCTTGGTCTTGCTTGTTATCACTTGATCAGATTTTGTTTCCTCCATGGTTCGTAGAAATGTGATGCAGAAATTGTATGAATCCCTTGATGAGGGTCATGAAGAGAATTCAATTAAATTGTTGTAATTCAGGATTGGAATCATATGTAAAGTGTATTTCAAACTTTTTTGTAATGGCAATGAAGCCGGGATTTCTTCCCGATTCTTTCCTGGCTAAGCCTTTGAATCAGGTTTGCCAATAAAATTAGTGTTTAAGTATAATTGGTTATCTTGTGTTTAAATCAAAATTTTTAATTTAGATGGATGCACATCAAATTAGGATAATATGATGATGGTTTAATTAAGTAAAATTTTGAGTTTTCTTTATGTTAAAAAAAATGAAATTTATGTTATGAATGTAGGTTCAGTTTCAGGATTATTGGAAGCAAAACAACTCTTGCATTATAGTAAATGGATCATTCATATTCCTAGAATATTTATTTTGTAATAGCTCCTATTAGACCTTTAAAAAAAGAATAACGCCCTCTTAATAAATCAATCAATTTTTAAAAAAAATTATACTTAGAGAAAATTTATTCTTAGAGCAAAAATGCTCACTGCCTTTTGTATGAGGAGCAAGATTTATTGTCTTTTGCCACAGAGCATCAAAAAGATCCTATTAATATTCTTTTGAGCTTGTTAATATTAAATGTTTAAATAAAATAAAGTAAAAATAAAATCATTTCAAAAATGGGCATATAAATTAGCGAAATATCCTATCCTACCAAATAAACTTTAAAACATTATTACACACCCATAACCATTAAATTTAGGCGTATCTCTTGGAGACAGAGTCTGCAATGTACATGGGAGGGGGGGTGACATCACCCTGTCCCCATGTCACATCCCCCTTTCTCCTCTCAAAATGGGCGCTCACCTTTTTATTGGGTGGGAGTTGAATGCAGTGGTTTTTTTTTTTTTAAGTAAGGCAAAACAAATTTAAAACCTTACCTCCTTCCCATCTTGTTTAAGACTGACGCAGGTCTGATCCTTTCCCCCATGCGATTGGACAGCCTTGAAAACATGACCCAAGGGCCACGTACAGTACACCCCACTTGGGTGTGCGCTTGGGATTGCACCCCAAGTTGGGGTAAGTGTAATGCCATGTGGCATTTGGGGATGCAGTTATGTCATTGGGTTAGGTTAAGGTTTGTTAGAGGGTTGGGGGTTAGTTTGTGTAGTGTTAGTTTAAAATTTATAAGTTTTCTTTTAGTTAGTAGGTATGTTGATTTAGGTTAGTTGATGTATTACTTTAATGTTAGTTTATGTTGTTAAGTTATAGTGTTTGGTTTAAAATTTGAAATTAAATTAGTTAGTTTTAAAATTTAAGTTACTTTAGTTAGTATTATGTTAGAATGTAAGTTTAGTTAGTATGTTTTGATTTTTTTTTTAAATTTGTGATTATTAAATGTTTAAATTAAGTTAATTATAGTTAGTTTTTTAATTATATTAGTTTGTTCGTAGTAGTGTTAGGATTGATTTAGGATTATTAATGTTTTTAGTTAGTTGTTAATTTAATACAGTTTTATAATTATCAGTTTAGTAGATTTTATATTATGTTATTTTAGTTAGCTTTTAATTCAGTTAAATCTTAAAGATTTGTTTTGTTAATTATTAAATAAATTTAGCTATTTTTTTGTTAATTCATTTTTGTATAGTATTTAATTAATTTAAAGATTAGATTACGTTAGATGTAGTTAGTTTAGTTTTATAATTGATTTAATTGTTAATCAACTTAGAAAGCCATAGCATAATGATTAGTTAAATGATTAGTTAATTTTAAGATTAATATTAAATTAGTGTTTGAATATATATATTTTTTGAATATAGTCTAATTGCTATTATAGTTTTAATTTTGTGACAATTGAATTTGGTATTTCATTTACGATTATATTAAAATCAAAATGATAAGTGTGGTTTGGTTATGAATTAGTATCATGATAAATTAATATTAAGTTATAGGATCTACCATCTTTTAAATTAGTGTAACATTAGTGCTATAATGATACGATTTTAATTAGTTTAAATATTTTTTTTAAAAATATTTAGTAAGATTTTGATGGTTTATTAATTTGTTAAAAATAGTTGAAATGTTAAAGTTAATAAATTTGATAAACATATATTCAGTCTGAATTCTAGTTAAATTGTTTTTCCCTAAAGTGACTTTTCAATATCGATTAGTTTGAAAATTGATAAATGTCTAAGAGTTTCATAGTTGATTTTGATTATACATTTTCAATGAATCTAAACTCGAATACATTTGCATCGTCATTTAAATAATTGTTTTCTCATATTGTTGTAATTTAATGTAATAGCATAACTTTTGTTGATATTAACTTTATAATGAAAGTTTCAAAACTTTAACGATGTAATCATCCTCATGTTTATAAACTTAAGACCTAATGTAGAGAACTTGTACTTAACTATTATCACAATCATTTCAACTTAGAGCATGTTTAATTATTAATCATTATTCAAAAAAAAAATTGTGTGTTTTTGCCATCGTAGTTTGGCCATGACACGGTCAGGATTAAAGGTAAAGTTCAGTCATAAAGGTAGATTTCCAAATTAAAAAGAGTTAACAGATTTAATTTGAGCAAAATAAGGAGTTAACTGATTCAATTTGAGTAGAAAAAAGAGTTAACTGATTTAACTCATTTTTGATCAATAGTGAACTGAAAATTTCCCTTTTTGAACTAAAGAGAGATTTTGTTGAGATGTTTAATTTAATAAAATGAGATATGCTCTCATAATTACTTTTTCTATTTAATTAAGTAATCTTTAATTAATTAGAGACACTTTTCTTATTTAATTAAATAACTTCATTTAATTAATTAGGAATGGCTTCTCATTTAATTAAATAGCTTTGTTTAATTATTTAAAATTCCTTTCGAAACTAGTCAACTCAAGTCAAACGTGGTTAAATTTGGTCAACTTTTGGTCAAACTTGATCTTTGCGTATGTGAATATGAGCACATGTGAGTATGAATTCCAACAACAATTCGATGCAAATTCTCATTCAACCTTTAAAAATGAAGAGATGAGGGTCTCTTAAATAGACTTTCCTTGAATTCATCAACGGTTTAGATTGATTTCAATCAATGGTCAGGATTAAAGGTGAAGTTCAGTCATAAAGGAATATTTTCAAATTAAAGAGAGTTAACGTATTTAATTTGAGTAAAATAAGAAGTTAATTGATTCAATTTGAGTACAAAAAGGAGTTAACCCATTTAACTTATTTTTGATCAATAGTGAACTGGAAATTTTCCTTTTTGAACTGAACAGAGATTTTGTTGAGATATGTAATTTATTAAAATGAGATATGCTCTCATAATTACTTTTTCTATTTAATTAAGTAATCTTTAATTAATTAGAGATACTTTTCTTATTTAATTAAATAACTTCATTTAATTAATTAGGAATGGCTTCTCATTTAATTAAATAACTTTGTTTAATTAATTAGAAGTAAGTACTCCATTTAATTAAATAATTTTCTTTCAAAATTATTTTTGAAACTAGTCAACTCAAGACAACCGTGGTTAAATATGGTCAACTTTAGGTCAAACATGATCTTTGTGTATGTGAATATGAGCAAATGTGAGTATGAATTCCAGCAACAATTTGATGCAAATTTTCATTCAACCTTTCAAAATGAAGAGATGAGGGTCTCTTAAATAGACTTTCATGGAATTCATCAACGGTTGAGATCAATTTCAGTAAATGGTCAGGATTAAAGGTGAAGTTCAGTCATAAAGGGAGATTTTCAAATTAAAGGGAGTTAAAAGATTTAATTTGAGTAAAATAAAGAGTTAACTAATTCAATTTGAGTGGAAAAAAGGAGTTAACTGATTTAAATCATTCTTGATCAATAGTGAACTGGAAATTTCCCTTTTTGAACTGAAGAGAGATTTTGTTGAAATATTTAATTTAATAAAATAAGATATGCTCTCTTAATAACTTTTTCTATTTAATTATGTAATCTTTAATTAATTAGAGACACTTTTATTATTTAATTAAATAACTTCATTTAATTAATTAGGAATGGCTTCTCATTTAATTAAATAACTTTGTTTACTTAATTAGAAGTAATTACTCCATTTAATTAAACAATTTCGTTTAATTATTTCAAATTTTTTTAGAAATTAGTCAACTCAAGTCAAGCGTGGTTAAATCAGGTCAACTTTTGGTCAAACTTGATCTTTGCGTGTGTGAATATGAGCAAATGTGAGTATGAATTTCAGCAACAGTTTGATGCAAATTCTCATTCAACCTTTCAAAATGAAGAGATCAGGGTCTCTTTAATAAACTTTCCTAGAATTCATCAACAATTTAGATCAATTTCAATCAACGGTCAGGATTAAAGGTGAAGTTTATTCATAAAGAGAGATTTCCAAATTAAAGGCAGTTAACAAATTTAATTTGAGTAAAATAAAGAGTTAACTGATTCAATTTGGGTAGAAAAAGGGGTTAACTGATATAAATCATTTTTGGTCAATAGTGAACTGGAAATTTCCCTTTTTGAACTGAAGAGAGATTTTGTTGAGATATTTAATTTATTAAAATGAGATATGCTCTCATAATTACTTTTTCTATTTAATTAAATAATCTTTAATTAATTAGAGACACTTTTCTTATTTAATTAAATAACATCATTTAATTAATTAGGAATGGCTTCTCATTTAATTAAATAACTTGTTTTAATTAATTAGAAGTAAGTACTTCATTTAATTAAATAATTTCATTTAATTATTTCAAAATTATTTTCGAAATTAGTCAACTCAAGTCAACCATGGTTAAATCTGGTCAACTTTTTGTTAAAATTGATCTTTGCGTATGTGAATATGAGCAAATGTGAGTATGAATTCCAGCAACAAATCAATGCAAATTCTCATTCAAATTTTCAAAATGAAGAGTTGAGGCTCTCTTAAATAGACATTCTTGGAATTCATCAACGGTTGAGATCAATTTCAATCAACGGTCAGAATTAAAGGTGAAGTTCAGTCATAAAGGAAGATTTCCAAATTAAAAGGAGTTAACAGATTTAATTCGAGTAAAATAAGGAGTTAACTGATTCAATTTGAGTAGAAAAAGGAGTTAACTGATTTAACTCATTTTTTATCAATAGTGAACTGAAAATTTCCTTTTTTGAACTCAAGTGAAATTTTTTTGAGATATTTAATTTAATAAAATGAGATATGCTCTAACAATTATTTTTTCTGTTTAATTAAATAATCTTTAATTAATTAGAGACACTTTTCATATTTAATTAAATAACTTCATTTAATTAATTAGGAATGGCTTCTCATTTAATTAAATAACTTTTGTTTAATTAATTAGAAGTAAGTACTCCATTTAATTAAATAATTTTATTTAATTATTTCAAAATTCTTTTCAAAATTAGTCAACTCAAGTCAATCGTGGTTAAATCTGGTCAACTTTTGGTCAAACTTGATCTTTGCGAATGTGAATATGAGCAAATGTGAGTATGAATTCTAGCAACAACTCGATGCAAATTCTCATTCAACCTTTCAAAATGAAGAGATGAGGGTCTCTTAAATAGACATTCCTTGAATTCATCAACGGTTGAGATCGATTTCAATCAACGGTCAGAATTAAAGGTGAAGTTTAGTCATAAAGGGAGATTTCCAAATTAAAGTGAGGTAACAGATTTCATTTGAGTAAAATAAGGAGTTAACTGATTCAATTTGAGTAGAAAAAGGAGTTAACTGATTTAACTCATTTTTGATTAATAGTGAACTGGAAATTTTCTTTTTTGAACTAAAGAGAGATTTTGTTGAGATATTTAATTTAATAAAATGAGATATGCTCTCATAATTACTTTTTCTATTTAATTAAATAATCTTTAATTATTTAGAGACACTTTTCTTATTTAATTAAATAACTTCATTTAGTTAATTAGAAATGGCTTCTTATTTAATTAAATAACTTTGTTTAATTAATTAGAAGTAAGTACTCCATTTAATTAAATAATTTTGTTTAATTATTTCAAAATTCTTTTCGAAACTAGTCAACTCAAGTCAACCATGATTAAATCAAGTCAACTTTTGGTCAAATTTGATCTTTTCGTATGTGAATATGAGCAAATGTGAGTATGAATGCAAGCAACAATTCGATGCAAATTCTCATTTAACCTTTCAAAATGAAGAGATGAGGGTCTCTTAAATAGACTTTCTTGGAATTCATTAACCATTGAGATCGATTTCAATCAATGGTTAGGATTAAAGGTGATGTTCAGTCATAAAGGGAGATTTCCAAATTAAAGGGAGTTAACAAATTTAATTTGAGTAAAATAAGGTGTTAACTGATTAAATTTGAGTAGAAAAAGGAGTTAACTGATTTAACTCATTTTTTAACAATAATGAACTTTAAATTTCCCTTTTTGAACTGAAAACAGATTTTGTTGAGATATTTAATTTAGTAAAATGAGATATGCTCTCATAATTACTTTTTCTATTTAATTAAGTAATCTTTAATTAATTAGAGACACTTTTCTTATTTAATTAAATAACCTCATTTAATTAATTAGGAATGGGTTCTCATTTAATTAAATAACTTTGTTTAATTAATTAGAAGTAAGTACTCCATTTAAATAAATAATTTCATTTAATTATTTCAAATTTTTTTCTAAACTAGTCAACTCAAGTCAACCGTGGTTAATCTGGTCAACTTTTGGTCAAACTTGATCTTTGTGTATGTGAATATGAGAAAATGTGAGTATAAATTTCGGCAACAATTCGATGCAAATTCTCATTCAGCCTTTCAAATTGAAGGGATGAGGGTCTCTTAAATAGACTTTCATGGAATTCATCAACGGTTGAGATCAATTTCAATCAATGGTCAGGATTAAAGGTGAAGTTCAGTCATAAAGAGAGATTTCAAAATTTAAGGGAGTTAACAGATTTTATTTGAGTAAAATAAGGAGTTAACTGATTCAATTTGTGTAGTAAAAAGAGTTAATTAATTTAATTCATTTTTTATCAATACTGAACTAGAAATTTCCCTTTTTGAACTGAAGAGAGATTTTATTGAGAAATTTAATTTAAAAAAATGAGATATGCTCTCATAATTACTTTTTCTATTTAATTAAGTAATTTTTAATTAATTAGAGACAATTTTCTTATTTAACTAAATAACTTTATTTAGTTAATTAGGAATGGCTTCTCATTTAATTAATTAACTTTTTTTAATTAATTAGAAGTAAGTACTCCATTTAATCAAATAATTTTGTTTAATTATTTCAAAATTCTTTTCTAAAGTAGTCAACTCAAGTCAACCCTAGTTAAATCTGGTCAACTTTTGGTCAAACTTAATCTTTGCGTATGTGAATATGAGAAAATGTGAGTATGAAATCCAACAACAATTCGATGCAAATTCTCATTCAAACTTTCAAAATGAAGAGATGAGGGTCTCTTAAATAGACTTTCCTAGAATTCATCAATCGTTGAGATCGATTTCAATCAACGGTCAGGATTAAAGGTGAAGTTCAGTCATCAAGGGAGATTTCCAAATTAAAGGGAGTTAACAGATTTAATTTGAGTAAAATAAAGAGTTAACTGATTCATTTTGAGTACAAAAGGGAGTTAACTCATTTAACTCATTTTTTATCAATAGTGAATTGGAAATTTCCCTTTTTGAACTGAAGAGAGATTTTGTTGAGATATTTAATTTAATAAAATGAGATATGCTCTCATAATTACTTTTTCAATTTAATTAAATAATCTTTAATTAATTAGAGACACTTTTCTTATTTAATTAAATAACTTCATTTAATTAATTAGGAATGGCTTCTCATTTAATTAAATAACTTTGTTTAATTAATTAGAAGTAAGTACTCCATTTAATTAAATAATTTCATTTAATTATTTCAAAATTCTTTTCGAAACTAGTGAGCTCAAGTCAACCGTGGTTAAATCTGGTCAACTTTTGGTCAAACTTGATCTTTACATATGTGAATATGAGCAAATGTGAGTATGAATTCCACCAACAATTCGATGCAAATTCTCATTCAACCTTTCAAAATGAAGAAATGAGGGTCTCTTAAATAGACTTTCCTGGAATTTATCAACGCTTGAGATCGATTTCAATCACTGGTCAGGATTAAAGGTGAAGTTCAGTCATAAAGGGAGATTTCCAAATTTAATGGAGTTAACAGATTTAATTTGAGTAAAATAAGGAGTTAACAGATTCAATTTGTGTAGAAAAAGGAGTTAACTAATTTAAGTCAGTTTTGATCAATAGTGAACTGGAAATTTCCCTTTTTGAACTAAAGAGAGATTTTGTTAAGATATTTAATTTAATAAAATGAGATATGCTCTTATAATTACTTTTTCTATTTAATTAAGTAATCTTTAACTAATTAGAGACACTTTTCTTATTTAATTAAATAATTTTATTTAATTAATTAGGAATGGTTTCTCATTTAAAAAAATAACTTTGTTTAATTAATTAGAAGTAAGTACTCGATTTAATTAACTAATTTTGTTTAATTATTTCAAAATTCTTTTCGAAAGTAGTAAATTCAAGTCAACCGTGGTTAAATCTGATCAACTTTTGGTCAAACTTGATCTTTGCGTATGTGAATATGAGCAAATGTGAGTATGAATTCCAGCAACAACTCGATGAAAATTCTCATTCAACTTTTCAAAATGAATAGATGAGGGTCTCTTACATAGACATTCTTGGAATTCATGAACGGTTGAGATCAATTTCAATCAGTGGTCAGGATTAAAGGTGAAGTTCAGTCATAAAGGGAGATTTCAAAATTAAAAGGGAGTGAACAGATTTAATTTGAGTAAAATAAGAAGTTAACTGATTCAATTTGAGTAGAAAAAGAAGTTAACTGATTTAACTCATTTTTTATCAATAGTGAACTGGAAATTTTCCTTTTTGAACTGAAGAGAGATTTTGTTGAGATATTTAATTTCATAAAATGAGATATGCTCTCATAATTACTTTTTCTATTTAATTAAATAATCTTTAATTAATTAGAGACACTTTTCTTATTTAACTAAATAACTTGATTTGATTAATTAGGAATGGCTTCTCATTTAATTAAATAACATTGTTTAATTAATTAGAAGTAAGTACTCCATTTAATTAAATAATTTCGTTTAGTTATTTAAAAATTCTTTTCGAAACTAGTCAACTCAATTCAATTGTGGTTAAATCTGGTCATAAAGGGAGATCTTCAAATTAAAGGGAGTTAATAAATTTAATTTGAGTAAAATAAGGAGTTAACTGATTTAACTCATTTTTGATCAATAGTGAACTCGAAATTTCTCTTTTTGAACTGAAGAGAGATCTTGTTGAGATATTTAATTTAATAAAATTAGATATGCTGTCATAGTCACTTTTTCTATTTAATTAAAAAATCTTTAATTAATTAGAGACAGTTTTCTTATTTAATTAAACAACTTCATTTAACTATTTAGGAATGGCTTCTGATTTAATTAAATAACTTTTTTTAATTAATTAGAAGTAAGTACTTCATTTAATTAAATAATTTCGTGTAATTATTTTTTAAAAAAATTTGAAACTAGTCAACTCAAGTCAACTGTGGTTAAATCTGGTCAACTTTTGGTCAAATTTGATCTTTGCGTATGTGAATATGAGCAAATGTGAATATGAATTCTAGCAACAATTCGATGCAAATTCTTATTCAACCTTTCAAAATGAAGAGATGAGGGTCTCTTAAATAGACTTTCTTAGAATTCATCAACGGTTGAGATCGATTTTAATCAACGGTTAGGATTAAAGGTGAAGTTTAGTCATAAAGGGAGATTTCCAAATTAAAAGAAGTTAACAGATTTAATTTGAGTAAAATAAGGAGTTAACTGATTCAATTTGAGTAGAAAAAGGAGTTAACGAATTTAATTCATTTTTTATCAATAGTGAACTGGAAATTTTTAGTCAAACTTGATCTTTGCGTATGTGAATATGAGCAAATCTGAGTATGAATGCCAGCAACAACTCAATACAAATTCTCATTCAACCTTTCAAAATGAAGAGATGACGGTCTCTTAAATAGACTTTCTTGGAATTCATCAACGGTTGAGATCGATTTCAATAAACGGTCAGGATTAAAGGTGAAGCTCAATCATAAAGGGAGATTTCCAAATTAAAGGGAGTTAACAGATTTAATTTGAGTAAAATAAGGAGTTAACTAATTCAATTTGAGTAGAAAAAGGAGTTAACTGATTTAACTCATTTTTTATCAATAGTGAACTGAAAATTCTTCTTTATGAACTGAAGAGAGACTTTTGTAAAATATTTAATTTTATAAAATGAGATATGCTCTCATAATTACTTTTTCTATTTAATTAAATAATCTTTAATTAATTAGAGACAGTTTTCTTATTTAATTAATTAAGAATGACTTCTCATTTAATTAAAGAACATTATTTAATTAATTAGAAGTAAGTACTCCATTTAATTAAATAATTTTGTCTAATTATTTTAAAATTCTTTTCGAAACTAGTCAACTGAAGTCAATAGTGGTTAAATCTGGTCAACTTTTGGTCAAACCTGATCCTTGCATATGTGAATATGAGCAAATGTGAGTATGAATTCTAGCAACAATTCGATGCAAATTCTCATTCAACCTTTCAAAATGAAGAGATGAGGGTCTCTTAAATAGACTTTCTTGGAATTCATCAACAGTTGAGATCGATTTCAATCAACGGTCAGGATTAAAGGTGATGTTCAGTCATAAAGGGAGATTTCCAAATTAAAGGGAGTTAACAGATTTAATTTGAGTAAAATAAGGAGTTAACTGATTAAATTTGAGTAGAAAAAGGAGTTAACTCATTTAACTCATTTTTTATCAATAGTGAACTGAAAATTTTTCTTTTTGAACTGAAGAGAGATTTTGTTGAGATATTTAATTTAATAAAATGAGATATGATCTCATAATTACTTTTTCTATTTAATTAAATAATCTTTAATTAATTAGATATAATTTTATATTTAATTAAATAACTTCATTTAATTATTTAGCAATGGCTTGTCATTTAATTAAATAACTTTTTTTAATTAATTAGAAGTAAGTACTTCATTTAAATAAATAATTTCGTTTAAGTATTTAAAAATTCTTTTCGAAACTATTCAACTCAAGTCAATCGTTGTTAAATCTGGTCAACTTTTGGTCAAACTTGATCTTTGTGTATGTGAATATGAGCAAATGTGAGTATGGATTCTAGTAACAATTCGATGCAAATTCTCATTCAACCTTTCAAAATGAAGAGATGAGGGTCTGTTAAATAGACTTTCCTAAAATTTATCAACGGTTGAGATCGATTTCAATCAACGGTCAGGATTAAAGGTGAAGTTCAGTCATAAAGGGAGATTTCCAAATTAAAGAGAGTTAACAGATTTAATTTAAGTAAAATAAGAAGTTAACTGATTCAATTTGAGTAGAAAAAGGAGTTAACTGATTTAACTCATTTTTTATCAATAGTGAACTGGAAATTTTCCTTTTTCAACTGAAGAGAGATTTCTTTGAAATATTTCATTTAGTAAAATGAGATATGCTCTCATAATTACTTTTTCTATTTAATTAAATAATCTTTAATTAATTAGAGACACTTTTCTTATTTAATTAATTAACTTCATTTAATTAATTAGGAATGGCTTCTCATTTAATTAAATAACATTGTTTAATTAATTATAAGTATGTACTCCATTTAATTAAATAATTTCGTTTAATTATTTGAAAATTCTTTTCGAAACTAGTCAACTCAAGTCAATAGTGGTTAAATCTGGTCAACTTTTGGTCAAACCTAATCTTTGTGTATGTGAATATGAGAAAATGTGAGTATGAATTTTAGCAACAATTCGATAAAAATTCTCATTCAACCTTTCAAAATGAAGAGATGGGGATCTCTTAAATAGACTTTCCTAGATTTCATCAACGGTTGAGATCGATTTCAATCAACGTTCAGGATTAAAGGTGAAGTTCAGTCATAAAGAGAGATTTCCAAATTAAAGGGAGTTAACAGATTTAATTTGAGTAAAATAAGGAGTTAACTGATTCAATTTGAGTAGAAAAAAGAGTTAATTGATATAACTCATTTTTGATCAACAGTGAACTGGAATTTTTTTTTTTGAACTGAAGAGAGATTTTGTTGAGATATTTAATTTAATAAAATGAGATATGCTCTCATAATTACTTTGTCTATTTAATTAAGTAATGTTTAATTAATTAAAGACACTTTTCTTATTTAATTAAATAACTTCATTTAATCAATTAGGAATGGCTTCTCTTTTAATTAAATAACTTTGTTTAATTAATTAGAAGTAAGTACTCCATTTAATTAAATAATTTTATTTAATTATTTCAAAAAAAATTCGAAACTAGTCAGCTCAAGTCGACCGTGGTTAAGTCTGGTCAACTTTTGGTCAAACTTTATCTTTGCATATGTGAATATGAGCAAATGCGAGTATGAATTCTAGCAACAACTCGATGCACATTCTCATTCAATCTTTCAAAATGAAGAGATGAGGGTTTCTTAAATAGACTTTCCTGGAATTCATCATCGGTTGAGATCGATTTCAATCAACGGTCAGGATTAAAGGTGAAGTTCAGTCATAAAAGGAGATTTCCTAATTAAAGAGAGTTAACAGATTTAATTTGAGTAAAATAGGGAGTTAACTGATTCAATTTGAGTAAAAAATGGAGTTAACTGATTTAACTCATTTTTTATCAACAATGAACTAGAAATTTGTCTTTTTGAACTGAAGACTGATTTTTTTGAGATATTTAATTTAATAAAATAAGATATGCTCTCATAATTACTTCTTTGATTTAATTAAATAATCTTTAATTAATTAGAGACACTTTTCTTATTTAATTAAATAACTTCATTTAATAAATTAGGAATGGCTTCTCATTTAATTAAATAACTTTGTTTAATTCATTAGAAGTAAGTACTCCATTTAATTAAATAATTTCGTTTAATTATTTCAAAATTCTTTTGAAAACTAGTCAACTCAAGTCAACCATGGTTAAATCTGCTCAACTTTTGGTCAAACTCGATCTTTGCGTATGTGAATATGAGCAAATGTGCGTATGAATTTGAGCAAAAATTCGATGCAAATTCTCATTCAACCTTTAAAAATGAAGAGATGAGGGTCTCTTAAATAGACTTTCATGGAATTCATCAACGGTTGAGATCGATTTCAATCAACTGTCAAGATTAAAGGTGAAGTTTAGTCATAAAGGAAGATTTTCAAATTAAAAGGAGTTAACATATTTAATTTGAGTAAAATAAGGAGTTAACTAATTTAATTTGAGTAGAAAAATGAGTTAACTGATCTAACTCATTTTTAATCAATAGTGAACTAGAAATTTTCCTTTTTGAACTGAAAAGAGATTGTGTTGAGATATTTAATTTAATAAAATGAGATATGCTCTCATAATTACTTTTTCTATTTAATTAAGTAATCTTTAATTAATTAGAAACACTTTTTTTATTTAATTAAATAACTTCATTTAATTAATTAGGAATGGCTTCTCATTTAATTAAATAACTTTGTTTAATTAATTAGAAGTAAGTACTTCATTTAATTAAATAATTTCATTTAATTATTTCAAAATTCTTTTCGAAACTAGTCAACTCAAGTCGACTATGGTTAAATCTAATCAACTTTTGGTCAAACATGATCTTTGTGTCTGTGAATATTAGCAAATGTGAGTACATGAATTCCAGCAACAACTCGATGCACATTCTCATTCAACCTTTCAAAATGAAGAGATGAGAGTCTCTTAAATAGACTTTCCTGGAATTAATCAATAGTTGAGATCAATTTCAGTCAATGGTTAGGATTAAAGGTGAAGTTCAATCATAAAGGGAGATTTCCAAATTAAAGGGAGTTAATAGATTTAATTTGAGTAAAATAAGGAGTTAACTGATTCAATTTGAGTAGAAAAATGACTTAACTGATCAAACTCATTTTTTATCAATAGTGGGCTGGTAATTTCCCTTTTTGAACTAAAGAGAAATTTTGTTGAGATATTTAATTTAATAAAATGAGATATGCTCTCATAATTACTTTTTCTATTTAATTAAGTAATCTTTAATTACTCAGAGACACTTTTCTTATTTATTTAAATAACTTCATTTAATTAATTAGAAATGGCTTCTCATTTAATTAAATAAATTTGTTTAATTAATTACAAGTAAGTACTCCATTTAATTAAATAATTTTGTTTAATTATTTCAAAAAAAATTTCAAAAATAGTCAACTCAAGTCAACCGTGGATAAATCTGGTCAACTTTTGGTCAAACTTGATCTTTGCGTATGTGAATATAAATTCCAGCAACAATTTGATGCAAATTCTCATTCAACCTTTCAAAATGAAGAGATGAGGGTCTCTTAAATAGACTTTCTTGGAATTCATCAACGGTTGAGATCGATTTCAATCAACGGTCAGGATTAAAGGTGAAGTTCAGTCATAAAGGGAGATTTCGAAATTTAAAGGAGTTAATAGATTTAATTTGAGTAAAATAAGGAGTTAACTGATTCAATTTGAGTAGAAAAAGGAGTTAACCGATTTAACCAATTTTTGATCAATAGTGAACTGAAAATTTTCTTTTTTGAACTGAAGAGAGATTTTGTTGAGATATTTAATTTAATAAAATGAGATATGCTCTCATAATTACTTTTTCTATTTAATTAAATAATATTTAATTAATTAGAGACACTTTTCTTATTTAATTAAATAACTTCATTTAATTAATTAAGAATGGCTTCTCATTTAATTCAATAACTTTGTTTAATTAATTAGAAGTAATTACTCCATTTAATTAAATAATTTCGTTTAATTATTTCAAAATTCTTTTCAAAACTAGTCAACTCAAGTCAACTGTGGTTAAATCTAGTCAACTTTTGGTCAAACTTGATCTTTGCATATGTGAATATGAGCAAATGTGAGTATGAATTCCAGCAACAACTCGATACAAATTCTCATTCAACTTTTCAAAATGAAGAGATGAGGGTCTCTTAAATAGACTTTACTAGAATTCATCAACAGTTGAGATCGATTTCAATGAACGGTCAAGATTAAATGTGAAGTTCAGTCATAAAAGAAGATTTCCAAATTAAAGGGAGTTAACAGATTTAATTTGAGTAAAATAAGGAGTTAACTGATTCAATTTGAGTAGAAAAAAGAGTTAACTGATTTAACTCATTTTTGATCAATAGTGAACTGAAAATTTCCCTTTTTGAACTGAAGAGAGATTTTGTTGAGATATTTAATTTAATAAAATGAGATATGCTCTCATAATTACTTTTTCTATTTAATTAAATAATCTTTAATTAATTAGAGACACTTTTCTTATTTAATTAAATAACTTCATTTAATTAATTAAGAATGGCTTCTCATTTAATTAAATAACTTTTGGTTAATTATTTAGAAGTAAGTACTCGATTTAATTAAATAATTTCGTTTAATTATTTCAAAAAAAAAATCGAAACTAGTCAACTCAAATCAACCGTGGTTAAATCTAGTCAACTTTTTGTCAAACTTGATCTTTGCGAATGTGAATATGAGCAAATGTGGGTATGAATTCTAGCAACAACTCGATGCAAATTCTCATTCAACCTTTCAAAATGAAGAGATGAGGGTCTCTTAAATAGACTTTCCTGGAATTCATCAATGGTTGAGATCGATTTCAATCAATGGTCAGAATTAAAGGTGAAGTTCAGTTATAAAGAGAGATTTCCAAATTAAACGGAGTTAACATATTTAATTTGAGTAAAACAAGGAGTTAACTGATTCAATTTGAGTAGTGTAGTGCCTGCCCCTAGTTCACATTTTGTTATCGTTTCTGAATTCTTTTAGATCTAGTTTTACGTTGTTGGATAGCAGCATTATTTTGAGATTATTAGATATTGAGCTATGGATTCAATTTATTATGTGATGAGATTACTTAGACTCTACATTTCATGTATGTATGATGATTATTTTTAGTGTTCGCAATTATTAATGATGATTAGTAAGATGATTTATTATCATATGTGTTTTCTTATGGATACTTACCCCATACTTGCATGTGTATGGTGTGCGTGTTTGCTTTGCGTGTTTACTTTTGTATGGCATTTCTGATGTAGTTAAGGGAGTCGTAGTCACCTGCTAGTTGGGATCTACATGATGCACCGCTTCCTGCCATTGCTTGGTTAGTTCAGTATATATATTGTGCTTGTAAATGCATGGTTTTTATGTAGGTTGCAGGTACCTGGTATCGACTTCCCTGAATTGCCAAGATGAGCGTACCCTATCACATTATCTCAATGATAAGAGAGTGAAGATAAATTCTCAAGTCCAAATCTTAACCCTTTGAGCCATTTGTCCTAATTGAAAAATTAGGACAAGTATCTGAGTTAAATACCCACCGAATATGTCAGATGACATATTTCATAATATAAACCCCTTGGTTTGATTTGTATTTATTTTGGCTATGATGGGTTTTTCATATTTTTACCTTTGTGAGTCTTTGGAGTATTTTCTATTAATTAAGCCTAATTAAAAGATTTAATTAATAGTTTAATTTAATGAAAAATTAATATGGTATTTTAATATTTATTTTATTTAATTAATTGAAAAATTAATTAAATAAAATAATTAAATTGGAAGATAAAAGTTATAATATTAAATTTGGAATGTGACAATATTTATTTTAATAATAATATATTTGAAGCTCATTTTTTAATAAATGACTAAATAATATTATTATTAAAGCTAATAAATATTTTAGCAATAAAGTTTTGGAAAATAAAATTTAAAAATGGAAAATATATTTTAAATTATTAAAAGATTCTAAATCTCATATGATTAAAATATAAATATATTAAGATTGAAAAGTGGAGATATTAAAGTTAGTGCATGAGACTTAATAAATAAATAAATTAAATTAGAAAGAGTAAAGTAAATTAGAGTTACAAGCTTGCATGAGAATTAACATGTGTCAACACGAGGTTTAGTGCATCAATTAAGCACAAGGTGTCTACAATTCTATGACTCATCAAAAAGAATTGGAAAGACCCATGCTTAGTTGGTGACACCTTTTAGCAGTTTCAAGAAGCATTCCAAAGGTTTCTTGAGAGCTCTTGATATTCAGGTATTCATAGAAGTTTAAATAAAAAGCTTAATGGAAGCTACAAGCTTAATGGAAGCCACAAACTACAAGCAAAAAATAGAAACTTCAAAGCTTACATGCATGGGAGAAGATTCATATGCTCATATATTTTTTACTTGCTTCTATGCTCCTTCTAGTATTTCTAATCACTTGAAAGATTCGATCGGCTTGAATTCTTGGAAGAGTTGTGAATGATGGAGAAAGAAGGGATTTTCTATGGACTTCTGAGGCATGACAAATTAGCATCAGTGTCTAGGTGCACTCATGATATTCTCATATTCTCTTTGCACTCTTTTTTTTCCTGTCTTCATCACATCTGTTTTATGTGTCTGAATACTCTCTGTGATTGAATCTACTATTGGAAATTGGAATCTAGATTTTTTATTTGGATGAGAAGAAAATAATAGAAAAACTCTAGTTCCAAATGAGAAAGAAATTAAATTTTAATCGAGTTTGGATTCGAATTTATATTAAATTAGATAGACAAGATTTGGAATTAAAATAAAAATTTTATGGTGAAAATTCGAATGATTAGATGTAATCTTTCTATCAATTATATTTTTAGATGCGTATAAATAAACCCTTTATGGTTAATTTTAGAGAACAATTATTTTTAAGAGGAAATTCTTAATTCATCACAAACTGCCCTTTCATTGCCCCTTGGATAGACCCGAACTCAGTTATTCATAACTTTTTATTGGGATCGAATTTATTCGATCGCTCCGGTCAGAATTGACGCAACTTGACCCTCTCTAGCATATTTAAATTTCAGTCCGATCCAACGGTTCATTAGGAGGATATGGCTATCGTACTGGAACTATTTTATTCAAGAACATATATTTTTTCATTTTTCATAACTAAGAATTCTTTATGCTTAAACTTCACAAAAATAATATATCAAAGCATGGAATGAATTAAAGATATTATTGAAATCTTTCTTTATTAAAATCTTATTAAAATGCATTAGTTTTATATGGTTTATTATCTAATCTAATCAAATCAAATTTAATTAAGTTTAGTTAATAGTAGAAGAAGTGTAATTAATTATTAGTCAATCTAAATAAATGAATTTTTAAATGAGAGAAAATTAAAAGAAAATAGATTTTAATATGGTTTATATAGTGGACTTTTTATAATGTATATTGAATACTATTTAATATAAATTAAATAATTTTAGAATTGTTTAATGAAGATGATAATGTTAAGAATTGGAAGATTATTCATGTTAAAATCTACAATGAGTCTTATTGGTTTGTGATAGGGATCTCTTGGTAGAGCCAAGAGAGAAGTGGATAGGTTATCTGAATGTACACCAAATAATATTGTCTTGTACAAGCAACTGAGAATATCTCAAAATCATACTGATCGAAGACTCCAAAATGGTTGAGTCAAACATGTCACAACATGACATCATCAAGAAATAAATCCATATTTTAGTCCCATCATGGCGACTAGAAAATAATCCAAAGATAACTAATCGATGACTCAAAAATGATTAGCTCAAGTGTCTCATACACATACCTCTTAGCTTCACACATGAAGACTGATGAACAATAACAATCAGTAAATACAAACATTTCATAGAGTATACGATCACATTACCATGGTTGGGCTTATAAAGATCGAGACCAAATAAGATCAACATGCCATCATATCTCATAACCCCCGAGCCTCTGGTAACATCTTAGGACTGGTCAACACTGGTCAACCCAAAACCCAAAACAAGAAGCATATAGAATACACGATGCAAACACATGTTTTGGTTTACTAAATTCACATAGTTGAATAATGTGTAGAGGTTTTCAGTTTTCTGTTTGCAAGTATACTTTCAAGTGCATAAAGTTATCATTATTTAACCTACAAGTCAATCCATTTTCCCTGATAGCATTATCCTTCCATTATTAAGAATTACATTCTAAGAATAACTTAAGGATAAATATTCACTAAACTAATCATCATTGACATTTAATTAAATTATCCTTTATATTTAACCATGATCCATATTCTAATTGATTAACCTTTCAACTTTTTTTAGAATCATTATTCGTTATATTATAAGAGGACCAATTATCATTCTTCGAATAAGAGATTATAACTTTATTAAAATGATCAATTACATCAATCAATTAACATTGATTGCACAATTCTTGACCTTTTATTATTCTAATAATTCTCAATTATATATTACTAAGTCTTCACCATTAAAATATCTAAAGTCATTATTCAAGTCATCAAATTAAGACCTATCAACTTGATATCCATACTTTTAAAATCTCATTAAAAGAATTATATTAATTAAATCTCTATTACATAAATTAAATCTAATTAACTCTCATTAATTGGTTTAATTAATAATTGCATAACCATAGCAACGTTCCAATTAATATCAGTTGACTAATAACTAACTAGAATTCTGTAAGATAAAAGTCAACTATAATTCAATACTCAAATGTTCATATTAATAATTTAATAATAATAACTTTTCAATATTTATTAGCAAGCTATATTGAGAATAAATCTATAATGATCTCATTCGTCTTCTTTCAAAGAATACCAACATTCCCTTGACAAATTTGTATTATCATTAATCTTTTCAAATAAGACTCTATCGCACAACTTAATTATTAATATCATAATTATAATATCAACTCAATGAATATCAATTGATTAAAAATCAATTATACTTCAAATCCAAAAATTAATATCTTTACAAAATTTTAATCATTAAATAATCTTCATTAGATTAAATCTAATCAAACTATTTACACTATTATTTATTAATAGTTTGCTAGTCCTTACAAACATTAATAAATAATAAACTCCTCAAACTATAAATACCCAATCTATAGAATCCTTCCATAAACTCATTAGTTAATATTTGGCTAACTCTTAACTTCATTAAGGTATTCAAACGTATTAACCAATAACATAATAATTCAGTCTTAATCCAATATCATTCAGAGTTTCTAAATTTAAATTATCATCTTACAATTATTTAATCAATATTAAAATCAACCATTAGACTCCATTTTCTAATTGTTCTAATAATATTTTGTCTATATAAACGTTGTTTGAAAGAGATCCCTATCACAAACCAATAAGACTCATGCACTCATTCCATGTTGGAACTATCTTCTTTCAATTAATCCTTCCACTGTTGCCTCTTTCAATTAGATTGTAGATTTTAATTTTAATTATTATTTGGTGTACATTCAGATGACCTATCCACTTCTCTCTTGGCTCTTTTGAAAGAGATCCCTATCACAAACCAATAAGACTCATTGTAGATTTTAACATGAATAAGCAATCAATTCTACACAAACCGATAAGACTCATTGTACAAGACAATATTATTTGGTGTACATTCAGATGACCTATGTTTTTTCAGGTAATCCATCCAGGCACATACAAGACAATATTATTTGGTGTACATTCAGATGACCTATCCACTTCTCTCTTGGCTCTATGTTAAAATCTACAATGAGTCTTATTGATTTTTAATAGGGATCTCTTTCAAACAATGTTTATATAGACAAAATATTACTAGAACAATTAGAAAATGGAGTCTAATGGTTGATTTTAATATTGATTAAATAATTCTAAAATTGATTTATAACTTATAGCATAAGTTATAAAATTGATTTATAACTTAATGTTTGACATTCTCATATTTCAAACTCTTTCAAAAAAAACATTAATCAAGATTCCATATTCTCAAGTCATAAAATTTGGTTATAACCTATAAGTTTGGTTATTTACTATTTAGTTGTGAGTTATAAAATTCATTTATAACTTGTATGTTTGGTTTTTATTCATATTCAGATGTGACTAACTTCTAATCTTTTTAAATAGTTTCTATTTTAAGGATATTTGCAGATTCTTTAGTAACGTTTGATACAGTTTCTATATTTGCAGAAGAATTATTCCTCTAACATTTTTTGCAGGTCTGCATCATTATTCATCTGTTACAACATCTATTCTAAGATATTCTCTGACAAGTTTTTATAACACTTGATTATTATTTTTAGAATATTATTCCTAGTCTTCCATTTGTAGCATTACATGATAAAGAGAAATCATTGCTAAAAAAAAAAAATAGGTTGTTGCTAATTAACCACGTTATCTATTCATGTAAGATGCTTTTTTGGCTTTTATCATTCTGAAAATTTAGTTTTTTTTAACAAAAAAGCACTCTATTTTGGCAATCATTCCTAATAATTGTAATTAGATTCTGTTATCTAAAAGTACTATTTAAGAAGATTTTGTCTTTATTCAAAATGTTCATTCTATTTTTTTTAAGGATCCTTTCAATATTGTGACTTATCATATATTTATTTAAGTATATATGGGTGCACACATATATACCTAGATAAATATATAATTTTATGACTATAATAATTCAGAATTTCATTTGTACCTTCACAAAATGAATTAAGTACTCATGTTTCCTTCAATGGAGTTTTATACCTGATATACATATTTTTTTTATTTTGATCATCCTTGGATCTCTGCATTTTGAAAATAAAGTTTAATTCATTTTGATTGGATTATGAGTTATCTTACACTATTGCCTTCATTATTTAATGATTTGATTTAAATTATCAATCTGCACATGGTTGCAGTTTTATGCTTTTATAGCATAGTTCCATGCCCATGTTGGCACTTTATGGTTTTATACCATTGATATACATGATTTATATGATATTTTGAGTTGCATAGGGAGCCAATTTTTTTCAAGGATAACTATGTAGGTCCCCTCAGTATAACTGATACATAATTTCCTTATCTGACCCATGGAGTATACCTTCATCCTATATTAGTGTGCACTCACTTTATATGGATTTACCTTCCATTTGGTTCTATTGATTCCACTTTGAAAGATTAATATTTATATGGAGTTTCCCTCCATTTGATTCTATATGCTCTACTTTGAAAGGTTGATATTTATGGAGTTTCTCTCCATGTTGCTCCAATTTGTTCCTCAATGCGAGGATGATATTTTATGAGGATTTTCCATTTCAATCTCTTCATCTCCTTGGTGTATGCTCCTAGTTTTGATTTAGTCATGGTATGACTTCCTACACTTTGCTCATTTTTTAGTGTATAGGTGATGAGGCTACCATATCTTGGAGCACTCCTATATTGGAGACTTTATTTGAGGAAGTTGTTTTGACCCATGTAGATCTTTTTCCTCATGGCAATGAATTTTCTTGTCCATGATGGATTTCTTATTTGAAGGCAATATGTTGTTACTCCTCATAAACCCTTCCTTTGATCCACTTTAGCTATAATTCTTGGAAAAACTGTAACTTGAATTATTTGGTGCTTGAGGCACATGTTCTACTTGTTTATTATTGTCTCTCTTATATTTCTTTGATAAATATACAATGTGATAATGTTCTGCATACTTTATTGCCTAGATCGTGAGTCATGCAAGTTATGGTGCTGCAGCCCATTAACTTGCAGTGAGATGATTCATTAAGCAAACTGTCTATATCCACGTGATTGATGCAATATTGATACAAGTATCATTAGTTGGCCTTGTCTGTGGTCATTTGTGCATTAGTATAATATACTTTTCATGAGAGCATTGATCAAGATTTTTACTCAATTTGTCCTTGTTGACAATTTTTTGAGCATATAATTTATCTTGATATCAGGTTATCTCCATTGCTTTTTGGTAACATGTTTATTTTCCTCTCTATTTCACTATGAATATAAGATTTCTAATTTGAATTAAAGATGAAATACTCCTTGTGGATAGTTGTCTTGTTCCTTGTGTCTATGTTTTTTCAGGTAATCCATCCAGGCACATACAAGACAATATTATTTGGTGTACATTTAGATGACCTATCCACTTCTCTCTTGGCTCTATGTTAAAATCTACAATGAGTCTTATTGGTTTGTGATAGGGATCTCTTTCAAACAACGTTTATATAGAAAAAATATTATTAGAACAATTAGAAAATGGAGTCTAATGGTTGATTTTAATATTGATTAAATAATTGTAAGATGATAATTTAAATTTAGAAACTCTGAATGATATTGGATTAAGACTGAATTATTATGTTATTGGTTAATACGTTTGAATACCTTAATGCTAGGATTGACTTGTAGGTTAAATAATGATAACTTTATGCACTTGAAAGTATACTTGCAAACAGAAAACTGAAAACCTCTACACATTATTCAACTATGTGAATTTAGTAAACCAAAACATGTGTTTGCATCGTGTATTCTATATGCTTCTTGTTTTGGGTTTTGGGTTGACCAGTGTTGACCAGTCCTAAGATGTTACCAGAGGCTCGGGGGTTATGAGATATGATGGCATGTTGATCTTATTTGGTCTCGATCTTTATAAGCCCAACCATGGTAATGTGATCATATGCTCTATGAAATGTTTGTATTTACTGATTGTTATTGTTCATCAGTCTTCATGTGTGAAGCTGAGAGGTATGTGTATGAGACACTTGAGCTAATCATTTTTGAGTCATCGATAAGTTATCTTTGGATTATTTTCTAGTCACCATGATGGGACTAAAATATGGATTTATTTCTTGATGATGTCATGTTGTGACATGTTTGACTCAACCATTTTGGAGTCTTCGATCAATATGATTTTGAGATATTCTCAGTTGCTTGTTGAGAACTATTTATCTTGAGGTGTATTTTGGCTATTAAAAACCAATTGATACCTATGATTATCAGTGATGCTTTCAGTTGTCAGATGCTCATGGAGATTTGATGATTCTTATCTTGGAGATTTGATGATTCTTCTTATTAAGAATTTTTGATGCTTTTATCATGGTTATTTGATGATTATTTTTATGGATTATCTTTTGGATTTTCTTTAAAGTCACTTGTACAAGACTATGGTGATTTATGATTCCATGAGCTTAGGGTAGGTAATCTACTTGTAGCGTCAAGAAGTGGCTTGCAATGGGGGCTAGGGCCATAAATGGCTGTCAGGGTAACTCATTGTAAGTTTGGTTAATAAGTGATAACATTTACACACTAAATGGGGATTAAATGAACCTAAAAAGATAATTGTTTTGATGTTCTCGCCCATGCCTTGAGTGCTTGTACAGGCTAGGATGGGAGTAGTGAGAACACATGGTTGCAACCGTACATTCCGTAGTATGCCTCGTCAGTTTGAGAGGATACTAGTGGCCGCATGAGATCAGTATGGAAACGTGGAGTTTAGCTAACTGCTAGGGTAACTTGTACGTGATAATTGTGATTACACTTTCTCGCTTGCAAAGTAGGTTTCCTACATGTCTTTGTGTGCCTCTGGAAATTAGATGTCAATTTTGTGTGTGATTCAAACCTTTGAGTTAATATACTTTTAAGATTCCTAGACTTCTAGAGATTTGTGCTATGTGTTTTGGATAGCCTGTTTGGGACTTGAGATTATCTCCTCAGCACGGTGGGAGTGGACCACTTAGGTTCCACGTGGTCGGGTGGTAGTGTATTTTCACTCTTATCATTTGAGATCCGTTCGAGACACCGTGGTTGGAGTATCCTTGGTTGGTATTTATTCTTCATTATGTTCTTGGAGCATTATGATAGATAATATACTTTATGATGGATTTATTTACTGGTATGTTTCTTATATTGATGATTTGCTTTACTTTGCATATGTTAGTTGATGATTGATTATGCTTTACTTTGCATGTTAGTAGGATGTTTTAGGAGTGACACTCCTACTATGTTAATACCGATGATCTCTTCGGTGCTTTGGAATGTTACGCACAGAGGGATGGCTAGGATCCACGATGGTCTAATGATGCTATTTACGGTTGGGAGGAACCGTCCACTTAGTTATTTATGTTTGTGATATATGGTTATCTTTTGTGATGGATGTTTATATCTTTTGTGATAATGTATCATGTATGATATGTGGTTTTATTTATGTTATTGCATCATCGATTAATATTAGATGATGATGATGTACTTTATTTACTTGGATGTTTATTCTTTTAAGCTTTTCATACCTTGTGATATGTACAGTGGATGATTGAGCTAAATTAAAATATAATTACAAAAGGACACTTGCATATTGTTTAAGTACATTGGATGTATCATTTTTATTTCATAAGGATGGGATGTTAGATGAATAGTTAATTTAGATGTGATACAACGTTAAGTGATCTTTAAAGAATGTAGCTTGTTATGTGAATATGAGCAAATGTGAGTATGAATTCCAAAAACAATTCGATACAAATTCTCATTCAACTTTTCAAAATGAAGAGATGAGGGTCTCTTAAATAGACTTTTTTGGAATTCATCAATGGTTGAGATCGATTTCAATCAACGGTCAGGATTAAAGGTGAAGTTCAGTCATAAAGGGAGATTTCCAAATTAAAGGGAGTTAACAGATTTAATTTGAGTAAAATAAGGAGTTAGCTGATTCAATTTGAGTAGAGAAAGGAGTTAACTGATTTAACTCATTTTTGATCAATAGTGAACTGGAAATTTCCCTTTTTCAGCTGAAGAGAGATTTTTTTGAGATATTTAATTTAAAAAAATGAGATATGCTCTCATTATTACTTTTTCTATTTAATTAAATAATCTTTAATTAATTAGAGACACTTTTCTTTTTTAATTAAATAACTTCATTTAATTAATTAGGAATGGCTTCTCATTTAATTAAATAACTTTGTTTAATTAGATAGAAGTAAGTACTCCATTTAATTAAATAATTTTTTTTAATTATTGGAATTTTTTTTTTGAAAGTAGTCAACTCAAGTCAACCATGGTTAAATCTGTGTTGGTAAATAAATTATTCTTTTAAATCAATTCTCAAAATGCCCAAATTTGAAAGAACAATTAGATGCCAACAGTTGGATAATCTATCATGAGATTGATAGATTTCCTCTGAATTGGAAGGTACAGCTCCCTTATGAAATGATATGCAATGAATTTATTTTATTGCCTAAACTAACTGGGTGCGTTCTTAACCCAAAAACAAAAGAGGAAAACCAAGTCATTCCTAGGCAAGATTAACTCAAGCAAAATATAGATCCTAAACCTAGCCAACTTTGAGAACTCACACATCTTATGACTCCTTGACATTGATAATGCAATGTGAATGCTATGTATGAAAATGCATTGGAAAATGAAATGAAAGAGAATGTTAAATAATCTCAATTCTTGTAACAGGAATGTCTGCAAATACTCTGATCTACACCCATTCATAATTCAACACAAGATGGAAGATGATGCCCAAAACTAAAAATAACAATACTCTAATTGATAATAATCAAAGGAGAAATATTAAATGCTTTTATTTAGAATAAAACCCCTATTGCTTTAAACATCACAAATAAGAATACTCAGATTTTATTTGCTCACAACTTATGGTCAATCTATTACAAAAACTCGAACTCTTAACCTGCATAATGAAAATGAAAAACAAATTAACTAAGTTCCTTCCCCCTACTCCATCTCTCTGACTCTTGCAGAAAAGAAGAACCTATATGCAATGCAATAAAATATCTAAACTAAAAATGCCCTCTCTTCTGTCCCAGCTCTCTGACTGACTGCAGTCGAGAAGAAGCCCCCCTGAATTGAAAAGAGTTTACAATAAATAGCTCTTCAAGATGACTCTTCAGTTCTTCATGACTATTCCAATTTTGTAACCATGGCCTTTCAGTTACAAAAACTGACTTTGATAAATCCTCTTCCTATTGGTCTTCCCATATTTAAAATATTCTTTGTAATCTCACTTCATTCTACAATGCCAAAGCACAAGTAATCTCACATAGTGACACACATAAAGAACCAACTTCCTTCACCAAAAATGGGACGGAAAGATTGTGACGGCATCCTTAAAAATTGTTTCCACTTCCACAGAAACTTATCTTCATCATCTTGAAACAACTCCCAAATAACAATAGCCTTCATCAGCATCCAAGAAACCCAGCGACGTTAAAACAAGAAGAACAGATGAGCCATATGCAACCATGTAGTGTATGTTACCCCAGCTTGTATCGCCAATTAGTTCTCTGGGTAAGGGAGATATTCTCACAGGTTTAATACCATCAACTTCTATAATAAAACTAGAAATGGTCTCAGGCCTCTTTGAAAACCAGAAAATAACACCATTAAACTCAACTACAGCACCGTAAGGATGCTTTCCCTCAATGAGATTAGGGTCTATTTCCTCTACAAACTCAAATTTGACTCTCTATAAATTTTGAAAATAATGGTATATTTGGAAGGAAATTTTTGGAAAGTGTTTTTTTTAGTGTCATAACCAAATAGGGTTCTCCATTTCTTGGATGTATTATATCGATCCAATTGTCACGATTGCCCTCAACTATTGTACATAAATGTCTTCCTAGAAGTAGATTGCAAAGGTATAATTTATAAGAAAGTGGTGATAGGGTTTGTGGATATCGTGGTGAGGGTTCTGTAAAACTCAACCTTGGACTGTATTTGATAACATACAAATATAGTCCGTAGGAGTTGGAATGAAGGAGAGAGAAATGGGCCTCCATTTTTGAGTAGAAAAGGAAAAAGATATGCAACAATTTCGACGAAAAATGAGAAACCAAGGTTTTTGGTTTGGTAGGGAAGACAGAAATTGGGGCGAAAACAAAATCTGATTCCATTCTTTGCAAACTAGGTGATACTTGCAAATTGATGGAAATGGAAGCTTTTGAAACATCAATTCCCTTAGCTTGAGAGCCATATCAGATACATGTCTCTATTCATCTCCATCTCCTACAACTGAATCAATAATGTTCGCCTCCATTCTTTTTGGCTCCTACCTTTCCTCTTCAGAATCTGCAAAATTAACTCCCACAAATTTTGACCTGCACTTAGCATGTACGATAGAACCCAGTGGACACCCACCCATGCCTTCTGTGCTTTTACTAGGGACATTCATTTAAACTTCCCCCTTATACATCCACTCATCTGTTTCATCATCTTAGAAGAATTCAAATAGTTCTCCATAAAGTACACAAACACTCTGATCATCATCTACAGGAACTACAAATACCTCATCATCTTTTTTATCCAAAATCATTTTCATAGGAGAAAAGGTAGGAACAACCTCAGCTGCCAAATTTTTTGTCTCGTTGAGCCATTCTATAGCGCTCATAAACCATTTATGAGATGTGGATTGCAGAGACTTTTGCTTGCGACTCTTTGAAATGGTTCTGTTTCCAGACATATGCCAATCCATGTGATGGCTATGCTCTACTCGATATCTGAAGTGCATCCCACATGATGTGCACTGTCTTGGCAAATTATATAATGCATCGAGAACAGATTCAGTTGATTTGCCATTACAGCTAATGTTGTAGATACAGATAAAAATGGAGCAGAGGATGCAGCTGTCACAGATATCAAACCCTTTTCCATGACGCTTTTAAACCATTCAAACAAGTTTTGCTCTTTTAATCCAGTTTTTCTTCCTGGTTCTATATCATCCATATGGTAAGCAGGAGGAGGGTTGTTGGAGTTATTGGCAATGTTCTCGAGGATGCTGATGAAAGGGGCAGCGGCTATACCAAGTCCAATAAGAAGTATCATTTTACATTTGCTATAATCTTGCACTACCGATCTATATGGACCATCAATGTATAATCTTGGTGTGATGGAAGCTTTCATTCCTTTACGTCTTTGCATGCCATTTTTTGCAATAGCTTTGTCTTACTACAAAGAACATAGAGGAGCTTCCAAATAATGGAGATCACCACCTTTAGCAACTGTAAAAATGTAAAAGAGGTGTTTAAACTCGGTTATGTTGTGTCCTCTTAATGGTTTTTTTTCTTCTTCAAGATCACATTATAACTTTCAAATAGAATTCATAGACACTCCAGATGCTGATATTTGATTGTATCGACCAAATGCATGCCAAGAACTCAAAACGAGCTGAGGCTCCATATACTTGGTTGTTTAAGCAATGTTAAATTTTGCAATTCTTTGTCGCCAAATTGACCAACACATCACTGAGATTCATTTTAAAACTTTATAGTTCCTGATCATGCTCCATCATAGCATCATACTTCTATTTTAAAGATGTTTGTATGCTGAAAATCGACATTATTACGTTCTTCAATATAGTCTAGAGATCAATCAACTATATGGAAAAGACCTCTTTAAATGTCTAGATCCAAAGAAAGAGCCTCTCTATTGTCAATGCATTCATTAGTATAAGGAAGATCTCAACGGCTGAATGTAAACATAATCATATAGAGTACGAACTGAATCATGCAAATGCTAATTTTGTTAATGTGTCATTATGAAGACTTTTCCTCTAATTCCTTGCAGCATCTGAAAATCATGTCTTGAAACCATTCTTCTGCTTGAAAAAGAAACATCCATTGAAGTACAAGTCTCTGCTGGGTTAGGATCTACAACCTACCCAAAGAAATGAAACTCTGATAATAACCCCACCAACTTGAAACAAGATGGCAAATGAAAATGAACCTGACAAAGACTTCCTATCCTAGGGGAGATCTAGACCTAGACACCAGACTGACTTGATGACTATATGACTCAATATAGCCAAAAAAAAGGGTGACTTAAAGTCAGGCAACAGCTGGCTCCGACTGGGGAATATGTACTGCAAATTACATAGAGAATCCAACATCTCTGGTTAAGCAAGTGCCTTAAGCATTGGGTTACGGAGTCTAGAATGAAGACCAATGAGGAAGTGCATATAGGGAGGGCAGAGGGGAGCAGGGCAGACTGAAACAAAATCAGAGAAAACAACCACAACAACTAAGCAAGAAAAAAAGCTACACTAGACACACCAAAATTGGAAGGAAAACTTATTTACAAAAGGTCAGGAGACCTCACCTACAGGACCAAAAGCAAAGAAAGATTCATACATGACCATTTACAAGAAGAGAAAATTATGAACCTCTTCTAAATAGAGGAAGATGCTTCATCAATTTGAAACAACATAGGTGATCTTTAGCTACTCCTTCACTGTTGAACTTAAGCCCCAAAGCCTTTTGCAACATGGTAACCCACAAGATCTTTCCAAAGAGCCATACCTCATTATAAACCTCTGATTGCTCTGTATTTATCCGCATATTGTCTTTCACATGCTCTATCCTATTTGGTGAAGAAGGAAACTCACTGGACTCTGCAAACATCACTGAATCATACTTGCATCCATTCTCCTCAACCTTGTCACTTATAACAAGGATATCATTTTTCAAATCCAGACTAGTAGAATATTCAAGTGATTCTAAAAGCACCGCTTGAAAACACTCACATCCATTTACTCCATTACCACTCTCAGCAAGGATATCATCTTTCAAATCAGAATGAACATAATCAGAAAATTGAAAAGCTTTTGGAAGTGAAATAGCGTCATACCAATCACAGGCTTTATCATTAACAACTTCAGATTTCAAAATGGGGTTGAAATTGAAGGATTCCTTATTTGCTACAGCATCCGTCCAAGCTGAGATATCTTCTTTATTTTCTATAGCAAGATGTTCATTTGAATTCAGAATTTCAATATCTGGATTAACTGTGGAAGAGTATTCCAGACCGGGAGGATTATAATCAGATTCACTATCTTCTTCATAATGCTCCAATACCTCATTATCTTTCGCAATTCCCTCCTTTTCATCATCTGTTATTGCTACATCTTCAATATGATGACCACTAAGGTATAATGCAGCTAGCATGTTTGTTTTAGGATAGTTCTCCAGAAGACAACAATTTAAAATATAATCCTCATTGAGTTCTCTTTCAATTTTGCTGATCATTTCTTCAATCATATTTTCAGATTTGACAAAACATGTTTCCACTTTTTCTTCCAGACACATAGATTCTAATATAGTATTATCACAAACCTTTGCAACTTGAAAATCAATTTCACAAAGATTTTCAATGGAATTCAACTCTTCATCTTTTTCATTAACTATCTGATTTTTCTCATCGGAGACTTCATGCAAAGGTTTACCTTTAATTTCTTCAAATCTGAAACTTTTAAAATCAGAGGTAAATGAAGGTATGAAAGAAAATTCTTTGTCAATTGTTCTTACCAATTCTTCATCATTGAGAAGGCTGTCTGAAACTCGTGCTTCTGGGAAACTAGGCTTCTCTTGCTATTCAGAACTCAAACCATTGGTTGATATGATCTCTTCATTCTTCTTATTGATTCTATCCACTTTAGGAATGCTTTCTGGAACTTCAATGATTTCAGCATTCTAGACCGAAACTGATTCTTTTGTTTGCAATTCTAAGATTGGTTCTAGATTCATACTTACTTCATCAGGTTCAGCATTAGGAGAACAAGTCTCATTTCCAACCTTAAATGATGGATCTAAAGGTGTAACTAATGATTCCACAGGAAATACTATTGAGAAGTAAGGAATAGTAACAACCTTTTCTTCTTCTTGTGATGGTTCAGGCTGGAAATGCTTTTCATGCTGATTACTTTCTTCATGCTAATGGTTCATCCATGGTAACACTAAGGATGAAGAAAATTTAGCCTCTCTTAAAGCAACGAAGATTTGAGGAGATAAAGCATCCTTTTTAGAATTCACATCAGTGCTTTTCTATCTAAATTCCTAGAGAACATGGAATCTCTTTTCAATCAGCTTCCAAAATTCTCTAGACCGATGGTCTTGAGCTATACTCAAGTTATTTCTTGTGGCATAACTGATACTCTCTTTAAATTGACTCCAGAGTTGTTGAAGCATAGGATCGTCATCAATCACAATCTCTTTAATAAATGGCAGAAGTCTCTTTTTATATCTTAAATCATTTCTCAGATGAATCTGACCTCGATACATTTCCTGATATTATTTGCACAACAGAGTAATAGAAATCTAAATCAAATTTACGAAAAGATAATGATGTTACCTCGATCACAAACAACCAATTTTCCAGCAAGTTCTTCAAAAATCTGTTCTAATAGGCATGATCTTTTTACAACGGAGTCGCGAATCTCTTGCAAGATAATAAAGTTTCTGAGAATAAAAGCACTGGACTCTTCAACCAGAAAATATGAGAATAAAAATGGAGTCACCAACTTCTTGCAAAGATAACAATAATACTGAGGAAGTAAAATCTAAACACTGATCTTCTTTTCCAGTCCCCAGCAGAGTCGCCAAAAAATCTATTGGTAAAAAGATTGTTCTTTTAAATAAATTCTCAAAATGCCCAAATCTGAAAGAACAATTAGATGCCAACAGTTGGATAATTTATCATCAGATTGATAGATTTCCTCTGAATTGGAAGTTACAACTCCCTTATGAAATGATATGCAATGAATTTGTTTTATTTCCTAAACTAACTTGGTGTGTTCTTAACCCGAGAATGAAAGAGGAAAACCAAGTCAATCCTAGGCAAAATTAACTCAGGAAAAATTTAGATCCTAAACCTAGCCAACTTCAAGAACTCACACATCTTATGACTCCTCGGCATTGATAATGCAATGTGAATGCTATGTATGCAAATGCACTAGAAAATGAAATGAAAGAGAGTGTTAAAGAATCCCAATTCTTGTAACAGGAATGTCTACAAAGACTTTGATCTACAACCCATTCATAATTCAACACAAGATGGAAGATGATGCCCAAAACTAAAAATTACAATACTCTGACTGATAATAATCAAAGGAAAAATACTAAATGCTCTGATTTAGAATAAAACCCCTGTTGCTTTAAACATCACAAATAAGAATACTCAGATTTTATTTTCTCACAACTTATGCTCAATCTATTACAAAAATCCAAACTCTTAACCTGCATAATGAAAATGCAAAACAAATTAACTAAGTTCCTTCCCCCTACTCCAACTCTTTGACTCTTGCAAAAAAGAAGAACCTATATGTAATGCAATAAAATATCTAAACTAACAAAGCCCTCTCTTCTGTCCCAACTCTCTGACTGACTGCAGTCGAGAAGAAGCCCCCCTGAATTGAAAAGAGTTTACAATAAATAGCTCTTCAAGATGACTCTTCAGTTCTTCATGACTATTCTGATTTTGTAACCGTGGCCTTTCAGTTACAAAAACTGACTTTGATAAATCCTCTGCCTATTGGTCTTCCCATATTTAAAATATTCTTTGTAATCTCACCTGGTTCTACAATGCCAAAGCACAAGTAATCTCACACAGTGACACACATAAAGAACCAACTTCCTTCACCAAAAATGGGACAGAAAGATTGTGAAGGCATCCTTACAAATTGTTTCCACTTCCACAGAAACTTATCTTCATCATCTTGAAACAACTCCCAAATAACAATAGCCTTCTTCAACATCCAGGAAATCCAGCAACGTGAAAACCAGAAGAAGGGATGAGCCATATCCAACCATGTAGTGTATGTTACCCCAGCTTGTATCTCCAATCAGTTCTCTGGGTAAGGGAGATATTCTCATAGGTTTAATACCATCAACTTTTATAATAAAACCAGAAATGGTCTCAGGCCTCTTTGTCAACCAGAAAATAACACCATTACACTCAACTACAGCACTGTAAGGATGCTTTCCCTCTATGAGATTAGGGTCTATTTTCTCTACAAACTCAAATTCGACTCTTTATAAATTTTGAAAATAATGGTATATTTGGAAGGAAATTTTTGGAAAGTGTTTTTTTTAGTGTCATAACCAAATAGGGTTCTCTATTTCTTGGATGTATTATATCGATCCAATTGTCACGATTGCCCTCAACTGTTGTACATAAATATCTTCCCAGAAGTGGATTGCAAAGGTATAATTTATAAGAAAGTGGTGATAGGGTTTGTGGACATCGTGGTGAGGGTTCTGTAAAACTCAACCTTGGACTGTATTTGATAACATACAAATATAGTCCGCAGGAGTTGGAACGAAGGAGAGAGAAATGGGCCTCCATTTTTGAGTAGAAAAGGAAAAAGATATGCAACAATTTCGACAAAAAATGAGAAACCAAGGTTTTTGGTTTGGTAGGGAAGACAAAAAGTGGGGCGAAGACAAAATCTAATTCCATTCTTTGTAAACTAGGCGATACTGGCAGATTGATGGAAGTGGAAGCTTTTGAAACATCAATTCCCTTAGCTCCAGAGGCATATCAGATACATGTCTCTGTTTATTTCCATCTCCTGCAACTAAATCAATAATGTTTTCCTCCAATCTTTTTGCCTCCTGCCTTTCCTCTTCAGAATCTGCAAAATTAACTCCCACAAATTTTGACCTGCACTTAGCATGTACGAAAGAACGCAGTGGAGACCTGCCCATGCCTTCTGTGCTTTTACCAGGGACATTCATGTAAACTGCCCCCTTATACATCCACTCATCTGTTTCATAGCCATAGAAGAATTCATATAGTTCTCCACAAAGTACACAAACACTCTGATCATCATCTACAGGAACTACAAATACCTCATCGTCTTTTTTATCCAAAATCATTTCCATAGGAGAAAAGGCAGGAACAACCTCAGCTACCGAATTGTCTATCTCGTTGAGCCATTCTATAGCACTCATAAACCATTTACGAGATGTGGATTGTAGAGACTTTTGCTTGCGACTCTTTGAAATGGTTGTGTTTCTAGACATATGCCAATCCATGTGATGGCTGTGCTCTACTCGATATCTGAAGCGCATCCCACATGATGTGCACTGTCTTGGTAAATTATATAATGCATCGAGAATAGATTCAGTTGATTTTCCATTACAACTAATGTTGTAGATACAAATAAAAATGGAGCAAAGGATGCAGCTGTCACAGATATCAAACCCTTTTCCATGATGCTTTTAAACCATTCAAACGAGGTTTTCTCTTTTAATCCAGTTTTTCTTCCTGGTTCTATATCATCCATATGGTAAGCAGGAGGAGGGTTGTTGAAGTTATTGGCAATGTTCTCGAGGATGCTGATGAAAGGGGCAGTGCCTATACCAAGTCCAATAAGAAGAATCATTTCACATTTGCTATAATCTTGCGCTATCGATCTATATGGACCATCAATATATAATCTTGGTGTGATGGAAGCTTTCATTCCTTTACCTCTATGCATGCCATTTTTTTCAATAGCTATGTCTTACTACAAAGAACGCAGAGGAGCTTCCAAATAATGGAGATCACCACCTTTAGCAACTGTAAAAATGTAAAAGAGGTGTTTAAACTTGGTTATGCTATGTCCTCTTAACAGTTTTTTTTCTTCTTCAAGATCACATTATAACTTTCAAATAGAATTCATAGACACTCTAGATGCCGATATTTGATTGTATCCACCAAATGCATGCCAAGAACTCAAAACAGGCCGAGGCTCCATATACTTGGTTTTTTAAGCAATGTTAAATTTTGCAATTCTTTGTCGCCAAATTGACCAACACATCACCGAGATTCATTTTAAAACTTTATAGTTCCTGATCATGCTCCATCATAGCATCATACTTTTGTTTTAAAGATGTTTTTATGCTGAAAATCGGCATTATTATGTTCTTCAATATAGTCTAGAGATCAATCAACTATATGGAAAAGACCTCTTTGAATGTCTACATCCAAAGAAAGAGCCTCTCTATTGTCAATGCATTCATTAGTATAAGGAAGATCTCAATTGTTAAATGTACACATAATCATATAGAGTACGAACTGAATCATCCAAATGCTAATTTTGTTAATGTGTCATTATGAAGACTTTTCCTCTAATTTCTTGCGGCATCTAAAAATCATGTCTTGAAACCATTCTTCTGCCTAAAAAAGAAACATCCATTGAAGTACAAGTCTCTACCGGGTTAGGATCTACAACCTACACAAAGAAATGAAACTCTGATAATAACCCCACTATCTTGAAACAAGATGGCAAATGAAAATGAGCCTAGCAAAAACTTCCTATCCTAGGGGAGATCTAGACCTAGACACCAGATTGACTTGATGACTATATGACTCAATATTGCCAAAACAAAGGGTAACATAAATTCAGGCAACAGTTGGCTCTGACTGGGGAATATGTACTGCAAAGTGCATATAGAATCCAACATCTCTGGTTAAGCAAGTGCCTTAAGCATTGGGTTACGGAGTCTAGAATGAAGATCAATGAGGAAGTGCATATAGGGAGGGTAGAGGGGAGTAGGGCAGATTGAAACAAAATGAGATAAAACAACCACAACAACTAAGCAAGAAAAAAAGCTACACTAGAAACACCAAAATTGGAAGGAAAACTTATTTACAAAAGGTCAGGAGACCTCACCTGCAGGACCAAAAGCAAAGAAAGATTCATACAGGACCATTTATACAAAGGGAAAAGTATGAACCTCTTCTGAATAGAGGAAGATGCTTCATCAATTTTAAATAACATAGGTAATCTTTAGCTACTCCTTCACTGTTGAACTTAAGTCCCAAAGCCTTTTGCAACATGGTGACCCACAAGATCTTTCCAAACAGCCATACCTCATTATAAACCTCTGATTTCTCTATATTTATCTGCATATTATCTTTCACATGCTCTATCCTATTTGGTGAAGAAGGAAACTCACTAGACTCTGCAAACATCACTTAATCATACTTGCATCCATTCTCCTCAACCTTGTCACTTATAACAAGGATATCATTTTTCAAATCCAAACTGGTAGAATGTTCAAGTGATTCTAAAAGCACCGCTTGAAAACACTCACATCCATTTACTCCATTACCACTCTCAGCAAGGATATCATCTTTCAAATCAGAATGAACATAATCAGAAAATTGAAAAGCTTTTGGAAGTGAAATAGCGTCATACCAATCACAGGCTTTATCATTAACAACTTCAGTTTTCAAAATGGGGTTGAAATTGAAGGATTCCTTATTTGCTACAGCATCCGTCCAAGCTGAGATATCTTCTTTATTTTCTATAGCAAGATGTTCATTTGAATTCAGAATTTCAATATCTGGATTAACTGTGGAAGAGTATTCCAGACCGGGAGGATTATAATCAGATTCACTATCTTCTTCATAATGCTCCAATACCTCATTATCTTTCGCAATTCCCTCCTTTTCATCATCTGTTATTGCTACATCTTCAATATGATGACCACTAAGGTATAATGCAGCTAGCATGTTTGTTTTAGGATAGTTCTCCAGAAGACAACAATTTAAAATATAATCCTCATTGAGTTCTCTTTCAATTTTTCTGATCATTTCTTCAATCATATTTTCAGATTTGACAAAACATGTTTCCACTTTTTCTTCCAGACACATAGATTCTAATATAGTATTATCACAAACCTTTGCAACTTGAAAATCAATTTCACAAAGATTTTCAATGGAATTCAACTCTTCATCTTTTTCATTAACTATCTGATTTTTCTCATCGGAGACTTCATGCAAAGGTTTACCTTTAATTTCTTCAAATCTGAAACTTTTAAAATCAGAGGTAAATGAAGGTATGAAAGGAAATTCTTTGTCAACTGTTCTTACCAATTCTTCATCATTGAGAAGGCTGTCTGAAAGTCGTGCTTCTGGTAAACTAGGCTTCTCTTGCTGTTCAAAACTCAAACCATTGGTTGATATGATCTCTTCATTCTGCTTATTGATTCTATCCACTTTAGGAATGCTTTCTACAACTTCAATGATTTCAGCATCCTGGACCGAAACTGATTCTTTTGTTTGCAGTTCTGAGAGTGGTTCTAGATTCATACTTACTGCATCAAGTTCAGCATTAGTAGAACAAGTCTCATTTCCAACCTTAAATGATGGATCTAAAGGTGTAACTAATGATTCCATAGGAAATACTGTTGAGAAGCAAGGAATGGTAACAACCTTTTCTTCTTCTTGTGATGGTTCAGGCTAGAAATGTTTTTCATGCTGATTACTTTCTTCATGCTGATGGCTCATCCATGGTAACACTAAGGATGAAGAAAATTTAGGCTCGCTTAAAGCAGTAAAGATGAGAGGAGATAAAGCATCCTTTTTAGAATTCACATCAGTGCTTTTCTGTCTGAATTCCTGGAGAACATGGAATCTCTTTTCAATCAGCTTCCAAAATTCTCTAGACCGATGGTCTTGAGCTATACTCAAGTTATTTCTTGTGGCATAACTGATACTCTCTTTAAATTGACTCCAGAGTTGTTGAAGCATAGGATCGTCATCAATCACAATCTCTTTAACAGATGGCGGAAGTCTCTTTTTATATCTTAAATCATTTCTCAGAGGAATCTGACCTCGATACATTTCCTGATATTATTTGCACAACAGAGTAATAGAAATCTAAATCAAATTTATGGAAAGATAATGATGTTACCTCGATCACGAACAACCAATTTTCCAGCAAGTTCTTCAAAAATCTATTCTAATACGCATGATCTTTTTACAACGGAGTCACCAAATCTCGTGCAAGATAATAAATTTTCTGAGAATAAAAGCATTGGACTCTTCAACCAGAAAATATGAGAATAAAAATGGAGTCGCCAACTTCTTGTAGAGATAACAATAATACTAAGGAAGTAAAATCTAAACACTGATTTTCTTTTCTAGTCCCCAGTAGAGTTGCCAAAAAATTTGTTGGTAAATAGATTGTTCTTTTAAATAAATTCTCAAAATGCCCAATCTGAAAGAACAATTAGATGCCAACAGTTGGATAATCTATCATGAGATTGATAGATTTCCTTTGAATTGGAAGGTACAACTCCTTTATGAAATGATATGCAATGAATTTTTTTTATTGCCTAAACTAACTGGGTGAATTCTTAACCCGAGAACGAAAGAGGAAAACCAAGTCAATCCTAGGCAAGATTAAATTAGGCAAAATTTAGATCCTAAACCTAACCAACTTTGAGAACTCACACATCTTATGACTACTCGGCATTGATAATGCAATGTGAATGCTATGTATGCAAATGCATTGGAAAATGAAATGAAAGAGAGTGTTAAATAATCCCAATTCTTGTAACAAGAATGTCTGCAAATACTCTGATCTACAACCCATTCATAATTCAACACAAGATGGAAGATGATGCCCAAAACTAAAAATAACAATACTCTGATTGATAATAATCAAAGGAGAAATACTAAATGCTCTGATTTAGAATAAAACCCTTGTTGCTTTAAACATCACAAATAAGGGTACTCAGATTTTATTTGCTCACAACTTATGCTCAATCTATTACAAAAACCCGAACTCTTAACTTGCATAATGAAAATGCAAAACAAATTAACTAAGTTCCTTGCCCATACTCCATCTCTCTGACTCTTGCAGAAAGGAAGAACCTATATGCAATGCAATAAAATATCTAAACTAAAAATGCCCTCTCTTCTGTCCCAGCTCTCTAACTGACTGCAGTCGAGAAGAAGCCCCCACTGAATTGAAAAGATTTTACAATAAATAGCTCTTCAAGATGACTCTTCAGTTCTTCATGACTATTTCAATTTTCTAACCATGGCCTTTCAATTACAAAAACTGACTTTGATAAATCCTCTGCCTATTGGTCTTCCCATATTTAAAATATTCTTTGTAATCTCACCTGGTTCTACAATGCCAAAGCACAAGTAATCTCACACAGTGACACACATAAAGAAGCAACTTCCTTCACCAAAAATGGGATGGAAAGATTGTGACGACATCCTTTCAAATTGTTTCCACTTCCACAAAAACTTATCTTCATCATCTTGAAACAACTCCCAAATAAAAATAGCCTTCGTCAACATCCAGGAAACCCAATGATGTTAAAGCTAGAAGAACAGATGAGCCATATGCAACCATGTAGTGTATGTTACCCCAACTTGTATCTCCAATCAGTTCTCTAGGTAAGGGAG
Organism: Cupressus sempervirens; assembly: GCA_028749045.1. Classification (NCBI taxonomy): domain Eukaryota; kingdom Viridiplantae; phylum Streptophyta; class Pinopsida; order Cupressales; family Cupressaceae; genus Cupressus; species Cupressus sempervirens. The sequence continues at coordinate 384,883,014 of CM053793.1, forward strand.
ATATTCTCACAGGTTTAATACCATCAACTTCTATAATAAAACCAAAACTGGTCTCAGGCCTCTTTGTCAACCAGAAAATAACACCATTACACTCAAATACAACACCGTAAGGATACTTTCCCTCTATGAGATTAGGGTCTATTTCCTCTACAAACTCAAATTTGATTCTCTATAAATTTTGAAAATAATGGTATATTTGGAAGGAATTTTTTGGAAAGTGTTTTTTTTAGTGTCATAACCAAATAGGGTTCTCTATTTCTTGGATGTATTATATCGATCCAATTGTCACGATTTCCCTCAACTGTTGTACATAAATATATTCCCAGAAGTGGATTGCAAAGGTATAATTTATAAGAAAGTGGTGATAGGGTTTGTGGACGTCATGGTGAGGGTTCTGTAAAACTCAACCTTGGACTATATTTGATAACATACAAACATAGTCCACAGGAGTTGGAATGAAGGAGAGAGAAATGGTCCTCCATTTTTTAGTAGAAAAGCAAAAAGCTAGGCAACAATTTCGACAAAAAATGAGAAACCAAGGATTTTGGTTTGGTAGGGAAGACAAAAAGCGGGGCAAAGACAAAATCTGATTCCATTCTTTGCAAACCAGGTGATACTGGCAGATTGATGGAAATGGAAGCTTCTAAAACATCAATTCCCTTAGCTCCAGAGGCATATCAGATACATGTCTCTGTTCATCTCCATCTCCTGCAGTCTGTAGCCAAAGCTTGAGGACTGAATCTCACTAAGGTACATGGTAGGTTTTACTCCATGGATGCCAAACAAGTCCCTAGAAGAGACGCAAAAAATCTGTTGGTAAACATATTGTTCTTTTAAATAAATTCTCAAAATGCCCAAATCTGAAAGAACAATTAGATGCCAACAGTTGGATAATCTATCATGAGATTGATAGATTTCCTTTGAATTGGAAGGTACAGCTCCCTTATGAAATGATATGCAATGAATTTGTTTTATTGCCTAAACTAACTGGGTGCGTTCTTAACTCGAGAATGAAAGAGGAAAACCAAGTCAATCCTAGGCAAGATTAACTCAGGCAAAATTTAGATCCTAAACCTAGCCAACTTCAAGAACTCACACATCTTATGACTCCTCGGCATTAATAATGCAAAGGGAATGCTATGTATGCAAATGCATTGGAAAATGAAATGAAAGAGAGTGTTAAATAATCTCAATTCTTGTAACAGGAATGTCTGCAAATACTCTGATCTACAACCCATTCATAATTCAACATAAGATGGAAGATGATGCCCAAAACTAAAAATAACAGTACTCTGATTCATAATAATCAAAGGAGAAATACTAAATGCTCTGATTTAGAATAAAACCCATGTTGCTTTAAACATCACAAATAAGAATACTCGGATTTTAATTGCTCACAACTTATGCTCAATCTATTACAAAATCCCGAACTCTTAACCTGCATAATGAAAATGCAAAACAAATTAACTAAGTTCCTTCCCCCTACTCCAGCTCTCTGACTCTTGTAGAAAAGAAGAACCTATATGCAATGCAATAAAATATCTAAACTAAAAATGCCCTCTCTTCTGTCCCAGCTCTCTGATTGACTGCAGTCGAGAAGAAGCCCCCCTGAATTAAAAAGAGTTTACAATAAATAGCTCTTCAAGATGACTCTTCAGTTCTTCATGACTATTCTGATTTTGTAACCGTGGCCTTTCAGTTACAAAAACTAACTTTGATAAATCCTCTACCTATTGGTCTTCCCATATTTAAAATATTCTTTGTAATCTCACCTGGTTCTACAATGCCAAAGCACAAGTAATCTCGCACAGTGAGATTAATAAAGAAGCAACTTCCTTCACCAAAAATGGGATGGAAAGATTGTGACGACATCCTTACAAATTTTTTCCACTTCCACAGAAACTTATCTTCATCATCTTGAAACAACTCCCAAATAACAATAGCCTTCATCAACATCCAGGAAACCCAGTGACGTTAAAACCAGAAGAACAGACGAGCCATATGCAACCATGTAGTGTATGTTACCCCAGCTTGTATCTCCAATCAGTTCTCTGGGTAAGGGAGCTATTCTCACAGGTTTAATACCATCAACTTCTATAATAAAACTAAAAATGGTCTCAGGCCTCTTTGTCAACCAAAAAATAACACCATTACACTCAACTACAACACCGTAAGGATGCTTTCCCTCTATGAGATTAGGGTCTATTTCCTCTACAAACTCAAATTTGACTCTCTATAAATTTTGAAAATAATGGTATATTTGGAAGGAAATTTTTGGAAAGTGTTTTTTTTAGTGTCATAACCAAATAGGATTCTCCATTTCTTGGATGTATTATATCGATCCAATTGTCACGATTGCCCTCAACTGTTGTACATAAATATCTTCCCAGAAGTGGATTGCAAAGGTATAATTTATAAGAAAGTGGTGATAGGGTTTGTGGACGTCATGGTGAGGGTTCTATAAAACTCAACCTTGGACTGTATTTGATAACATACAAACATAGTCCACAGGAGTTGGAATGAAGGAGAGAGAAATGGGCCTCCATTTTTGAGTAGAAAAGGAAAAAGCTATTTAACAATTGTAAAGGAAAATGAGAAACCAAGGTTTTTGGTTTGGTAGGGAAGACAAAAAGTGGGGCGAAGACAAAATTTGATTCCATTCTTTGCAAACCAGGCGATACTGGCAGATTGATGGAAATGGAAGCTTCTGAAACATCAATTCCCTTAGCTCTAGAGGCATATCAGATACATGTCTCTGTTCATCTCAATCTCTTGCAACTGAATCAATAACATTCGCCTCCATTCTTTTCGGCTCCTGCCTTTCCTCTTCAGAATTTGCAAAATTAACTCCAACAGATTTTGACCTGCACTTAGCATGTACGATAGAACCCAGTGGAGACCCGCCCATGCCTTCTGTGCTTTTACTAGGGACATTCATGTAAACTGATTCATGTAAACTACCCCCTTATACATCCACTCATCTATTTCATCACCGTAGAAGAATTCAAATAGTTCTCCACAAAGTACACAAACACTCTGATCATCATCTACAGGAACTACAAATACCTCATTGTCTTTTTTATCGAAAATCATTTTCATAGGAGAAAAGGCAGGAACAACCTCAGTTGCCAAATTGTCTATCTCGTTGAGCTATTCTATTGCGCTCATAAACCATTTACGAGATGTGGATTCAAGAGAATTTTGCTTGCGACTCTTTGAAATGGTTCTATTTCTAGACATATGCCAATCCATGTGATGGCTGTGCTCTACTCGATATCTGAAGTGCATCCCACATGATGTGCACTGTCTTGGAAAATTATACAATGCATCGAGAACAGATTCAGTTGATTTTTCATTACAGCTAATGTTGTAGATATAGATAAAAATGGAGCAGAGGATGTAGTTGTCACAGATATCAAACCCTTTTCCATGAGGCTTTTAAACCATTCAAACGAGTTTTGCTCTTTTAATCCAGTTTTTCTTCCTATTTCTATATCATCCATATGGTAAGCAGGAGGAGGGTTGTTGAAGTTATAGGCAATGTTCTTGAGGATGCTAATGAAAGGGGCAGCACCTATACCAAGTCCAATAAGAAGTATCATTTCACATTTGCTATAATCTTGCACTGTTGATCTATATGGACCATCAATGTATAATCTTGGTGTGATGGAAGCTTTCGTTCATTTACCTCTTTGCATGCCATTTTTTGCAAGAGCTTTGTCTTACTACAAAGAACGTAGAGGAGCTTCCAAATAATGGAGATACCACCTTTAGCAACTGTAAAAATGTAAAAGAGGTGTTTAAACTTGGTTATGTTGTGTCCTCTTAACGGTTTTTTTTCTTCTTCAAGATCACATTATAAATTTCAAATAGAATTCATAGACACTCCAGATGCTGATATTTGATTGTATCGACCAAATGCATGCCAAGAACTTGAAACGGGCCGAGGCTCCATATACTTGGTTGTTTAAGCAATGTTAAATTTTGCAATTCCTTGTCGCCAAATTGACCAACACATCACTGAGATTCATTTTAAAACTTTATAGTTCCTTATCATGCTCCATCATAGCATCATACTTCTGTTTTAAAGATGTTTGTATGCTGAAAATCGGCATTATTATGTTCTTCAATATAGTCTAGAGATCAATCAACTATATGGAAAAGACCTCTTTGAATGTCTACATCTGAAGAAAGAGCCTCTCTATTGTCAATGCATTCATTAGTATAAGGAAGATCTCAATGGCTAAATGTACACATAATCATATAGAGTACGAACTGAATCATCCAAATGCTAATTTTGATAATGTGTCATTATGAAGACCTTTCCTTTAATTCCTTGCGGCATTTGAAAATCATGTCTTGAAACCATTCTTCTGCCTGAAAAAGAAACATCCATTGAACTACAAGTCTCTGTCGAGTTAGGATCTACAACTTCCCCAAAGAAATGAAACTCTGATAATAACCCCATCAGCTTGAAACAAGATGGCAAATGAAAATGAACTCGGCAAAGACTTCCTATCCTAGGGGAGATCTAGACCTAGACACCAGACTGACTTGATGACTATATGACTTAATATTGCCAAAACAAAGGGTGACTTAAAGCCAGGCAACAATCTCTTCAACTTTTGGTCAAACTTGATCTTTGCGTATGTGAATATGAACAAATGTGAGTTTGAATTCCAGCAACAATTCGATGCAAATTCTCATTCAACCTTTCAAACTGAAGACATGAGGGTCTCTTAAATACACTTTCCTGAAATTCATGAACGGTTGAGATCAATTTCAATCAACGGTTGAGATCGATTTCAATCAATGGTCAGGATGAAAGGTGATGTTCAGTCATAAAGGGAGATTTCCAAATTAAAGGGAGTTAACAGATTTAATTTGAGTAAAATAAGGAGTTAACTGATTCAATTTGAGTAGAAAAAGGAGTCAACTGATTTAACTCATTTTTTTATCAATAGTGAACTGGAAATTTCTCTTTTTGAATTGAAGAGAGATTTTGTTGAGATATTTAATTTAATAAAATGAGATATGCTCTCATAATTACTTTTTCTATTTAATTAAATAATTTTTATTTAATTAGAGATACTTTTCTTATTTAATTAAATAAGTTCATATAATTAATTAGGAATGGCTTCCCATTTAATTAAATAACTTTTTTTAATTAGATAGAAGTAAGTACTCCATTTAATTAAATAATTTCGTTTAATTATCTCAAAATTCTTTTTGAAACTAGTCAACTCAAGTCAACCATGGTTAAATCTGATCAACTTTTGGTCAAACTTGATCTTTGTGTATGTGAATATGAGCAAATGTGAGTATGAATTCCAACAACAATTCGATGCAAATTGTCATTCAACCTTTCAAAATGAAGAGATGAGGGTCTCTTAAATAGACTTTCGTGGAATTCATCAATGGTTGAGATCGATTTCAATCAACAGTCAGGATTAAAGGTGAAGTTCAGTCATAAAGGAAGATTTTCAAATTAAAGGGAGTTAACAGATTTAATTTGAATAAAATAAGGAGTTAACTTATTCAATTTGAGTAGAAAAAGGAGTTAACCGATTTAACTCATCTTTTATCAATAGTGAACTGGAAATTTCCCTTTTTGAACTGAAGAGAGATTTTGTTGAGATATTTAATTTAATAAAATGAGATATGCTCTCATAATTACTTTTTCTATTTAATTAAATAATCTTTAATTAATTAGAGACACTTTTCTTATTTAATTAAATAACTTCATTTAATTAATTAGGAATGGCTTCTCATTTAATTAAATAACTTTGTTTAATTAGTTAGAAGTAAGTACTCCATTTAATTAAATAATTTTGTTTAATTATTTCAAAATTCTTTTCGAAACTAGTCAACTCAAGTCAACCGTGGTTAAATCTGGTCAACTTTTGGTCAAACTTGATCTTTGCGTGAATATGAGAAAATGTGAGTATGAATTCCAGCAACAATTCGATGCAAATTCTCATTCAACCTTTCAAAATGAAGAGATGAGGGTCTCTTAAATAGACTTTCGTGGAATTCATCAACGGTTGAGATCGATTTCAATCAACGATCAGGATTAAAGGTGAAGTTCATTCGTAAAAGGAGATTTCCAAATTAAAGGGAGTTAACAAATTTAATTTGAGTAAAATAAGGAGTTAACTGATTCAATTTGAGTAGAAAAATGAGTTAACTGATTTAACTCATTTTTTATCAATAGTGAACTGGAAATTTTCCTTTTTGAACTGAAGAGAGATTTTGTTGAGATATTTAATTTAATAAAATGAGATATGCTCTCATATTTACTTTTTCTATTTAATTAAATAATCTTTAATTAATTAGAGACACTTTTCTTATTTAATTAAATAAGTTCATTTAATTAATTAGGAATGGCTTCTCATTTAATTAAATAACTTTGTTTAATTATTTAGAAGTAATTACTCTATTTAATTAAATAATTTCGTTTAATTATTTTAAAATTCTTTTCGAAACTAGTCAACTCAAGTCAACCGTGGTTAAATCTGGTCAACTTTTGGTCAAACTTGATCTTTGCATATGTGAGTATGACCAACTGTGAGTATGAATTCCAACAACAATTCCATGCAAAATCTTATTCAACCTTTCAAAATGAAGATACGAGGGTCCCTTAAATAGATTTTCCTGGAATTCATCAACGGTTGAGATCGATTTCAATCAACGGTCAGGATTAACGGTGAAGTTCAGTCATAAAGGGAGATTTCCAAATTAAAGGGAGTTAACAGATTTAATTTGAGTAAAATAAGGGGTGAACTGATTCAATTTGAGTAGAAAAAGGAGTTAACTCATTTAACTCATTTTTGATCAATAGTGAACTGGAAATTTCCCTTTTTGAACTGAAGAGAGATTTTGTTGAGATATTTAATTTAATAAAATGAGATATGCTCTCATAATTTCTTTTTCTATTTAATTAAATAATCTTTAATTAATTACAGACACTTTTCTTATTTAATTAAATAACTTCATTTAATTAATTAGGAATGGCTTCTCATTAAATTAAATAACTTTGTTTAATTAGATAGAAGTAAGTACTCCATTTAATTAAATAATTTCGTTTAATTATTTCAAAATTCTTTTCGAAACTAGTCAACTGTGGTTAAATCTGGTCAACTTTTGGTCAAACTTGATCTTTGCGTATGTAAATATGAGCAAATGTGAGTATAAATTCCAGCAACAATTCGATGCAAATTCTCATTCACCCTTTCAAAATGAAGAGATGAGGGTCTCTTAAATAGACTTTCCTAGAATTCATCAACGATTGAGATCGATTTCAATCAACGGTCAGGATTAAAGGTGAAGTTCAGTCATAAAGGGAGATTTCCAAATTAAAGGGAGTTAACAGATTTAATTTGAGTAAAATAAGGAGTTAACTAGTTCAATTTGAGTAGAAAAAAGAGTTAACTGATTTAACTCATTTTTTTATCAATAGTGAACTAGAAATTTGCCTTTTTGAACTGAAGAGAGATTTTGTTGACATATTTAATTTAATAAAATGAGATATGCTCTCATAATTACTTTTTCTATTTAATTAAATAATCTTTAATTAATTAGAGACAATTTTCTTATTTAATTAAATAACTTTATTTAATTAATTAGGAATGGCTTCTCATTTAATTAAATAACTTTGTTTAATTAGTTAGAAGTAAGTACTCCATTTAATTAAATAATTTCGTTTAATTATTCAAATTTTTTTTTGAAAGTAGTCAACTCAAGTCAACCGTGGTTAAATTTGGTCAACTTTTGGTCAAACTTGATCTTTGCGTATGTGGATATGATCAAATGTGAGTATGAATTCTAGCAACAATTCGATGCAAATTCTCATTCAACCTTTCAAAATGAAGAGATGAGGGTCTCTTAGATAGACTTTCCTAAAATTCATGAACGGTTGAGATCGATTTCAATCAATGATCAGGATTAAAGGTGAAGTTCAATCGTAAAGGGAGATTTCCAAATTAAAGGGAGTTAACAGATTTAATTTGAGTAAAATAAGGAGTTAACTGATTCAATTTGAGTAGAAAAAGGAGTTAACTGATTTATCTCATTTTTGATCAATAGTGAACTGAAAATTTCCCTTTTTGAACTGAAGAGAGATTTTGTTGAGATATTTAATTTAATAAAATGAGATATTCTCTCATAATTACTTTTTCTATTTAATTAAATAATCTTTATTTAATTAGAGACTTCATTTAATTAATTAGGAATGGCTTCTCATTTAATTAAATAACTTTGTTTAATTAGTTAGTGTTAGAATAGGTAATCTTTCCTTGGTTGTATTTATTAAATTGGATAAACCAAGGTATCCCTTATGTTGTTTGTCCTCTAGTCCACATGTGAGGACAAGTCTTTTTTTGAAAGAAAATAGTTTATTCCTCCTTAAGAGGATTATGACACTTGTTATGCACACACTTATGAATGTGGCAATCATTCACTTGGGAGTTACAAATAACTCCTCTTCTCATCTCTTTATAAGAGATGTTTCTCTCATTTTTAACACACAATCACTATGTATTCTTGTAATGAGCCAATGGCTCCATTTTTTCTCTTCTCTCTCTTTCTTTCATTCTTTAGGGTTTTCATGCCTCATTCATATTATTCATAAGGGGTTTTCTTTGCTTTCCCCTTTCAAATCTTTGTCTCCTCTTGTTGATTCATTGGTGGTTGTTCACTCTTTCACTCTCTCTTTGGATCTGAGTTTATGGTAACTATTTTCACAAACTCTCTTGGATTAATTGTTAATTGTTTGATTTTAGTTCATTTCAATATTATTGTTCCTAACATGGTATCAGAGCTATCCTAATCCTTTTTTTTGAGTTTTGTGATATTGGATTGGAGCTCACCTTATTTCGACCTAGGTAACTCTATTTAATATTTTTATTCATTTTTCTACTCTTAGTACCATTTATTAATTTGAGTTTAATATTTATTTTTTAATTTTAAAATTTCATTATTATTTCCCTAACATTTGATTGTAGGGAACACTTAAATAATATTAGTTAATGTTAATTAGGACTTACATTACAGTCGAGTAGATTTACTTTTATTCATATTATTATTATTTTTTCTCTTCTATTTTTTTAAAAAAAATTTAATGTCTATATTCTTTTAGAAATTCTCAACAATATTTATTATTTTCAAATCTTGTTTATGATTTTATTCTTATTAACTTCAATTAAATATATCATATTCATTTTTTTTTAATAAATATATATATTTTTGTCTCTTTTTTGAATTATTTAAATCTTAATATTATATATATCTTTTTAGTAAGTCTGAACTTTTTCTAATATGATCTTACCTTTCACTACTACCTTTCTAGTTTTTTTTTAGATCTTTCCTTCAATCCTCCTATTTTTTCTCCTTCTTCAAAGCTCGGCTATTTAATTAGTTGATTTCTTGTTTGGTTGCATTTTTTTTCTTTCTCTTTGCATTTTATTTTATTTTGAAATTAATGTTTGTTTCTTTTGGTATGCATTTTCTTTCATAAATTGTTGAGCTGGTTTTTTTTAGCTATGGGCGCGAGGTGGTTGCTCTTGTTTCAAACCCCTCTACAAAATTGCTATCAGCCGCTTTCCAAGAAATTGTGAAAAATGCCAGAAGTTTGAAGCCAACATTAGAAGTTCAACTATTTCAGATTTTATGTCCAGCATGGATCACCTCGTCCACCAGAAGTAACTGTGAAGCAATCATGGGGCCTGAATTGATGATTTGATGCTTGACAAAGTAATTGTCAAAAATGCCCTCCATATATGGGTCCATTGTAGCCGGCCTTTATGAATCGTTCAAACCCCTCTACCTCCTTTCTCTCATGCTTTTTCATCTTCCATTACCACGAAATGCTCACAGATCATAACTATGAGCAGCACAAATTTGCATGAAGAGTTTTTCACTTTTTTTGCCTGGAATATTAGTTATCTGCGCCTTGTCTGCACTCTAAAAAGCCTTCTTTTTTCTCCTTATTTGACTTGATTTGCCTCAGAACTATGGGCAGTAGAAAAATCTGAATAATCACCTTTACCTTGGGCTCTTTTCTTTTAAATGCCTTTCTCTTTTTTTCGCTGCATCCTCCTTTTTGTTATTGCTCATCCTACATAAAGGCCAAAATACAAGTAGCTAGCTTGTTTTGTTTTTCGTTGCATTCACTCCTTCCTTTGCATGCATCAGTTGGTGGCTTTCATGGTCTAGTCTTTCATGTTGAATTCCACTTCTTCCTTTTTTGCATGACCTGCAATATATAAATCTTCTACATCGTATGTCCCATTTCTTAGAAACCCTTTTGTTAGTTTCAGAGAAAAATGTATTGGATGAAGTAGCTCATTGTGTTCGAAAAGCTCTTGTTTGCAGTTTCAATGATCTCTGGTGCAATCTACGAGATTTGTGTTTTATGGAGTACCTCCATCGAATGTTAGTATAGTGGCCTTTTATGTAAGAGGCTTTGCATGCAATAGTTTAATAAGTTTTTTTGTGCAAAAAGTTTAATAAGTTTTTTAATAGCTCTTAATTAGCTTTTGTTAAGTTTTTATAAAGTCATTTTATTCTAAGCAAAATTTAAATTTCAAAGGTTTAATATAACATTTTTATTATTTTAGTAATAACATGCTTTAAAGTTTTAACAATGGATAAGCTTACAATAAAGTTTTTAAGTTTTTATCAATAAAGCATGAATGCTTTAAGTTTTAAATGACATTTTATGTATTACTTTATTAACAAAGATTTATTTTTTAGTTTTATAAGCTTTTTAGAATGGTCGTAGCATAATTTATAAAATTGATTTATAACTTAATGTTTGACATTCTCATATTTCAAACTCTTTCAAAAAAAACATTAATCAAGATTCCATATTCTCAAGTCATAAAATTTGGTTATAACCTATAAGTTTGGTTATTTACTATTTAGTTGTGAGTTATAAAATTCATTTATAACTTGTATGTTTGGTTTTTATTCATATTCAGATATGACTAACTTCTAATCTTTTTAAATAGTTTCTATTTTAAGGATATTTGCAGATTCTTTAGTAACGTTTGATACAGTTTCTATATTTGCAGAAGAATTATTCCTCTAACATTTTTTGTAGGTCTGCATCATTATTCATCTGTTACAACATCTATTCTAAGATATTCTCTTACAATTTTTTATAACACTTGATTATTATTTTTAGAATATTATTCCTAGTCTTCCATTTGTAGCATTACATGATAAAGAGAAATCATTGCTAAAAAAAAAAAAAAAAAGGTTGTTGCTAATTAACCATGTTATCTGTTCATGTAAGATGCTTTTTTGGCTTTTATCATTCTGAAAATTCAGTTTTTTTTTACAAAAAAGCACTCTATTTTGGCAATCATTTCTAATAATTGTAATTAGATTCTGTTATCTAAAAGTACTATTTAAGAAGATTTTGTCTTTATTCAAAATGTTCATTCTATTTTTTTTAAGGATCCTTTCAATATTGTGACTTATCATATATTTATTTAAGTATATATGGGTGCACACATATATACCTAGATAAATATATAATTTTATGACTATAATAATTCAGAATTTGATTTATACCTTCACAAAATGAATTAAGTACTCATGTTTCCTTCAATGGAGTTTTATACCTGATATACAATTTTTTTTTATTTTGATCATCCTTGGATCTCTGCATTTTGAAAATAAAGTTTAATTCATTTTGATTGGATTATGAGTTATCTTACACTATTGCCTTCATTATTTAATGATTTGATTTAAATGATCTATCTGCACATGGTTACAGATTTATGCTTTTATAGCATAGTTCCATGACCATGTTGGCACTTTATGGTTTTATACCATTGATATACATGATTTATATGATATTTTGAGTTGCATAGGGAGCCAATTTTTTTCAAGGATAACTATGTAGGTCCCCTCAGTATAACTGATACATAGTTTCCTTATTTGGCCCATGGAGTATACCTTCATCCTATATTGGTGTGCACTCACTTTATATGGAGTTTCCCTCCATTTGGTTCTATTGATTCCACTTTGAAAGATTAATATTTATATGGAGTTTCCCTCCATTTGATTCTATATGCTCTACTTTGAAAGGTTGATATTTATGGAGTTTCTCTCCATGTTGCTCCAATTTGTTCCTCAATGCGAGGATGATATTTTATGAGGATTTCCCATTTCAATCTCTTCATCTCCTTGGTGTATGCTCCTATTTTTGATTTAGTCATGGTATGACTTCGTACACTTTGCTCATTTTTGAGTGTATAGGTGACGAGGCTACCATATCTTGGAGCACTCCTATATTGGAGACTTTATTTGAGGAAGTTGTTTTGACCCATGTAGATCTTTTTCCTCATGGCAATGATGTTGTTTGTCCATGATGGATTTCTTATTTGAAGGCAATATGTTGTTACTCCTCATAAACCCTTCCTTTGATCCACTTCAGCTATAATTCTTGGAAAAACTGTAACTTGAATTATTTGGTGCTTGAGGCACATGTTCTACTTATTTATTATTGTCTCTCTTATATTTCTTTGATAAATATACAATGTGATAATGTTCTGCATACTTTATTGCCTAGATCGTGAGTCATGCAAGTTATGATGCTACAGCCCATTAACTTGCAGTGAGATGATTCATTAAGTGGACTGTCTATATCCACGTGATTGATGCAATATTGATACAAGTATCATTAGTTGGCCTTGTCTATGGTCATTTGTGCATTAGTATAATATACTTTTCCTGAGAGCATTGATCAAGCTTTTTACTCAATTTGTCCTTGTTGACAATTTTTTGAGCATATAATTTATCTTGATATCAGATTATCTCCATTGCTTTTTGGTAACATGTTTATTTTCCTCTCTATTTCACTATGAATAGAAGATTTCTAATTTGAATTAAAGATGAAATAATCCTTGTGGATAGTTGTCTTGTTCCTTGTGCCTATGGTTTTTCAGGTAATCCATCCAGGCACATACAAGACAATATTATTTGGTGTACATTCAGATCACCTATCCACTTCTCTCTTGGCTCTATGAAGATTTACATACACTCACAAGAGACCTTTGCACAATTGAAGACACTCTAAAAGATAAAGTTGCTGCTATTTCATTGTAAATTTTGGGTTTAATATCCTTTGATGTAATTTCTCCAAGTAAAGATTAAAGGGGCATGTTAGAATTGGTAATCTTTCCTTGGTTGTATTTATTAAATGGGATAAACCAAGGTATCCCTTATGTTTTTTGTCCTCTAGTCCACATGTGAGGACAAGTATTTTTTTGAAGGAAAATAGTTTATTCCTCCTTAAGAGGATTATGACACTTGTTATGCACACACTTATGAATGTGGCAATCATTCACTTGGGAGTTACAAATAACTCCTCTTCTCATCTCTTTATAAGAGATGTTTCTCTCTCATTCTTAACACACAATCACTATGTAGTTCTTGTAATGAGCCAGTGGCTCCATTTTTTCTCTTCTCTCTCTTTCTTTCATTCTTAAGGCTTTTCATGCCTCATTCATATTATTCACAAGGGGTTTTCTTTGCTTTCCCCTTCCAAATCTTTGTCTCCTCTTGTTGATTCATTGGTGGTTGTTCACTCTTTCACTCTCTCTTTGGATCTGAGTTTATGGTAACTATTTTAGTTACCAGTTAGAAGTAAGTACTCCATTTAATTAAATAATTTCGTTTAATTATTTCAAAATTCTTTTCGAAACTAGTCAACTCAACTCAACCGTGGTTAAATCTAGTCAACTTTTGGTCAAACTTGATCTTTGCGTATGTGAATATGAGCAAATGTGAGTATGAATTCCAGCAACAATTCGATGCAAATTCTCATTCAACCTTTCAAAATGAAGAGATGAGGGTCTCTAAAATAGACTTTCCTAAAATTCATGAACGGTTGAGATCGATTTCAATCAACGATCAGGATTAAAGGTGAAGTTCAGTCATAAAGGGAGATTTCCAAATCAAAGGGAGCTAATAGATTTAATTTGAGAACAATAAGGAGTTAACTGACTCAATTTGAGTAGAAAAAGGAGTTAACTGATTTAACTCATTTTTTATCAATAGTGAACTAAAAATTTCCCTTTTTGAACTGAAGAGAGATTTTGTTGAGATATTTAATTTAATAAAAATGAGATATGCTCTCATAATTACTTTTTCTATTTAATTAAATAATCTTTAATTAATTAGAGACACTTTTCTTATTTAATTAAATAACTTCATTTAATTAATTAGGAATGGCTTTTCATTTAATTAAATAACTTTGTTTAATTAGTTAGAAGTAAGTACTCCATTTAATTAAATAATTTCGTTTAATTATTTCAAAATTCTTTTCGAAACTAGTCAACTCAAATCAACCGTGGCTAAATCTGGTCAACTTTTGGTCAAAGTTGATCTTTGCGTATGTGAATATGAGCAAATGTGAGTATGAATTCCAGTAACAATTTGATGCAAATTCTCATTCAACCTTTCAAAATGAAGAGATGAGTGACTCTTAAATAGACTTTCTTGGAATTCATCAACGGTTGAGATCGATTTCAATCAACGGTCAGGATTAAAGGTGAAGTTCAGTCATAAAGGGAGATTTCCAAATCAAAGGGAGCTAACAGATTTAATTTGAGAACAATAAGGAGTTAACTGACTCAATTTGAGTAGAAAAAGGAGTTAACTGATTTAACTCATTTTTTATCAATAGTGAATTGAAAATTTCTCTTTTTGAACTGAAGAGAGATTTTGCTGAGATATTTAACTTAATAAAATGTGATATGCTCTCATAATTGCTTTTTCTATTTAATTAAATAATCTTTAATTAATTAGAGGCACTTTTCTTATTTAATTAAATAAGTTCATTTAATTAATTAAAAATGGCTTCTCATTTAATTAAATAACTTCTTTTAATTAATTAGAAGTAAGTACTCCATTTAATTAAATAATTTCATTTAATTATTTAAATAATTATTTTTCGAAACTAGTCAACTCAAGTCAACCGTAGTTAAATCTGGTCAACTTTTGGTCAAACTTGATCTTTGCATATGTGAATATGAGAAAATGTGAGTATGAATTCCAGCAAAAATTCGATGCAAATTCTCATTCAACCTTTCAAAATGAAGAGATGAGGGTCTCTTAAATAGACTTTTGTGGAATTCATCAACGGTTGAGATCGATTTCAATCAACGGTCAAGATTAAAGTTGAAGCTCAGTCATAAAGGGAGATTTCCAAATTAAAGGGAGTTAACATATTTAATTTGATTAAAATAATGAGTTAACTGATTCAATTTGAGTAGAAAAAAGACTTAACTGATTTAACTCCTTTTAGATCAATAGTGAACTGGAAATTTCCCTTTTTGAACTAAAGAGAGATTTTGTTGAGATATTTAGTTTAATAAAATGAGATATGCTTTGATAATTGCTTTTTCTATTTAATTAAATAATCTTTAATTAATTAGAGACACTTTTCTTATTTAATTAAATAATTTCATTTAATTAATTAGGAATAGCTTCTCATTTAATTAAATAACTTTGTTTAATTAATTAGAAGTAAGTACTCCATTTAATTAAATAATTTCATTTAATTATTTCAAAATTCTTTTCGAAACTAGTCAACTCAAGTCAACCGTGGTTAAATTTGGTCAACTTTTGGTCAAACTTGATCTTTACGTATGTGAATATGAGCAAATGTGAGGATGTATTCCAACAACAATTTGATGCAAATTTTGATTGAACCTTTCAAAATGAAGAGATGAGGGTCTCTTAAATAGACTTTCCTTGAATTAATCAACGTTTGAGATTGATTTCAATCAACGGTCAGGATTAAAGGTGAAGTTCAGTCATAAAGGGAAATTTCTAAATTAAAGGGAGTTAACAGATTTAATTTGAGTAAAATAAGGAGTTAACTGATTCAATTTGAGTAAAAAAATGAGTTAACTGATTTAACTCTTTTTTGATCAATAGTGACTTGAAAATTTCCCTTTTTGAACTGAAGAGAGGTTTTGTTGAGATATTTAATTTAATAAAATGAGATATGCTCTCATAATTACTTTTTTTATTTAATTAAGTAATATTTAATTAAATAGAGACACTTCTCTTATTTAATTACATAACTTCATTTAATGAAATAGGAATGCCTTCTCATTTAATTAAATAATTTTGTTTAATTAATTAGAAGTAAGTACTCCATTTAATTAAATAATTTCATTTAATTATTTCAAAATTCTTTTCGAAACTAGTCAACTCAAGTCAATCGTGGTTAAATCTGGTCAACTTTTGGTCAAACTTGATCTTTGCGTATGTGAATATGAGCAAATGTGAGTTTGAATTCCAGCACCAATTCGATGCAAATTCTCATTCAACCTTTCAAAATGAAGAGATGAGGGTCTCTTAAATAGACTTTCTCGAAATTCATCAATGGTTGAGATCGATTTCAATCAACGGTCAGGATTAAAGGTGAAGTTCAGTCATAAAGGGAGATTTTCAAAGTAAAGGGAGTTAACAGATTTAATTTGAGTAAAATAAAGAGTTAACTAATTCAATTTGAGTAGAAAAAGGAGTTAACTAGTTTAACTCATTTTTTATCAATAGTGAATTGGAAATTTCCCTTTTTGAACTGAAGAGAAATTTTGTTGAGATATTTAATTTAATAAAATGAGATATGCTCTCATAATTACTTTTTCTATTTAATTAAGTAATTTTTAATTAATTAGAGACACTTTTCTTATTTAATTAAATAACTTTATTTAATTAATTAGGAATGACTTATCATTTAATTAAATAACTTTGTTTAATTAATTAGAAGTAACTACTCCATTTAATTAAATAATTCCGTTTAATTATTTCAAAATTCTTTTTGAAACTAGTCAACTCAAGTCAACCATGGTTAAATCTGGTCAACTTTTGATCAAACTTGATGTAGTGCCTGCCCCTGGTTTGCATTTTGTTATCATTGTTGAACTCTTTTAGAACTATTTTTATGTTGATGGTTAGCAACATTCTTTTGAGATTATCAGATATTGTGCTATGGATTTAGTTTATTATGTGATGAGATTATTTAAATTTTGTATTTCATGTATGCATGATGATTATTTTTAGTGTTTGCAGTTATCAATGTTGATTAGTGAGATGATTTATTATCATATGTGTTTTCTTATGGATACTTACCCCATACTTGCATGTGTATGGTGTGCGTATTTTCTATACGTGTTTGCTTTTGTATGGTGTGTCTGATGTGGTTAAGGAAGGGAGTCGTAGTCACCTGCTCCTTGCCATTGCCTGTTTAGTTTAATATATATTGTGTTTTTATATGCATGATTTTTATGCAAGTTGCAGGTATCGAGTATCAACTATCCTGAATTGCCAGGATGAGCGTACCTTATCCCATCATCTCAATGATAAGAGAGGGGAGATAAATTCTCAAGTCCAAATCCCAACCTCTTTAAGCCATTTGTCCTAATTGAAAATTAGGACAAGTATCTGAGTTGAGTACCCTCCGAATACGTTGGATAATGTAATTCGTGATTTAAACCCTTGATTTGATTTTGTATGTATTTTGGCTATGATGAGTTTTCATATTTTTACCTTGTGAGTCTTTGGTGTATGTTCTATTAATTAAGCCTAATTAAAAGATTTAATTAATGGTTTAATTTAATAGAAAATTAATATGGTATTTTAATATTTATTTTATTTAATTAATTGAGAAATTAATTAAATAAAATAATTAAATTTGAAAATAAAATAATTAAACTTTAAAAGTTGGAATGTGACAATATTTATTTTAATAATAATATATTGGAGTTCATTTTTTAAATAAATGACTAAATAATAATATTATTAAAGCTAATAAAAATTTTAGCAATTAAGTTTTGGAAAATAAAATTTAAAAGTGGAAAATATATTTAAATTAATAAAAGATTCTAAATCTCATGTGATTAAAATATAAATATATTGAGATTGAAAAGTGAAGATATTAAAGTTAGTGCATGAGACTTAATAAATAAATAAATTAAATTGAAAAGAGTAAAGTAAATATTATATTAATGATTGTGTATTATTTTAATATTTAGGAGTTTGCAAATTCTCGGGAGTTGTCATGTAGACAACATAGGGGTTTGCACTCTAAGAATGCACTAGTTGTCTACACTTAAGAGTTAGCATTTTATTTGAGCACATGGTGTCTACAACCTTAAGACTTATCTAGAAGGTTGGAGAAGACTCGTGTTTGGTTGTCATGCTTATCTTCTAATTGTTTCTAGAGACACTCTAGATGCATCTTAGAGGCCTTTAAATAGAGACTCTCTTAGTGTGTTTGGACAAGCTTAAATGAAAGCTTAATGGAAGCTAAAAGCTACAAGCTACAAGCTTCAAGCTAAAAAGGGAAGCTTCAAAGCTTACATGCATTGGAGAAGTTCATATGCTCATATATTTTCTACATGCTACTATGCTTCTTCTAGCACTTCTAGTCACTTGGAGGATTTGATTAGCTTGGATCTTGGAGGAATTGCGAATGATGGAGAAGGAAAGAATTTTCTATGGATTTCTGAGGCATGGCAAATTTAGCATCAATGTTCAGGTGCCCTCGTGATATTCACATATTCTCTTTGCACTATTTCTCTTCCTGTCTTCATCATATCTATTATATGTGTTTGAATACTCTTGTGAATGATTCTACAATTAAATTAGAATCTAGATATGTAGGGTTGCAAAGAAAATAATAGAAAACCCTAGTTTCGAATGAGAAAGAATTAGATCTATCAGGTTTGGGTGCGAATTAGAATCAAATTGATAAATAGATTTGAAGAGGGTTTCTAAATTTATAGTCAAACCTATTTAGAAATTAATAATTAAATTTAGAGAACAATTATTTTAAGAGGAAATTTCTAATTCATCACAAATTGTTCTGTCGCTGCCCCTTGGATAGACTCGAACTCAGTCATTCATAACTTTTTATCGTGATCAAATTTATTCGATTGCTCCAGTCAAAATTGGCGCAACTTGGGCATCTCCAACATATTTCAATATCAACTCAATCCAACTGTTCATTAGGGAGATATGGCCGTCGTACTGGGACTGTTTTAGTCAAGGACAAATATTTCTCCATTTTTCATAACCAAGAGTTCTTTATGCTTAAGCTTCACAAAAATAATATATCAAAGCATGGAATGAATTAAAGATATTATTGCAATCTTCCCTTATTAGAATCTTATTAATATGCATTAGTTTTATATGGTTTATTATCTAATCTAATTAAATCAAATTTAATTAAGATTAGTTAATAGTAGAAGAAGTGTAATTAATTATTAGTCAATCTAAGTAAATGAATTTTTAAATGAGAGAAAATTAAAAGAAAAGAGATTTTCATATAGTTTATATAGTGGAGTTTTTATAATGTATATTAAATACTATTTAATATATATTAAATAATTTAGAGATGGTAATTTTATATTACGTTTTTAAATGAGGAGACTTTAATGACAATGGATTAAGATTTAATTGACATGGAGTCACTGTTATAACATTATTATAATTTGAATTACTATGGCGTTATATATTATTAACTAAATTATTGATATACCTTAATGGTATTAAGAGTTAGCTAATGAATCTTATGTAAAGTTCTCTAGATCGATTAATAATAGTTTTGATAAGTTATTATTTATTAATGTTTGTTGGGTCCAACAAACTATTAATAAATAATAATATAAATGGTTTAAATAGTTACCAAATAATTCGATTAGATTTAATCTAGTGGTATATTTCTTATATTGATGATTTGCATATGTTAAATGATGGTATCTTATTCTTTACTTTGTATGTTAGTAGGATGTTTTAGGAATGACATTCCTACTATGTTAATACCGATGATCTCTTCGGTGCTTTGGAATGTTATGCACAGAGGGATGGCTAGGATCCACGATGGTCTAATGATGCTATTTACAGTTGGGAGGAATCGTACACTTAGTTATTTATGTTTGTGATATATGATTATATTTTGTGATGGAAGTTTATATCTGTTATGATGATATATCATGTGTATCATGTAATGTTTATGGTTTCATTATGTTATTGCATCATGGATTAGTATTGGATGATGATGTTCTTTATTTACATAGATCTTTATTCTTTTAATCTTTTCATATTCTGTGACATGTACAGAGGATGATTGAATAATCTAAAATGTAATTACTAAAAGGACACTTGTATATTGTTTAAGTACATTGGATGTATCATTATTATTTCATAAGGATGTGATGTTAGATGAATAGTTAATTTAGATGTGATTCAACGTTAAGGGATCTTTAAAGAATGTAACTTGTTATGTATGTTATGTTTACTTTTATTTGAATTGTTTCTATTGCTTCCGCAAGTGTTGTGAATGGTTTATCTTTCATGTTTTAAAATTTTTTTTTTTGGCAAACTTAGTGAGATTCTTTGGATCCCTTGGCGGGGCATTACATTTGGTATCAGAGCCTAAGTTTCAACATTGGCAGCTCTGGGTATATTTGAATGCCACTAGTTTTTAGCTATCTCAACAAAATGAAAACTTTGAACTATCATATGTATCTCTTTCAAAATAAAAACTTGAAACTAGGTGAACTAAAATAGAACTTAAAACTGTTACTTGTATATTTTTCATACTTCAACACTTAGCTTTCAAATCTGAAAATTCTACCTAAACTTAAAACATGGGCAAAACTAAAAATTGAAACTCATTCTAGTTGCAAAACATGTATCTTGTATCTATGTCATAAGGTAGTATGCCCTTGATTATCTTTGTAAGCATTAAGTTGCTCTTGTTTAGAACGTTTTAGGGGATCTATTTTAGTAGTTGTTAAAAGAATGGATGTTGGATCGATGTGGTTTTTGGTTTAGCATTAAACCAGAATCATATTGCTCTAAGTGTGTTGTAATATTCCCAGTAGAATCATATCCCCCTATAGGGAGAAAAAGGGATAAATGGGACCCACATAGCGAGTATCTTAGTTTTTCATTCTTGTAGGCTTTCAATAGTAAGCCTAATCCCAAGGGGGATAGATGTAGTGCCTACCCCTAGTTCGCATTTTGTTATCATTGTTGAACTCTTTTAGAACTAGTTTTATGTTGATGGTTAGCAGCATTCTTTTGAGATTATCAGATATGGTACTATGGATTTAGTTTATTATGTGATGAGATTACTTAGATTTTGCATTTCATGTATGCATGGTGATTATTTTCAGTGTTTGCAGTTATCAATGATGATTAGTGAGATGATTTATTATCATATGTGTTTTCTTATGGATACTTACCCCATACTTGCATGTGTATGGTGTGCGTGTTTTCTATGCGTGTTTGCTTTTGTATGGTGTGTCTGATGTGGTTAAGGAAGCGAGTCGTAGTCACCTACTAGTCTGAATCTACATGATGCACCACTTCCTACCATTGCCTGTTTAGTTTAGTATATATTGTGTTTGTACATACATAACTTTGATGCAGGTTGCAGGTACCGAGTAAAATAAGGAGTTAAGTGATTCAATTTGAGTAGAAAAAGGAGTTAACCGATTTAACTCATTTTTTATCAATAGTGAACTGGAAATTTTCCTTTTTGAACTGAAGAGAGATTTTGTTGAGATATTTAATTTAATAAAATGAGATATGCTCTCATAATTACTTTTTCTATTTAATTAAATAATCTTTAATTAATTAGAGACACTTTTCTTATTTAATTAAATAACTTCATTTAATTAATTAGGAATGGCTTCTCATTTAATTAAATAACTTTGTTTAATTAATTAGAAGTAAGTACTCCCTTTAATTAAATAATTTCATTTAATTATTTTAAAATTCTTTTCAAAACTAGTCAACTCAAGTCAACCATGCTTAAATTTGGTCAACTTTTGGTCAAACTTGATCTTTGTGTATGTGAATATGAGCAAATGTGAGTATGAATTCCAACAACAGTTCGATGCAAATTCTCATTCAACCTTTCAAAATGAAGAGATGAGGGTCTCTTAAATAGACTTTCTTGGAATTCATCAACGGTTGAGATAGATTTCAATCAGAAATTAGGATTAAAGGTGAGGTCCAGTCATAAAGGGAGATTTCCAAATTAAAGGTAGTTAACAGATTTAATTTGAGTAAACTAAGGAGTTAACTGATTCAATTTGAGTAGAAAAAAGAGTTAACTGATTTAACTCATTTTTTTATCAATAGTGAAATGGAAATTTTTCTTTTTGAACTAAAGAGAGATTTTGTTGAGATATTTAATTTAATAAAATGAGATATGCTCTCATAATTACTTTTTCTATTTAATTAAATAATCTTTAATTAATTAGAGACACTTTTCTTATTTAATTAAATAACTTCATTAATTAATTAGGAATGGCTTCTCATTTAATTAAATAATTTTGTTTAATTAATTAGAAGTAAGTACTCCATTTATTTAAATAATTTTGTTTAATTATTTCAAAATTCTTTTTGAAACTAGTCAACTCAAGTCAACCGTGGTTAAATCTAGTCAACTTTTGGTCAAACTTGATCTTTGCGTATGTGAATATGAGCAAATGTGAGTATGAATTCCAGCAACAATTCGATGCAAATTCTCATTCAACTTTTTAAAATGAAGAGATGAGGGTCTCTTAAATAGACTTTCCTAGATTTCATCAACGGTTGAGATCGCTTTCAATCAACGGTCAGGATTGAAGGTGAAGTTCTATCATAAAGGGAGATTTCCAAATTAAAGGGAGTTAAAAGATTTAATTTAGGTAAAATAAGGAGTTAACCAATTCAATTTGAGTAGAAAAAGGAGTCAACTAATTTAACTCATTTTTGATCAATAGTGGAAAGGAAATCTCCCTTTTTGAACTAAAAGAGAGATTTTGTTTAGATATTTAATTTAATAAAATGAGATATGCTCTCATAATTACTTTCTCTATTTAATTAAATAATCTTTAATTAATTAGAGTAAATTTTCTTATTTAATTAAATAACTTCATTTAAATAATTAGGAATGGCTTCTCATTTAATTAAATAATTTTGTTTAATTAATTAGAAGTACTCCATTTAATTAAATAATTTCGTTTAATTATTTCAAAATTCTTTTTGAAACTAGTCAACTCAAGTCAATCGTGGTTAAATCTAGTCCACTTTTGGTCAAACTTGATCTTTGCGTATGTGAATATGAGCAAATGTGAGTATGAATTCTAGCAACAATTCGATGCAAATTCTCATTCAACCTTTCAAAATGAAGAGATGAGAGTCTCTTATATAGACTTTCCGTGAATTCATCAACGGTTGAGATCGATTTCAATCAACGCTCAGGATTAAAGGTGAAGTTCAGTCATAAAGGGAGATTTCCAAATTAAAGGGAGTTAACAGATTTAATTTGAGTAAAATAAGGAGTTAACTGATTCAATTTGAGTAGAAAAAGGAGTAAACTGATTTAACTCATTTTTGATCAATAGTGAACTGGAAATTTCTCTTTTTAACTGAAGAGAGATTTTGTTGAGATAGTTAATTTAATAAAATGAGATATACTCTCATAATTAATTTTTCTATTTAATTAAATAATCTTTAATTAATTAGAGACACTTTTCTTATTTAATTAAATAGCTTCATTTAATTAATTAGGAATGGCTTCTCATTTAATTAAATAACTTTGTTTAATTAATTAGAAGTAAGTACTCTATTTAATTATTTCAAAATTCTTTTCGAAACTAGTCAACTCAAGTCAACCGTGGTTAAATCTAGTCAACTTTTGGTCAAACTTGATCTTTGTGTATGTGAATATGAGCAAATGTGAGTATGAATTCTAGCAAAAATTCGAAGCAAATTCTCATTCAACCTTTCAAAATGAAGAGATGAGGGTCTCTTAAATAAACTTTCCTAGATTTCCTCAACAGTTGACATTGATTTCAATCAACGGTCAGGATTAAAGGTGAAGTTTAGTCATAAAGGTAGATTTTTAAATTAAAGGGAGTTAACAAATTTAATTTGAGTAAAATAAGGAGTTAATTGATTTAACTCATTTTTTATCAATAGTGAACTGGAAATTTCCCTTTTTGAACGGAAGAGAGATTTTGTTGAGATATTTAATTTAATAAAATGAGATATGCTCTCATAATTACTTTTTCTATTTAATTAAATAATCTTTAATTAATTAGAGACACTTTTCTTATTAAATTAAATAACTTCATTTAATTAATTAGGAATGGCTTCTCATTTAATTAAAAAACTTTGTTTAATTAATTAGAAGTAAGTACTCCATTTAATTAAATAATTTCGTTTAATTATTTCAAAATTCTTTTCGAAACTAGTCAACTCAAGTCAACCGTGGTTAAATCTGGTCAACTTTTGGTCAAACTTGATCTTTGCGTATGTGAATATGAGCAAATGTGAGTATGAATTCCAGCAACAATTCGATGCAAATTCTCATTCAACCTTTCAAAATGAAGAGATGAGGGTCACTTAAATAGACTTTCCTGGAATTCATTAACGGTTGAGATCGATTACAATCAGCGGTCAGGATTAAAGGTGAAGTTTAGTCATAAAGGGAGATTTCCAAATTAAAGGGAGTTAATTGGTTTAACTCATTTTTTATCAATAGTGAACTGAAAATTTCCCCTTTTGAACTGAAGAGGGATTTTAGTGAGATATTTAATTTAATAAAAGGAGATATGCTCTCATAATTACTTTTTCTATTTAATTAAATAATCTTTAATTAATTAGAGACACTTTTCGTATTTAATTAAATAACTTCATTTCATTAATTAGGAACGGCTTCTCATTTAATTAAATAACTTTATTTAATTAATTAGAAGTAAGTACTCCATTTAATTAAAAAATTCGTTTAATTATTTCAAAAAAAAATTCGGAACTAGTCAACTCAAGTCAACTATGGTTAAATCTGGTCAACTTTTGGTCAAACTTGATCTTTGTGGATGTGAATATGAGCAAATGTGAGTATGAATTCTAGCAACAATTCGATGCAAATTCTCATTCAACCTTTCAAAATGAAGAGATGAGGGTCTCTTAAATAGATGTTCTTGAAATTTATCAACGGTTTAGATCGATTTCAATCAACGGCCAGGATTAAAGGTGAAGTTCAATCATAAAGGCAAATTTCCAAATTAAAGGGAGTTAACAGATTTAATTTGAGTAAAATAAGGAGTTAACTAATTCAATTTGTGTAGAAAAAAGAGTTAACTGATTTAACTCATTTTTGATCAATAGTGAACTGAAAATTTCCCTTTTTGAACTGAAGAGAGATTTTCTTGAGATATTTAATTTAATAAAATGAGATATGCTCTCATAATTACTTTTTCTATTTAATTAAATAATCTTTAATTAATTAGAGACACTTTTGTTATTTAATTAAATAACTTTATTTAATTAATTAGGAATGGCTTCTCATTTAATTAAACAACTTTGTTTAATTAATTAGAAGTAAGTACTCCATTTAATTAAATAATTTCATTTAATTATTTCAAAACTAGTCAACTCAAGCCAACCATGGTTAAATTTGGTCAAATTTTGGTCAAACTTGATCTTTGCGTATGTGAATATGAGAAAATGTGAGTATGAATTCCAGCAACAATTCGATGCAAATTCTCATTCAACCTTTCAAAATAAAGAGATGAGGGTGTCTTCAATAGACTTTCCTCGAATTCATCAACGGTTGAGATCGATTTCAATCAATGGTCACTATTAAAGGTGAAGTTCAGTCATAAAGGGAGATTTCCAAGTTAAAAGGAGTTAACAAATTTAATTTGAGTAAAATAAGGAGTTAATTGATTCAATTTGAGTAGAAAAAGGAGTTAACTGATTTAACTCATTTTTCATCAATAGTGAACTGGAAATTTCCCTTTTTGAACTGAAGAGAGATTTTGTTGAGATATTTAATTTAATAATATAAGATATGCTCTCATATTTACTTGTTCTATTTAATTAAATAATCTTTAATTAATTAGAGACACTTTTCTTATTTAATTAAATAACTTCATTTAATTAATTAGGAATGGCTTCTCATTTAATTAAATAACTTTGTTTAATTAATTAGAAGTGTTAGAATCTGATAAGATTAATAAACTTGTCAACTCATGTGAACCGTGGTTAAATCTTGTAAACTTTTGGTCAAACTTGATTTTTGCGTATGTGAATATGAGCAAATGTGAGTATGAATTCCAGCAACAATTCGATGCAAATTCTCATTCATCCTTACAAAATGAAGAGATGAGGGTCTCTTAAATAGACTTTCCTAGAATTCATCAATGGTTGAGATCGATTTCAATCAATGGTCAGGATTAAAGGTGAAGTTCAGTCATAAAGAGAGATTTCCAATTTAAAGGAAGTTAATAGATTTAATTTGAGTAAAATAAGGAGTTAACTGATTCAATTTGAGTAGAAAAAGGAGTTAACTAATTTAACTCATTTTTGATCAATAGTGAACTAGAAATTTCCCTTTTTGAACTGAAGAGAGATTTTGTTGAGATATTTAATTAAATAAAATGAAATATGCTCTCATAATTACTTTTTCTAATTAATTAAATAATCTTTAATTAATTATAGACACTTTTCTTATTTAATTAAATAACTTCATTTAATTAATTAAGAATGGCTTCTCATTTAATTAAATAACTTTGTTTAATTAATTAGAAGTAAGTACTCGATTTAATTAAATAATTTTGTTTAATTATTTTAAAATTCTTTTCGAAACTAGTCAACTCAAGTCAACCGTGGTTAAATCTGGTCAACTTTTGGTCAAACTTGATCTTTGCGTATGTGAATATGAGCAAATGTGAGTATGAATTCCAGCAACAATTCGATGCAAATTCTCATTCAACCTTTCAAAATGAAGAGATGAGGGTCTGTTAAATAGACTTTCTTGGAATTCATTAATGGTTGAGTTCGATTTCAATCAGCGGTCAAGATAAAAGCTGAAGTTTAGTCATAAAGGGAGATTTCCAAATTAAACGGAGTTAATTGATTTAACTCATTTTTTATCAGTAGTGAACTGAAAATTTCCCTTTTTGAACTGAAGAGAGATTTTGTTGAGATATTTAATTTAATAAAATGAGATATGCTCTCATAATTACTTTTTCTATTTAATTAAATAATCTTTAATTAATTAGTGACACTTTTCTTATTTAATTAAATAACTTCATTTAATTAATTAGGAATGGCTTCTCATTTAATTAAATAACTTTGTCTAATTAATTAGAAGTAAGTACTCTATTTAATTAAATAATTTCATTTAATTATTTCAAAATTCTTTTCGAAACTAGTCAACTCAAGTCAACCGTGGTTAAATCTAGCCAACTTTTGGTCAAACTTGATCTTTGTGTATGTGAATATGAGCAAATGTGAGTATGAATTCCAACAACAATTCGATGCAAATTCTCATTCAACTTTTCAAAATGAAGAGATGAGGGTCTGTTAAATAGACTTTCTTGGAATTTATCAACGGTTTAGATTGATTTCAATCAACGGTCAGGATTAAAGGTGAAGTTCAGTCATAAAGGGAGATTTCCAAATTAAAGGGAGTTAACAGATTCAATTTGAGTAAAATAAGGAGTTAACCGATTCAATTTGAGTAGAAAAAGGAGTTAACTGATTTAACTCATTTTTGATCAATAGTAAACTGGAAATTTCCCTTTTTGAACTGAAGAGAGATTTTATTGAGATATTTTATTTAATAAAATGAGATATGCTCTCATAATTACTTTTTCTATTTAATTAAGTAATCTTTAATTAATTAGAGACACTTTTCTTATTTAATTAAATAACTTCATTTAATTAATTAGGAATGGCTTCTCATTTAATTAAATAACTTTGTTTAATTAATTAAAAGTAAGTACTCCATTTAATTAAATAATTTCGTTTAATTATTTCAAAATTCTTTTTGAAACTAGTCAACTCAAGTCAACCGTGGTTAAATCTGATCAACTTTTGGTCAAACTTGATCTTTGTGTATGTGAATATGAGCAAATGTGAGTATTAATTCCAGCAACAATTCGATGCAAATTCTCATTCAACCTTTCAAAATGAAAAGATGAGGGTCTCTTAAATAGACTTTCCTGGAATTCATCAACGGTTGAGATCGATTTCAATCAACAGTCAGGATTAAAGGTGAAGTTCAGTCATAAAGGGAGATTTCCAAATTAAAGGGAGTTAATAGATTTAATTTGAGTAAAATAAGGAGTTAACTGATTGAATTTGAGTAGAAAAAGGAGTTTACTGATTTAACTCATTTTTGATCAATAGTGAACTGGAAATTTCCCTTTTTGAACTGAAGAGAGATTTTGTTGAGATATTTAATTTAATAAAATGAGATATGCTCTCATAATTACTTTTTCTATTTAATTCAATAATCTTTAATTAATTAGAGACACCTTTCTTATTTAATTATGTCATGCCCTAAATTTACCCTAAATGTACATTAAGGACAAATTTGTTTATTTTTTTAAAATTATTATTATTATTATTCTTAATTAATTAATTTCATAAGCCTAAATAATCTCCAAAAGACATATGCGTGTTACAACTATATCGTCACTGAGTTGGACATCCCTCTGATATCTACTGACCCAGGGTTTGGAAAGAGAATACTCATACCTATTACTTCAATTTGTAATCCACATTTCAATGTCATCTTTACTAATTTGTCATATGAGTTAACATTTCTTCAATGCATGTAACCCTCGATTAACCATCCATTAGAACTATCATCAACTTTGATGCCAACTATGCTACTCTAGGCTATCGATTCAAATAACAATATATACATAATTAACACATTTCTAGAGTATTTAAAATGTTCCCAAAATTAATTGGTGTATATTTTTATTTTTTCGTATCCCAACTTACATCTTTCATTGACATAGTTATTAAGATTGAATTATCTATTTATTATTCATATTATATCTCTAATGCAAGTGACATCACATTTTAATATTAGGGTCAATACCTACTACAATTGAAATTGTAGTGAAAAGAATCATCAATTCATTTATATAAACATATATCATAAAAGAATGATTTTAAAAGATAATCTATCCTTACTAATACTAAGGTAACAAAATGAATGCATATGAACATATTAACTATCCATCTATCTAAAATACCTTTTCCATGAGTCAAATCCTTTTAATTTTGAGCTAGAAGATATGCATTTCGAATTCCCATGTTAAATCAACTTGCTACTTGGTCCCATATTATTGGCAGCGTGGAGTTTATACTAGTCTTAATTAGGTGGGTGAAGAAAGACATATGAAATGCCATAACTTCTTCCAAGGCAAATCAAGGCGTCAAGGACAAAATGGAAGCCATTCCCTCTTGTCAAAATTATGTCATAAACTTGCACAGTATTCCAATATAACATTTGAATGCACAAAGTGCCTAGGGAATAGGTGGATGAAATAAGTCTTGGTCATGTCAGAGAAATTAAATACCTTGGTCTCCATAGCATATTAAATTGTTGTCTCATTCACCAACCCATGCTAGCCTAGGGTAGATAATATAGTAGGTTGTTTGTCACGCTATGTCTTGTTTAAAATATTACTTGGTGCTAGTTTAGGTTCGTTTAACATGGGCATTGTATATTTTTTTTTAAAAAAGTTTGTTTTGATTTGATAGGGTGTTGACTCGAGTTATGTGTCTCATATGAGGTCCCTTCTAATGCAATTAATATGATGGTTAGTTTATTATGTTAAAATATGCTTTATAGGTTATAGGGTCCTAGGAGTCTAAGGAATACTCTTGAATATTTTAATGTTTGTATTAAGAGAAGAGATTTATTTTACTTTCTCATACATTTTCCAGAGGATAAAATGTGCACCTACAGCAAGCTTATGTCTTAAGTCTTGTATATTTTATATCATCACTTGATTTTCTTGTTCTGTAATCTAGGATATTCAAGGTAAGTTATTGCAAGGATAATTAGGAGATAATTATAAACTAAGTATAGTTTTAAAATTTTGATTCATTTAGCATTCAAAACATTAACTTAATCCAATAACTCAACATTTCATGACAAGACTTTATATGAAGTTATTTGGATTATCCCTATCTATGAATTATGAAATTTAGAAACCATTTTCTCAACATTATCTTCTTATGCAGATCTAGATTTGAATGTACATTCACAATTGGTAAACAATGGAACTAAAATGATAATAGCAATCCACTAGGATAATCCTTCCTATGAATATTATCTCTTCTATGATATCAAATTTCTTTTGCATTCCACTCAAGAGAATCAAGTAATTTGGATCTCTGATTGGTGTTACCATCCAATAAAACAACAATATTAATACAATGAATTATCTTCAGTGATACCCTCATGATACACAAAAAGTTGGTGAAGTCAACATATCATAATATACACAATGGAAAATACTTTTACTACACATGAGCACTCACAACCTTTACATTGACAATCAAACCAAAAAAATAGCTTTCTCTTACATTACATTTAGGCTCACATAACAAAATGGAGTTTTTCTCTCTATCTCATCTCAATGCAATATTGTCTCCTCCTCCTATGCACATGGAAGATAACAAGGACTCTGAGTTTCCAAGATTTTTCTCTAAGAACTTGCAAATGCATCACAACAAAATAACAAGGACCATGGGTGCTTTCCACCCAACCATAGGCCTCAAAGAGACCACCCCCGCACTAGGGGAACAAGGCTCAAACAAAATCCACATACACACTTGTAAGAAACATATACACCACATAACAAAACTGCAACAAATCCCATCCCAAGGATATTTCACAAAGGCTCACCATTGGAACCTTGAACATAGGGTGAAGGTGGAAAAACAAGGAGGTTTACCATTTCATATCATATTTGCCATAAAAATCATGCCCTTTTGGGGCTAAATCAACAAAATACAAGGCCCTTTCGGGGTTTCATAATATCATGCCCTTTCGGGGCTTCATAAACATCTTCCACCACACACACTACCAACACAACATCCTCCACCACACACAACCAACAGCTTTAGCTTCCTACAAACCCATACTTCAGTTACTTCCTTCCTCACCATTTCTTTTTTTATTTCTTATCCTCCCCCAAGGCAAAATATGAATATGAAAATGGCATACAATGGAGCCCATACTCCAAGGTCCTCAACTATGCAATCCAACTGTTTCCCGTTCACCCTGGACTTCTCTTCCCTTCCCACAAGGGTGAGTGTAAGTCCCACACCCATAAGAACACTCAAGCACAACAAGAAAACAAAACCAAGTAGCAATAAAACAACAGATTTTCAAGAGCACATCACATTATCACAACACAATATCAACACCCATAATGCAACAAGGAAATAGAGGAAATCCAAACCTCATACTCACAATACTCCACACAATACAAAAAGATGCACAATGGTGTCACACTAATCTACATGGAATGAACACCATTCAAACACTCACATGAATGCTACTCCACAATGCAATGCAATGCATACTCCATTGATAAACTCCACACTTGTAGATTGGCTTAACCATGCTAAAAGAAAGAAAAAGGAAAGGAAGCAATCTTGAGATACCAACCTTGGTCCAAGCTAGGGTAAGGATAGTTGCAGTAGAGCTCCCCTCCTCTCCCTCCAAAACCTAACTATCCCTAAAATTAGAGAGTGGCCAAGTGGTTTTTAATTTAGCCATACCTCTATATATATATCCTTCTCATTTTTAGATTTCATAAAGAATGTCATTTTCATGGGGTCTCCTAGGTCCACTAAACACCCTAGAGGTCATTAATAGCTCCCTAGCCTATAGTACTAACATGGGCGGGGTTAATTTTAATCCCAACTTACCTTAAAGTTACTTTATGACCCTCCCAAAGCTAGGTGATTCAAATTTCAAATTCCCCAAGGTGATGACCTTGTCCTTTTACTGACTAAGGCAATAATCAAATTCCTCAATTGAGGCATTTATCACGGAATAAGGTGGTCACATGATCCATTGACGAATAACATGTCATATCACATAACAAGCACAAGTGTCAAGTGACACACACAAAATATCACATTATATTTAAAAAAAAGACTTGTTTTACAATAATACATGAACTAGGCTACTACGTACACATACAATTCACAAATACGAAATAAAATACATTACAATTAGTTTTGAATCTTTTCCACTAATTCAACCTTGGTTATGTCATGCTTGTAGTAGTTTGAGCCTTAATTCCCCTTTAACCCATGGTCAAATTCCTGCACACTAAACTCGAGCATCAGTAGTCCAAGAAAATCATATAAGCATATGTAAAATAAATCATTATCTCATTCAACATTAGACTTGCATATATTTTATCATCTCAAATTAACTTTCCCTTTCTTAATCATTTCAAATATAACCTTCAAAATATTAAAATATCAAAACTTACATATCACATTAGACATTTGAGTTCCATACTTCATTCCTTATAATTACATTACTTCTTCTAACAATTTCCATGTAAAATGTTCAAAATACTATAGAACTAAACTTTACTTATCAACATAACATGGTCAATTTAATATTCTGAATAACTTCATATTCTACGACAAGATGCTGAATCCATAACTATTGAATCCCTAGGTATGTGGGTTAGGTCTCAATGCATAACAAAATTTATCTTTTAACTCTAATTTCCACTTCAACATTACCTTCTTATATTACAAGCATTTCTATTGTTCAATTTCTATTAAAGCAATGTCAATAGCTTACAACATGAAATAGAATTATTAAATGCATCAATTAGGTCATAATATGCAGAGGTAATTGCGGATCATCAAAATGCAAAAATTAAAATGACATAACCCTATAGACTTAAAAGTGTATCAAACATAGGATTAAAATCACCATAATGCAATTATCTCATTGGTACTATGACGAATTGGGGGAGGCCTCACAAATTAAATAACTTCATTTAATTAATTAGGAAAGGCTTCTCATTTAATTAAATAACTTTGTTTAATTAATTAGAAGTAAGTACTCCATTTAATTAAATAATTTCGTTTAATTATTTCAAAATTCTATTCGAAACTAGTCAACTCAAATCAACCGTGGTTAAATCTGGTCAACTTTTGGTCAAACTTGATCTTTCTGTATATGAATATGAGCAAATGTGAGTATGAATTCTGGCAACAATTCGATGCAAATTCTCATTCAACCTTTCAAAATGAAGAGATGAGGGTCTCTTAAATAGACTTTCCTCGAATTCATCAACGGTTGAGATCGAGTTCAATCAACGGTCAGGATTAAAGGTGAAGTTCACTCATAAAGAGAGATTTCCAAATTAAAGGGAGCTAACAGATTTAATTTGAGTAAAATAAGGAGTTAACTGATTCAATTTGAGTAGAAAAAGGAGTTAACTCATTTAACTCATTTTTGATCAGTAGTGAACTGGAAATTTCCCTTGTTGAATTGAAGAGAGATTTTGTTGAGATATTTAATTTAATAAAATGAGATATGCTCTCATAATTACTTTTTCTATTTAATTAAATAATCTTTAATTAATTAGAGACACTTTTCTAATTTAATTAAATAACTTCATTTAATTAATTGGGAATGGCTTCTCATTTAATTAAATAACTTTGTTTAATTAATTAGAAGTAAGTACTCCATTTAATTAAATAATTTCGTTTAATTATTTCAAAATTCTTTTCAAAACTAGTCAACTCAAGTCAACCGTGGTTAAATCTGGTCAACTTTTGGTCAAACTTGATCTTTGCGTATGTGAATATGAGAAAATGTGAGTATGAATTCTAGCAAATATTTGATGCAAATTCTCATTCAACCTTTCAAAATGAAGAGATGAAGATCTCTTAAATAGACTTTCCTAGAATTCAATAATAATTGAGATCGATTTCAAGCAACGGTCAGGATTAAAGGTGAAGTTCAGTCATAAAGGGAGATTTCCAAATTAAAGAAAGTTAACAGATTTAATTTGAGTAAAATAAAGAGTTAACTGATTCAATTTGAGTAGAAAAAGGAGTTAACTAATTTAAGTCATTTTTTATCAATAGTGAACTGGAAATTTCCCTTTTTGAACTGCAGAGAGATTTTATTGAGATAATTAATTTAATAAAATGAGATATGCTCTCATAATTACTTTTTCTATTTAATTAAATAATCTTTTATTAATTAGAGACACTTTTCTTATTTAATTAAATAACTTCATTTAATTAATTACGAATGGCTTCTCATTTAATTAAATAACTTTGTTTAATTAATTAGAAGTAAGTAATCCATTTATTTAAATAATTTCGTTTAATTATTTGAAAACTCATTTCGAAACTAGTCAACTCAAGTCAACCGTGGTTAAATCTGGTCAACTTTTGGTCAAATTTGATCTTTGTGTATGTGAATATGAGCAAATGTGAGTATGAATTCTGACAAGAATTCGATGCAAATTCTCATTCAACCTTTCAAAATGAAGAGATGAGGGTCTCTTAAATAGACTTTCCTAGAATTCATCAACGGTTGAGATCGATTTCAATCAACAGTCAAGATCAAAGGTAAACTTCAGTCATAAAGGGAAATTTCCAAATTAAATGGAGTTAACAGATTTAATATGAGTAAAATAAGGAGTTAAACGATTCAATTTGAGTAGAAAAAGGACTTAACTGATTTAACTCATTTTTGATCAATAGTAAACTGGAAATTTCCCTTTTTGAACTAAAGAGAGATTTTATTGAGATATTTTATTTAATAAAATGAGATATGCTCTCATAATTACTTTTTCTATTTAATTAAGTAATCTTTAATTAATTAGTGACACTTTTCTTATTTAATTAAATAACTTCATTTAATTAATTAGGAATGGCTTCTCATTTAATTAAATAACTTTGTTTAATTAATTAAAAGTAAGTACTCCATTTAATTAAATAATTTTGTTTAATTATTTCAAAATTCTTTTCAAAACTAGTCAACTCAAGTCAACCGTGGTTAAATCTGATCAACTTTTGGTCAAATTTGATCTTTGCGTATGTCAATATGAGCAACAATTCAAAGGTGAACTGAAAATTTTCCTTTTTGAACTGAAGAGAGATTTTGTTGAGATATTTAATTTACTAAAATGAGATATGCTCTCATAATTACTTTTTCTAATTAATTAAATAATATTTAATTAATTAGAGACACTTTTATTATTTAACTAAATAACTTCATTTAATTAATTAGGAATGGCTTCTCATTTAATTAAATAACTTTGTTTAATTAATTAGAAGTAATTACTCCATTTAATTAAATAATTTTGTTTAATTATTTCAAAATTCTTTTCGAAACTAGTCCACTCAAGTCAATCGTGGTTAAACCTTCTCAACTTTTGGTCAAACTTTATCTTTGCGTATGTGAATATGAGCAAATGTGAGTATGAATTCCGACAACAATTCGATGCAAATTCTCATTCAACTTTTCAAAATGAAGAGATGATGGTCTCTTAAATAGACTTTCCTGAAATTCATGAATGGTTAAGATCGATTTCAATCAACGGTCAGGATTAAAGGTGAAGTTCTGTCATAAAGGGAGATTTCCAAATTAAAGGGAGTTAGCAGATTTAATTTGAGTAAAATAAGGAGTTAATTGATTCAATTTGAGTAGAAAAAGGAGTTAATTGATTTAACTCATTTTTGATCAATAGTGAACTGAAAATTTGTCTTTTTGAACTAAAGAGAGATTTTGTTGAGATATTTAATTTAATAAAATGAGATATGCTCTCATAATTACTTTTTCTATTTAATTAAATAATGGTTAATTAATTAGAGACACTTTTCTTATTTAATTAAATAACTTCATTTAATTAATTAGGAATGGCTTCTCATTTAATTAAATAACTTTGTTTAATTAATTAGAAGTATGTACTCCATTTAATTAAATAATTTCATTTAATTATTTCAAAAAATTTTTTGAAACTAGTCAACTCAAGTCATCCGTGGTTAAATCTGGTCAACCTTTGGTCAAACTTGATCTTTGTGTATGTGAATATGAGCAAATGTGAGTATGAATTCCATCAACAATTCGATGCAAATTAACATTCAACCTTTCAAAATGAAGAGATGAGGGTCTCTTAAATAGACTTTCCTGAAATTCATCAACTGTTGAGATCGATTTCAATAAACAGCCAGGATTAAAGGTGAAGTTCAGTCATAAAGGGAGATTTCCAAATTAATGGGAGTTAACAGATTTAATTTGAGTAAAATAAAGAGTTAACTGATTCAATTTGAGTAGAAAAAGGAGTTAACTGATTTAACTCATTTTTGATTAACAGTGAACTAGAAATTTCCCTTTTT
The DNA here is from genome assembly GCA_028749045.1 of Cupressus sempervirens. Lineage (NCBI taxonomy): Eukaryota > Viridiplantae > Streptophyta > Pinopsida > Cupressales > Cupressaceae > Cupressus > Cupressus sempervirens. The sequence goes on from CM053793.1 coordinate 384,919,263, forward strand.
GAACTGAAGAGAGATTTTGTTGAGATATTTAATTTAATAAAATGAGATCTGCTCTCATAATTACTTTTTCTATTTAATTAAATAATCGTTAATTAATTAGAGACACTTTTATTATTTAACTAAATAACTTCATTTAACTACTTAGGAATGGCTTCTCATTTAATTAAATAACTTTGTTTAATTAATTAGAAGTAAGTACTCCATTTAATTAAATAATTTTGTTTAATTATTTCAAAATTCTTTTCAAAACTAGTCAACTCAAGTCAACCGTGGTTAAATCTGGTCAACTTTTGGTCAAACTTGATCTTTGCGTATGTGAATATGAGCAAATGTGAGTATAAATTCTAGCAACAATTCGATGCAAATTCTCATTCAATCTTTCGAAATGAAGAGACAAGGGTCTCTTAAATAGACTTTCCTTAGATTCATCAACGGTTGAGATCGATTTCAATCAACGGTCAGGATTAAAGGTGAAGTTCAGTCATAAAAGGAGATTTCCAAATTAAAGAGAGTTAACAGATTTAATTTGAGTAAAACAAGGGGTTAACTGATTCAATTTGAGTTAACTAATTCAAGGTTGAATGAGAATTTGCATCAAATTGTTGCTGGAATTCATACTCACGTTTTCTCATATTCACATATGAAAAGATCAAGTTTGACCAAAAGTTGACCAGATTTAACCATGGTTGACTTGAGTTGACTAGTTTCAAAAAGAATTTTGAAATAATTAAATGAAATTATTTAATTAATTGGAGTACTTACCTCTAATTAATTAAACAAATTTATTTAATTAAATGAGAAGCCATTCCTAATTAATTAAATCAAGTTATTTAATTAAAAAAGAAAATTGCCTCTAATTAATTAGATATTATTGAATTAAATAGAAAAAGTATTTATGAGAGCATATCTCACTTTTATTAAATTAAATATCTCAACAAAATCTCTCTTCAGTTCAAAAAGGGAAATTTGCAGTTCACTATTGATCAAAAATGAGTTGAATCGGTTAACTCCATTTTATACTCTAATTGAATCAGTTAAGTCCTTATTTTACTCAAATTAAATCTGTTAACTCCCTTTAATTTGGAAATCTCCCTTTATGACTTAACTTCACCTTTAATGCTGACCATTGATTGAAATCGATCTCAACCGTTGATGAATATCAGGAAAGTCTATTTAAGAGACCCTCATTTCTTCATTTTGAAGGGTTGAATGAAAATTTGCATCGAATTGTTGCTGAAATTCATACTCAGATTTGCTCATATTCACATACGCAAAGATAAAGTTTGACCAAAAGTTGACCAGACTTAACCATGTTTGACTTGAGTTGACTAGTTTTGAAAAGAATTCTGAAATAATTAAATGAAATTATTTAATTAAATGGAGTACTTACTTCTAATTAATTAAACAAAGTTATTTAATTAAATGAGAATCCATTCATAATTAATTAAATGAAATTATTTAATTAAATAAGAAAAGTGTATGTAATTCATTAAAGATTATTTAATTAAATAGAAAAAGTAATTATGAGAGCATATCTCATTTTATTAAATTAAATATCTCAACAAAATCTCTCTTCAGTTCAAAAAGGTACATTTCTAGTTCACTATTGATCAAAAATGAGTTAAATCAGTTGACTCCTTTTTCTACTCAAATTGAATTAGTTAACTCCTTATTTTACTCAAATTAAATCTGTTAACACCCATAAATTTGGAAATCTTCATTTATCATTGAACTTCACCTTTAATCCTGACCGTTGATTGAAATCGATCTCAACTGTTGATGAATTCATGGAAAGTCTATTTAAGAGACCCTCATCTCTTCATTTTGAAAGTTTGAATGAGAATTTGCATCGAATTGTTACTGAAATTCCTACTCACATTTGCTCATATTCACATATGCAAAGATCAAGTTTGACCAAAAGTTGACCAAATTTAACCACGGTTGACTTGAGTTGACTAGTTTCGAAAAGAATATTGAAATAATTTTAAAAAATATTTAATTAAATGGAGTACTTACTTCTAACTAATTAAACAAAGTTATTTAATTAAATGAGAAGCCATTCCTAATTAATTAAGTGAAGTTATTTAATTAAATAGGAATAGTGTCTCTAATTAATTAAAGATTATTTAATTAAATAGAAAAAGTAATTATAAGAGCATATCTCATTTTATTAAACTAAATATCTCAACAAAATCTCTCTCCAGTTCAAAAAGCGAAATTTCTAGTTCACTATTGATAAAAAATGAGTTAAATCAGTTAACTCCTTTTTCTACTCAAATTCAATCAGTTAACTCCTTATTTTAATCAAATTAAATCGGTTAACTCCCTTTAATTTAGAAATCTCCCTTTATGACTGAACTTCACCTTTAATCCTGACCGGTGATTGAAATTGATCTCAACCATTGATGAATTCCAGGAATGTCTATTTAATAGACCCTCATCTCTTCATTTTGAAAGGTTGAATGTTAATTTGCATCGAATTGTTCGTGGAATTCATACTCACATTTGCTCATATTCACATACGCAAAGATCAAGCTTGACCAAATGTTGACCAAATTTAACCACGTTTGACTTGAGTTGACTAGTTTCGAAAAGAATTTTGAAATAATTAAACCAAATTATTTAATTAAATGGAGTACTTAGTTTTAATTAATTAAACAAAGTTATTTAATTAAATGAGAAGCCATTCCCAATTAATTAAATGAAGTTATTTAATTAAATAAGAAAAGTGTCTCTAATTAATTAAAGATTATTTAATTAGATAGAAAAAGTAATTATGAGAGCTTATCTCATTTTATTAAATTAAATATCTCAACAAAATCTCTCTCTAGTTCAATAAGTGAAATTTTCAATTCAGTATTGATGAAAAATGAGTTAAATCGGTTAACTCGTTTTTCTACTCAAATTGAATTAGTTAACCCCTTATTTTACTCAAATTAAATCTGTTAACTCATTTTAATTTGGAAATCTCCCTTTATGCCTGAAGTTCACCTTTAATCCTGACAATTGATTGAAATCGATCTCAACCGTTCATGAATTTTAGGAAAGTCTATTTAAGAGACCCTCATCTCTTTATTTTGAAAGGTTGAATGAGAATTTACATCGAATTGTTATTGGAATTCATACTCACATTTGCTCATATTCACATACGCAAAGATCAAGTTTGACCAATAGTTGACCAGATTTAACCACGGTTGACTAGTTTCGAAAAGAATTTTGAAATAATTAAAAAAAAATATTTAATTAAATGGAGTACTTACTTCTAATTAATTAAACAAAGTTTTTTAATTAAATGAGAAGCAATTCCTAATTAATTAAATAAAGTTATCTAATTAAATAAATAAAGTGTCTCTAATTAATTAAAAATTATTTAATTAAATAGAAAAAGTAATTATGAGAGCATATCTCATTTTATTAAATTAAATATCTAAACAAAATCTCTCTTCAGTTCAAAAAGGAAAAATTTCAGTTCACTATTGATAAAAAATGAGTTAAATCAGTGAACGCCTTTTTCTACTCAAATTGAATTAGCTACCTCATTATTTTACTCAAATTAAATCTCTTAACTCCTTTTAATTTGGAATCTCCCTTTATGACTGAACTTCACCTTTAATCCTCACCGTTGATTGAAATCGATCTCAACCGTCGATGAATTCTAGGAAAGTCTATTTAAGAGAACCTCATCTCTTCATTTTGAAAGGTTGAATGAGAATTTGCGTCGAATTGTTGCTGAAATTTATACTCACATTTGCTCATATTAACATATGCAAAGATCAAGTTTGACCAAAAGTTGACTAGATTTAAACACGGTTTACTTGAGTTGACTAGTTTCAAAAAGTGAAATTTTCAGTTCAGTATTGATAAAAAATGAGTTAAATTAGTTAACTCTTTTTTTTACTCAAATTGAAACAGTTAACTGCTTATTTTACTCAAATTAAAAATGTTAACTCCCTTTAATTTGGAAATCTCCCATTATGACTAAACTTCACCTTTAATCCTGACCGTTGATTGAAATCGATATCAATTGTTGATGAATTCCAAGAAAGTCTATTTAAGAGACCCTCATCTCTTCATTTTGAAAGGTTGAATGAGAATTTGCATCGAATTGTTGCTGGAATTCATACTAACATTTGCTCATATTCACATACGCAAAGATCATGTTTGACCAAAAGTTGACCAGATTTAACCACATTTGACTTGAGTTGACTAGTTTTAAATAGAATTTTAAAATAATTAAACAAAATTATTTAATTAGATGAAGTACTTACTTCTAATTAATTAAAAAAAATTATTTAATTAAATGAGAAGCCATTCCTAATTAATTGAATGAAGTTATTTAATTAAATAAGAAAAGTGTCTCTAATTAATTAAAAATTATTTAATTAAATAGAAAAAGTAATTATCAGAGCATATCTCATTTTATTAAATTAAATATCTCAACAAAATCTCTGTTCAGTTCAAAAAGCGAAATTTTCAGTTCACTATTGATAAAAAATGAGTTAAATGAGTTAACCCCTTTTTCTACTCAAATTGAATCAGTTAATTCTTTATTTTACTCAAATTAAATCTGTTAACTCCCTTTAATTTGGAAATCTACCTTTATGACTGAACTTCACCTTTAATCCTGACCATTGATTGAAGTCGATCTCAACTATCGATGAAATCCAAGAAAGTCTATTTAAGAGACCCTCATCTCTTCATTTTAAAAGGTTGAATGAGACTTTGCATCGAATTGTTGCTGGAATTCATACTCACATTTGCTCATATTCACATACGCAAAGATCATGTTTGACCAAAAGTTGACCAGATTTAACCACGATTGACTTGAGTTGACTAGTTTCAAAAAAAAAATTTAAAATAATTAAATGAAATTATTTAATTAAATGGAGTACTTACTTCTAATTAATTAAACAAAGTTATTTAACTAAATGAGAATCCATCTCTAATTGATTAAATGAAGTTATTTAATTAAATAAGAAAAGTGTCTCTAATTAATTAAAGATTATTTAATTAAATAGAAAAAGTAATTATGAGAGTATATCTCATTTTATTAAATTAAATATCTTAACAAAATCTCTCTTCAGTTCAAAAAGGGAAATTTTCAATTCACTATTGATTAAAAATGAGTTAAATGAGTTAACTCCTTTTTCTACTCAAATTGAATCAGTTAACTCCTTATTTTACTCAAATTAAATCTGTTAACTCCCTTTAATTTGGAAATCTCCCTTTATGACTGAACTTCACCTTTAATCCTGACCGTTGATTGAAATCGATCTCAACCATTGATGAATTCAAGGAAAGTCTATTTAGGAGACCCTCATCTCTTCATTTTGAAAGGTTGAATGAGAATTTGCATCGAATTATTGCTAGAATTCATACTCACATTTGCTCATATTAACATACGCAAAGATCAAGTTTGACCAAAAGTTGACCAGATTTAACAATGGTTGACTTGAGTTGACTAGCTTCAAAAAGAATTTTGAAATAATTAAACGAAATTATTTAATTAAATGGAGTACTTCTAACTAATTAAACAAAGTTATTTAATTAAAGAAGAACCATTCCTAATTAATTAAATGAAGTTATTTAATTAAATAAGAAGTGTCTCTAATTAATTAAAGATTATCTAATTAAATAGAAAAAGTAACTATGACAGCATATCTCATTTTATTAAATTAAATATCTCAACAAAATCTCTCTTCAGTTCAAAAAGAAAAATTTTCAGTTCACTATTGATAAAAAATGAGTTAAATCAGTTAACTCCTATTTCTACTCAAATTGAATCAGTTAACTCCTTATTTTACTCAAATTAAATCTGTTAACTACCTTTAATTTGGAAATCTTCTTTTATGACTGAACTTCACCTTTAATTCTGACAGTTGATTGAACTCGATCTCAACCATTGATGAATTTCAGGAAAGTCTATTTAAGAGACCCTCATCTCTTCATTTTGAAAGGTTGAATGAGAATTTGCATCGAATTGTTGCTGGAATTCATACTCACATTTGCTCATATTCACATACGCAAAGATCAAGTTTGACGAAAAGTTGACAAGATTTAACCACGATTGACTTGAGTGGACTAGTTTCGAAAAAAAATTTGAAATAATTAAACGAAATTATTTACTTACTTCAAATTAATTAAACAAAGTTATTTAATTAAATGAGAAGTCATTCATAATTAATTAAATGAAGTTGTTTAATGAAACAAGAAAAGTGCCGCTAATTAATTAAAGATTATTTAATTAAATAGAAAAAGTAATTATGAGAGCATATCTCAATTTATAGAAATTAAATATCTCAACAAAATAACTCTTTAGTTCAAAAAGGGAAATTTTCAGTTCACTAGTGATCAAAAATGAGTTAAATCAGTTAACTCCTTTTTCTACTCAAATTCAATCAGTTAACTCCTTATTTTACTCAAATTAAATCTGTTAACTCCTTTTAATTTGGAAATCTCCCTTTATGACTGAATTTCACCTTTAATCCTGACCATTGATTGAAGTCGATCTCAACTATCGATGAAATCCAAGAAAGTCTATTTAAGAGACCCTCATCTCTTCATTTTAAAAGGTTGAATGAGACTTTGCATCGAATTGTTGCTGGAATTCATACTCACATTTGCTCATATTCACATACGCAAAGATCATGTTTGACCAAAAGTTGACCAGATTTAACCACGATTGACTTGAGTTGACTAGTTTCAAAAAAAAAATTTAAAATAATTAAATGAAATTATTTAATTAAATGGAGTACTTACTTCTAATTAATTAAACAAAGTTATTTAACTAAATGAGAATCCATCTCTAATTGATTAAATGAAGTTATTTAATTAAATAAGAAAAGTGTCTCTAATTAATTAAAGATTATTTAATTAAATAGAAAAAGTAATTATGAGAGTATATCTCATTTTATTAAATTAAATATCTTAACAAAATCTCTCTTCAGTTCAAAAAGGGAAATTTTCAATTCACTATTGATTAAAAATGAGTTAAATGAGTTAACTCCTTTTTCTACTCAAATTGAATCAGTTAACTCCTTATTTTACTCAAATTAAATCTGTTAACTCCCTTTAATTTGGAAATCTCCCTTTATGACTGAACTTCACCTTTAATCCTGACCGTTGATTGAAATCGATCTCAACCATTGATGAATTCAAGGAAAGTCTATTTAGGAGACCCTCATCTCTTCATTTTGAAAGGTTGAATGAGAATTTGCATCGAATTATTGCTAGAATTCATACTCACATTTGCTCATATTAACATACGCAAAGATCAAGTTTGACCAAAAGTTGACCAGATTTAACAATGGTTGACTTGAGTTGACTAGCTTCAAAAAGAATTTTGAAATAATTAAACGAAATTATTTAATTAAATGGAGTACTTCTAACTAATTAAACAAAGTTATTTAATTAAAGAAGAACCATTCCTAATTAATTAAATGAAGTTATTTAATTAAATAAGAAGTGTCTCTAATTAATTAAAGATTATCTAATTAAATAGAAAAAGTAACTATGACAGCATATCTCATTTTATTAAATTAAATATCTCAACAAAATCTCTCTTCAGTTCAAAAAGAAAAATTTTCAGTTCACTATTGATAAAAAATGAGTTAAATCAGTTAACTCCTATTTCTACTCAAATTGAATCAGTTAACTCCTTATTTTACTCAAATTAAATCTGTTAACTCCCTTTAATTTGGAAATCTCCCTTTATGACTGAACTTCACCTTTAATCCTGACCGTTGATTGAAATCGATCTCAACCATTGATGAATTCAAGGAAAGTCTATTTAGGAGACCCTCATCTCTTCATTTTGAAAGGTTGAATGAGAATTTGCATCGAATTATTGCTAGAATTCATACTCACATTTGCTCATATTAACATACGCAAAGATCAAGTTTGACCAAAAGTTGACCAGATTTAACAATGGTTGACTTGAGTTGACTAGTTTCGAAAAGAATTTTTAAATAATTAAATGAAATTATTTAATTAAATGGAGTACTTCTAACTAATTAAACAAAGTTATTTAATTAAAGAAGAAGCCATTCCTAATTAATTAAATGAAGTCATTTAATTAAATAAGAAGTGTCTCTAATTAATTAAAGATTATCTAATTAAATAGAAAAAGTAACTATGAGAGCATATCTCATTTTATTAAATTAAATATCTCAACAAAATCTCTCTTCAGTTCAAAAAGGGAGATTTTCAGTTCATTATTGATAAAAAATGAGTAAAATCAGTTAACTCCTGTTTCTACTCAAATTGAATCAGTTAACTCCTTATTTTACTCAAATTAAATCTGTTAACTACCTTTAATTTGGAAATCTTCCTTTATGACTGAACTTCACCTTTAATTCTGACAGTTGATTGAACTCGATCTCAACCATTGATGAATTTCAGGAAAGTCTATTTAAGAGACCCTCATCTCTTCATTTTGAAAGGTTGAATGAGAATTTGCATCGAATTGTTGCTGGAATTCATACTCACATTTGCTCATATTCACATACGCAAAGATCAAGTTTGACGAAAAGTTGACAAGATTTAACCACGATTGACTTGAGTGGACTAGTTTCGAAAAGAATTTTGAAATAATTAAACAAAATTATTTAATTAAATAGAGTACTTACTTCTAATTAATTAAACAAATTTATTTAATTAAATGAGAAGCCATTCCTAATTAATTAAATGAAGTTATTTAGTTAAATAATAAAAGTGTCTCTCATTAATTAAAGATTATTTAATTAAATAGAAAAAATAATTATGAGAGCATATCTCATTTTATTAAATTAAATATCTCAACAAAATATATTTTCAGTTCAAAAAGGGAAATTTTCAGTTCACTATTGATCAAAAATGAGTTAAATCAGTTAAATCCTTTTTCTACTCAAATTGAATTAGTTAACTCCTTATTTTACTCAAATTAAATCTATTAACTCCTTTTAATTTGGAAATCTCCCTTTATGACTGAACTTCACCTTTAATCTTGACCATTGATTGAAATCGATCTCAATCGTTGATGAATTCCACGAAAGTCTATTTAAGAGACCCTCATCTCTTCATTTCGAAAGATTGAATGAGTATTTGCATCGAATTGTTGCTAGAATTCATACTCACATTTGCTCATATTCACATATGCAAAGATCAAGTTTTGACCAAAAGTTGACCAAATTTAACCACGGTTGACTAGTTTCGAAAAGAATTTTGAAATAATTAAAAGAAATTATTTAATTAAATGGAGTACTCAATTCTAATTAATTAAACAAAGTTATTTAATTAAATGAGAAGCCATTTCTAATTAATTAAATGAAGTTATTTAATTAAATCAGAAAAGTCTCTCTAATTAATTAAAGATTATTTAATTAAATAGAAAAAGTAATTAGGAGAGCATATCTCATTTTATTAAATTAAATATCTCAACAAAATCTCTCTTCAGTTCAAAAAGGAAAATTTCCAGTTCACTATTGATCAAAAATGAGTTAAATCAGTTAACTCCTTTTTCTACTCAAATTGAATCAGTTAACTCCTTATTTTACTCAAATTAAATCTGTTAACTCCCTTTAGTTTGGAAATCTCCCATTATGACTGAACTTCACCCTTAATCCTGACCGTTGATTGAAATTGATCTCAATCGTTGATGAATTCCAAGAAAGTCTATTTAAGAGGCCATCATCTCTTCGTTTTGAAAGGTTGAATAAGAATTTGCATTGAATTTTCAAAATGAATAGATGAGGGTCTCTTAAATAGATTTTCCTGAAATTCATCAATGGTTGAGATCGATTTCAATCAATGGTTAGGATTATTTAATTAAATAGAAAAAGTAATTATGAGAGCATACCTCATTTTATTAAATTAAATATCTCAACAAAATATCTTTTCAGTTCAAAAAGGGAAATTTTCAGTTCACTATTGATCAAAAATGAGTTAAATCAGTTAATTCATTTTTCTACTCAAATTGAAACAATTAACTCCTTATTTCACTGAAATTAAATCTGTTAACTCCCTTTAATTTTGAAATCTCCCATTATGACTGAACTTCACCTTTAATCCTGACCATTGATTGAAATCGATCTCAATCGTTGATGAATTTCAAGAAAGTCTATTTAAGACACCCTCATCTCTTCATTTTGAAAGGTTGAGTGAGAATTTGCATCGAATTGTTGCTGGAATTCATACTTACATTTGCTCATATTCACATACGCAAAGATCATGTTTGAGCAAAAGTTGACCAGATTTAACCACAGTTGACTTCAGTTGACTAGTTTCGAAAAGAATTTTTAAATAATTAAACAAAATTATTTATTTAAATGGAGTAGTTACTTCTAATTAATTAAACAAAGTTATTTAATTAAATGAGAAGCCATTCCTAATTAATTAAATGAAGTTATTTAATTAAATAAGAAAAATGTCTTTAATTAATTAAAGATTATTTAATTAAATAGAAAAAGTAATTATGAGAGCATATCTCATTTTATTAAATAAATATCTCAACAAAATCTCTCTTCAGTTCAAAAATGGAAATTTGGAGTTCACTATTGATCAAAAATGAGTTAAACCAGTTAACTCATTTTTCTACTCAAATTGAAACAGTTAACTCCTTATTTTACTCAAATTAAATCTGTAAATCTCTTTAATTTGGAATCTCTCTTTATGACTGAACTTCACCTTTAATCCTAACCGTTGATTGAAATCGATCTTAACCGTTGATGAATTCTAGAAAAGTCTATTTAAGAGACCCTCTTCTCTCCATTTTGAAAGGTTGAATGAGAATTTGCATCGAATTGTTGCTGAAATTCATACTCACATTTGCTCATATTCACATATGCAAAGATCAAGTTTGACCAAAAGTTGACCAAATTTAACTACAGTTGACTTGAGTTGACTAGTTTCAAAAAAAAATTTAAAATAATTAAAATAAATTATTTAATTAGATGGAGTACTTACTTCTAATTAATTAAACAAAGTTATTTAATTAAATGAGATGTCATTCCGAATTAATTAAATAAAGTTGTTTAATTAAACAAGAAAATTGTCTCTAATTAATTAAAGATTATTTAATTAAATAAAAAAAGTAATTATTAGAGCATATCTCATTTTATAAAAATTAAATATCTCAACAAAATAACTCTTTATTTCAAAAAGGGAAATTTTTAGTTCACTATTGATAAAAAATGAGTTAAATCAGTTAACTCCTTTTTCTACTCAAATTCAATCAGTTAACTCCTTATTTTACTCAAATTAAATTTATTAACTCCTTTTAATTTGAAAATCTCCCTTTATGACTAAATTTCACCTTTAATCCCGACCGTTGATTGAAATCGATCTCAACTGTTGATGAATTCCAAGAAAGTCTATTTAAGAGACCCTCATCTCTTCATTTTGAAAGGTTGAATGAGAATTTGCATCGAATTGTTGCTGGAATTCATACTAACATTTCCTCATATTCACATATGGAAAGATCAAGTTTGACCAAAAGTTGACTAGATTTAACCACGATTGACTTGAGTTGACTAGTTTCGAAAAAAAATTAAAAAAATTAAATGAAATTATTTAATTAAATGGAGTACTTACTTCTAATTAATTAAACAAAGTTATTTAATTAAATGAGAAGCCATTCCTAATTAATTAAATGAAGTTATTTAATTAAATAAGAAAAGTGTCTCTAATTAATTAACGATTATTTAATTAAATAGAAAAGGTAATTATGAGAGGATATCTCATTTTATTAAATTAAATATCTCAACAAAATCTCTCTTCAGTTCAGAAAGGGAAATTTCTAGTTCACTATTGATTAAAAATGAGTTAAATCAGTTAACTCCTTTTTCTACTCAAATTGAATCAGTTAACTCCTTATTTTACTCAAATTAAATCTGTTAACTCCCTTTAATTTGGAAATCTCCCTTTATGACTGAACTTCACCTTTAATCTTGACTGTTGATTTAAATTGATCTCAACCGTTGATGAATTCCAGGAAAGTCTATTTAGGAGACCCTCATCTCTTCATTTTGAAAGGTTGAATGAGAATTTGCATCGAATTGTTGCTAGAATTCATACTCACATGTGTTCATATTCACATACGCAAAGATCAAGTTTGACCAAAAGTTGACCAAATTTAACCACGGTTGACTTGAGTTGACTAGTTTTCAAAAGAATTTTGAAATAATTAAATGAAATTATTTAATTAAATGGAGTACTTACTTCTAATTAATCAAACAAAGTTATTTAATTAAATGAGAAGCCATTCCTAACTAATTAAATGAAGTTATTTAATAAATAAGAAAAGTGTCTCTAATTAATTAAAGATTATTTAATTAAATAGAAAAAGTAATTATGAGAGCATATCTCATTTTATTTAATTAAATATCTCAAAAAAATCTCTCTTCAGTTCAAAAAGGGAAATTTTCAGTTCACTATTGATAAAAAATGAGTTAAATCAATTAACTCATTTTTCTACTCAAATTGAATCAGTTAACTCCTCGTTCTACTCAAACTTAATCTGTTAACTCCTTATTCTACTCACAGACACAAAGATCAAGTTTGACCAAAAGTTGACTAGATTTAACCACGGTTGACTTGAGTTGACTAGTTTCAAAAAGAATTTTAAAATAATTAAACAAAATTATTTAATTAAATGGAGTACTTACTTCTAATTAATTAGACAAAGTTATTCAATTAAATGAGAAGCCATTCCTAATTAATTAAATGAAGTTATTTAATTAAATAAGAAAAGTTTCTCTAATTAATTAGAGATTATTTAATTAAATAGAAAAAGTAATTATGAGAACATATCTTATTTTATTAAATTAAATATCTCAACAAAATATCTCTTCAGTTCAAAAAAGAAAATTTCTAGTTCACTATTGATTAAAAATGAGTTAAATCAGTTAACTCCTTTTTCTCCTCAAATTGAATCAGTTAACTCCTTACTTTACTCAAATTAAATATGTTAACTCCCTTTAATTTGGAAATCTTCGTATATGACTAAACTTCAACTTTAGTCCTGATCGTTGATTGAAATCTATCTCAACCATTGATGAATTCTAAGAAAGTCTATTTAAGAGACCCTCATCTCTTCATTTTGAAAGGTTGAATGAGAATTTGCATCGAATTGTTGCTGGAATTGATACTCACATCTGCTCATATTCACATGCGCAAAGATCAAGTTTGACCAAAAGTTGACCAAATTTAACCACGGTTGACTTGAGTTGATTAGTTTCAAATTTTTTTTAAAAATAATTAAACAAAATTATTTAATTAAATGGAATACTTACTTATAATTAATTAAACAAAGTTATTTAATTAAATGAGAAGCCATTTCTAATTAATTAAATGAAGTTATTTAATTAAGTAAGAAAAGTGTCTCTAATTAATTAAAAATTATTTAATTAAATAGAAAAAGTAATTATGAGAGCATATCTCATTTTATTAAATTAAATATCTCAACAAAATCTCCCTTCATTTCAAAAAGGGAAATTTTGAGTTCACTATTGATAAAAAATGAGTTAAATGAGTTAACTCCTTTTTCTACTCAAATTGAATCAGTTAACTCTTTATTTACTCAAATTAAATCTATTAACTCCCTTTAATTTGAAAATCTCCCTTTATGACTGAACTTCACCTTTAATCCTGACCATTGATTGAAATTGATCTCAACTGTAGATGAATTTCAGGAAAGTCTATTTAAGAGACCCTCATCTCTTCATTTTGAAAGGTTGAATGAAATTTTTTTTTGAATTGTTGCTAGAATTCATACTCGCATTTGCTCATACTTACATACGCAAAGATCAGGTTTTACCAAAAGTTGACCAGATTTAACCACAGTTGACTTGAGTTGACTAGTTTCAACAAGAATTTTGAAATAATTAAACCAAAATTATTTAATTAAATAGAGTACTTACTTCTAATTAATTAAACAAAGTTATTTAACTAAATGAGAAGCCATTCCTAATTAATTAAATGAAGTTATTTAATCAAATAAAAAAAGTGTCTCTAATTAATTAAACATTAGTTAATTAAATAGAAAAAGTAATTATGAGAGCATATCTCATTTTATTAAATTAAATATCTCAACAAAATCTCTCTTCAGTTCAAAAAGGGAAATTTTCCGTTCACTATTGATCAAAAATGATGTAAGGTCACTCCTCACATGTACCTATTAAATATGAATTTCTCTGTCAAATCTATTTTAGGAGATTTGAATGGATATGGAGTAATATTGTAGGTTTTTTGATGTCCTAATGAAAATTGAGAACAACAGATACATCCATGCTTTAATACTTAAAGATTAGAGAAGGACTATGTTGTCTTGACTGTTTAAAACATTAATTTGCAGTAACAATAATACAAAGTGTTTCACTTAATGAAGATGTTATTGATTTTGTTATCTCAATAATTAGGATTCTATGCATTTAGATAGTTCACTATTCACTATTGGTGGTGTTATGATGTTTAGGTATATGCATGCCTAAAAATAATTATTCTCACATTTAATCTGAATTAATGAATAAGTTATATGTCATATTGATGATGTAATTTATGATGATTTGATGTGAGTAGAAATGAATTAAATAGTTAAGTAATTGAAGCATTATGTTCTGAGTTCGCCCCGATCCATCGTAGCATAGTGATACATTTCTAGTATTTATATACTCACAACTCGAGATGTCGAGACATTATTTGATGCTTGAACATATCATATTATTTCATGTTGTGTGATGTTATTTTTAGATATTTAATGTTTGTCATTTAAAATTTTAGGTATATGTATGTTGATGAATTAAGTAAAATGTAGGATTAACACATTGATTTTTGAATCTTTATGGTTAAGGATATAAGTAGGATGAAAGAAACCCTGAGTCATGTATGTTTCAATTTATGTGAATTTTTGATACACACACACACACACACACATACACACACACATATATATATATATGTACATGTGATTTTCGGGACTACTAATGTGTGCAATGAGTGTGCAGATATTTTAGCTGAGGAAATCGACAGAGGAATAGAACTGATCTCTATGTGTTAATTTTGGAAACCTTGTTGTTCGTAATTCAAGTATTTTAATTTGAGATGTATGTATGTATCCTTATGTGATCAGTAAATGTTTATGTTCGTAACTGTGTTCTATGGTGTCACTTGACACTCGTGATTTATTTATGTTCTTCAGTGTGCTAGTTAGGGTTAGTTGTGTAACCCATGGACCTAAGTCAGTTTAAGTTAGTGTCAGTTTGCTACTTGGATTCTTAATCAAGTTTAGTCAGCCTTAATCCGGATTAGTGCCTAATTTGCATTATTAGAGTTGTCAGTTGGTCCTAATTATTCCTAGCTTTTGTTTGCCTCTAAACCTATTCCTAAGGCTTTAAAACATGAAATATTTATACCCAAGGGGTATGGGTATGGGTTAGGGGTCTTTTCCAACCCCTAAGCCCCTTTTTTTGACTTTTGAGGCCACTCAAAAAGTCTCTTTTTGGTTTTGTGCGAGAATTGACTATGGCTACCATGAGTTTCATTTCCCCACCTCCACTTAGTGTTTAACCATGGTGTGGGTTGAGTTAGGAGTTTCTAGAATTGTAAGTGGGTGGGAGAAGTTATTGATCTTTTTGGTGGTTGAGTTTGAGGATGATTTAGAGGCCCTTCTTGGACTAGTTGAGGGGGTTACCCAATCTCTACATTTAGAGAGGAGTCTTGGAAGATTGGAGAAAGGAAGGGGAAAGCTCTACTCAGACTTTTTCATTACCATTACCTCTTGTGAAGGTAGGAAATTCTCATCTCCCTTGTTCTGTTTCCATGTTTGTTTCATGCTTATGCTACTTTGTTGTTGTTTCAATGTTTGTATGTTTGTGGGTATGTTGGGAAGCTTTGAAAACCATGTTATTTTTGGATGATTTCCTTTCATGTTTATGTTTGCAATTTTGATTTTTTCTTGCATGGGAGTTTTGATATTACTCACCCTTGGAGAGGGCAGAAGTGACCAATTTTGGGAAAGGTCTGTTTAGTCGGACTCCAACCAGTGTAGAGTCTCTTCTCAGGATGAGAAGAGGGAGAAAGGGTAGGGTGTTATGAGCCCCTACCTGTTAGCACAAACCTTGTATGATTATGGTATGTTGAAATGGAAGAACAGAAGTTCTTGGTTTATAGCCCCGATTGGGCATCTATTTGGTGTTGTGGTTCACTTCTTCTGGTTGGAAGAATCCACCTTTCCCTAGTGTTGATTCATTGTGAATCCTATTGTGAAAACCTTGTATGAATATGCATGTTTGATTTGTTTCTTGGTCATGCTTGTTGTCACTTGATTAGATCTTGTTCTCTCCACGGTTCGTAGAAATGTGTTGCAGAAATTGATATGGAACTCTTATTAAGGGCCATGATGGAAATGTATATTGATTGTTGAAATTCAATTACATTCAGGATTAAAATCCTGTGTAGAAATGTATTTTTTTTTAAAACCTTTGTTGAAGTGGCAACGAATCCAGGTTTTGTTACTGGTTCTTTCCCAGCGGAGCCTTTGAACCAAGTAGTTTTATAGAAAAATGAGATTGAGTAAATATGCTTGCATTGAGTCTTATAGCTTTGTTTCTAGTTTTGCTTTTGTAATTTAGAAATCAGATGTGATGGTGTTACCTGTCATGCCCAAAAATTATGGCCAATAACACACCAATTTTTTTTATTTTTATTTTTATTTTTTTTTTAATACTTAAGTGCACTAAGTTGACACGGTTAAGTTCACATGAAACAAGGATGCCAGGAAGATAATTACACGAACTCTTAACAATTCAATTGATTCAGTTAACAACTACTCTTGTTTAATTAGAAGACCCAATTAATTAATAGATTTAACAAATCCCTTTAAAAGATTTACATTCTTAGAACATTAGTAAATTCCTTAAATACAATTTATTTCAATTTTGCATATGAATCAGTCATCAACTTCGACAAAGGAGTAAAAATAAAATTATCATTCAATCTATGAGTTAATCTGGATTGCATGTCCCTACAATTGACATAGGTCAAATTTTAAACTATATAATTCTAATGTTTAAGACATATAAATTTAAACTACATTTTACTAACCCTGAAAAATAAACTTCTCATTAAGAATTGCTAAACGAATAATCAAACTCAATTAAGTTATCCTTAATTAAATAATAATTATATTTGCATTCACATAAATTAACAATTAACGTTACAAATTAACAATTAATAAATAGACAGATAAAACTTTTTAGAAAGAATCTTTATTTAATAATATTCATTAATTATTGAATTCGTTAAGTAAGTATTATTAAATTTATAAATAATAATGAGTTGTTAATGAACCTCATTAATACATATTATAAATTAAACTAATAATTAAATATATAAAAAAAAAACTACTAACAACTATTTTAACTAAACTATATTAAACGAAATTTAATTCTAACTAAAAAAAAAAATTAAAAAAAAATTAAAATGCCCTACCCCACGCATTTATATGCGTGGGGGATCCCACGCAATATATGCGTGGGCCTCATGCATACACATGCGTGGGGATCCCACGCATTTAAATGCGTGGTCCTCACGCATGTGTATGCGTGGGGTCATCCACGCATACGGGTACTGGGGCCGCCGGGTACGAGCCGCAGGCTCTGCCCGAAATTCAAATTTTTTTTATAATTTTTTTTTTGTTGTTGGGTTGCATTTAATAAGGTAGGTCGCCCCACCCTTTGAATACTTATAATAAGAGGGTGATTTTCTATACTTTATTGACTGTAATAGAGGGGTCTCCCTTTTTTTTTTGCCCATACATTTTCCAGCAAGTTTGAGCACCTACAGGCCTCTAATTTTTTTTTTTGTTGGAGTTTAAGTCTTTATCAAATTTCTCCATTGATCTTGAGACATGGGTGTCAATAGATTGGTGAGTCTATACATTGCATATTTCATCTTGAACACAACCATAAATTAATCAAATGATTTGCTTATAACATTTTTATAAACTTACTTTAGTTTCTCTTCCTTTGTGGTTGGATCAATACAATTCTATTTTCTTTCACATACAAATGCAACAACTGTATATGAATCCAAGTTTATACATAATGCAACTAATTACTCTATGAGAATGGAAAATAGAAAGATCACAATGGATGTTTAAATTCTCTATAAATTCATATGCATATATTTTCTCCATACCATTCTAATGTCTAATTGAACTCAGCCTTTCCTAACATAATTCCTTCATATTCAAGATTAACATTCAACACTCTCAATACATCATACAAGATATATGATAACTCAATACATTTTTCCTTTCTTTCTTCAATACATTCCAAGGCTTGAGAGTAAATAATATAGTCTCAACACAACCAAAATTCTCTCTCACATATCCCTTCCAATTTTTTTTTTTACTTTCATCACAATAACATGCATGAACAAAAAGATGGTGGAATTGGCTATAACAAATTTCACACAATGAGAAGACCATTTAACATACATTACAAAAATTTCCAAAGAAACATGGGAGCAATGCAAGGAAATTCTCATAATCTCTTTTTTTTTTCTCTTATTATTCATCCTGGTTCAAAGGCTCCACTTGGGAAAGAACCAATAAGAAAACCCGAGGTCATTGCCCAATACTTCCAAGTATCCAATCCATTTTACATCATTTTACAACTCAAATAAATCTCTACAAACTTCCAACATGTGCTATCTTCCAAATAACTTCAAATTACAATAAAGAATAATGGGGAAGACAAAACTGAATCAAGGTGGATAATCACAACAAGAACAATTCAAACATACACCCCAAACCCGGTTTGCACAATAGATCCATACATGGAATCAAAATAGGGGGAGAGGTGGATTTTCCCAATGGGAGAAGTCAATCACCATTCCATTACATAGCCCTTTCGGGGCTTCAATTTTAAGAATTTCCATTCTATTATAAGGCCCTTTTGGCACTCCAATCACAAGGGTATTCATTTTCTCTTCATACACATGATTTCACAACATCAATAAGGAAGGTGATGAAAAGTAGGGGCCCATACACCCTACCCTTTTTCCCTCCTCTCACCATGAAAGGAGACTCTCACCAATGAGGTCCAACTAAAGCCCTACCCCCATACATGGCCACTTCTTCCCTATCCAAGGGTGAGTAATGCCATCACAATTCCCATGAAAACTCAAAGAACAAGGTCTCAACAAGGCAAGAAATGAAATCCAAAACAAGATAAAATTCCCTCCAATATCCTCCAAATACACACAAACATATAAAGACAAGAACCTTCACAATACTATAAACAAGATTCACACATGATCTATAAAATGAAAGCTAAGCCCATGAGAGAGGAATTCCTACCTCCACAAGTGTTATGGCAATAATGGAAGTTTGAGAAGAGCTTCTTTCCTTTCTCCTTGCTTCAATCTTCAAGCTTGCTCTCTAAAACTAGAGATTGGGTAACAACCCTCCACTACTTCCAAAGTGCCTCTAAATAAGAATCTACTTAACTAGGCTTAAGGTAAACCCCTTGGTGGAGTCAAGGTCACCAACCTATGAAGTGACAACCAATTTCGAATTCAAGCAAAGATGGAGTGTTTGAGTGACCATAAAGGTCAACCAAGGAGACTTGGGGAGTGGAAAACACTCCCAACCCAAACCCTTACCCCTAGGGTACTTAATTTTGAAGTTTTTAAGACTTAAGGATTTAATATGGACAATAAAACTAGGGGAAACAAACTACCAAAAGAAAATACACCTTAAAGATGGACTAGGTAAAAAAAGAATATAGCACAGAATAAACATGGAGTTCAGCTTTTGTCTTCCCATTGGATTTCCTGGCTAAATTTCCTGCACACTCATTGCACACGTCAGTAATTCGAGAAGCACATGTACATATATATATAAAAGTACGCATCAACAATTTCATGAAATTTAAAACATCCATTCTTCTATAATCTATTTATTCATCTCATTTTACTCATTAAAATTAGAGATTCAAAGTGTTAGTTTGCATTCATTCATTTTATCAGCATATACGTTATAAAACATTAAACTACAGAAATCAAATATCTGAAATAAAGCATCATACATCATAATCAGCAAAATAATGTTCAGTGCCACAAATAATGCTCTGACATATCGAGCCATAAATAAAAATTAAAAAAAATAGAGTATCATCGAGGCTAGGATGGGTCGAGGCGAGGCCTCACATTACCTTACTGCACATTTTTATGATTGGTAATCACATTCGTTTAAATTAGATTAAACAGATAACATGTTCATATATATACTTAGCTATCAATTTTTTAAGTTTAAAATATGTTAAGAAAATTTTCATTTCAATTGTGTTTAAATTTTATAATTATACATGTGCATGAGGAATTTTAGTGAATTTATATGAATACTTGTTTATTACATTTAATCCTATTATCACTTTTAAATTTTAAAACATAACTTGTTGGTGAGATTGGGCATGACATTTTGGTATCAAAGTGCCCAGTTTCATGACACTGGGGCAATAATGGACCCATGTAAAGTGTGGACATTTAAAACTACATGAATTAAACCTCTTCTCACATTTTCATATTTGATTAGTGTAACTTTGACGAAATGATAAAAATATATAGTCTTCTCTATAAGTTCTTGTTAAAAAAAAAAAAATTTCAATATTCAAACTTACAATTTCAACAACATTGCTTCTCAATTCCGAGAAGATTGGGAGGAACATCTAAGTTAGTGAGTAGTATTTCATTGTATTAGCATACTTAAGGGTTCTCACCACCCTTTTATGTAAAGGAAGAATCATCGACGAGAGACATATATTGCAAGTGTGAAGCTAAGTTGGCTTGGTGCTTTAAGTTAATGTGCTTCTTCCTTTCTATTTAGATTGCTACAGTAATTCTAATTATCATGGAAGAATAGAATTAACCAGAAAGTGTTAGATTAGGTAATAGTATTCGAATGATAATGTTATTTCCATTCTCTTGAATAATTAAGGTATATGCATGTTAGATAATTGATAGTTGTAAAATATCATAGTTGCACATTAGAAAAGGAAATTGAAACCCACAATGGTATAATACACCATCTCGTATGCATTTAAAATTGATTATGGAAATTATATGGAAGAAATAGTCAAATTAGTTGAGTTGAAAGAAGTGTTGTAGGTGCTTAAAATTCTCTACAAAATGTATGTAAACCAAACCACCAAAATTCTCAACATTACACACATTAAATAAAAATTAAATAGAACAATATGGAAAAATAATATATCAACAATTATGGCAAATAAACATTAGTCATGACATGAAAAGACAAAAAGTAATATAAATATACTATGTCTTTTCCATGTGGGTGACTTGGGCATGCATGGAATGACAGGTTATAAATTTAAACTGGGGGGGTCACATCCCCACCCACTTCCCTAGGTCGATTCGGGAAAGATGTGTAAATATTAAATTGCAAACAAAAAAAAAAACATACAATGCAATTTTCCTCAAAACATGGTAAAGACTCCATATTCTAGGCACCTACATCCTGCAAAGACCTATTAAATATGGTGGAGGGACAAATATTTAAAATTGCACAAAGTCAACAAAACACAATCTTTCATAAGCTTTATTAAAGACGCCTTCATATTCAGGTCGCTTCACTCTAGCAAAATGCATTTAATGGGGTCGATGGCTTGTCTTGTCAAGCCTTCCACTTGTCTCATACCATCAACCACGTGAGCAGCAAACAAAGGCTAAGGCGACCATGGAGGAGGGTAGCTGCAGGTTTAAATGTTTAAAAGGAATGGACTGCAACTTGCCTCCATAATAAATTATAAACATAAAAAATCTCCTTCTTCCCCATAGGCGCATAGCCCTAGGCATGGGGTTTGATAAAAATTAAGTCTTTTCCTCGCCACTCACGCCTAAGGAAAGGAGCCTTGCACATATAGCAAGAATAGCATGAAATTTTGAAGTCTTAGGTGAGTTGTGAAGTTTCCAAGCTCTGACCTAGGAAGTAGTATTAGGATAGAGTTAATGATTATATAGGAATTATTAAAATAAGAAGAATGAAATCTTTAATCTTCAAACCACAAGTGAGATAAGTTGTTATGTTAAAGAAATAAAGTGTTATTCTATTTACTTATTAGAATATAATTCAATTATAAGGAATTGCATAATGAGATGTTTTGTTATTTTTGGATTTATTTGAGTAGGGATTGAATCATGTTTAGGAATGCTTTATTTTTATTAAAAGGATATAAGAAAGGGAATTATTTAAATTAATGGTAAAGTTTAAATTGAGAGGAATTATAAGGATGTAGGGAGTAGTTAGGAAGTAGTTAGGAGTTATGTTGATGTTTTATTATTATTATTATTTTTGTTAGTTTAGTAAGTTTAATTGTAGTTTTAGATTTTAGTTTTTTTATGATAATAGTAATTAGTATTTTTTTTTTAAATGTTGTTAATTTAGTTTAGTTTGGAGGTAAAGTATATTTAGTTGTTATTGTGGATTAGTAAGTAATTTTAGTATTTTGTTAGTTAGTTCTATTTTATATTAATATTTTAGTCGTTAATAATATTTGGTCTTCATTAAAAAATGTTAAAGTTAGATATTAAAATTAGTTGGTTAGTTAATTTATTGAGATTATGTTAAAATTTGAGATTAAGATTTTTTTATTTTTTTTCGTTAAATGTTAAGTTCTTTTTAAGTTAATGTAGGGATTGCTAGGGGTTTTGTGTTAGAATAAATACTATTAGATTTTATTTAATGTTAGTAATTTTAGTATGTTTTAGATAGTTTAAAATTTTAAGTATTTAATTCGATTTTGTTTAGTGTTGTTTTATTTTTATTTTTTATTTTTTTATATTATTATTAAAGTATTTCTAAATTAGTAAGATTTATTTATGGAATAAAGTTTTCTTTTAATTTAGTTAATTTTGTTACTAGTTTAAATATGTTGGTTAAGTTAAGATAGTTAATTTATTCAATTCATTAAAGAAGTAATCTAGAACCATTATGTTACTAATTAGTGTTTATTAATTTGAATTTTAGAATTAATTAAAGTTAATAGTAGAGATTAGTTTATTAGTTTATTTTAATGTTAATAACCATATTGTTCCTATGTTGGAACTTAGTGTCATTTTATTAAAAATGTTTTTGTTTAGAAAAGAATTATAAAATTGAGTTAAATCATTGGAGTAACTTTAAGTGTCGAATAAATAATTAGACTTAAGTAGCAAGTTTTATTGTAGACAATGTTGCATTGAAATACGATAGCTGTTAGATTATGTGAATGGTTTAGATATCTTGGAATATGTCTAGATAAGGGCTAGCATAGAATGAACATTTTAGTTGTGTGACTTCCGAGAGGAAGTCAAAGGCTAGTGGGGGAGGATGTAAGGTCCCTCCTCGCATGTACCTATTAAATATGAATTTCTCTGTCAAATCTGTCATAGGAGATTTGAATGGATATGGAGTAATATTGTAGGTTTTTAGATGTCCTAATGAAAATTGAGAACAACAGATACATCCATGCTTTAATACTTAAAGATTAGAGAATGGCTATGTTGTCTTGACTGTTTAAAACATTAATTTGCAGTAACAATAATACAAGGTGTTTCACTTAATGAAGATGTTATTGATTTTGTTACCTCAATAATTAGGATTCTATGCATTTAGATAGTTCAATATTCACTATTGGTGATGTTATGATGTTTAGGTATATGCATGCCTAAAAATGATTATTCTCGCATTTAATCTGAATTAATGAATAAGTTATATGTCATATTGATGATGTAATTTATGATGATTCGATGTGAGTAGAAATGAATTAAATAGTTAAGTAATTGAAGCATTATGTTCTGAGTTTGCCTCGATCCATCGTAGCATAGTGATACATTTCTAGTATTTTGATACTCACGACTTGAGATGTCAAGACATTATCTGATGCTTGAACATATCATATTATTTCATGTTGTGTAATGTTATTTTTAGATATTTAATGTTTTTCATTTAATATTTTAGGTATATGTATGTTGATGAATTAAGTAAAATGTAGGATTAACACATTGATTTTGGAATCTTTATGATTTTTGGGACTACTGATGTGTGCAATGAGTGTGCAGATATTTTAGCTGAGGAAACCGACGGAGGAACATAACTAATCTCTATGTGTTAATTTTGGAAACCTTGTTGTTCATAATTCAAGTATTTTAATTTGAGATGTATGTATGTATCCTTATGTGATCAGTAAATGTTTATGCTCATAACTATGTTCTATGGCGTTGCTTGACACTCGTGATTTGTTTATGTTCTTCAGTGTGCTAGTTAGGGTTAGCTATGTAACCCATGGACCTAAGTCGGTTTAAGTTAGTGTCAGTTTGCTACTTGGGTTCTTAATCGAGTTTAGTCACCCTTAATTCAGATTAGTGCCTAATCTGCATTGTTAGAGTTGTTAGTTGGTCCTAATTATTCCTAGCTTTTGTTTGGCTCTAAACCTATTCCTAAGGCTTTAAAACATGAAATATTTATACCCAAGGGGTATGGGTATGGGTTAGGGGTCTTTTCCAACCCCTAAACCCATTTTTTTGACTTTTGAGGCCACTCAAAAAGTCTCTTTTTGATTTTGTGCGAAAATTGACTATGGCTACCATGAGTTTCATTTCCCCACCTCCACTTAGTGTTTAACCATGGTGTGGGTTGAGTTAGGAGTTTCTAGAATTGTAAGTGGGTGGAAGAAGTTATTGATCCTTTTGGTGGTTGAGTATGAAAATTTTTTAGAGGCCCTTCTTGGACTAGTTGAGGGGGTTACCCAATCTCTAAATTTAAAGAGGAGTCTTGGAAGATTGGAGGAAGGAAGGGGAAAGATCTTCTCAAACTTGTTCATTTCTATTACCACTTGTGAAGGTAGGAAATTCTCATCTCCCTTGTTCTGTTTCCATGTTTGTTTCATGCTTATGCTACTTTGTTGTTGTTTCAATGTTTGTATGTTTGTGGGTATGTTGGGAAGCTTTGAAAACCAAGTTATTTTTGGATGATTTCATTTCATGTTTATGTTTGCAATTTTGAGTTTTTCTTGCATGGGAATTTTGGTATTACTCACCCTTGGAGAGGGTAGAAGTGACCAATTTTGGAAAAGGTCTGTTTAGTCAGACTCCAACCAGTGTAGTGTCTCTTCTCAAGATGAGAAGAGGGAGAAAGGGTAGGGTGTTATGAGCCCCTACTTTTCAGCACAAACCTTATATGATTATGGTATGTTGAAATGGAAGAACGGAAGTTCCTTGTTTATAGTCTCGATTAGGTATCTGTTTGGTGTTGTGCTTGACTTCTCCAGGTTGGAAGAATCCACCTTTCCCTAGTGTTGATTCATTGTGAATCCTATTGTGAAAACCTTGTATGAATATGCATGTTTGATTTGTTTCTTGGTCATGCTTGTTGTCACCTAATCAGATCTTGTTCTCTCCACGGTTCCTAGAAATGTGTTGCAGAAATTGATATGGAACCCTTGTTAAGGGCCATGATGGAAATGTATACTGATTGTTGAAATTCAGTTACGTTCAGGATTAAAATTCTGTGTAGAAATGTTTTTTTTTAAAACCTTTGTTGAAGTGGCAACGAAGTCAGGTTTTCTTACTGGTTCTTTCCCGGCGGAGCCTTTGAGCCAGGTAGTTTTATAAAAAAATGAGATTGAGTAAATATGCTTGCATTGAGTCTTATAGCTTTGTTTTTAGTTTTCCTTTTGTAATTTAGAAATCAGATGTGATGGTGTTACCTTACTGCATATTTTTATGATTGGTAATCACATTCATTTAAATTAGATTAAACAGATAACATGTTGATATATACTTAGCTATTAAATTTTTAAGTTTAAAATATGTTAAGAAAATTTGCATTTGAGTTGTGTTTAAATTTTATAATTATACATGTTCATGATGAAATTTAGTGAATTTATATGAATACTTGTTTAATACATTTAATCCTATTCTCACTTTTAAATTTTAAAACATAACTTGTTGGTGCGATTGGGCATGACAAATGAGTTAAATCAGTTAACTCTTTTTTCTAATCAAATTTAATCAGTTAACTCAGTATTTTACTCAAATTAAATTTGTTAACTCCCTTTAATTTGGAAATATCCTTTTATGACTAAACTTCACGTTTAATCTTGACTGTTGATTGAAATCGATCTCAACCGTTGATGAATTGCAGGAAAGTCTATTTAAGAGACCTTGATCTCTTCATTTTCAAAGGTTCAATGAGAATTTGCATCAAATTGTTGCTGGAATTCATACTCACATTTGCTCATATTCACATACGCAAAGATCAAGTTTGACCAAAAGTTGAGCAGATTTAACCACGGTTGACTTTTGTTGACTAGTTTCGAAAAGAATTTTGAAATAATTAAATGAAATTATTCAATTAAATGGAGTACTTACTTCTAATTAATTAAAGAAAGTTATTTAATTAAATGAGAAGTCATTCCTAATTAATTAAATGAAGTTATTTAATTAAATAAGAAAAGTGTCTCTAAGTAATTAAAGATTATTTAATTAAATAGAAAAAGTAATTATGAAAGCATATCTCATTTTATTAAATTAAATATCTCAACAAAATCTCTCTTCAGTTCAAAAAGGAAAATTTTCAGTTCACTATTGATCAAAAATGAGTTAAATCAGTTAACTATTTTTTCTACTCAAATTGAATCAATTAACTATTTATTTTGCTCAAATTAAATATATTAACTCCCTTTAATTTGGAAATCTCCCTTTATGACTGAACTTCACCTTTAATCCTGACCGTTGATTGAAATCGATCTCAACCGTTGATGAATTCCAGGAAAGTCTATTTAAGAGACCCACATCTCTTCATTTGAAAGGTTGAATGAGAATTTGCATCGAATTGTTGCTAGAATTCATACTCAAATTTGCTCATATTCACTTACGCAAAGATCAAGTTTGACCAGAAGTTGACTAGATTTAACCACGGTTGACTTGAGTTCACTAGTTTCAAAAATAATTTTAAAATAATTAAACGAAATTATTTAATTAAATGGAGTACTTACTTCTAATTAATTAAACAAAGTTATTTAATTAAATGAGAAGCCATTCCTAATTAATTAAATGAAGTTATTTAATTAAATAAGAAAAGTGTCTGTAATTAATTAAAGATTATTTAATTAAATAGAAAAAGTAATTATGAGAGCATATCTAATTTTACTAAATTAAATATGTCAACAAAACCTCTCTTCAGTTCAAAAAGGGAAATTTCCAGTTCACTATTGATCAAAAATGAGTTAAATAAGTTAACTCCTTTTTCTACTCAAATTGAATCAGTTAACTCCTTATTTTACTCAAATTAAATATGTTAACTCCTTTTAATTTGGAAATCTCCCTTTATGACTGAACTTCACCTTTAATCCGGACCGTTGATTGAAATCGATCTCAACTGTTGATGAATTTCAAGAAAGTCTATTTAAGAGACCCTCATCTCTTCATTTTGAAAGGTTGAATGATAATTTGCATCGAATTGTTGATGGAATTCATACTCAAATTTGCTCATATTCACATATGCAAAGATCAAGTTTGACGAAAAGTTGTCCAGATTTAACCACGGTTGACTTGAGTTGACTAGTTTCGAAAAGAATTTTAAAATAATTAAATGAATTTATTTAATTAAATGGAGTACTTACTTCTAATTAATTGAACAAAGTTATTTAATTAAATGAGAAGTCATTCCTAACTAATTAAATGAAGTTATTTAATTAAATAAGAAAAGTGTCTCTAATTAATTAAAGATTATTTAATTAAATAGAAAAAGTAATTATAAGAGCATATCTCATTTTATTAAATTAAATTTCTCAACAAAATCTCTCTTCAGTTCAACAAGGGAAATTCCCAGTTCACTATTGATAAAAAATGAGTTAAATCAGGTAACTCTTTTTTTTACTCAAATTGAATCAGTTAACTCCTTATTTTACTCAAATTAAAGCTGTTAACTCCCTTTAATTTGGAAATCTCCATTTATGACTGAACTTCATCTTTAATCCTGACCGTTGATTGAAATTGATCTCAAGCGTTGATGAATTCCAGGAAAGTCTATTTAAGAGACCCTCATCTCTTCATTTTAAAAGGTTGAATGAGAATTTGCATCAAATTTTTGTTGGAATTCATACTCACATTTGCTCATATTCAAATACGCAAATATCAAGTTTGACCAAAAGTTGACTAGATTTAACCACGGTTGACTTGAGTTGACTATTTTCGAAAAGAATTTTGATATAATTAAATAAAATTATTTAATTAAATGGTGTACTTGCTTCTAATTAATTAAATAAAGTTATTTAATTAAATGAGAAGCCATTCCTAACTAATTAAATGAAGTTATTTAACTAAATTAGAAAAGTGTCTCTAATTAATTAAAGATTATTTAATTAAATAGAAAAAATAATTATGAGAGCATATCTCATTTTATTAAATTAAATATCTCAACAAAATATCTCTTTAGTTCAAAAAGGGAAATTTCCAGTTCACTATTGATAAAAAATGAGTTAAATCAGTTAACTCCTTTTTCTACTCAAATTGAATCAATTAACTCCTTATTTTACTCAAATTAAATCCGTTAGCTCCCTTTAATTTGGAAATCTCCCTTTATGACTGAACTTCACCTTTAATCCTGACCGTTGATTGAAATCGATCTCAAGCGTTGATGAATTCTATTAAAGTCTATTTAAGAGACCCTTATCTCTTCATTTTGAAAGGTTGAATGAGAATTTGTATCGAATTGTTGTTGGAATTCGTACTCACATTTTCTCATATTCACATACGCAAAGATCAAGTTTGACCAAAAATTGACCAAGTTTAGCCACGGTTGACTAGTTTCAAAAAGAATTTTGAAATAATTAAACAAAATTATTTAATTAAATGGAGTAATTACTCCTAATTAATTAAACAAAGTTATTTAATTAAATGTGAAGCCATTCCTAACTAATTAAATGAAGTTATTTAATTAAATAAGAAAAGTGTCTCTAATTAATTAAAGATTATTTATTTAAATAGAAAAAGTAATTATGAGAGCAAATCTCATTTTATTAAATTAAATATCTCAACAAAATCTCTCTTCAGTTCAAAAAGGGACATTTTCAGTTCACTATTGATAAAAAATGAGTTAAATGAGTTCACTCTTTTTTCTACTCAAATTGAATTAGTTAACTCCTTATTTTACTCAAATTAAATCTGTTAACTCCCTTTAATTTGGAAATCTCCCTTTATGACTGAACTTCACCTTTAATACTAACCGTTGATTGAAATCGATCTCAACCGTTGATGAATTCCAAAAAAGTCTATTTAAGAGACCCTCATCTCTTCATTTTGAAAAGTTGAATGAGAATTTGCATCGAATTGTTGCTGGATTTCATACTCACATTTGCTCATATTCACATACGCAAAGATCAAGTTTGATCAAAAGTTGACCAGATTTAACCATGGTTGACTTGAGTTGACTGGTTTCGAAAAGAATTTTGAAATAATTAAATGAAATTATTTAATTAAATGGAGTGCTTACCTCTAATTAATTAAAAAAAGATATTTAATTAAATGAGAAGCGATTCCTATCTGACTAAATGAAGTTATTTAATTAAATAAGAAAAGTGTCTCTAATTAATTAAAGATTCTTTAATTAAATAGAAAAAGTAATTATGAGAACATATCTCATTTTATTAAATTAAATATCTCAACAAAATCTCTCTTTAGTTCAGAAAGGGAAATTTCCAGTTCACTATTGATCAAAAATGAGTTAAATCAGTTAACTCCTTTTTCTACTCAAATTGAATCAGCTAACTCCTTATTTTACTCAAATTAAATCTGTTACCTCCCTTTAATTTGGAAATCTCCCTTTATGACTGACCTTCACTTTTAATCCTGACTGTTGATTGAAATCGATCTCGACCGTTGATGAATTCCAGGAAAGTCTATTTAAGAGACCCTCACCTCTTCATTTTGAAAGGTTGAATCAAAATTTGCATCGAATTGTTGCTGGAATTCATACTCACATTTGCTCATATTCACATATGCAAAGATCAAGTTTGACCAAAAGTTGACCAGATTTAAGCACGATTGACTTGAATTGACTAGTTTCGAAAAGAATTTTGAAATAAATAAACAAAGTTATTTAATTAAATGGGGTACTTACTTGTAATTAATTAAACAATGTTATTTAATTAAATGAGAAGCCATTCCTAATTAATTAAATAAAGTTATTTAATTAAATAAGAAAAGTGTCTCTAATTAATTAAAGATTATTTAATTAAATAGAAAAAGTAATTATGAGAACGTATCTCATTTTATTGAATTAAATATCTTAACAAAATCTCTCTTCAATTTAAAAAGGAAAATTTCCAGTTCACTATTGATAAAAAATGAGTTAAATCAGCTAACTCCTTTTTCTACTCAAATTGAATCAGTTAACTCCTTATTTCACTCAAATTAAATCTGTTAACTCCCTTTAATTTGGAAATCTCCCTTTATCACTAAACTTCACCTTTAATTCTGACCGTTGATTGAAATCGATTTCAACAGTTGATGAATTTCGAGAAAATCTATTTAAAGAGACCCTCGTCTCTTCATTTTGAAAGGTTGAATGAGAATTTGTATCGAATTCTTGCTGGATTTCATACTCACATTTTCTCAGATTCACATACACAAAGATCAAGTTGACCAAATTTAACCACAGTTGACTTGAGTTGACTAGTTTTGAAAAAAAATTAAAATAATTAAACGAAATTCTTTAATTAAATGGAGTACTTACTTCTAACTAATTAAACAAAGTTATTTAATTAAATGAGAAGCCATTCCTAATTAATTAAATGAAGTTATTTATTTAAATACAAAGAGTGTCTCTAATTAATTAAAGATTATTTAATTAAATAGAAAAAGTAATTGTGAGAGCATATCTCATTTTAATAAATTAGATATTTCAACAAAATCTCTCTTTAGCTCAAAAAGAGAAATTTTCAGCTCACTATTGATCAAAAATAATGTAAATCAGTTAACTTATTTTTCTACTCATATTGAATCAGTTAACTCCTTATTTTACTCAAATTAAATCTGTTAACTCCCTTTAATTTTGCCTCGAATTGTTGCTGGAATTCATACTCACATTTACTCATATTCACATATGCAAAGATCAAGTTTGACAAAAAGTTGACCAGATTTAACCATGGTTGACTTGAGTTGACTAGTTTCGAAAAGAATTTTGAAATAATTAGTCAAAATTATTTAATTAAATAAGAAAATTTTCCCTAATTAATTAAAGATTATTTAATTAAATAGAAAAAGTAATTACGAGAGCAAATCTCATTTTATTAAATTAAATATCTTAACAAAATCTCTCTTCAGTTCAAAAAAGAAAATTTCCAGTTCACTGTTGATAAAAAATGAGTTAAATTAGTTAACTCCTTTTTCTACACAAATTGAATCAGTTAACTCCTTATTTTACTCAAATTAAATCTGTTAACTCCCTTTAATTTGGAAATCTCCCTTTATAATTGAACTTCACCATAATCCTGACTATTGATTGAAATTGATCTCAACCGTTAATGAATTCCAGGAAAGTCTATTTATGAGACCCTCATCTCTTCATTTTGAAAGGTTGAATGAGAATTTGCATCAAATTGTTGCTGGAATTCATACTCACATTTGCTCATATTCACATATGCAAAGATCAAGTTTGACCAAAAGTTGACCAAATTTAACCACGGTTGACTTGAGTTGACTAGTTTCAATTTTTTTTTGAAATAATTAAATGAAATTATTTAATTAAATAGAGCACTTACTTCTAACTAATTAAACAAAGTTATTTAATTAAATGAGAAGTCATTCCTAATTAATTAAATGAAGTTATTTAATTAAATAAAAAAGCGTTCTCTAATTAATTAAAAATTATTTAAATTAATAGAAAAAGTAATTATGAGAGCATATCTCTTTTTATTAAATTAAATATCTTAGCAAAATCTATCTTCGGTTCAAAAAGAGAAATTTCCAGTTCACTATTGATCAAAAATGAGTTAAAGCAGTTAACTCATTTTTTTACTCAAATTGAATTAGTTAACTCCTTATTTTACTCAAATTAAATCTGTTAACTCCTTCTAATTTGGAAATCTCCCTTTATGACTAAACTTCACCTTTAATTCTGACCGTTGATTGAAATTGATCTCAACCATTGATGAATTCCACGAAAGTCTATTTAAGAGACCTTCATCTCTTCATTTTAAAATGTTGAATGAGAATTTGCATCGAATTGTTGCTGGAATTCATACTCACATTTGCTCATATATACATACACAAAGATCAAGTTTGACCAAAAGTTGACTAGATTTAACCACGGTTGACTTGAGTTGACTAGTTTCGAGAAGAATTTTGAAATAATAAAATGAAATTATTTAAATAAATGGAGTACTTACTTCTAACTAATTAAACAAAGTTATTTAATTAAAAGGGAAGTCATTCCTAATTAATTAAATGAAGTTATTTAATTAAATAAGAGAAAGTGTCTCTAATTAATTAAAGAGTATTTAATTAAATAGAAAAAGTAATTATGAGAGCATATCTCATTTTATTAAATTAAATATCTCAACAAAATCTCTCTTCAGTTCGAAAAAGGAAATTTTCAGTTCACTATTGATAAAAAATGAGTTAAATCAATTAACTCCTTTTTCTACTCAAATTGAATTAGTTAAATTCTTATTTTACTCAAATTAAATCTGTTAACTCCCTTTAATTTGGAAATCTCCCTTTATGACTGAACTTCACCTTTAATCCTGACCGTTGATTG
The DNA here is from genome assembly GCA_028749045.1 of Cupressus sempervirens. Lineage (NCBI taxonomy): Eukaryota > Viridiplantae > Streptophyta > Pinopsida > Cupressales > Cupressaceae > Cupressus > Cupressus sempervirens. The sequence goes on from CM053793.1 coordinate 384,952,060, forward strand.
AAATCGATCTCAACAGTTGATGAATTTCAGAAAAGTCTATTTAAGAGACGCGCATCTCTTTATTTTGAAAGGTTGAATGAGAATTTGCATCGAATTGTTGCTAGAATTCATACTCACATTTGCTCATATTCACATACGCAAAGATCAAGTTGACCAGATTTAACCAAAGTAGACTTGAGATGACTAGTTTCGAAAAGAATTTTGAAATAATTAAAAGAAATTATTTAATTAAATGGAGTACTTACTTCTAACTAATTAAACAAAGATATTTAATTAAATGAGAAGCCATTCCTAATTAATTAAATGAAGTTATTTAATTAAATAAGAAAAGTGTCTCTAATTAATTAAAGATTATTTAATTAAATAGAAAAAGTAATTATGAAAGCATATCTCATTTTATTAAATTAAATATTCCAAAAAAATCTGTCTTCAGTTCAAAAAAAGAAATTTTCAATTCACTATTGATAAAAAATGAGTTAAATCAGTTAACTCATTTTTCTACTCAAATTGAATCATTTAAATCCTTATTTTACACAAATTAAAAATGTTAACTCCCTTTAATTTGGAAATCTCCCTTTATCACTGAACTGCACCTTTAATCCTGACCGTTGATTGAAATCGATCTCAACAGTTGATGAATTGTAGGAACGTCTATTTAAGAGACCCTCATCTCTTTATTTTGAAAGGTTGAATGAGAATTTGCATCGAATTGTTGCTAGAATTCATACTCACATTTGCTCATATTCACATACGCAAACATCAAGTTGACCAGATTTAACCACGGTTGACTTGAGTTGACTAGTTTCGAAAAAAATTTTGAAATAATTAAAAGAAATTATTTAATTAAATGGAGTACTTATTCCTAATTAATTAAAAAAAGTTACTTAATTACATGAGAAGCCATTCTTAATTAATTAAATAAAGTTATTTAATTAAATAAGAAAAGTGTCTCTAATTAATTAAAGATTATTTAATTAAATAAGAAAAGTAATTATGAGAGCATATATCATTTTATTAAACTAAATATCTCACCAAAATCTCTCTTCAGTTCAAAAAGGGAAATTTCCAGTTCACAATTGATTAAAAATGAGTTAAATTAGTTAACTCATTTTTCTGCTCAAATTGAATCACATAACTCCTTATTTTACTCAAATTAAATCTGTTAACTCCCTTTAATTTGGAAATCTCCCTTTATGACTGAACTTCATATTTAATCCTGACCATTGATTGAAATTGATTTCAACCGTTGATGAATTCTAGAAAAATCTATTTAAGAGACCCTCATCTCTTCATTTTGAAAGATTGAATGAGAATTTGCATCGAATTGTTGCTGGAATTCATACTCACATTTGCTCATATTCACATACGCAAAGATCAAGTTTGACCAAAAGTTGACCAGATTTAAGCACGGTTGACTTGAGTTGACTAGTTTCGAAAAGAATTTTGAAATAATTAAACGAAATTATTTAATTAAATGGAGTACTTACTTCTAATTAATTAAATAAAGTTATTTAATTAAATGAGAAGCCATTCCTAATTAATTAAATGAAGTTATTTAATTAAATAAGAAAAGTGTCTCTAATTAAATAAAGATTATTTAATTAAATAGAAAAAGTAATTATGAGGGCATATCTCATTTTATTAAATTAAATATCTCAACAAAATCTCTCTTTAGTTCAAAAAGGGAAATTTCTAGTTCACTATTGATAAAAAATGAGTTAAATCAGTTAACTCCTTCTTTTACTCAAATTGAATCAGTTAACTCCTTATTTTACTTAAATTAAATCTGTTAACTCCCTTTAATTTGGAAATCTTCCTTTATAACATAACTTCACCTTTAATTCTGATCGTTAATTAAAATCGATCTCAACCACTGATGAATTTAAGAAAAGTCTATTTAAGAGACCCTCATCTCTTCATTTTGAAAGGTTGAATGAGAATTTGCATCGAATTATTGCTGGAATTCATACTCACATTTGCTCATATTCACATACGCAAAGATCAAGTTTGACCAAAAGTTGACCAGATTTAACCACAGTTGATTTGAGTTGACTGGTTTTGAAAAGAATTTGAAAATAATTAAAACAAATTATTTAATTAAATGGAGTACTTATTTCTAATTAATTAAACAAAGTTATTTAATTAAATGAGAAACCATTCCTAATTAATTAAATGAAGTTATTTAATTAAATAAGAAAAGTGTCTCTAATTAATTAAACATTATTTAATTAAATGGAAAAAGTAATTATGAGAGTATATCTGATTTTATTAAATTAAATATCTCAACAAAATCTCTCTTTAGTTCAAAAAGGGAAATTTCCAATTTACTATTGATAAAAAATGAGTTAAATCAGTTAACTCCTTTTTTTTCTCAAATTGAATCAGTTAACTCCTTATTTTACTCAAATTAAATCTGTTAACTCCCTTTAATTTGGAAATCTCCCTTTATGATCAAACTTCACCTTTAATCCTGACCGTTGATTGAAATCGATCTCAACCGTTGATGAATTTTAGGAAAGTCTATTTAAGAGACCATCATCTCTTCATTTTGAAAGGTTGAATGAGAATTTGCATCGAATTGTTGTTGGAATTCATACTCACATTTGCTCATATTCACATACGCAAAGATCAAGTTTGACCAAAAGTTGACAATATTTAACCACGATTGACTTGTGTGGACTAGTTTCGAAAAGAATTTTGAAATAATTATACGAAATTATTTAATTAAATGGAGTACTTACTTCTAATTAATTAAACAAAGTTATTTAATTAAATGAGAAGTCATTCCTAATTAATTAAATGAATTTATTTAATTAAATAAGAAAAGTGTCTCTAATTAATTAAAGATTATTTAATTAAATAGGAAAAGTAATTATGAGAGCATATATCATTTTATTAAATTAAATATCTTAACAAAATCTCTCTTCGGTTCAAAAAGGGAAATTTCCAGTTCATTATTGATAAAAAATGAGTTAAATTAGTTAACTACTTTTTCTATTCAAATTGAATCAGTTAACTCCTTGTTTTACTCAAATTAAATCTGTTAACTCCCTTTAATTTGGAAATCTCCCTTTATGACCGAACTTCATATTTAATCCTGACCGTTGATTAAAATCGATCTCAACTGTTGATGAATTCTAGAAAAGTCTATTTAAGAGACCCTCATCTCTTCATTTTGAAAGATTGAATGAGAATTTGCATCGAATTGTTGCTGGAATTCATACTCACATTTGGTCATATTCACATACGCAAATATCAAGTTTGACCGAAAGTTGACCAGATTTAAGCACGGTTGACTTGAGTTGACCAATTTTGAAAAGAATTTTTAAATAATGAAATAAAATTATTTAATTAAATAGAGTACTTACTTCTAGTTAATTAAACAAAGTTATTTAATTAAATGAGAAGCCATTCCTAATTAATTAAATGAAGTTATTTAATTAAATAAAAAAATTGTCTCTAATTAATTAAAGATTATTTAATTAAATAGAAAAAGTAATTTTGAGAGCATGTCTCATTTTATTAAATTAAATATCTCAAAAAAATCTCTCTTCAGTTCAAAAAGGGGAATTTCCAGTTCACTATTGATCAAAAATGAGTTAAATCAGTTAACTCCTTTTTTTACTCAAATTGAATCAGTTAACTCCCTTTAATTTTGAAATCTCCCTTTATGACTGAACTTCACCTTTAATCCTAACCATTGATTGAAATCGATCTCAACTGTTGATGAAATCCAGGAAAGTCTATTTAAGAGACCATCATCTCTTCATTTTGAAAGGTTGAATGAGAATTTGCATCAAATTGTTGGTGGAATTCATACTCACATTTGTTCATATTCACATACGCAAAGATCAAGTTTGACCAAAAGTTGATCAGATTTGAACATGGTTGACTTGAGTTGACTAGTTTCAAAAAGAATTTTGAAATAATTAAATGAAATTATTTAACTAAATCGAGTACTTACTTCTAATTAATTAAACAAATTCATTTAATTAAAGGAGAAGTCATTCCTAATTAATTAAATCAAGTTATTTAATTAAATAAGAAAAGTGTCTCTAATTAATTAAAGATTATTTAATTAAATAGAAAAAGTAATTATGAGAGCATATCTGATTTTAGTTAGTTAAATATCTCAACAAAATCTCTCTTCAGTTCAAAAGGGGAAATATCCATGTCACTGTTGATAAAAAAATGAGTTAAATTAGTTTACTCCTTTTTCTACTCAAATTGAATCTATTAACTCCTTATTTTACTCAAATTAAATCTGTTAACTCCCTTTAATTTGGAAATCTCCCTTTATGACTGAACTTCACCTTTAATCCTGACCGTTGATTGAAATCGATCTCAACCGTTGATGTATTCTAGGAAAGTCTATTTAAGAGACCCTCATCTCTTCATTTTGAAAGGTTGAATGAGAATTTGCATCGAATTGTTGCTAGAATTCATACTCACATTTGCCCATATTCACATACGCAAAAATCAAGTTTGCCCAAAAGTTTATCAGATTTAACCATGGTTGACTTAAGTTGACTAGTTTCAAAAAAAAAATTTAAATAATTAAACAAAATTATTTAACTGAATGGAGTACTTACTTCTAATTAATTAAAATAAGTCATTTAATTAAATAAGAAGCCATTCTTAATTAATAAAATGAAGTTATTTAATTAAATAAGAAAAGTGTCTCTAATTAATTAAAGATTATTTAATTCAATAGAAAAAGTAATTAGGAGAGCATATCTTATTTTAGTAAATTAAATATCTCAACAAAATCTCTCTTCAGTTCAAAAAGGGAAATTTCTTGTTCACTATTGATAAAAAATGAGTTAAATCAGTTAACTCCTTTTTCTACTCAAGTTGAATCAGTTAACTCCTTATTTTACTCAAATTAAATATGTTAATCCCTTTAATTTGGAAATCTCCCTTTATGACTAAAATTCACCTTTAATCCTGACCGTTGATTGAAATCGATCAAAACCGTTGATGAATTCCATTGAAGTCTAATTAAGAGACCCTCATTTTTCCATTTTGAAAGGTTGAATGAGAATTTGCATCAAATTTTTGCTGGTATTCATACTCACATTTGCTCATATTCACATATGCAAAGATCAAGTTTGACCAAAACTTGACCAGTTTTAACCACGGTTGACTTGAGTTGAATAGTTTCGAAAAAAAATTGAAATAATTAAACAAAATTATTTAATTAAATGGATTATTTACTTCTAATTAATTAAACAAAGTTATTTAATTAAATGAGAAGCCATTCCTAATTAATTAAATGAAGTTATTTAATTAAATAAGAAAAGTGTCTCTAATTAATTAAAGATTATTTAATTAAATAGAAAAAGTAATTATGAGAGCATATCTCATTTTATTAAATTAAATATCTCAACAAAATCTCTCTTTAGTTCAAAAAGGGAAATTTTCAGTTCACTATTGATCAAAAATGAGTTAAATCAGTTAACTCCTTTTTCTACTCAAATTGATTCAGTTAACTCCTTATTTTACTCAAATTAAATTTGTTAATTCCCTTTAATTTGGAAATCTTCCTTTATAACTGAACTTCACCTTTAATCCTGACCATTGATTGAAATCGATCTCAACCATTGATGAATTTCGGGAAAGTCTATTTAAGAGACCCTCATCTCTTCATTTTGAAAGGTTGAATGAGAAATTGCATCGAATTGTTGCTGGGATTCATACTCACATTTGCTCATATTCACATACGCAAATATCAAGTTTGACCAAAAATTGACCAGATTTAACCACGGTTGACTTGAGTTGACTAGTTTCGAAAAGAATTTTGAAATAATTAAATGAAATTATTTAATTAAATGGAGTACCTACTTCTAATTAATTAAATAAAGTCATTTAATTAAATGAGAAGCCATTTTTAATTAATTAAATGAGGTTATTTAATTAAATAAGAAAAGTGTTTCTAATTAATTAAAGATTATTTAATTAAATAGAAAAAGTAATTATGAGAGAATATCTCATTTTAGTAAATTAAATATCTCAACAAAATCTTTCTTCAGTTCAAAAAGGGAAATTTTCAGTTTACTATTGATCAAAAATGAGTTAAATCAGTTAACTTCTTTTTCTACTCAAATTGAATCAGTTAACTCTTTATTTTACTCAAATTAAATCTGTTAACTCCCTTTAATTTGGAAATCTCCCTTAATGACTGAACTTCACCTTTAATCCTAACCGCTGATTGAAATTGATCTCAACCGTTGATGAATTTCAGGAAAGTCTATTTAAGAAACTCTCATCTCTTCATTTTGAAAGGTTGAATGAGAATTTACGTTGAATTGTTGTTGGAATTCATAGTCACATTTCTTCATATTCACATATGCAAAGATCAAGTTTGACCAAAAGTTGACTAGATTTAACCACGGTTCACTTGAGTTGACTAGTTTCAAAAAGAATTTTGAAATAATTAAACGAAATTATTTAATTAAATGGAGTACTTACTTCTAATTAATTAAACAAGGTTATTTAATTAAATGAGAAGCCATTCCTAATTAATTAAATGACATTATTTAATTAAATAAGAAAAAGTGTCTCTAGTTAATTAAAGATTATTTAATTAAATAGAAAAAGTAATTATGAGAGCATATCTCATTTTATTAAATTAAATATCTCAACAAAATCTCTCTTCAGTTCAAAAAGGGAAAATTCCAGTTCATTATTGATAAAAAATGAGTTAAATGAGTTAACTGTTTTTTCTACTCAAATTGAATCAGTTAACTCCTTATTTTGCTCAAATGAAATCCGTTAACTCCCTTTAATTTGGAAATCTCCCTTTATGACTTAACTTCACCTTTAATCCTGACCATTGATTGAAATCGATCTCAACCGTTGATGAATTTTAGAAAAGTCTATTTAAGAGACCCTCATCTCTTCATTTTGAAAGGTTGAATGAGAATTTGCATCGAATTGTTGGTGGAATTCATACTCACTGTGAGGCCTCACCACGACTCATCCAAGCACCGAGGATACATTATTATTTTGTTACTCATGCCTTGTTATGTCAGAACATCATTGGATACACTGAACATTGTTATGCTATTTTACGATGTGTGATGCTTACTTCAGTTATTTAATTTTGTCATTTAATGCTTATAAGTATGTATAATGATGAAGAAAATGTATGTAACACTAATACATTTGGTTATGCAAGTCAAAAGGTTAGAAATATGAGTAGAATTAGATAAACAACTATTTAATTGAGAAATGGATGCTTCAATTTATATAATTTCTCTAATATGTAATTCACATTATGCATGTTTTTTTTGATCTATTGATGTGTGCAATGAGTGTGCAGGAAAATTAGCCAAGACAACTCAACGGAAAAGCGGAGCTAAACTACTTGTTAATTTTGTGCTAACCTTATATTGTAATTCTTTAAAAGTTGTAATTTGATCTTCTATTCTCCTAACTTTTAATTGTTCCTAATAAGCCTTTAAAGGCTTAGAAACATTAAATTTAAGTACCCCTATGGGTAAGGGTATGGGTGGGGGTACTTTCCAACCCTTTAGCCTCCTAGGTTGACTCTTAGGGTCTCTTAAAAACCCTATTATAGGCTGATTTCGAAAATGGGTTGTTCTTTACTTGGGTTAGTAAAACCAAACCTCCATCTTGAGTTACTGAAAGCTTAGTGGAGTCAAGGACCATACTTAGAGGCTTTTTGGGGGGAGTTTAGTTTTTTGTCACCCAATCCTCTAGTTTTGGAGGAAGTCTTGAAGATTGAAGGAAGAAAGGGAAGCTCTTCTCAAACCATCATTGCCATAACTCTTTTATGAAGGTAGGAGTTCTTCACTCCATGAATAGTTCTTTATGTGTGTTCATGTTTTGAATCTTTCTTGAATCATGTTGGAGACATTGTGTAGTATGCATTTCTTGCTTGTGTGTTGGGGGTGGATTTGGGAGGTATTTTATCTTGGTTTCCTTGGATGTTATTCTTAGGCCTTCTTGATGTTTGTTTGTTTTTGAGAAGTTTTCATAGGGATGTTTTTTGGCAACACTCACTCTTTGGATAGAGAAGAAGTGGCCATGTTGGAGAAATGGCATTAGTTGGACCTCAATAGTGTAGAGTCTCCTCTCATGGAGAGAGGAGGGAGAAAGGGTAGGGTGTATGGCCCCTTACTTGTCATTCCATACCTTGTTGTTAATAAGAATTCTTGAATGTGGAGTAGAATGAAAATTCTTGTGGATATAGCCTCTAAAGGGCTAATTGAAAGTATGGTGATTGACTTCTCCTATTGAGAAAATCCACCTTTCACCTATATTGGTCCATTGTTGGACCTATTGTGCAACCGGGTGGGAATGCATGTTCAATTTTCTTATCTCCTTGTGTTGTTATCTCCATGTTGATTCTTGTCTCTTCCATGTTTACCCTTGATGCAATGAAGACATTTGATAAAAGTCTCTTGTGGAAGCCTTGAAAAAAACTCATGAATTGTAATATCATGTAAATTGTAACTGAAATTGATGTAGTGGCAAAAACATCGAGTTTTCTTACTGGTTCTTTCCTGATGGAGCCTTGAACTATGATGAATAATAAAGAAAGAAATTGATCATGAATACCTCCTTGTATTCATCTTATGTGGTTTCAAATTTTGCATATGTTGTGAGAAAATAGATTGATAGATATTGACACTAAATTATAAATCTCCAAGTTTCCAATTATGCTATTAAAATGCAAATTGAGATGTTGAAGTTTCAATATATGGTTAAGTAATTAGATGAATTAGAAATCCTACTTTCAATCACAAAGTTAACACCTTCATTGCTAAGTTTCATTTTGGATATAATCAATTGAACTAGAGATCATGTATTCCTTGAATTCAGAAAGGAAGGAAGATTCACCTTGTGGTATAATGAACAAATAAGACATAATTTATTAGATGAAAGACAAGTTATATCCCTATGCACTCTTAAGATAAAAATGAATTTATAGTAAAGAAAATATTATGGCAATACTTAGTCAAAATTGGTTTTCTAACAAAATGTGCACCTCCAGCCTTAAAGACCTCTCTGGAAAATGTATGGGAAAGTTTCTTTTTTCCACTTCCTTGTCACAGAGAATATTCTCATGGATACTCCTTATTAATTTTTATTTTTTTTCAAATGCAATAACTCAAATTTCAAACTCTAATTAAATTGGATATGACATATATCCTATCTCAACTATAAAACTTTAGTAATAACTATCCTAAAAATGTCTTATCTCATTACTCTACTTTTCTCCATCTCTCAACCACGTCCTCCTAGGCATTAGTTGTATTGATTGGGAGTTGGAGTGTGAGTTAACCCAAAAATGGGGCAAGCAATGTAAAAACAATTAATTAAATCTTAGGTTAATATCCCTTGTCATGACCCTTATTTCATACCTTGCATCATCGAATTAAGAGACTCATGGTATATCTCTTAAATCTCCATCCCTTATTTAACCCACGTACCACTGTCATCTTCCTTGGTTGATGCACTGTGTGTGTAGGAAAGGAGAAGGCGTGGTTGGGAAGCGTCTTCAACCACCTGCCGTTTTCTCCAACCCCCACCCTGCAGCAAAGTACGCATGTCACATCTTAATGGGGGAAAGGATGAAGGAAGTTTGCTTCAAAAACATTATTTTCTTCTAAACTCCCCTACCCCTGCGCATTTCACATGACATGCCCATCCCTCATGCAAGGGATACAGGCCTGCGCTTAGGCAAACCTCGGACAATGCACTATCCCCTTGGGAAGTGGGAGCCATGGTGGGGCGGGCCACTTGGCTTATGTGGCGGGTAGGCTTAGGTCTTAGGTATAGGGTACAGGGGGTAGTTTAGTATTATATTAGTATTGCTTGTTTTAAAATTTGTTTTCTTGTTTGTTGTAGTGTAGGTTATAAATTTCATTCTTTTATTTTTGTGTTTTCTTTTTTGAAAGTTTAATTAGTAAGTTAATTAAGTTAGTAGTTAGGTAATGGACTTGGGTTAGTATGGTTAAATATACTTGTTAGTGTAGCAGTCAGGTAGTGGTTTTTTTTTAAGTTGATGTGTTCATGTTTTAAAATTCATAGATTGTTGTTTCAAGTTTGGTATTATAACAATCTTAAAGTTAAGATAGTTTGGATTTAGTTATAATTTAATTAGTATTAGAATTGTTTAAATTGAGTTGGTAGGAATTAACGTTAGTCAATTGATAATTGTTTGAAAGTTTCACTTTAAATGTTGGTTCGTGGATAGATTCTACTGTTAGCTTAGACTAGAATCTTACTAATTTATTAATTAGATTATAATTACTTTATAAGATTAGGGAGCATTTAAATTGTCTCTTGTTTTTATATTGAGCTTGGTTAATTTAGGATTTTTCTTTGCGTTATGCATATATGCTTAGGTTGATAGTTAAGCATTAACCATAATGTTACAATGAGGTTAGTATGGAATAGAAATTTAAATGTAGGTTATTATAAGTTCGAATTTAAAAGTTTAAGTTGATATTAAGACATTCAAATTAAATAGGCTTAAGGTTTTATAACTAGTTCGATACTATTTATGAGTTAGTTTATTGTAATGATTGACATTTCAATATTGGACCTTAAATTTTAATAAAGTTTGAACAAAGTTTAGTAACTTATAGATTCATTTGAAATTGTACTAGTTTTCAATTTTAAGTAGCAAACAGTAAATTAATCAATTAGATGGTTATAAGTATGTTGGGGGGAAAATTTTAAGGTTAACTTTAGATTTGAGATAAAAGTTTTTAAACATAATTAGAATGAAGATGGTAGAAGTTAATTATTGACATTAACCCTAGAGTAATTGATCAAAGTTGTAATGACGTTCCAGTTATTCATTTAGTAGTAAGGGCCTAGTTAATTAAACCATCCTTAAGGTTGTAACAGTTGATCATGATTGTACCATTTTAGTTAAACCCTTAAAATCTTTTTGACCATGTTATCTTATCTAATCTTAGTTAATTACATGATCGTTTGTCGACTCTATCATCCTAATTAGTTCAAAAAAAAAAATTTGTGTGTGTGTTTGCCCTTACCTTTTGGGCATGACACTCACATTTGCTCATATTCACATATGCAAAGATCAAGTTTGACCAAAAGTTGACCAGATTTAACCACGGTTGACTTGAGTTGACTAATTTTGAAAAAAAATTTCTAATAATTAAAGAATATTATTTAATTAAATGGAGTACTTACTTCTCATTAATTAAACAAAGTTATTTAATTAAATGAGAAGCCATTTCTAATTAATTAAATGAAGTTATTTAATTAAATAAGAAAATTGTCTTTAATTAATTAAAGATTATTTAATTAAATAGAAAAAGTAATTATGAGAGCATATCTCATTTTATTAAATTAAATATCTCAACAAAATCTCTCTTCAATTCAAAAAGGTAAATTTTTACTTCACTATTGATAAAAAATGAGTTAAATCAGTTAACTCCTTTTTCTACTCAAATTGAATCAGTTAACTCCTTATTTTAATCAAATTAAATATGTTAACTCCCTTTAATTTGGAAATCTCCCTTTATGACTGAACTTCACCTTTAATCCTAACCGTTGATTGAAATCGATCTCAATCGTTGATGAATTCCAAGAAAGTCTATTTAAGAGACCCTCATCTCTTCATTTTGAAAGGTTGAATGAGAATTTGCATCGAATTGTTGCTGGAATTCATACTCACATTTGCTCATATCCACATACGCAAAGATCAAGTTTGACCAAAAGTTGACCAGATTTAACCACGGTTGACTTGAATTGACTAGTTTCAAAAAGAATTTTGAAATAATTAAACAAAATTATTTAACTAAATAGAGTACTTACTTCTAATTAATTAAACAAAGTCATTTAATTAAATGAGAAGCCATTCCTAATTAATTAAATGAAGTTATTTAATTAAATAAGAAAAGTGTCTCTAATTAATTAAAGATTATTTAATTAAATAGAAAAAGTAATTATGAGAGCATATCTCATTTTAGTAAATTAAATATCTCAACAAAATCTCTCTTCAGTTCAAAAAGGGAAATTTCCAGTTCACTATTGATCAAAAATGAGTTAAATCAGTAAACTCTTTTCTCTACTCAAATTGAATCAGTTAACTCCTTATTTTACTCAAATTAAATCTGTTAACTCCCTTTAATTTGAAAATCTCCCTTTATGACTGAACTTCACCTTTAATCCTAATCGTTGATTGAAATCGATCTCAACCATTGATGAATTCCAGGAAAGTCTATTTAAGAGACCCTCATCTCTTCATTTTGAAAGGTTGAATGAGAATTTGCATCGAATTGTTGCTGAAATTCATACTCACATTTGTTCATATTCACATACGCAAAGATCAAGTTTGACCAAAAGTTGACCACATTTAACTATGGTTGACTTGAGTTGACTAGTTTCAAAAAGAATTTTAAAATAATTTAACAAAATTATTTAATTAAATTGAGTACTTACTTCTAATTAATTAAACAAAGTTATTTAATTGAATAAGAAGCCATTCCTAATTAATTAAATGAAGTATTTTAATTAAATAAGAAAAGTGTCTATAATTTATTAAAGATTATTTAATTAAATAGAAAAAGTAATTATGAGAGCATATCTCATTTTATTAAATTAAATATCTCAACAAAATCTCTCTTCAGTTCAAAAAGGGAAATTTTCAGTTCACTATTGATAAAAAATGAGTTAAATCAGTTAACTCCTTTTTCTACTCAAATTGAATCAGTTAACTACTTATTTTACTCAAATTAAATCCGTTAACTCTTTTTAATTTGGAAATCTCCCTTTATGACTGAACTTTACCTTTAATCTTGACCGTTGATTGAAATCGATCTCAACCATTGATGAATTTGAAGAAAGTCTATTTAAGAGACCCTCATCTCTTCATTTTGAAAGGTTGAATGAGAATTTGCATTGAATTGTTGCTGGAATTCATACTCACATTTGCTCATATTCACATACACAAAGATGAAGTTTGACCAAAAGTTGACCAGATTTAACAATGGTTGACTTGAGTTGACTAGTTTCGAAAAAAATTTTAAAATAATTAAACAAAATTATTTAATTAAATGGAGTACTTACTTCTAATTAATTAAACAAAGTTATTTAATTAAATAAGAAGTCATTCCTAATTAATTAAATGAAGTTATTTAATTAAATAAGAAAAGTGTATCTAATTAATTAGAGATTATTTAATTAAATAGAAAAAGTAATTATGAGAGCATATCTCATTTTATTAAATTAAATATCTTAACAAAATCTCTCTTCAGTTTAAAAAGAGAAATTTCTAGTTCACTATTGATCAAAAATGAGTTAAATCAGTTAACTCTTTTTTCTACTCAAATTGAATTAGTTAACTCCTTATTTTACTCAAATTAAATCCGTTAACTCCTTTTAATTTGGAAATCTCCCTTTATGACTAAACTTCACCTTTAATCTTGACCGTTGATTGAAATCGATCTCAACCATTGGTGAATTCCAAGAAAGTCTATTTAAGAGACCCTCATCTCTTCATTTCGAAAGGTTGAATGAGAATTTGCATTGAATTGTTGTTAGAATTCATACTCACATTTTCTCATATTCACATACACAAAGATCAAATTTGACCAAAAGTTTACCAGATTTAACCATAGTTGACTTGAGTTGACTAGTTTTGAAAAGAATTTTGAAATAATTAAACGAAATTATTTAATTAAATGGAGTACTTACTTCTAATTAATTAAATAAAGTTATTTAATTAAATGAGAAGCGATTCCTAATTAATTAAATGAAGTTATTTAATTAAATAAAAAAAGTATATCTAATTAATTAAAGATTATTTAATTAAATAGAAAAATTAATTATGAGAGCATATCTCATTTTATTAAATTAAATATCTCAAAAAAATATCTCTTCAATTCAAAAAGGAAAATTTTGAGTTCACTATTCATTAAAAATGAGTTAAATCAGTTAACTCCTTTTTCTACTCAAATTGAATTAGTTAACTCCTTATTTTACTCAAATTAAATCTATTAACTCTCTTTAATTTCGAAATCTCCCTTTATGACTAAACTTCATATTTAATCCAGACCGTTGATTGAAATCGATCTCAACCGTTGATGAATTACAGGAAAGTCTATTTAAGAGACCCTCATCTCTTCATTTTGAAAGGTTGAATGAGAATTTGCATCAAATTGTTGTTGAAATTCATACTCACATTTGCTCATATTCACATACGCAAATATCAAGTTTGACCAAAAGTTGACCAGATTTAACCATGGTTGAGTTGATGTAGTGTCTGCGCTTGGTTTGCATTTTGTTATCATTTCTGAACTCTTTTAGAGTTAGTTTTATGTTGTTGGTTAGCAGCATTGTTTTGAGACTATTAGATATTGTGCTATGGATTCAGTTTATTATGTGATGAGATCACCTAGATTTTATATTTCATGTATGCATGATGATTATTTTCAATGTCTACAGTTATTAATGATGATTAGTAAGATGATTTATTATCATATGTATTTTCTTATAGATACTCACCTCATACTTGCATATGTATGGTGTGCGTATTTTTTTTGCGTGTTTGCTTTTGTATGACGTGTCTGATGTGGTTACGGAAGGTACTCGTAGTCACCTACTAGTCGAGATCTACACAATGCACCAATTCTTGCCATTTCTTGTTTAGTTAGTATATATTGTGCTTGTACATGCATGGATTTTATGTAGGTTGCAGGTATCGGGTATCGACTTCCATGAATTGCTAGGATGAGCGTACCCTATCACATTATCTCAATGATAAGAGAGGGGAGATAATTCTCAAGTCCAAATCTCAACCCTTTAAACCATTTGTCCTAATTGAAAAATTAGGACAAGTATCTGAGTTGAGTACCCTCCGAATACGTTGGATAACGTAATTCGTGATATAAACCCTTGGTTTGATTTTGTATGTATTTTGGCTATGATGGATTTTCATATTTTATCCTTGAGAGTCTTTGATGTATTTTCTATTAATTAAGCTTAATTAAAAGATTTAATTAATGGTTTAATTTAATAGAAAAATTAATATGATATTTTAATATTTATTTTATTTAATTAATTGAGAAATTAATTAAATAAAATAATTAAATTTGAAGATAAAAGTTATAATATTAAATTTAGAATGTGAAAATATTTATTTTAATAATAATATATTTAGAGTTTATTTTTAAATAAATGATTAAATAATAATATTATTAAAGCTAATAAATATTTTAGCAATTAAGTTTTGGAAAATAAAATTTAGAAGTGAAAAATATATTTAAAATTATTAAAAGATTCTAAATCTCATGTGATTAAAATATAAATATATTAAGATTGAAAAGTGGAATTATTAAAGTTAGTGCATGAGATTTAATAAATAAATAAAGAAAATTGGAAAGAGTAAATTAAATATTATATTAATTAATGTGTATTATTTTAATGTTTGATCTAAAATTATATTGAATCTACAATTAAATTGGAATCTAGATATTTTATTGGTTGAGAAGAAAATAATAGAAAAACCCTAGATCCAATTAAGAAGAAATAATTAGATATGAATCGGGTGTGGGTTCAAATTTATATTAAATTAGAAAGACAAGATTTGGAATTAAAATAGAAATTTTATGGTGAAAATTCGAATGATTAGATGTAATCTTTCTATCAATTATATTTTTAGATGCGTATGAACAAACCATTTTATGGTTAAATTTAGAGAACAATTATTTTAAGAGAAAATTCTTAATTCATCACAAACTACCCTGTCGCTACCATTTGGATAGATCCAAACTCAGTCATTCATAACTTTTTATCATGATCGAATTTATTCGATCGCTCTGGTCAGAATTGGTGCAACTTGGCCCTCTCCAACATATTTCAATTTCAGCCTAATCCAACAGTTCATTAGGGAGATATGGCCCTCGTACTGAGACTATTTTTATTCAAAGACGGATATTTCTCCATTTCCCATAACCAAGAGTTCTTTATGCTTAAATTTTACAAAAATAATATATCAAAGCATGGAATGAATTAAAGATATTATTGCAATCTTCTCTTATTAGAATCTTATTAATATGCATTAGTTTTATATGATTTATTATCTAATCTAATTAAATCAAATTTAATTAAGATTAGTTAATAGTAGAAGAAGTATAATTAATTATTAGTAAATGAATTTTTAAATGAAAGAAAATTAATAGAGAATAGATATTAATATAGTTTATGTAGTGAACTTTTAATATTAATTATTTAATATATATTAAATACTATTTAATATTTATTAAATACTATTTAATATATATTAAATACTATTTAATATATATTAAATAGTTAAGAGGTGGTAATTTATAAAGGTGTTTAAATGATGATTATTAAGAGACTCAAATTTTAATGATATTGGATTTGGATTTAAATAAGGAGTCGTAGTTACCTTATAACCTTGTTATAATATAGCAATGGTTTGAATTATTAATATGAATAATGGTACACCTTAATTGTGCTAAGAATTAGTTAAATATTAACCAATAAAGTTTGTAAGACTTTTTAGTAATAGTTGTTGATGAGTTTATTATTTATTAATATTTTTTGGGTCTAGCAAACTATTAATAAATAATGGTGTAAATAGTTATCAATAAATTTGATTAGATTTAATCTAATAGAGATTATTTAATGATTAAAGTTTTGTAAAGATATTAATTTTTTGATTTGAACTATAATTGATTTGTAATCAAATTGATATTCATTGAGTTGATATTATAACTATGATATTAATAATTAAGTTGTGCGATAGAGTTTTATTTGAAATATGATAATACAAATTTGTCAAGGCAATGTAGGTATTCTTTGAAAGATGAAAAATGTGGTCATACGAAATTATTATTAAGATTCTCAATATAGTTTGTATGTAATATTATCAAGATATTGTTATTAAACTATTAATATGATCATTTGAGTATTGAATTATAGTTGACTTTTATCTTACAAAATTATAGTTAGTTATTAGTCAACTGATATTAATTGGAACATTGCCATGGATATGTAATTATTAATTAAATTAATTAGAGTTAATTAAATTTAATTAATAATTAAGTTATGTAATAAAATTTTAATTGATATGCTAATATCGATTCTTTTAGTGAAGTTGTTAAGTAATTATATCGAAGTTGACAAGTCGTACTCTCATGACTTGAATAATGACCTTAGATATTTTAATGGTGAGACTTAGTAATATTTAATTGAGAACTATTAAAATGTTAAAGAGAACAATTTAATTAAAGGTCAATGATGATCATTTTAATGAGTAAAGTATTTACCCTTAAGCTATTCTTAGAATATTATTTTAATGATGGAAGGATAATGCTATCGGGGAACAAATGAGATGACATCTAAGTCAAATGATAAATCTTATACACTTGAAGTATACTAGTAAACTAAAACTGGAAATCGCTACACATTATTCAGCTATGTGAATTTAGTAAACCAAAACATGTGTTTGCATTGTGTATTTTATATGCTTCTTGTTTGGGTTTTGGGTTGACTAGTGTTGACCAGTCTTAGGTTGTTACCAGAGGCTCAGGGGTTATGAGATATGATGGCATGTTGATCTTATTTGGTCTCGATCTTTATAAGCCCAACCATGGTAATGTGATCGTATGCTCTATGAGATGATTGTATTACTGATTGTTATTGCTTATCAGTCTTCTTGAGTGAAGCTGAGTTATTTGTATCTAAGACACTTGACTTAGCCATTTTTGAGTCATCGATCAGTTATCGTTGGATTACTTTCTAGTCGCCATGATGGGACTGAATGTTAATTTATTTTTTGATGATGTCATGTTGTGACATGTTTTGACTCAACTATTTTGGAGTCTTTGATCAGTATTGCTTTGACATATTCTTTGGTTGCTTGTTAAGAACCAATGGTTATTGTGATTCATATTGGAGATTATATTTATGAGGTTTATTTTGAGAAGGTTTTATGTGGGAGAATCATCTTATTATCAGGTTTCCTGTTAAGGAACCAAGTTTGATCTTTATGAGTGTTGTGGTATGGGACACAACTATGGATTTATGTGCTTAGGAGAGGTTGTCTAGGTACATGACTATGAGAGTGGCTTGCATAGGGGTCCGAGGCCCAAAGTGGTCAGTACCAAGGTAACCTAATGCAAGTTATGTAATAAGTGATAATCTAGTAATTAAAATTTATGAGGGGAAAACACACTAAAAAGATAAGTTAGAGATATTTGAACCACCCATGTCTTGAGTGCTTGTGTAGACTAAGGATGGGAGAAGTGCCTCATCTTCTTCAGAGGGCTTCTTGGTTTCCACATGTGCCACGTTGAGGGTCCAAGGTTCAGAGTAACTAGTCTAGGGTAACTCAACGCTTGAGGGTTTGGGGTCTAAGGAGAGACCAGTCCAGGGTAACTCAAGCAACCATGTGATGACACTCCCTAGTATGTAGCCTGAGTCTCCTCTATAGATTTTGTGTACCTTTGGTGGTGTACTTTATTGTTGTGCCTCTGAGAATTAGATGTCAATTTTGTGATTGGAACCTTTGAGTTAGTATACTTTTAGGATTCCTATTTTAGAAAGTGTTTGTGCTATGTGATTTGATATTCTTTTTTTGGGACTTGACATTATCTCCTCAGCATGGTGGGAGTGGACCATTTAGGTTCCATGCGGTCAGGTGGTAGTGTTATTTTCACTCTTATCATTTGAGATCTATTTGAGACACCGTGGCTGATGCTTTTTTGGTTGGTATTTATCTTCATTATGATCTTGGAGCATTATAATAGATGATATACCTTATGATGGATGCATTTATTGTTATATTTCTTATATTGATGATTTTCATATGTTAGATGATGGTATCCTATTCTTTACTTTGCATGTTAGTAAGATGTTTTAGGAGTGACATTCCTATTATGATAATACCGATGATCTCTTCGGTGCTTTGGAATGTTACGCACAGAGGGATGGCTAGGATCCATGATGGTCTAATGATGCTATTTACGGTTGGGAGGAACCATGCACTTAGTTTATTATGTTTGATGATTATCTTTTATGATGGATGTTTATATTTTTTGTGATGATGTATCATGTATGATATGTGATTTCATTTACTTTAATTGCATCATGGATTAATATTGGATGTTGATGTACTTTATTAATGATAAATGAATAGTTAGTTTAGATGTAATTCAACGTTAAGGGATCTTTAATGAATGTAATATGTTATGTTATGTTTACTTTCAGTTGGATGTTACTATTGCTTTCGCAGATGTTATGAATGATTTTTAATTTCATGTTTTCTTAAAAAAAAAGTTTGGCAAACTTTAGGTTAATTCTTTTCGGTCCCTTGGCGGGGCATTACACTTGAGTTGACTAGTTTTGAAAAAAAATTTGAAATAATTAAACAAAATTATTTAATTAAATGGAGTACTTACTTCTAATTAATTAAACAAAGTTATTTAATTAAATGAGAAGCCATTCTTAATTAATTAAATGAAGTTATTTAATTAAATAAGAAAAGTGTCTCTAATTAATTAAAGATTATTTAATTAAATAGAAAAAGTAATTACGAGAGCATATCTAATTTTATTAAATTAAATATCTCAACAAAATCTCTCTTCAATTCAAAAAGAGAAATTTCCAGTTCACTATTGATCAAAAATGAGTTAAATCAGTTAACTCCTTTTTCTACTCAAATTGAATCAGTTAACTCCTTATTTTACTCAAATTAAATCTGTTAACTCCCTTTAATTTGGAAATCTCCCTTTATGACTAAACTTCACCTTTAATCCTCACCGTTGATTGAAATCGATCTCAACCATTGATGAATTCCAAGAAAGTCTATTTAAGAGACCCTCATCTCTTCATGTAATGCCCCGCCAAGGGATCCAAAGAATTAACCTAGAATTTCACTAAGTTTGGTAACATTTTTTTTTTCTTTAAAAATTACATAAAAGTAAATACAACATATAACTTATTCACAATAATGGAAGCAATAGTAATGTCCATCTAAAGAGTAAACATAACATAATAGATTACATTCTTTAAGATCCCTTAACGTTGAATTACATACATGAATCCATCTAGTACAACACAATGTTCATACATCACATTTCCAAATGCTCAATCATCCACTGTACATGTCACAGGGTATGAAGGCTTAAAAGAATATACATATGTGAAATAAGGTACATCATCCTATTCTAATCCATGATACATCAAAGTAAAGATAATCACATGATACACATGATACATTATCATAGAAGTCATATACATCCATCATAAAGATCAAACAAAATAAACTAAGTGCACGGTTCCTCCCAACCGTTAATAGCATCATTAGACCATCGTGGGCCCTAGCCATCCCTCCGTGCGTAACATCCCAAATCACCGAAGAGATCATCGACATTAACATAGTAAGAATGTCACTCCTAATAAATACAACATCATATGTAGAAAGTAATCTAACATGCATATATAAACATAAGATAACATCATCTAACATATGCTAATCATCAATGAAAGGATACATATCCACCATCATGAGGGATGCTTTAGCCACAATGTCTCAATGAATCTCAAATGATAAGAGTGGAAAATACACTACCACCCGACTGCGTGGTACCTAAGTGGTCCACTCCCACCATGTTGAGGAGATAATCTCAAGTCCCAAATAGGCTATCAAAATCACATAGCACAAGTCTCTAAAGTCCAAGAATCCTAAAAGTATACTAACTCAAAGGTTCCAATCACAAAACAGACATCTACTTCTCAGAGGCACATAATGACATGTAGGAACCTACTATGCAAGTGAGAAAGTGTGATCACATTTATCTCGTACAAGTTACCCTGGCAGTTAGCTAAACTCCACGAGTCCATACAGATCTCATGCGGCCACTAGTATCCTCTCATACTGACCAGGCATACTATGGAATGCAAGGTCGCAACCATGCGTTCTCACTACTCCCATCCTAGCCTATACAAGCACTCAAGGCATGGGCGAGAACCAAAAAT